>CM038674.1:261278691-262478691 GCA_021605145.1 Aegilops bicornis | reverse complement strand
ATGATGAATTGGTTGTGCAACATAATGTGACTACCTGATTTTTGGCCCTTTCTTTTTCTTTTGTTTTTCTTAGGTTTTTGCTTGAGTTTTCTTTTTCTGTGGCTTTGTGGTCTGGAAAGTGAAGAAGATGAACTCTTCTTTGCTTCCAAAGGTGGCTTGTCATACCCAAATCCTTCCCTAGACCCTGTCATTTTCATCCTAGCCCAAATCCCAATATCTTTTTATTGGGAATATTCCTTTTCTATTAAAGGAATAACTCAAATTGCCCTAGGTTGTGCAGCAACCTTTATTTACATCACTCATAAAATTCCCAAATAATTCTCATAAATTGTTTGGGTCATATATTTCTCAAATATGGCAAAATATTTCATTTGTCATGTTTATCATCATGCTCAAATAATTCATTTCCTATTCTACCCTAAATGGCACATTGTGAAGCAAGTGCTATTTTCCTTTTCCCAATTGACCTCAAACTCCTTGGACACCATTTCCTGTACATATCATTGCCACATGCCACAATGCAACCTCATTTGCCTAATAATTATTTAATTATGATTTTCCAAAGTTTCTATCCAGAAAGAAGCTTTGTGAAGGAGGTGCAAGCTAGGCATATCCAAATGAGTTGCCATTTTGCATGGTCCCTCATACCATAATATCTTAGCCCTCCACCAAAGTAGAGCTCATGTCATGCCTCCATGTGAGCTCATCTTCAATTCTTTGATTTTGTCCAAAATTTCAGTTTGTGAAGCAAGTATATTTTATCTTGCTCCATTATGGCTGCCAATTTTTCTAGGCCTTCTATTATCCATATAACCTACCTCCACCCATTTTGGGCATGGTTCATGAAGCCATTATTCCTCTAGAATTTTTGCAAGTTTCTGTCCAAAGGAGATGTTTGTGAAGCAAGTACCAGTTTGGCTTGGCCAATTGGTATGAGACTTTTTGAGCATATTCATATGACCAAATGACTCTGCCTTGCCCAATTTGAGCTCAATTTGACACTCCATCAGAGTGCATCATCCTAATCTAGTTTCTGGACCAGTTTATGTGGTTGTTAAGCAACTACATTAAATCTTGATCCTAATCCTCTCCAAGTTACCAGGGTGAAAGTCCTTCTTACCCTAGAGCTACCAGACAACCCCGTTGCTTCCAAACTCCTTCCTGTTGATCAGCAGTTCTCATCCGAGTTTACTGCAGTAAACTTCAGAGGTTAATTACCAGTTAACCGTAGCAGTTTTCACCGAACTACCACCATAGTTGAGACCTCCCCTGGAAGGCCTTACCACCAGACAACAAGTTCCAGCCCCTCTCCCCAAGTAAAGCATGCGGTGCATGCGGTGACCACGGCGATGGCGTGCAGGCACGCGCCTGCGCGCTGTGGCGTGTCCAGAGCACTTGTTGTGCTTTGGCACCACTCCCTCTCGTCATCTTAGAGCTTCGTGAGCATGTCGATGGCTGCATCTCGCGTCGCCGTTCCCTGGACCCGCTCCCCCCTCCGGCAGACTTTCTCACCGAGCGCAAGCCGCCGCATGCCTGGACGCACGATGGCGTTTTGGCTCGGTTACGTCGCCTGTCGCCTTCCTCCCCGTGCTCCCTGCCCTCTTCTTCCCCGTGGGCTCCTCCCTGTGCCTCTCTGTCGCCTTCCATCGAGCCCATGCGTGAGCACACGCGTCCGCGGTGCTGAACACATATCCACGGCGACGACAGCTCGGCCTCCTCGCCCCGCGGCTATAAATAGCCATCCCCGGCCTCGCCTGAGCTCACCAATCGTCTCCTGCACCTCCACTAGCCTCGCCCAGCCTCTCAAATGAGCTCGACCTGCTCCCCTGCCCCTCCATGGCCGCCGTAGCCGCCGCGGTGCTCGGCTCAAATTCGAGCAGCCCCGGCCTCCTCTCCCTCTTTCTCCACCTCCAGGTAAACCACCAGACCCCGGCGAGCCTCCCCACCCATTTGCCTCCTCCTCCAATGGCCTCTGGCCACGAGCTCCATCGCCGCCCGAAGATGCCGTCCGCCACAGCCCCGTCCCCTCTCACCCCGGAGCCCCTCGACCAGTTCTGCTTCATGCCAGTGGTAGCGCGCTTGTTCCCGAGCATCTTGGGAGGTCGGAGCACGGCATACGGTGCTCGGAGTCGACCGGACGAGCGCCGGCGACGAGCTCCTGCTCTGCTCTGTCAGGCAGGCACGAGGAGAAGAAGGATATGGCGTCCCCTCCTTGCCAGCTGGCCGTGGGCCCTGCGGGTCCCGCGCGTCAGTGAGCCAGCCACCGGCCCCGCCTTTGCCACGCTGGATAAGTGGAGGCGTAATACGATGGATTACGTCTTCGCTTCTCCAAAGCGTATTCTTCTTCTACGTCAGCACAGAATGCATTTTCACTTCAGTGAAAACGTATTTACCGGAGTGCGCTTTCTGTTTTTCCGGCTGAGGGCCTGTTTGTGATGATTTTATTACAAATAGGTCCCTGACAGAAAAACTATCATATCTTTTCACTCCCAACTCCAAATGAGGTGAATCCAAAGCCCACTTCTTCGTTTCGTTGAGCCTGATCTGTTGGTTTCATTTTCACTATGGTTTGACACTGTGAAAATGATCTTTTTGCCCTTGCACGTAAACAGCCCCTCCGAGAGAGAACTGTTTCCGGCAAATCTTTCTGCGGCTTCACCGCACTTCTCCCCGGTGCCTTCTTCGTCCCCAGGCAAGCCACAAAACCCACTTGCATGAGAATCACGCAATAGCCATGGTTTTCAACTTGAATATTTATTAAATGATTGCTTATTTAAAATATGTTTATCGTTGTTTCGGCAATGCTTCTGGGTTAGTGCTTACTTTCTTACTATGTTGTTATGCACCTAGTTATTAGGCCCTGCTAGTGCTAGTATTCCTTTCATATGCTTATGCTTGCTAGTAGTACATGTTGATGTTGGTAATGGTCTTGATTGCATGACCGCCGCCTACGTCCAGTACCATTGTTATGCATGTTCCATTGCATCCAGTTGGTTAAATGATTGCATGGTAGCATTGTTGATATGTCTTGCATGATATTTATTGTTGATGCTAGTAGTCATGCTAGGTTTCTATGAGTAGTGTTGTACTTGTGATATTCATGCTCGTCATTATACTATGCTCAGTTGGATATGATTCATTGTGGATATGGTGGATAGTTATGTTGCACCCCGTGCTTATGTTGATATCATGTTTATGCATTATTGCATCATGTTATTTTATCATGGCTCATCATATTGCATTCAAGTTTAACCGGATTAAACTGAACTTGAACAACTGTTGGCTGAGTCATGGTGCCACCAAATCGAGCTGACCAGTGCAACCACACTTGCCTTATGGGGGGTCCTAACTGGGTCTATTGTCGTGCCTCTCACCGGTGCCTCCAACTAGGGAAGGTTATGGGCATGCGTACCCTGATCAGGTAAGCAGACATAACCTTGTGTGCCCGTAGTTGGATGATAAGCGCTTTTGTCCCTGTTTGGAGATGCAGAGACCACGGCAGTGGTCGTTGTGTCTTTGGTAGACACGGGGCCACCTGTGACTAGCCCAATGGGGAGTGAGTCGGAGTGGCGGGAGAGTGTCATGGCAGTAGATCGGTTTTGTCGAACGCCGTTGGTCCACCCAAATGGGAGTGCGAGGCCATGGGTTCCGTGGTGTGGGTACAGATGTACTAACCTCTCGCAGAGTGTATATTAAATCTATCGATAGTCAGCGCTACGGATAAGGGCCCATTAAGTCGGTCCCACTATGAGTCAACAGTATTAATAATAACTTGATTAATGACAACCCCGATTCGACGATGAGATAAGTTGGTTGTGATCGCCGGAAAGATCACCGTGTAAGACCAAGTGTTGGTCATGGTTGTGATCGCCGGAAAGATCACCGTGGTATCGAGGATACTGAGTTGTTGTACATTCGTGATATTGTGCGAGAATCGTGGGTAAAAATCAAGCTCCTTGTGGCCATTTAATGATTACTACGGTATTGTTTATACCAAGCTTGATTTGATCACGAGATGATCGTGGTGATGTCCGAGGTTGGTAAGTGATGCATGTGATGGTTACGAGGTAACCCAATGTAATAAATGGTGCATGTAGTGTCATCATGTTGCATGCTACTATCATCAGATTTATATGTTCATGCCATGATCATATATTGTCCTAGAGATATTATGTTCATATTGTTCATGCCATGTTATCCTAATGATCTCATGATAATCCCTGGTTAACCTGTAATTGCCATACTGTTGTTTGTCTTGAATGCGTCTGGTTATTGTGAGCTTGCAAGTACATTCAATGTAACGACCTGGTGTGTCATGCCGCCTTGTGTCGTTACTGGATTGCTTGCTTGTTTGGTGTTGTTCCTGTGTTCGCGAGCTAGGATAAGCATTCCAGCCAGAGTCCCTGCGGATTGGAGTCCATCATCGTTGTTCGTTGTTCCGCTGCCACTAGTTGTTCCGTTGCTTCGAGTTGTTATGCTGCTTGTATAGCGCAACCGTGGTTGGCCTAGTGTCGTCGTACCGATGTTATTCATTGTAATATCGGAACCCTTGTGTTCATATTCGTGTTGTAATAGAGAGTTGGTTGGTTCTATACTAAGCAGTGTCGTATTCCAGAAGACTTCACCTCGATCTCTGGGCTGGAATACGGGGTGTTCCGGTTTTCTCTGAGCCGGGGTGCCACATATAAGGGGCCAAGGGAGGAAACCATACCTCCCGAGCTTGATCTTGGGGACTTTTGTCCTATTAAATTTAACCCCTTTGATTACTTTTTCTTGCCACAAAGGAAACTTGCTGCTGAACGTAGAGAATACGAAAGGAGTTTTCATGATTTACCTTACCATTATTATGGCAATACCTAGATCTATCCTTGTTTTTATGCCTAGCTAGAGGCGTTAAACAATAGCGCTTGTTGGGAGGCAACCCAATTTTATTTTTAGTTTTTTTGCTTTTTGGTTCTGTTTAGGAATAAATATTCCATCCAGCCTCTGTTTGTACGTGGTTTTGTGTTTTAATTAGTGTTTGTGCCATGTTAAACCTATATGATCTTCTTGGATGATAGTTATTTGATCTTGCTGAAAATTCCAGAAACTTCCTGTTCACGAAAACAACTGTTAAAAATCACCAGAATGTGATAAAATACTGATTCCAATTGCAGAAAATCAATAAACAAATTATTTAGGTCGTCCTATTTTGGCAGAAGTTTTAGAGTTCGAGAAGTTTGCATTAGTTACATATTACTACAGACTGTTCTGTTTTTGACAGATTCTGTTTTTCGTGTGTTGTTTGCTTATTTTGATGAATCTATGGCTAGTAAAAGAGCTTATAAACCATGGAGAAGTTGGAATACAGTAGGTTTAACACCAATATAAATAAAGAATGAGTTCAATACAGTACCTTGAAGTGGTGTTTTGTTTTCTTTCTCTAACGGAGCTCACGAGATTTTCTGTTAAGTTTTGTGTTGTGAAGTTTTCAAGTTTTTGGTGAAGATCTGATGGACTATGGAACAAGGAGTGGCAAGAGCCTAAGATTGGGGATGCCCAAGGCACCCCAAGGTAAATCCAAGGACACCAAAAAGCCAAAGCTTGGGGATGCCCCGGAAGGCATCCCCTCTTTCGTCCGCATCCATCGGTAACTTTACATGGAGCTATATTTTCATTCACCACATGATATGTGTTTTGCTTGGAGCGTCTTGTATTATTTGAGTCGTTGTTTGTTAGTTTGACACAATCATCCTTCCTGTACACACCTTTTGAGAGAGAGACACATGATTCGGAATTTGTTAGAATACTCTATGTGCTTCACTTATATCTTTTGAGCTATATAGATTTTGCTCTAGTGCTTCACTTATATCTTTTAGAAACCCAAGCGGTGGCTGTATTTTATAGAAATTATTGATCTCTCATGCTTCACTTATATTATTTTGAGAGTCTTAAACAACATGGTAATTTGCTTTAACTGTGAAATTAATCATCCATATTGAGTTCATTGGATATCATGAGAAGTTAGATGCTTGATAAGTGTTTTGAAATATAAAGGTGGTAATATTAGAGTGTGCTAGTTGAGTAATTGTGAAATTGAGAAATACTTGTGTTGAAGTTGGCAAGTCTCGTAGCATGCACGTATGGTAAAAGTTGTGTAACAATTTTGACACATAGGTGTTCTTTTATTGCTTTCCTTATGAGTGGCGGTCGGGGACGAGCGATGGTCTTTTCCTACCAATCTATCCCTCTAGGGGCATGCGTAGCAGTACTTTGCTTCGAGGGCTAATAAACTCTTTCAATAAGTATATGAGTTCTTTATGACTAATGTGAGTCCATGGATTATACACACTCTCAACCTTCCACAATTTTCTAGCCTCTACGGTACCGCGCATTGCCCTTTCTCACCTTGAGAGTTCGTGCAAACTTCTCCAGTGCATCCAAACCCCGTGATATGATACGCTCGATCACACATAAGCCTCCTTATATCTTCCCCAAAACAGCCACCATACCTACCTATCATGGCATTTCCATAGCCAGTCCGAGATATATTGCCATGCAACTTTCCACCATTCCTTTTATTATGACACGCTTCATCATTGCCATATTGCTTTGCATGATCGTGTAGTTGACATCGTATTTTGTGGCAAATCCACCATTCATAATTTTTCATACATGTCACTCTTGATTCATCGCATATCCCTGTACACCGCCGGTGGCATACAGATAGAGTCATATTTTGTTTTAAGTATTGAGTTGTAAATAATAAAAGTGTGATGATCATCATTATTAGAGCATTGTCCCATGTGAGGAAAGGATGATGGAGACTATGATTCCCCCACAAGTCGGGATGAGATTCCGGACTAAAAAAAAGAGGCCAAAGAAAAAGAAAGAAAAAAGAAGGCCCAAAGAAAAAAAATGAGAGAAAAAGAGAGAAGGGACAATGATACTATCCTTTTTCCACACTTGGGCTTCAAAGTAGTACCGTGATCTTCATGATTGTTAGGACCCCGATTCCAAGTCACATCGATCTAGCCGGTAACACCTCATATCACATTGCGGCCTCATGCACGGTATTCCCACGGGTGTCGCCTTACCATGGCCCGGGACCGTTTGCGCCTTTTGGCTCACGTATATGATAGTGTCGCTAGCATCCATATGACAGAGAACCCGGGCCGACATGACTAGTTGTGAACCCAAAGTGGCACTAACTTACGGGGACAGGCATACTTGAATCAACATCGAGCATGTCGGCGCCAGCGTGTGAATCCGGGCTGTAGCACTGGCTAACAGTGACTCCAGTGAACTGGGCATGTAGTGCTAGGCAGGACTCGGATATCACCGCGTGACATTTCCCGAAGGGATGCGAGACCACGTGAACAAGTGAATCACATGCCGGCCAGTCAAGTGTTAGGAGCGGTAGTCTTTGGGCTAGTAGGACTCGGTGAACCAGGTCAGAAGCGGACTACTATGGCTCATGGAAGCACAGGACTACATTTCCCCATAAGAGAGGCTACCAAGGATAAACAACTAGGTTGTTGGATCCCACACATACCAAGCATTTCAATCATACACACAATATGCTCGATATGTGTAAATACAACATGGCATCACAACATAACTCTACGACTCAAGTATTTATTCATTAGGCTCCAAGGAGCGAGATATTACAAACATGGGTCTCATGAACCAACATTCAGAGCATACAAGTCAAGCACATGGGGAAGCTTAACATGTCTGAGTACAGACAACTACAAATGAAAAAGGCTGATAAGCCTGACTAACTACCAGATCCTGCCGAGGGCACAAGATCGTAGCTGAGGTATCAAGCTAAACGTGAAGTCCACGCGGAACTACTAGCGAGACTGACGTCTCTCTGCAAAACATAAAATAGGCAAACGTGAGTACAAATGTACCCAGCAAGACTTACATCAGAACTAGCTACATATGCATCGGTATCAACAAAGGGGGTGGTGGAGTTTAACTGCAGCAAGCCATCTTTGACTCGGTGGCTATCCTGAACTACGACTGCAAGTAACTCTTTTGAGGTGGCGCACACGAGTCCACATATTCACCATTTCAATACACCACTATGGATCTGCTCTCCCGTCTCCTCACGAGAACGCCATCCATAGCACTCACGCTTATCTTGCACATTTTAGAGTATCCACTTTCACTTGTCTATGAACTGTATAGGCAACCCAGAAGTCCTTTACCGCGGACACGGCTATTCGAATAGATGATGTTAACCTTGCAGGGGTGTACTTCTTCACACACACTCTCGCCACTTACCACCATGTACACGTCGTGTATCTCGGCAAACTTCAAGCGAAAGCCTAGTGAGGGAGTCGGCCACGACCTGACTAACCACACAAGTCTCTAGTCCAGGTTTATCGCCTATTCGGGTTCCATCCGCAAGGAGATCCGGCTGGGGTGTCGCTCACGGCCCCAAACGATGTGAGCAGGGTTCCCAAGCCCACCATCCGGGTGCCACTTGGTACACCGTGCCACTGTGCCTAGTCTGTCCCAAGCCCACAGATCGGGTGCCACTTGGTAGACTACTAACACTACCTACAAACACCGAAACTAGTTGCAACTCTGGACAGAGATCAGGTTGATTAATAAGTCGAGAGAGCTTGGAGCGCCCGGAGCCCAATGTGTGGTAGTAACTGTTCATGGATCACAAACACAGAACTCAGTTCCCAAGGACGGCTGCAATGAGACAACCCACCATGTACTCCTACATGGCCTCTCCTCGCTATTTTTACCAAATAGTGTTCACACACTTAGCTCTCAACAGTAGGACATGTTCACCACATTCCAATTCATCCCTGATGAATCGGACTGACTCAACTCTAAGCACTAGTAGGCGTGACAACAAGCTATGAATGAGTAGTCGATCAGGGCTCAAACAACTCCTACTCATGCTAGTGGGTTTCATCTATTTCTTGTGGCAATGACAGGTCATGCAGAGGAAAGGGGTTCAACTACCGCAGCATGTAACAGTTGAATCGTTGTTGTCCTAATGCAGTAAAAGAGAGAAGGAGCGAGAGAGTGGGATTGTATCGGAATGAACAAGGGGGTTTTGCTTGCCTGGCACTTCTGAAGATAGTATAGCTCTTCATCGGTGTCATCGATCTCATCGCCGGAACAACATCTAACGAGGGGGAACAACACCGGCAAACAGAGAAGAAACACAATCAATGCAATGCACAATATGATGCATGATCATGACATGGCAATATGCTGTGGTTTGAGCTAATGCAGCTAAGAACAGAAGGGTTTGAGCTTATTGGAACCAAAGATCCAAATTCAAACTCAAACTAAGAATTTATAAAGTGCATTATCATGTTTTGATATGAACAGCAAGGTTAAGTTGTTTAAACATGCATGAAACAAGTATAGATGGATAGATTGGATTTTTCTGAACATTTTTCATATATAACTTATTTCATTCTGAGTTATGGTTGAATTTCTATGAATTTTAGAAGTTTTGGACATTTTCTGAAATAACAAATCATTTAAGATTTATTTAAATTCCAGAAAAGGATTACTACGTCAGCATTATGTCTTGCTGACCTCAGCAGGTCAACAGGTGCCGTTCAGGTCAAACCTGACGTGTGGGGTCCACACGTCAGTGACACAGTTAACTAACAGGTTTAATTAAAATTAAACTAAACCTAATCTAGTTTAGTTAAGGCCTAGGCCCACATGTCAGAGGCTAACCTAACTAACTAAGTTAATTAACTCTAATTAATCTATCACTTAATTAAGCAGGGGCCTGGCCCACACGTCAGTGGGTCAGGGGGAAGTCATACCCCGGTCAAACGGGGTCAAACTCGCCGGACTGGTCACGCGGCTCGTTGGCGGCCTTTACAGAGGCAACCAGGCGGCTCGGGAATGCTCTACAGGGCACCATTTTACTCGTGGTTTGCGTCTACGGCTAGCTGGAAATGCGGCGCATCTAATGGAGCGAATGGGAGGAGCTGGGGTGGCCTGAGCCGACGGCGGTGAGCTCTTTTGCGGCCGCCGGAGTTCGCGCGTCGGTGGTTTTGCTGCTGCGGCGTGCTAGCGGGTGAGCGGATGCACTAGCGAGGCGCTACGGGGTGCGGGGAGAGGTTTGGACTCGCCGGGGCGACCATTTGGTCACCGGAGCTGCGTCGGCGACGAGCTTAGGCGGTGGCGGTTACGGTCATCGGCGAGGCAGCGGCTACGGCATGCAAGCGAGGGGAAGGAAAGGGGGGTTAGGACCGTGGCCTCACAGAGATTGCAGCAATGCAGATGGCCAGCTCGGAGGAGGTCCGAAGCGAGCGGGGCGGCAGAGGAGATCTCGTCGTCAGGATGTCGAAGACGAGCTCGGTGAAGACGTTCGGGGGCCTCCGGCGGGGTATGGCTCGGTGAGGCGGTCGAGGAAGAAGTGGCGGAGCTTCTGGGCGCGTCGGTGAGGCGAGAGAGGGCTGGTGGCCGAGGTGGCAGCGAACGGTGGCGAGCGGCGGCTCTCTGGTGGGTCGGGAAGAAGAGCAGAGGAAGAGAGCGAGGCAGAGATAGGAGGGGAAAGTGAGAGAAGGTCGCAGGGCATCTCCAAGCGCGTCGGATCGGAGTAGAGAGGAAGCAGGAGGTGGCTTTGCCTCCTGTGCGTGCGCCACGCCATCGTCCTCCTGGCAAAGGAAGGAGACGACTGGCGCCTGGCTCTGGTTGGGCTGGGCTGTGTCAGGTGGCGCCAGGTAAGCCGTATCTCTCTCCTTTGTCTTTTATTCTATTTTCTATTTTCTGACATTTGTTTCTGATTTAGTAAAATACTAAATCAATTTTAAACTTCACGAAAATAATTGTGTCAATTAACTGGACTTATACAAAGCCAAACAACAATTTTCAGAATAATTGAACATATATTTATATATATAATAAATATAAATCCAATTCAAATATTTATTGAATTAATTCCAAATGCCCAGAATAAATATCTATGAGCTCCTAAAAATATTGGTTTGAATTTTAACTCAGGCCAATATTTTCAGAGAGTAACATGAACATTTTCTTGGACCTTTTTGGAGCAATTTTTATCTGGGTTATTTCCAGATATGATTTTTGAGGGTTTCAGAAATCCCCATTTCAAATTTAAATGAAATTTAAACATGATGCACACCTGACTAGCTAGTCTAGGTCATACCAGAACTAGGGATGTGACAACTCACCCCCACTAAACAAGAATCTCGTCCCGAGATTCTAGCGTAGGGTAAATGGAAGAGGGGACTCGAACTATTACAATCTTCATGATCCAACTACCCTTCATAGGAACGTTGATTCCTTGCTTCATGTTGATCTTAATATCCTTGCTCTCGAGATCTTCACTCAACTCAAATGATTTAATTTAAAGGATATTCCACAGGAAACAATCTCCTCGGAGATCGAGCAATTCATGATGATCGTTCGAAGGGGTTTGGGGTAATGGCATACTCAGTTCGGAAAGGAAACTATGGTTATAGAACAACTCGGCAAACGGGAGGCACATCCCAATTGATATCGAGGATATAACCTAGTGACTAAGTGTGCTCTCAAGAACTTGAGCATTTCCATACCCATCAAGGTCTTACCAACATCCGTGCCGAGGATCCTGGCAACACATCTTACTACCATGATGAATAGTGATGGACAATGCAGATGCAAAGGAAGACAACACTTTCTCATATTTCACCTTAGGCAGGCCAAGGGAACGAAATCTGGATGATCGACCGAGAGACATTTAGCATTCCGCTTCTAATGTTCTCCTTGATGTGCTAGCGTAATCCGTTCATAGATATGGTTTGATATCTAGAACATCAAGTAAAAGGTCGGACTGAATGACACAAAATCCATAAGGAACAACTATTGGAATAAATTCTACGAAGTTCCTTATGGGGAGGTGGGCCAACTTTCTCAATCAAGATACTACAATAATAAGTCTTCCGGTTGGGTGTGTTGGCCACAACATCCACTTTACCGGGTTACAGAGAGACCAACATTATAGTTCTTGAGAAACGTTCCAACCATCATATCTGCCTAAGATTCAGATCTGGTTGGTGTCAGGATAATCCAGACTCATCGGGTCTGGAAAGAAAAAATGAAAGTTTGCAACACAAATCGACGAGATGACGTTGCGAGATTCTCGGGGGAATGAACTACGATAGCAAGCTCCAAAACATGAGCTGATTCTTCTACAAACATGTGAACATGATGTCTAAGACAAGCATGATCACATAGAAGTCTTACAACAAAACACTACCGAGTTCAGGTGGGGAACCATCATCGAGGATATCGAAGTCCTTGTATAAGTCTTGCTCTTAAGAAGGAACTTCCTTTCCTTGAACAAATCAATCAGTGACTTGGTGTGCTAGGAAACACATATGGAATGGAGGCAGCCAACCTATCAAACCATAGAGTACTTCGCACATATGGGTGACTAACTTGGGATGATTCCGGAGGAACCAAAAACAAGCTTTCTCGAATCCACGGTGGCAACTTGCATCAGATGCACATGAATTAGAGGAAGTCACATCTTTCAACCGGACATATGCTTCATGAACGGGACACGAAGGCAATGCTTACAAAGTTTCCAACACTAGCTCAATGTTCAACATGAATCATGGAGGAGAAAAGATGCTGCTGATGGGCTCAACAGCAACTCATTGGAATTTCCATATCTCTAGAATTTCACCATTATGTGAACAATGTGATAGTATTGGTCAGACCAAAAGATGTAATGGTGGATGCTCGAGGGATCAACCACGAGTAAGACAACATTACGATTATCGTTGGTTCTGATTTGATTTGATGATAGCCCATGCGCAAATTAAAGATTGGATAAGACAATAGCACCAACAATTGATCGCGAGGATCAATCGATGAAGATATCATCTTTCTTCAACAAACACACAAACACAAGGATATCCCTTTGGAGATGAACTAAGCGAGACAAGCTTTGATCTTCCAACTCTCCAAGTTGTTGTCTAGCTCAACCAACTAGCTCAGGGGTATCCAACACAGATTCTTGGAGAAGGGGTGGTTTACAAGAAACCAACTTGATCACGAACTCAACATAGCGGTCAGGTGACAACCTGGTGATACCTCCGAGAAGATATTCGGAAAATCACGAACCACCGATATGTTACTAAGCTCGAGAACAATCTTGCTTTTCAGGGCAACACGATATGATCAAATAAGAAAGCGACTCTCACAATCCTAACTCTTTGATCGAAGAGTGCACCAGGAAATATGGACTAGGTAGCACGACCAATCTTAGGATGATGATTCAATAACCAACACGCTAAGAATGAAATTATTGTCCATTAGCTACCAAGCAACGGCGTTACTAGGAGTATTGATTTCACACATCAGAATACACTTGTCGGCATTCCGGTTACAATAACACGGAAACCGAGGAATGAATGATGATGGCTAGAAGTATCACTGCGGCAAGAATCCATAAGAGGTGGTGCAATTCTTATGAAATTCTTGACATAAAGACGGTAACACTCTAAGAACAGAACAAAGCTGGTTTGGCATTTGATCTGCGGAATACAACTACTTTGACCCAATCCTAGAAATGAATGAGGTACTGGAGTTTGTTTCTCCTAGTCATTCTGGAATAGAATGGCTTGACGGATCACAAGAGTGAAAGGCATCGAAGAACACGAATACACAACTAGTCCTGACCAACAATTGACAGACGAAGGTCAGATAACAACTAAAGAGGGACAACTCAAAGGGGCATATATCTTTCTGAGTTGTGGATGCATAGATTAGTATGTCGAGCAAAGCTCAACATTTCTTCCGGATAACCCATGCAGAAAGGTAGAACTGGCAGATTCACAATGTAGAATGGAGAACTCGTCAAGAGCACTCTGGTTGTGATCTTTTGGTTCAAAAGAACTTCTGCCATAAGCAATTCATGGTATTTGGAAGAAGGAAATACCACGGACCTCGAGGACTATCGCAAAGGTTACTAATATCCTAAAGGAACTAGCAAACTCCAGGAATCTCTGGTTCAAGAACCCAGGAATAGAATACCTACTACTAAGTAGCATCACGGGATGCTTTCAAGAATAATGGCCAGAATCATCACACTAGGGATACAAGGCATTGCTAGATTACTAGGCGATCTCCTAAGACACCTAGGGTCGTAATAATAACTCCAACATATATGTCGAGGCAATAAAATACCTCAACTTAGCAATTAGTGTGGTTAAACTGGCCCAAAGAAACATTGGGAACGGAAAGAAGGGATTTGCAAATGCATCAGACTATTTAGAAACCTGGGATGATTCGGACAGCATAACGGATGTAAATGCTCGAAAATATTTGAGACATCCTGCAAAATGGTGGCATAACTACTCAACATCACAATATCAAAGTTCCGGGATCAACGGTCAACATACGGAAGTAGTAGGAACTGAATTGAGGCTTAAATCCAACAATCTTATAAGTCTATGGATTAGTAACACGTCATCCTGATGGATAGATGAGAACGGGTGGATAAACCCTTCCACGGAGGCCGCACTCTCAGTGGCGATAGAGCCGAATACTGACTTCACCCCCTACGAGAGCCTTTTTGCCGGACACTTGGATTCATCCCCAGCCACGGGCTCCGAGCCGCCCACGTCCGTGCCTATCGAATCCGATTGGGCACCGATCGTGGAGTTTACCTCCGTGGATATCTTTCAGCACTTGCCCTCTGGCGACGTGCTAAACTCGTTGAGGTCTCTCTCCTTGTCAGGAGGTCCTTGGCCGGACTATGTTCGGCTAGAATGGGATGCGGACGACGAAGAAATTCGCTCCCCACCCACCACCCACTTAATAGCCACTGTCGACAATTTAACCGACATGCTCGATTTCGACTCCGAAGACATCGACGGTATGGACGACGATGCAGAAGACGAAGAGGAACCACCGCCCACAGGGTGCTGGACTACCACCTCATCATACGACATATACATGGTGGACACTCCCAAAGAAGGCGATGGCGATAAGACAGCGGAGGATAATCCCTCCAAGAAGAAATCCAAGCACCGACGTCGTGGCGCTCTCTAAGTCCCGCCATAGCAAAAGCAGCGATACCGCACAGAGACAATAACGCTCACAAGGCCGAGGGGCGGCGACAATCCCCTCCAACCAGACCTCGAGCGGGAGGATGAACAAGCTAGCCCTCCGAAACAGGCAGCAGACGGAGAATCGGAGGATGACAATTACATGCCTCTCTCCGAAGACGAGGTGAGCCTCAGCGACAAAGAATTTATCGTGCCTGAGGATCCTGTCGAACAGGAGTGTTTCAAGCGCTGGCTTATAGCAACAGCAAACAGCCTAAAGAAAAAGCAACAACTTGACTTCGCTGATCAGGATCTATTAGCGGATAGATGGATCAAGTCCTTCTTTGACCGAGGAATACGAACTCTAACGCCCAACCAAGAGTTACCCAAAGTGCAGGTTGCTACCCCAACTCAAGGAGGAAGCATTGAAACCCACATCACTGGCGTGTAGTGCGGCTGATCGGCCACCTCGTGGCCGAGACAGAGAGGCATATCAGCCCAAAGTCCAGACCGCACCCCGCCGCCATTCAAACAAAAATACCAAGGCTCGGGGCAACACGCGGGACCTGCGAGACATATTGGAAAACAAAGCAAAACATGCAAGATCGATCTACGGATCACGGGGGCGCGCCCCAACGCGAGGCGATGATTGTCACGCCGGATATACCAAAAGCAAATCCGGCCGGGCCGAATACAGCAGACAAGACTTCGTTATGAATCAAGCGTCGTGATATAGCCCGCATGTAGGCGCGCGACACCCCTATGCTTCACCGATGAAGTAATGGATCACGAATTCCCAGAGGGTTTTTAACCCGTAAACATTGAATCATATGATGGTACAACAGACCCCGCGGCATGGATCGAGGATTTTCTCCTCCACATCCACATGGCTCGCGGTGATGATCTACATGGCATCAAGTACCTCCCACTAAAACTCAAAGGACCAGCTCGGCATTGGCTGAATAGCTTGCCAGTAGACTCCATTGGCAGTTGGGAGGATTTGGAAGATGCATTCCTTGACAACTTCCAGGAACTTATGTATGCACCACCGGATGTCGATGACTTGAGCCATATAACTTCGGCAGCCGGGAATCGCCAGGAAATTCTGGACCAGGTTCCTAACTAAGAAAACCAAATTGTCGACATTGTCGGATGCAGAGAGGCCTTAAGCGGCATTTAAGCATAACATCCGTGACGAGTGGCTCACCTGGCACCTCGGCCAGGAGAAGCCGAAGTCTATGGCAGCCCTCACGACACTCATGACCCGCTTTTGCGCGGGCGAGGATAGCTGGCTGGCTCGCAGCAACAACACATCAAGGAATCCTGGCACTTCAGATACCAAAGATACTAACGGCAGACCACGCCGTGCTTGAGACACAAAGCGCCCGCAACAACGGCGTCTGGCGAAGACACGACAGTCAATGCCGGATTCAGTGGCTCTAAATCCGGTCAGCGGAAAAAGCCATTCAAAATAAGCAATCCGGGCCCGTCCAGTTTGGACCGCATACTCGATCGCTCGTGTCAAATTCATGGCACCCCAGATAAGCCATCCAATCACACCAACAGAGAATGCTGGGTGTTCAAGCAGGCCGGCAAGTTGAATGCCGAAAACAGGGACAAGGGGCTGCATAGCGACGACGAGGAGGAGCCCCGGCCGCCGAACACAGGAGGACAGAAGAGGTTCCCTCCACAAGTGAAAACGGTGAACATGATATACGCAACCCACATTCCCAATTGGGAACGGAAGCGTGCACTAAGGGACGTCTATGCGATGGAGTCAGTCGCCCCAAAGTTCAACCCGTGGTCCTCTTGTCCGATCACCTTCGATCGCAGGGACCACCCCATTAGTATCCGTCATGGAGGATCTGCTGCATTGGTCCTTGACCCCATCATTGACGGATTCCACCTCACTCGAGTCCTTATGGACGGTGGCAGCAGCCTGAACCTGCTCTGTCAGGATACAGTGCGCAAAATGGGCATAGATCCCTCGAGGATCAAACCCACCAAAACCACCTTTAAAGGTCTAATCCCAGGTGTAGAGGCCTGTTGCATGGGCTCAATCACACTGGAAGTGGTTTTTGGGTCACCGGACAACTTTCGAAGCGAGGAGTTAATCTTCGATATCATCCGCTTCATGGCGGCTATAACGCCTTTGCTCGGACGAACCGCATTTGCAGATTCAATGCAGTACCACATTACGCATACCTCAAACTCAAAATGCCGGGACCGGCGGGGTTATAACAGTTAATGGAAACACAGGCGCCGCTCGCACGGAGGAGCACACCGCGGCCCTCGCAGCAGAAGCGCAAAGCAACCTTATTAGGCAAACCACCAATTCAGCGAAAAAGACCTCACACACCTTCAAGCGAGTCCGGAGTACCCCGCAGGCGGATTGGCAGGCACGTTCGGAGCTCGACTAGCAATTCGGCCTCCGTCCTAGTCCCAGTCAAGTGGCGAAATTCGTGCCATGCGTACATAACTACGCACTCAAGATACCATGGGCATGGGCGGAGGCACCGCTACGACACGTCCCACAACGTGGCTCAACTGCCCCAGGTGCTGTATACTTTCATCATTTTCTCTCTTTCAGGACCTTACTCTCTAGAAGCCCTTCTCGGCAGTCTGATTTTTGGACGCATTATGGGAAGGAAATACCAAGGAAGCAAGAAGCTCTGATGTACAAGGGAATCCCCAGGTGGTCTCTGATAACGATCGAAATACCTGTTTTAAATACCCATACGCAGCTTGCCCTTGGATAGGACATGTCATATAGTCATATTTTTTGCTTATCGCACTACTTGTATCCGTACGCTTCGAGATATTATTTAATAACAATGCATACCGTCAGTCTATTATTGCATTATCCTTTCTTTTTTCCTTATCTGCTTATTTACGACAGTTTGCACCCGTACATTCCGGTACGACCAGTACGCCAGTGGCTTCAGTATACCCCATAATACGGCGTGATAAGTCCGAACACTTTCGACAGTGCGGCACCCTAAACTTATAGCATTATATGCATCAACTCCGAATCATGTCTTGGGTCAATAGTTGGGTTTGCCCGCCTCCCATGTTTTGGTACCTTACGTTCCGCAATATCGGCTATGGTAGCACTGGGAGTACTACTGCAATTGTGTCCCGGTTCTTCCGGACGAGCACCTCAGTAGAGAAAGCCGAAAACTGACTGTCATGATGAGGCGAGAGCTGGTCACTGTTCGAGAGGTCTTAAGTCCTTAAAGAATTTTTCCGCTTCGGGCGAGGAGTCGGCCTTGCCGGACTTAGGCGTATATAGCGCCCCAAATTCGGCCTTCCGAATACTAGAGGCTTTGCCAAAATTTAAAATTGTAGACTTCTATGGCTAAGTGAGAGTGATAAAGATTTTATAGTCCGATTGCACGGTTCATTGTCTTTGAACACCTCCCTTGAAGGACCCAAAAGCTGGGATAAAGAGTGCTCGGGTTTATCCGAACACCACAGTACTAGTTACATGGGGGCAGAAGCCGACGACTGGCCAACTCTCAGATTTTATAAATGGCCGCACAGAAGGTAATATTTTAAATTAACACGCGTTGCATGGCGCAAATGAACTAGTTTCACATTACAGGATCACATGAGTACATTCATTCGAATATTACATCATTAGCACATTCCTCCGCCACAAGGCGAGCACCCTTTAGGACACTGTCATAATACATTTTGGGGTGGCGATGCTCCTTGCCTTCGGCTGACCCCTCCTTCACCAGCTTTACGGGCCCCGGGCCGCCCATGATGCACCTTCGCCCGGGCCAAAGCCCTCAAGACACCCTCGATGCAGACGGACACGCTTTATGACTTCAACCGTGGGCGGTGCATTCACAAGCCTCCTCACCAGACCGAAGTAGCTATCGAGGCGAGGGCTCGCCAGCCACATCCGCACTATAAGACCCTTCAAGGCCTGTTCGCCGCCTTGTAGAGATTCGACTCATGTTGCTTGACTGGTGGCTCAGAAACATTGGGTGTTCGGTCCCAGTATACTAAGACCAGAACAACTTCTCCGTCGAGCTCCCCTCCTCAGCCCGGGAGAACTCCGCGGCATCAGACACACTGCGGGGAAGATCTGCGAATGCTCCTGGAGAGCTCCGAACTCGGGTAAGTAAAAAGAAAGTTTCCTTCACATGCTTGGTTTGCATAATGAATACCTTACCCGGCGCTATCTTCTTAACCGCCTCAATTTCTCGGATGGCCTTTTGGGCTTCGGCCTTGGCATGTTGTGCGCTTTCGAGGGCCTTCGCAAGCTCTGACTCTCGCGTCTTAGAGTCAAACTCCAAGGCCTCGTGTTTTTTGGCGAGATCCTGGAGCTCTTGCTGCACGTCGCCTACTCGGGCTTCTTGCTTTTCTCGCTCGATGCGCTCCTTGGCCACTTTGTCTTCAGCCTCGAATAGCGCGTTCTGCAGGGTCGCCACCTCGGTCGTGGCCCCTAGCAAAATTCATGACGATCCTATTATTCTCAAACCAAAATTTTTAATATACAGACGGGGTATCACTTACCTTTGTTCTCTTCGAGCTGCCTCTTGGTAAGGTCAAGCTCTTCCTTGGACCGCTCAAGGTCCTGCTTTAGCGCAGCGACCTCCACAGTACGTGCGGCAGCGGCTAGCAGTGAAGCTTGCATATGCATATAGACATATTCCGTTTAGGCTCCTGCGGTTATTATTTGATCCTCTATTCAACTTTTCTTTGCGAATGCCAAACATAGCATCAGGGGCTACTGTCTATGCTGCAACATTTTCTTATAATTTGATTACTTACCTCAAAGCCTTGTTAGGAGGCTGGCACGAAGCTTCAGTCGATCCGCTTTGGCAGATCGAACCTTGTCGATCACCGCACTCATGATAGTGTGGTGCTCTTCGTCGATGGAAGCGCCCATGGCGCTTCCAAAGCAAGTTGTCCGATGCCTCTGGATGGACAGAGGCCGTCGGCCAGGCGTGACTTGCCCCTCTTAGCGAGGGGTCGCTGACAGAGTCCGGAACCACTTTGGAGGTTCCGGCGCGATTTCGGTTGGGGGCGAATTTGCTGCCCCCACCATCGGAGCCTATGGGAGTCTTGCTCCTTGTACCCGATGGTCCGGAATGTCGCCTTTGAGGCGCCTCGGTGACTACCTCCCCTCGGCTCGGTGCCCTTTGAGACAACACCTCGACGTTGTCCGTAGGGCGAGGCGGAGGCGGCCGGAAGTGAATCGC
Source organism: Aegilops bicornis (assembly GCA_021605145.1). Taxonomy (NCBI): domain Eukaryota; kingdom Viridiplantae; phylum Streptophyta; class Magnoliopsida; order Poales; family Poaceae; genus Aegilops; species Aegilops bicornis. Next base: position 262,458,434 of record CM038674.1, on the reverse strand, counting down.
TGTTTAGATCCGGCGGGTCAAAGAACCATCCGGCGAAGATACGTCGATATGGGCTCGGACGGACTGCATAATCATGTTGGCGTGATGAGAAGCGGTGCAATAAAATATATCAAGGATTATTATGGTATCCGGATACTTACGACTTTGCCAGGGGCTTGTCCCTGGGCAGCCACTCGTCGTCACTATAGGCGGCCGTCGTGGAGTAGTCCGAGAGGAGGCTCCTACCCTTCTTGGACCCTTCGGCCTCCCCGGATGGGGCGGCCTTCCTTTTCTTGTCCCCCAGGCTGGGGGGGGGGGGAGAAATTTCCTCTTTTTCCTCCTCGTTTTCATGGGAGGAGTGCGCCTCGGTGTTTTTGGACGATGAGTCCGATATAACCTTGCGCCGGAGACCCTTCTGGATCCCCGTGGCCTTCTTCTTGGCCTTCTTCACTGGCACCTCGTAAGGCGCCGGAACCAGCATCTCCGTTAGGAGAGCGTCTGCTGGATCTTCGGGCAAGGGGGCTAGACAATCGATCTACTCTGATGTCTCCACCTAGTCCTGTTAAATAGCGTGGAGGCTTAGATCTCGTGCATGGTTAAACTGGGGAAAATGAACATCTTATGAGATATAAAAGACTTACCGGATTGGCAGGGCGCTTTGCGCTGAGTCTGCGGTCCTCGGTAAGGGGAGGAGATACCTCGACGCCCTTGAACAACACCTTCCAGACATCCTTGTGCGTCATGTCGAAGAGCTCTCGCAGCGTCTGGTGCCCGGCCGGGTCGAACTCCCACAAATTGAATGCCCGTCTTTGACACGGGAGGATCCGGCGGAAGAGCATGACTTGGACCATGTTGACGAGCTTAATTTTCTTGCTCATCATGTTTTTGACGCAGGTCTGGAGTCCGGTCAGCTCTACCAAGGAACCCCAGGATAGGCCCTTCTCTTTCCAGGAGGTAAGCCGCATGGGGATTCCGGATCGAAATTTGGGGGCCGCCACCCGGTTGGTGTCGCGTGGCTCGGTGATGTAGAACCACCCCGATTGCCACCACTTTATGGTCTCCACATAGGATCCTTCAAGCCAGGTGACGTTAGGCATTTTACCCACCATGGCGCCTCTGCACTCCGCTTGCTGGCCGACCACCACCTTCGGTTTAACGTTGAAGGTCTTCAGCCACAGGCCGACGTGGGGCTTGATGCGGAGGAAGGCCTCGCACACGATGATAAACGCCGAGATGTTGAGGATGAAATTGGGGGCGGATCGTGAAAAACCCAGCCCGTAGTAGAACATGAGCCCAGCGGACAAAGGGGTGGAGGGAAATCGATCCCAGACGAAGTGAGTAAGAAAAACCACCCTCTCATGGGGTTACGGACTAGGGATGATTCGCCCCTTGTCCGGCAGCCGGTGTGCGATATCCGCGGCCAGATTTCCTGCTTTCCGTAGCTTTGTGATGTCCTCCTCCGTAATGGAGGAGACCATCCACTTGCCTCCCGCTCCGGACATGCTTGGAGTGGTTTGAGGAGAAAATGCGAACTTGGGTGCTGGAGCTCGAGTGCGCAAGAATGGATGAGCAAGGAGGAAGAGGGCGTGGGTGAAAAAAAGGAATCCTCGTCCTTTTATGGGGGCGGAAGAAGCTATACGCCTCCCCACCTGCCTGGTAAAACTCGCTTATTCCCCAAGTGTCGTAATCGGTGGCGCGGTTAGGTTACCCACACCCGTATTGATGAGAATCCCATGATAAGGGGACACGATCTCTGCTTCGACAAGACGTGCCAAGAAAACCGCCTCGCAATATGTGCAGTCGCTGGTTGAGAAAAACGGTTCAAATAATGACCGGGACGTGGTATGATGTCATGCTGCCGAATGTGTCAGCGGATTAGATTTGTGGAAATATTATTCTCTCTACGGTGGTATGTGGAATTTTTTTTTTGCAGAGCCGGAACACTATCCTTGTGTTCAAAATCTTCTATGGAGTATTCAGAAGAAGAACCCGCCTTGCAATGTGGAAGACAATCTGCGCGCCGGACTCATCGTCATTGAAGCCTGGTTAAGGGGCTACTAAGGGAGTCCTGGATTAGGGGGTCCTCGGACAGCCGGACTGTTGGACTATGAAGATACAAGATCGAAGACTTCGTCCCGTGTCCGGGTGGGACTCTCCTTGGCGTGGAAGGCAAGCTTGGCAATACGAATATGTAGATCTCCTCCCTTGTAACCAACTCTGTGTAACCCTAGCCCCCTCCGGTGTCTATATAAACCGGAGGGCTTAGTCCGTAGGACAACAACAATCACACCATAGTTTAGCTTCTAGGGTTTAGCCTCTACGATCTCGTGGTAGATCAACTCTTGTAATACTCATATCATGAAGATCAATCAAGCAGGAAGTTGGGTATTACCTACATCGAGAGGGCCCGAACACAGGTAAACATCGTGTCCCCCGCCTCCTGTTACCATCCGCCTTAGACGCACAGTTCGGGACCCCCTACCCGAGATCCACCAGTTTTGACACCGACAGCGGGTGCGGGGTCGTGAGAAGAGCAAGTTTAGAGGCAAGCACACGGATCGTTTACCCAGGTTCGGGCCGCGAGGATGCGTAAAACCCTAGTCCTCCTTTGGTGGATGTATTGAGTGTTCTTGAGCTTTCCAACTAGCTACGGTCGTTGTGTAGCTTCAAAAAGCCTAATCCCTCTCCTAGTCGCCTCGGGCCTCCTTTTATAGGGAAAAGGGGTTGCCACAGTGGCACACAGGAGGTGGAAAGGCCCTACAAAGGCGCTGAAGCTTATCACACGGCATTATGGGACAAAGTGCATTAAATGCATTACTTAGGTGTCCATTAGCTTTATCGACGACGGGAATGAGGCCCGTCCCGTCCGTCGCCGCTCCTCCTTGCTTTGACACGCGCCCAGGCCAGTGATGCATGCAGTGCCGTGTGGGCAGGCGGACTGCTGAGGTGGCGCGGTGGCAGGGTCTTCACGAAGATCTGCATGCCACCAAGCAGGTGCTTGCTGAGTTGGTCTGGAAGCCGCGTGTTGCCACGCAGGTGCTTGCCCAGCTGGTTGGGCTGGCAGCTGCATGCGAACGGTGGTGGAGCCTTGGTTGGTGCGGGCCTGGCAGTGGCCCTGCTAGCGCGTCTCGGCAAGGGCCTTGCCGGGGGCCTGGCAAGGGTCTTGCCGTGGCGTCGCAGTCGCCCCCGGCAAGGCGCTTGCCAGGGGTCTTGTGGATCTCCTCGGCTAGGATCCTGCCGATGGTCGCCGTCTTCTGATCTTCATCTGATCTCATATATCTATGGTCTTGACCAAGATCTGCATGCCACCACGGAGGTGCCTCCCAAACCCTGGCCCCAACGTAGTTGGTTGGGTTGGAACCCGTGGGCTCAAGGGTGGCTCACTCTGTTTGCGTTGGGCAAGTTGCCCCGGCAAGGCTCTTGCCGGGGCCACGGAGGCCGCCCCGGCAAGGGTCCTGCTGGGGGAGTCCACCTTGCCCTCCTTTGCTCTTCATGTTTTCTGGTCTTGGCGTGGCCTCTGATCACGTTATGCCTTTGGCTTCTTCCCGGCCTCCCTCTCCTGCCCTGCTTAGTGTGGCCGTGTGCGCGGCTCGGACTCTCCGTGCACAAGTAAAGGGGTAAAAAGGCGCCCTACTTTTGTGTACGCACCGACAGAGCCCCCCGGCCCTGGGCTGACACACATAAGCGCGACACGTTGTTTGGCCGGGCCCAAAATGGTGCTTGTGAGCGGTCGGGGTGGGATTTTACCGCAGTATTTTTTAGTCCGCAACGCTTCCCCACGACCTGCGCATGACGTGGAGGGTCGTGCGTGACGTGGGGGTCATGCGTGGGGCGGTTTCTGAATGCATGCGTCACATCATGGTAAAGAGGCGGCTCGCGCCTTCCCCATAAAAAGAGGGAGGCGTGGCTCATTTACTGGGTGGACTTGGGTCCCAGTCTTCAAGGCGCCCACACCCCATGATCACTGGGCGGGGAACAGTCGCCTCAACCGTCCTTTCGATCCTGCTCGTTCGTCACGCGTCCTCCATGCAAGTGGCGGGCGGTGGAGGCGGGAAACCGGGGCATCGCTGATTAGGGCAACGGGTCGGTCCTGATTCCCCGCGCCTCCGATGGCTGGATTGGCTGAGTGGGGCGGCCGAGCCTCGACCCCGCCCCTTTATATGGAGGGGGAGGTGGGGCGTCATCCCACATTCCTTCAGTCTCCATCCTCCTCCACCTTCGCTCCTTTCTGTCACCTGCCATGGCGAGAGGAGGTGCTTGGGCCTTCGGCGGTGGCGGCGAGGGTTCGCTTTCGTCGACACGTCCCTCCTCCCACGAGCTTCCATGGCGTGAGCTGGCCTTGAGAGGAAGGGAGGGGTGTGGCAGGTCGCCCGCAGCGGTCGGGGAGAGGGGGACGAGCGGGCGCGATGGCCGTGCCTCCGCCAGCGGTGCCTCCCGCGATTGAGGGTCACGTCAGGGACCAGCCCCACGAGTTCTTCATCAGGCTGCGCCGGCCACCGCGTCGTCGTCTTCGTCTCCCCACCCCCTTGGCTCGGGAGATGGAGCTCGATCCGCCGCAGACCCTCAGGTTGCACATGAGGGGCTGCAGGACCGGCGGCATGCGGGTCGACATTGGCTTCCCCGCTCCTCATGTCATGTACCTCCGTCGCGGATGGAAGACATGTGCTCGTATCCATAGCCAGATGGTGGGGCTCTTCCTCTACTTCAAATTAATGGAGGGCGGCCTGCTCTCCGTCAAGGTCTTCGGAGATCTTGGAACTCGCCTAAAGTGCTGCGTGGAGAGCTCCTACGACGATGAAGATTGCTCCTCAAGCGGGAGTGACGAGGAGGACAGCGGCAATGACGGCGAGGAGTCGGCGGCGGGATGCCGACTCCGACTTGACTAGCTGCGCCGCCTTCCTCGACCACAGCATACCGCCGAGGGCCTTCCTTGCCAAGCTGTCCATCGGGCACTCCATCATCTACGGATGGTGTGCAAGGCGAGCAGCGTCCACCACGCCGGTGACCACAGACACCGCCGTGGGAAGAGCCCTGTGCATCGTCCGCGGGACGAAGGAGTCCATCATGCCCGCCGAAGTGCTGGCGAAAATGGCACGCAACCGCTGGGCCGTGATAGAGCTCCTTCTAACGCGGTTAGAAGTCGAAGCGCACCATGGTCCACGCCAGCAGAAGCTTTGGCACGCGCGCAGCTGCTCCTCGAGTTTCCTCCTGCTACGGAGAAGCTCGATGAGTGGAGAGCCACCATCCGGAGCCTCGTCGCCGTCGTCAATAAAGATGATCCGCAACCGGCGGGGCCCTCGGGCCGGTGCTCCGTCGAGCCACCACATGTCAGCGGTGGGATAACACGGGAGCTGCAGCCACGGTACACTCTCCTCCCAGCGCTTAGTTGCGGCCGGTGCCCGATGCTGCCGTGGACGGCGCTTGTGATAACATTTCCATAGCGTCGTCCGACCCACGGACCCACCGTGAACAGCGCCAAGTTCTTCAAGAACGAGCCCATGAAAATGCTCGAACCACTATCGAGCGCCGGCGCGATACACGCCACTAGTCGGATAAGCGAGAGGGACCCGCTATGGACCACCCGACACCGGGGGGCTCCAGCGGCCTACCTTATGAGGTGGGTTGCCCAGCCTTTACCCATGAGCTGCGGCAGTTCCGGTAGCTACGCCCCACCGTTCAAGCTAGACGTAGGCGAGAAGTACAACGGCAAGACCCATCCGTCAGAGTTCCTCAGCATCTACACCATCGCGATGCAAGCTGCCGGAGCTCGCGATGACAAGGTGTTTGCCTATTACTTCCCGTTGGCACTGAAGCCCAACGTCTTGTCTTGGTTGATGCACTTGCCGTGATTCCATTTCCTCTTGGAAGGATCACGTACCCACGCAGTTCGTTGGTGCCTTCATAGGAGGCCACCAAGCTCATGGCGGCTGTGCCAGTGATTTGCATATCATTCCCGAAGGAAGAGAACCCTCGCATAAGTACATCTAGAGGTTCATCCGGGTGCAATACAACATCCCCGATGTTCATCCTGCTGCCGTGATTACCGCGTCCATCAGAACGTGTGCAATCGCAAGATGCGCGAAGAGCTGGCGATGAACAAGGTTAAGGATGTGGCCGAACTTTATGTTCTAGCCGATAGGTGCGCTCGGGCTGAAGAGGGAAGGAAGTACCCCGGCGAGGACGCCGGTGTGGAAACCGACTCTACTGAACCGCCGCCTCGACGAAGAAGGGTCGGCGTCGACAGGAGAAAGCGCAAGGGCAAGACCGTGCTTGCCGTCGAGGATCCGACGACACCGGCGCCGCCTAGAAGGCCAAAGCGGGGCGACCTCGGCTAGGAAATTGCGGGTCGCGGCGCTGCCGACCTTGGCGGCTGCAAACAAGCGAGGGGCTCGACAAGCGGTATTGCAGTAAGATCCATCGCACCAAGGCCCACGACCTCGAAGTGCCGGCAGGTCGAGCTGCTTGCCCGAAAAGCAAAAGGCCGAGTATGATAGGCGGGAAAGGAGAAGGGTCAGGATGGTGCGAAGGATCCGGCAAGAAGCGTGGCGGGCAAGGAGGCTGCCGCTGCAAGGATAACGACAAGAGGCCGCTCGGGGCCACGACAAGAAGCAGGAAGACGATGATCATGACGTGGATGATGAGTCCGGCGAGCAAGAGTTTCAGAAGGCTACGGAGGCCATGTGCATTGATGGTGGCACCTCGCTGCAGACTTCTCACCGCCAGCTCAAGCAGTGGGCGCGTGAGATTACAGCAGCAGAGCCATCGTTCGACTCACAGAAGCCACTGAAGTGGTCCAGCACGCCCATAATCTTTGACACAGAGGACCGCGCGAACCGCACAACAGCAGTCGGGTGTTTGCCGTTGTTGGTCTCACCAACAATACGCAACCTCAAGGTGAGCAAGATGCTGGTTTATGGCGGGGCCGGCTTGAACTTGATCTCGCCCGTCGTGATCAAAAGCTGCAAATTCCTGGCGGATACCTCGAGGAGATGGGCACATTTCCAGGGGTCAACCCAAGAAGAAGCCAGCCAAAGGAGAAGATCACTTTGCCTATGACGTTCGGAGGCGAGTTGAACTACAGGATGGAGAGGATTGTCTTTCATGTAGCCGAGATCCCCTTGCCCTACAACAGGATCCTCGGCCGCCCGGCACTAGCCAAGTTCATGGCGGCGTCGCTTTATGCCTACAACACGCTGAAGATGCCTGGGCCGATGACCATCATCACCGTCCCCTGCTACAAGAAGGATGCGCTGATCTGCGCCGACCTACTCTACCGGGAAGCAGTTGCAGCGGCTGCCGCCAAGGCACTTGCTCCTACCGCTGAAGCCCCGGGAGCGAAGAAGAAGCCCGGCAAGGCCTCTTGCACCCACTCCGGCAAGCGCACCTCTTCGGAGTGCCGTGCTACTGTCGAGTACGTGCCAGAGAGCTCCATCGGCAAGAGCAAGAAATCCAGAGCTGCACCACCAGAGACCAAGAAGGTGTCTGTCAAGGAGGATGGCACGGGAGGGGCTTTCACCATAAGCTCCACCCTTGAGAGCAAATAGGAAAGCGCGCTCGTCACTTTTCTGCGGGCGAATGTCGATGTGTTTGCGCGGCAAGCATCCGACATCCCCGGTGTTCCCAGGGAAGTGATTGAGCACCACCTTGCCGTCTGTCCCCATGCGCGACCCGTCAAGCAGAAGGTCAGGACGCAAGAATGGCAGGAGTTCATCACAGAGGAGATCAAAAAATTGGAAGCGGTGGGTTTGGTGAGAGGAGTGTTCCATCCGACGTGGTTGGCCAATCCGGTGGTGGTGCGCAAGGCAAATGTGAAGTGGAGGCTGTGTATTGACTACACAGATATCAATAAGGCTTGTCCTAAGGACCCCTCCCGTTCTTTGCGCATCGACGTGATTGTTGATTCCAGTAGGGTGTGATCTGTTGTCATTCCTCGATGCCTACTCGGGCTACCACCAGATCTACATGACAAGAGAAGATGAAGAGAAGACATCATTTATCACCCCATGTGGTACGTATTGCTTTTTACGGATGCCTTTCGGGTTGAAGAGTGCTGGCTCAACATTCGCAAGGGCGGTACAGATTGGTTTTGAGCCCCAGCTACATAGAAATATGGAAGCTTATATGAATGACATAGTGGTCAAAACCAAGGACAAGGCGACCCTTGTACAAGGCTTAGAAGAGACGTTTACCAACATATGCAAGATCAACCTCAAGCTGAACCCGAGAAGTGTGTTTTTGGTGTTCCTTCTGGAAAACTTCTCGGGTTCTTTGTGTCGCAGCGTGGGATTGAGGCAAACCCGGACAAGATCAAGGCCATTGAGCAGATTGAGGCACCCAAGCGGATCAAGGATGTGTGCCGGCTCACTGGGTGCGTTGCCGCCATGAGCAGATTCATCTCCAAGTCTGCTGAACGTGCCCTTCCCTTTTTCAAAATCTTGAAGAAGGCAGGCCCAATGGAGTGGACCCCAGAGGCCGAGGCAGCGTTGCAGGATCTGAAGAAATACCTTTCCTCCACGCCACATACTGGTTGCGCGCCTAAACCACAAGAGCCGTTGCTTTCTTTGTGCACAGGGCGGCAACGAATCAAGTGGTCGTGCCGCACTAGTGGCATGAGAGGAGGTCGATGAAGAGGCAGTGGCAACGGCAGGACCGGCGGATGGCAAGTCAGAAATTCCCCCGGCAGGGCCTGGTGCCGGCAAGGCAAGGCCCCCGGCAGAGTCTGACGCCATCGGGACCGGGCCCGCGCAGCCGAGTGAAGTGGTGCAGAGGAAGAAGATGATGCAGCACCCGGTTTACTTTGTCAGCTCCCTCTTGCAGGGGGCTAGGTCAAGGTACTCCGATGTGGAGAAATTGCTCTTAGGCCTCCTTATGGCCTTGAGGAAGCTGCGTCGTTACTTCCAAGCCCACGAGATCACTGTCGTCACCCGCCTCCCGTTGCAATGGATACTGCACAACCCAGATGCAACCGGAAGGATTGTGGAGTGGGCCTTGGAGTTGTCGAGCTTTGGGTTGAAGTTTGAAAGTACTTCGACAATCCAGAGCAGAATCTTGGCGGAGTTCATTGCGGGATGGACTTCAACGCCTCGATTTAAGAAATCCAGAGACCGCTCTCCCGGCAAGGAAGCGACCACGATCGGATCATGTACTTCAATGGGGGCTTTCTTGCTGCAAGGCGCCGGTGCCCGGTGGCTGCTTACAAAGACACCATCGGAGAAACACCTCAAGTATGAGATCGAGATGCAATTTCGTGGAGATGTCCACAAACAACACCGCTGAGTACGAGGGCTGCTTGCCGGTCTCGAGGATCGTGGCAGACCTGGGGTGAAGAAGCTCATCGTGGGTGATTCGCAGCTTGTCGTCGAGCAAGTCAACAAAGATTACTAGAGTCCGTTGATGGAGGCCTACGTAGATGAGGTGAGGAAGTTTGGAGGAGCACTTGACGGTATACAAGCGAAACGCGTTCCCCGGCAGAGAAACGACATCGGCCGACTACTGTCAAAGCGTCTTGCATTCAAGCTACACGTGGAATCAGTACCTTTTGCTTCGGTTAACTCAACCATCCATCAAACCATCAATGGAGCGAGAACAATGGAGGAAATCACGCCCGGCAAGTACTTTCCGCCGAGGCCCGAGGGCGCCCGCCATAAAGGGTGTTCTGCAGTCTGGCGTCCAAAGGCGGTGATCGGCGGCGCCAAGCCCCGGCGTAGAGGCGGCTGCCCCATGGCGGAAGAGATGCCTTTGGTCCTTGCCGTCGAGCCCCGAGGCTCCGGCATGGGCACCGGCTTATACCGTCCCATTTCCTCCAGATAGGGGAACTTCCTGAGGAGCAGGAAGAAGCGGAAAAAGTAGCCCGTCGGTCTACCTTGTACCAGTTCGTCGATGATGTCGTGTACAGAAAAAGACCGAACGGTGTGAAATTGAAGTGCATCCCCCGGGAGGAAGGACTGGAGCTGTTGGCAGAGATACATGGACGCATAAGTGGCTCCCACATAGGGCCAAGGGCCCTTGCCAACAAGGCATTCCGGCAAGGCTTCTTCTGGCCCACCGCCGTCCAGGATGCGACGGCGCTAGTAACTGTGTGTGAAGCGTGCGGCCCATTCAAAGAAGCTTCATCAACCAGCTCAAGCCCTTCAAACAATCCTCTCTCCTGGCTCTTTTTGGTGCAGGGGCTCGACATCTTTGGGCCCTTTCCCTCATGTTGTCGGGAGCTTTGAGTACTTATGCGTTGCAATCGATAAGTTCACAAAGTGGCGGAAGTGGAGGCGATGAGGAAAGGATTGCAACCTGATCGGTAGTCAAGTTCTTCAAAGGGCTAGTCTGCCATTTCTTTATGCGACCGAACAGAGTCATCACCGACAACGGCACACAGTTCACGAGCCACACCTTCATGCAATACATCCAAGACCTCGGCAAAGAAGGTCTCTGCTTTCATTATGGCACACCTCGACAACGTCCGGAGAGGAGAGGGCAAATGCTGAAGTATTGCGAGGCCTGAGAACAAAGACTTTGACAGGCTGCACAAGAGCGGAAGGCGCTGGATTGATGAGTTGCCGGTGGTTCTTTGGTTGATCAGAATGATGCCAAATCGAGCCACCAGCTAGACACCCTTTGCCCTGGTTTACGGCCAAGAATTCCAAAAAGTTGACGCCGAAGCGGGAAGGCCCTTATCAGGTCATACGAAGTCACCGTGCCAGCCATGATCCTCAGAACCGAAGATGCTTGTCCCAAGGAGCAACTCCGAACATCGAGCATCTTCGCTAATTTTACCGTGAGGCGTGGGCTTGCCGGAGCTTCCCGACAAGCCACCTTTTGTACAAGCTTTGCCGACAAGGCATGTAACCCTTCAGACAAAGCCAAAGCGCAGACTCGAGCATAAATAAACAAAGCGATAACACCCTAAGTTATAGCATGCATGCTAGGTTAAGTCTCTCCCTCGGTTAGGGTTGAGAGTGCTTAGCGGCGACTAACCCCTAGCCTAGAGGTCGAGTGTGCGTCTTTCTGTTCTCTTTGGTTCACAGGGCATGCAGACACTTCTGCTGAGCCACCTGGGAAAAAGAGAACGAACCGGCGCTCCAGCCCCGGTAGGCCAAGACTGCTGGGGGCTGAAGATCCAAGGATCCAACCACGGCAAGCCAAGGTTGCCGGGGCTGCGGATTCAGATAATTATTTCAACCCCATGTTATGCGTTTCCGTATAGAACTGGGACATGTGAAACCTCGTTCATGTCCTTAAAACCACCATGCTCCCCCTTTCCTGTACCCAAGAGCGACCTCCTGGGTCGGAATTTGGTAGTAGTCGCGATGGCGAGGAGATGAACGAGAGGCCTAACTCTACTTCGCTCCCGCCTCTGCCAAGAGCGCGAGAATGGTCGACTGAAGTGGGGAGACGGCAAGGCCTGTTGCTGGGCGATGATGTTTATTTTAAAAAATAACAAGGATTCATCCTTGGCATGGGCCTCGCTCACGCACAAAGAACCCGGCAAGCACCCTTTTTCATTAAAAACATCCCATACAGGTAAAGTTCATACAAAATTAAAAACATGAGCAAGGGGATTACATGTCTTAAAATTAGCAAGTGCCCGCAGGCTTACAAACTAAAAAAAGATAAGGTGCCCATAATCCCTTTCTTGTCCCTCTCCACAGAAGGTGGAACAAGGCAGCAGGAGGGCAAAAAGAGCGCCTAGGCAAGGTAGGAGGAGCAAAAGGCACCAAGAGAACATCTTGGTGCCGGGAGAAGAGCTGGAAGACGAGGCAGCGGACCGGCAATACGCGACGAAGGCGTCGGTACCTGCGTACTCCGATTTGACGGCCGCCGCCCGCCTTCTTCGCCTTCTCCAGCCCTCCTACGCCAGCCGCCCAAGGAGACGATGTAGAGCGCCCCGATGGAGAGCTTGGCAAGGAAGGCCCTCGGCAGGGCGCGTGGCCGAGGAAGGGGCGGCGCGGTCAGTCGAAGTCGGAGTCGTCATCCTGCCGCTCGACTCCCTCGTCGTCGCTGTCGCTGTCCTCCTCGTCACTCCCGCTTGAGGAGGAATCTTCATTGTCGGAGGAGCTCTCCACGCAGCACTTGCCAAAGCGAGTTCCAAGATCTCCAAGACCTTGACGGAGAGCAGGCCGCCCTCCATTAATTTGAAGTAGAGGACGAGCCCCGCCGTCTGGCTATGGATGTGAGCAAATGTCTTCCATCCGCGACGGAGGTACATGACATGAGGAGCGGGGAAGTCGACGTCGACCCGCGTGACGCCGGTCCCACAGCCCCTCATGTGCAACCTGAGGGTCTGGGGCGGATCAAGCTCCATCTCCCGAGCGAAGGGGGTGGGGAGACGGAGACGACGACGCGGTGGCCGCCGCAGTCTGATGAAGAACTCGCGGGGCTGGTCCCCGACGTGACCCTCCGTCGTGCGAGGGACCGCTGGCGGAGGCACGGCCATCGCACCGCCTCGTCCCCCTCTCCCCCGACCGCCATGGCCTCGGCCACGCCCCTCCCCTTCCTCTCAAGGCGGCTCCGCTGCCATGGCTCATGGGAAGGAGGGACGCACGACGAGCAAAGAACCCCGCCACCCGTCGAAGGCCCAGCACCTCCTCTCGCCATGGCAGATGAAAGAAAGGAGCGAAGGTGGAGGACGATGGAGACTGAAGGAATGTGGGATGACGCCCCCCTCCCCCTCCATATAAAGGGGCAGGGTCGAGGCTTGGCCGCCCCACTCAGCAAATCCAGCCATCGGAGGCGCAGGGAATCAGGACCGACCCACTGCCCCAATTAGCGACGGCCCGGTTTCCCGCCTCCACTGCCCGCCACTTGCATGGAGGACGCGTGGCGAACGAGCAGGATCGAAAGGATGGGTGAGGGGACCGTTCCCCGCCCCGTGATCGTGGGGCGTGGGCACCTTGATAACTGTGACCCGAGTCCACCCAGTAAATGAGCCACGCCTCCACGCCTCCCTCTTTTTATGGGGAAGGCGCGAGCCGCCTCTTTACCACGATGTGACGCATGCATGCGGAAACCGGCCCACGCATGACCCCCACGACACGCACGACCCTCCACGTCACGCGCAAGTCATGGGGAAGTGCGGCGGACGAAAAATTACTGCGGTAAAATCCCGCCCCGACTGCCCGCGCACCGTTTTGGGCCTGGCCCAACAACGTGTCGCGCTTATGTGTGGCCCAGGCCCGGGGGCTCCTGCCGATTATTACAAAAGTAGGCGCTCCTTTTACCCCTTTACTTGTGCACAGACGATCGGAGCCGCGCCCAGCCACACTAAGGTAAGGTGAAAGGGAGGCCGGGAAGAAGCCAAAGGCATAAGGTGATCAGAGGCCACGCCAAGACCAGAAAACACGAAGAGCAAAGGAGGGCAAGGTGGACTCCCCCGGCAGGACCCTTGCCGGGGCGGCCTCCGCGGCCCCAGCAAGAGCCTTGTCGGGCAACTTGCCCAACGCCAACAGAGCGAGCCACCTTTGAGCCCATGGGTTCCAACCCAACCAACTATGTTGGGGCCAGGGCTCGGGATGCACCTCCGTGGTGGCATGCAGATCTTTGTCAAGACCATAGGTACATGAGATTGGATGAGGATCAGAAGACGGCGACCCTCGGTGGGATCCTAGCCGAGGAGATCCACAAGACCCCCGGCAAGCGCCTTACCGGGGGCGACTGCGACGCCACGGCAAGACCCTTGCCGGGCCCCCAGCAAGGCCCTTGCCGAGAGGCACCAGCAGGGCCACTGCCAGGCCCGCACCACCCAAGGCTCCACCCCATTCGCAAGATGTGCAAATGCCAGCCCAACCAGCCGGGGAGGCACTCACGCGTGGAAACACGCGGCTTCGGACCAACTCAGCAAGCACCTGCGTGGTGGCATGCAGATCTTCGTGAAGACCCTGCCACCATGCCACCTCAGCAGTCTGCCTTCCTACATGGCACTGCATGCATCGCTGGGCTGGGCCCGTGTCGAAGCAAGGAGGAGTGGCCAGACGGACGGACGGGCCTCGGCCTGGCCCCCGATAAAGCTAATGGACTCCTAAGTCACGCATTTAATGTTCTTTGTCCCGTAATGCCGTGCGATAAGCTCGCGCACTTTAGGCCTTTCCACCTCCTATGTGCCACTTTGGCAACCCCTTTTCCCTATAAAAGGAGGCCCGAGGCGACCAAGAGAGGGATTCGGCTTTTTGAAGCTACACATGAACCGTAGCTAGTTTGAAAGCTCAAGAACACTCAATACATCCACCAAAGCACGACTAGGGTTTTATGCATCCGCGTGGCCCGAACCTGGGTAAACGATCCGTGTGCTTGCTCCTAAACATGCTCTTCTCATGACCCCGCGCCCGCCGACTGTAGAAGGGATCCCTGTGATCCCATAGGTGTCGCTCCCACCGACAATGTGCCACCTCTCTCGCAAAGCGCACGGTATTGCTTGCTCCCACGCTTCGTGTCGGCGGCATGAAGGGAATCTTAAGCTATGAATGCATGCCCCTCCCTCAACCGAGATTCACCTAGCAAAGTGTGAAGTAGCTAGCAGCCCCCTCCCCCTCCCCGCTTCGGCATGAAGGGAATCCTAAGCTGTATATGAATGCATGCCCCCCAACCGAGATTCACCATAGCAAAGTGCGAAGTAGCTAGCAGCCCCCCTCCCTCGTGTCAGCACGAAGGGAATCCTAAGCTATGAATGCATGCCCCCCAACCGAGGTTCACCTAACAAATTGTGAAGTAGAGCTAGCAGCCCTCCCTCCCATGTGATAGAACGAAGGGATTCCTAAGCTCTGAATGCAGGCCCCCCAACCGAGGTTCACCTTAGCAAAGTGCTAAGTAGCTAGCAGCCCCCTCCTCGAAGGCTTCGGCACGAAGGGAATCGTGAGCTAAGCTATGAATGCATGCCCTCCCCCCACCAACCGAGGTTCACCCCTAGCAAAGTGCTTGAAGTAGCTAGTAGCCACCCCTCCTCGTGGTCGGCACGAAGGGAATCCCTAAGCTATGAATGCACATGCCCCGCCCCCAACCGAGGTTCACCTAGCAAAGTGTGAACTAGCTAGCACCCCCTCATGTCGGCACGAAGGGAATCCTAAGCTATGAGCATGCCCCTCCCCCCAACCGAGGTTCACCTAGCAAAGTCTTGAAGTAGCTAGCAGCCCCCCTGTGTGTACGCAGAAGGGAATCCTAAGCTATGAGCATGCCCCTCCCCCTCAACCGAGGTTCACCTAGCAAAGTGCTTGAAGTAGCTAGCCCCCCACCCCCTTGTGTCGCCACAAAGGGAATCCTAATTAAGCTATGAATGCATGCCCCCCAACCGAGGTTCACATAGCAAAGTGCGATGTAGCAACCCCCTCCCCCCAACACACACACTTTCCTCACGGCTGGCCCGAGAGGCATATATCTCACCAAGATAGATCAGTAAACGGACCAAGAATAATCCACCTTGGTCGTGACAACCTCTCTCTCTTGTTGTTGGTCAAAGTGATGTCCGTCCATGTGACTCCCAGGAGATGGGCTAGCTTAAGCCAATAATCACGCAAGTAGCTAGTCCCGAAGACAACCACTACATGCGTGTGGCCCAAACATACGTATGGAGAGGTGTGTTTTTGAGTAACAATGACCAACTTTGATGTGGAACCGTGATTTCGAACTAGAAATCCCCACACTGAGTGAGGGTTAGGTTGACGATGCATATGTATGTTACACCACACTTCAAGCCAACGACGGGGATTCCTATATGCATGCATGCGTGCATAGTATATGCACTCAAACTTAATTAGGTCTGAATCTCACCATGACCTATACTACGATAACACTAACCAAATGAAGAATCCGCCATGGTAACCTATCTTGTTGTTGGT
This sequence comes from Aegilops bicornis, assembly GCA_021605145.1. Taxonomy (NCBI): domain Eukaryota; kingdom Viridiplantae; phylum Streptophyta; class Magnoliopsida; order Poales; family Poaceae; genus Aegilops; species Aegilops bicornis. Next base: position 262,442,637 of record CM038674.1, on the reverse strand, counting down.
CAAGGTGATCATGGATGTCCACGCGGGCCCACGAATATATAGGCTTGTCTCCGATAACCACGCGAGGGAATGTATCGTTCGAAGGCAACCACTACATGCATTTGTATGGAGGTGATGCATGCATGCATGCATGTTTGAATACACAACATTGATCTAGCTGTGTGTCAAAAATTGTACACTAGCTCCCCACACAGAGCGAGATCGATTCATGATGGTGTTGTTGTACTAGCCACTTCGACTCGATGGGAGGGATTCATGCTTACACATGCATATGTGTGTGTCGGCGTTCTGGGAATGGGGGTACCCAGACTTGCCTGCTCATGACTGGGCGCGTGGCTCAAGGGTGTGGCCCAAAGACGACCCATCTTCATCAAGACAAGCTCAAGACCCTCGCATGAGGCCAAGCCTCATGGGGCGGACGATAGGAAGCCTCCTCAGCCTGACCTCGTCAGGCTGTGGCTCGTGGAGGAGGCGGAGAGATCAAGGCGGGTACCTCACGAGGTGCCCATGACACAAGCCATGACGACCAAAGGGCGCCAGCAGGGCGGCGCCAGCCCGCGCAGTGTCCTCATTTCCTCTTTGGTGCAAAGGGTGCAAGCGCAGGCGAGAGCATCAAGCAAAGGCATCCGTTTCGGTGCAACAAGACCAAGACCGTCGCAACGGGAGGAAGGAAGTCATCGTGGAGCCCAAGCCAAGGCCACCACCAGTGAGCCTTTGGCGGTGCGAAGACCAACTTTAGTGAGGATAAGTGTACTAGATGTTCCCCTTCAAAATGGCTAATTGTTGGCGCCTCTTCCCGGCTCAATATTTGGGAAGCAGCCTGTGGCCTCGCCCTATAAATAGGACTAGCCACCCATGTGGTAGGAGGAGGACGGACACGCTGAGGTTGATCCTGAACCCAGAGAGAGAGAGAGAGAGAGAGAGAGAGAGAGAGAGAGAGAGAAGCGACTGAACTCCCACTAGCAGTTCATCGCACCGGCCTAGAACACCTCACCCTCGCGAGGCTGTTCTTCCTTGTACCGTTCATCATCAGCCCCAGAGGCAATCCACCACACCACACACTGGAGTAGGGTATTACACCACAATGGTGGCCCGAACCAATATAAACCTTGTGTCTCTTGCGTTGTTCCTTTGATAGTTTAGATCAGAAGTGGCGAAGCGGCGAGGTGCAGGTATGGGGTGAAATCTCCGTGGCGCACCCTGAGTTCGAACCTAGAGGGTTTGCCGAACCCGAAATCGACATTTGGCGCCAGGTAGGGGTGCGCCGGAATTCGTCTTTAGCCGCCCTGTTCTTCGCTACCCATCGCATCCATGTCAGACGCTCGTCGGGCCCGCGTCGAGCGCCGAGCCGCTCGCTAAGCCGCCTTCAGACGGCCCCGGCCGGGCGCCATCCCCGCCATTCCTTGCCGTCATTAACGCCGCCACCGCCCGGCGGGGACCGAAAGCAAGCATCGCCTCAGCATCCGTCTGCGTGAGGTGAGACGGCTGTATCGCTACTCCTTCGCTTCGTCGCCGTTGGTTCTTCGTCTCCGCCTGCTCAGCAGCGCTTATGGAGGCTCGAGCTGCGCTCATCGCGGCAAACGAAGCTCCTGCGCTACCGCTTCTGTCGACAGCGTCTACGGCGAGTGGCTCGACCACGCCGCCGAAGCTCGCCCGCACCGCAGGGGGCTCTCAGCCGCCCTTCTGCTGCACACGCCCGCTCTGCCGGGCGATGAAGCTCAGGGGTGCCTACCGCCTCCCCCCTCAAGAAGGCGCCATTGGCCCCAAGGCGTGGGCCTCGGGCGGAACCCACTCCGTCCGGCGCCAGAGTAAGAGCAGAGCTGTCAAGAGGTCCCTCGCCTCAAGAAGCTGCGGGTGCTCCCCACTGCTCGCCACGACCGGCGCTCTTGCTCCAAAGACGCCAAGACCCTGCTGCTTGCTCCCAAATGGCAACGCATGGGGACTTCGCAAGACCAGGCTCTTCGTCAAAAAGGCTGGCCTCCTATGGCCACGCAGGGCTGCCGCGCCTTTCACCACCGAAGTGCGCAGCGGTCAAGGTGGCTCAGCAAGTTCAAGCCGGACCTACCTTCTCGCTTCTGACGGCACGGCCGACCCTGCGGAGTTCCCCAGCTCTACGAGCTGGGCATCAAGCCGACGGGACGAGAAGGTCATGGCGAACTGGTTTCCTATGGCACTTGGCGATTCGGGCCCTTTGCACTGCTCTCGAACACGGCCCCTGGCCACGATCTCCTCTACGACGAGATGCGCACCCGCTTCGCCGCCCAACTTCAAAGTACTCGTGGACTGCCTCCGCCGGTGAGCGACATGCGCGCATCAAGCAGCAGCTAGGGGAGGCCTGCGAGTACATCCGGCGCCTCAACAACGCACACCTCAAGATTCCCAAGGTGATCGAGGAGGCCATCATCTCAAATTTTCCGACGGCGTCGCGACGTTAAGATGAAAGGAGGAGCGATGCATGAAGATCTGCGGCACATCCTTGAGCTGTTCAACTTGGCGTACCAAGGCGCGCCGTGGCTGATGAAGGGCGCCTTTCCTCCTCGAGCTGCCGTCATGGACCCGGGAAGAAAAGAAGCCCAAGGCCAAGGATGTGAAGCGCAAGGGGGCTGCCGTGCTGTGCATCCGGACATACCAAGCGAGGCAGGGATCAGCTTGAGTCTTCCAAGGGCAGCAGTCTTGTGTGTACCACGACCTCCACACCCACACCACCAACGAATGTCAAGAGCTCCCGAGCCGCAAGCGAGAAGGGAGAGAATCGATTTGACTTCCGGATCAGCGATCGAGGCTACGGCCAAGGAGGAGGAAGAGGCGCAGGCCGCTGGGAAGACTGTCGGTGTCAAAACCGGCGGATCTCGGGTAGGGGGTCCCGAACTGTGCGTCTAGGCAGATGGTAACAGGAGACAAGGGACACAATGCTTTTTTACCTGTGTTGGGGCCTCTCGATGGAGGTAAAACCCTACTCCGCTTGATTAATATTGATGATATGGGTAGTACAAGAGTAGATCTACCACGAGATCAAGGAGGCTACAAACCCTAGAAGCTAGCCTATGGTATGATTGTTGGTGTTGTAGTTGTTGTGTCCTACGGACTAAAACCCTCCGGCTTATATAGACACCGGATAGGTTAGGGTTACACAGAGTCGGTTACAATGGTAGGAGATCTACATATACGTATCGCCAAGCTTGCCTTCCACGCCAAGGAAAGTCCCATCCGGACACTGGACGAAGTCTTCAATCTTGTATCTTCATAGTCTTTGAGTCCGGCTGTGCCGATAGTCCGGCTATCCGGACACCCCTAGTCCGACTCCTCAAGAGTCTCCCGAACCAGGCCTTCAATGACGGCGAGTCGGCGCGTTTATTGTCTTGACATTGCGAGGCGGGTTCTTCTCCAAATTCCATATATTTGTCAAATAGTGTCCCGCTTCTGATAAATGCTGCGCTCTTCGGCTTCTACGCCCAATAAGGGCAATCTTCCACGTGTTTGAATGAATGCGAACAACCAGAGTATTTTTACAATTACCCCCCTAGCCGCACAAATGAGCCGCCCATAAAAGGGGCAAGGATCTAGATCTGAGTCACACCATCTCCCCTTTGCAAGCTTTCATCGTAGGCGCCTCCGACCAAAGTCCATTCCATCATGGACAGTCGACGAGCTCCTCTTCTTGCGCTCGGCCCTCGGCCAGTGAAATTGAGAGATGCTCACCCGCATAACGAGCTAGTTATACTCCAAAACCAAGGGATTTCTCCCCCAGGCCTTCTTGGTTCGGTTCGAGCCGGACTTGCCACCTACAAGGGCGGAAAGCAAGCGAGAGGCGTCCCCGATCCCTATAAAGGAGAGCGGGTATGCTTCATATCTTATCTAGTAAGAGGCCTCGGATTTCCCATCCATCCGTTTCTCCGGGGGCTCTTGGAGTTCTACGGCCTCCAATTGCACCATCTTACTCCTGCTTCCATCCTGCGCCATCGCGGGCTTCGTGGCCCTCGCGAACTATTCTTGGGCGCCGAGGCTCACTTAGGATTGTGGAAGAGAATATTCTGCCTAGTACCCGTTCTCATGAGGGGTCAATATATCAAGTGGATGGAGCCGAGTTATGGCGCATCGCGGGACCGGATACCTGTCCGAACCCCAAAGAAGGCGTCCCAAGACGGCCTTCGGAATGGTTTTACATGGAGGGCGTCCGTTGCGGTTCCTGCTCGGATCGGCCTTGGGATTTTAACAATGCTCCTCGATGAAGCGCCTAAGTCTGGCGCCCTCGAGCCCCCGGAGAGAGATGACCAGGGCGTCCGTTATTTGATGAGCGAATAAGGTTACTGGCTCATGCCGGATTGACCATGCCAGAGTCATAGCAATCTGCATTATGAGAAGTGCAGCTGCTTCAATACAGAGGCCACCCATGTGGGACTTCAACGGGGAGGACGATGCTACCACCGCCATGGCCGCAAAGGGCGGAATCGGAATCCACCGAACTGGTGAAGACCTTATCGCCATGTATAAAGGAGAGGAGGAGGATTTCCTCCGTCTCAACCTAATCAAGGAGTTTTCTTCGAACAATCCTCGGCCGGGTAAGCAAACATCTCTGCGATCTGTCCGATCCATGTTCCCGTAGTTAAATATCTCATTTCATGGTTTTTTGCATTGTGACCTGCGGCGGATCATGGAGAAGATACACAGCCCGCCCCCACAACCCGAGGATCCAGAACGGTCCCTCGATCCGACCTCCGAAGAGGATCCGGATATAAAGGTGGAGTTGATCGATGGGGTATTCTACCAACTTAGCATCGACAACGCGTTGGTCGCCATTACGGCGGATTACCCCGAAATATTTCCAAATTTCACGGTAAAGGAGACCGAGATCCCAAAATCCAGATAACGACCCATCCATGCTTTATTTTTTATCACCGTATACCGATGATGTTTCGCAGGGGTACCTTCGAGGTAGGAAGCCGAGCCTGCGGCGGCTGGCCAACAAAGGGTAGTGCAGCCCCGCAGGTTAAAAAGAAGTGCGGTCCGGATCGAAACTCCGCCGCAACAGTATGGCATGTCACCATACTCCCAGGATTGATTCCCAGAAGGCGTACTAACGCTGATATCCTTTTCGTGAAAGAGCGCTTGCGGACCGGTCCGGAGAGGTTGCCGATCGAACCTTCGCCGGACAAAGCTTCAAAGCTGGGTCCGGAGGGTGAGGCGAGCACGCAGGCGCAAGCGTCAGATGTTCCTCCGACTGCAGGATGCCGACAGGTTGTCCGCCACCAACTCCGAGGTGGAGAGCGCGCTTGAACCATAGGCGCCCGCGACAGTTCTTCGTGGACGCGTGTTTCTCCGGGGAGGCCTTGAATGCCTTTTGAGTCGAGATGCGCACCTCCGTGCCGCTCAAGATGGACTAGCCAGAGCCACGGAGCAGTATGTGAAGGACATACTTGCAAGTAATTTTGACAGTTATATATGCCAAGAGCTCCCCGAGACTTAAAATAGTTAGAATAACTGATTTAAGGATCATTTGTTATGCAGATCTTACAAAAAAGAATACCCGACTGTCTCTGTGGAGCTCAAAGAGTGCAAAGCCCAACTTGAGGCCGCACTAGCTACCGTAGGGGGAGCTACAGAGACCCCGCCGGTAATATATGCTTCAAAAAGATAAATAATTTAGGAAGTGCGGCGTGTGTGTAAAAGCCGACAAAACCATTGCGAGATGGCGCTGGATCGATCCGGACAAGCAACAGCTCTTACGCCGCTTAAAGGCTAAGCGAGAGCATGCTTACAAGGGTGCGGCAGGAGAAGAATAACCTCCAAGACGCCAACACCAAGCTGGGTGAGGAAATCAAGGACGTTCCTGCCAGTTATCTGACTTCAGAAGGAGAATCGCGGCTTTGCCGCGGGCATTTTCGATAAGTGCTTGAGCGAATTTTTGAAAAGAGTTCGTGAGGAAGGCGACTAACATAAACATGTATGTAGGTTTGCTCGCTGTGTCGCCCCGAGGAGGAGATGCCCACCTTCGTGGTGATCTCCTTCCCGAATTGCCGTACCTGCAAATGTACCTAACGAAAGTCCGGCAAGTGATGAAAGGCATCGGCCAAGCCTTGTGGCTATCTATCTCCCTGCCTCAAGGCATTGGGGAGCTGGCGGAGCGGCTTCAAGGGCACGGTGGCGCTTCCGCTATGGAAGATATCGGCCTGCCGTCAAGCGCCAGGGAGGCTCGGGCCATGGTGAAGACACGGTACCACGGTTGACCCAAACCACATGGCGAGGTCGGACCTGTGGGGCGGATGGGATGGAGATCCTCAGAAGCTTAGTGTACGGCCAAGTAAAATTGGCCGCCAAGTATTCCTAGCAAGATTGTAAATTAGATAGCCTATTAGATGGCATTGAGGAGGAATACAATGAGTCGAATTGACTATGTAAAAATATGACATGAAAGAAATGTCTTCTAGCTTCGGATTGTAGATCGCTTGTCGAAGCGGACCTTTGCTTCAACCTCCGGACCCAATAGTCCGGAGTGTGTCCAATACCCTAAATGGTTATATAAGAACCGTGGTATGCATGGAGACAAGGCGTCGGGGTCATTGTTGCTGTATCGGACAAGTGCCCAACTAGTTATGCGATATTACATGGGTAGTAAGAATCATCTTCCGTGGAGAATAGTTCCAAGTTAAGGGTTCTTTTCGCTGGGGGTGCATGCCCTAAAGTGCATGTCAAAGCTGCTATGAAAGCAGAAAATCATCCGGGGGCAGATGGGTAAAAGTTAAAAATCATCTTTCAATTCACCAATCGAATGTTTCCCTTAAGAACGCTTAGCTTTCGCTTCACCGGTCTGAGGTACACATCCGGTGACCAGGCAAGAATAATCGCAGAGGTGCTCCCTTTACCACCTAGCCGAACAATCGAGAACGTAGGGGTAAGCACAGGAGCCAGGCAACCCAGCTTGGCCAAAACTTAAGTCATATCGATGCATATAATGGCGAATAAAAGGTACATGCGGAAGTTTAAAACATGTGCTGGGCATGAAGCCCGTATAAATAAGCTTCTGTTAAAGGAGCCCCCAGGTATAATGAGTGCGGAAAAAAGCGCAAACGAGCCTCTAAAGGCTACAAGAAGAAGGAGGAAGGAGACAAATAAAAGACAGCAAAAAAACAAAAATAAAGAATGCGGACGGAGGAAGGAGACGAACTTGAAGTCCGGCACTTAGGCGTAGAATCTTCGAGTAGGCTGAGGCTGCGTTCCATGGGTTCGGCTCAAGTCCGGTTATCCGATGCGTTCGCAGACGGTATGCTCCACCGGTCAGGACCTGGTCGATGATGAAGGACCTTCCATTTTGGGCTTGAGTTTGTCCTTTTTCTTGTCGGCGAGCGTGAAATTAGTTCGCCAACGTTATAAGCTTTGGCCCGCATTTCCCTATTTTGATATCTTCGAGCCTCATTGTTGATAGAATGCGGAACGAGCTTTTGCCACGTAGCTCCTCCTCCAATGCGTCTAACTGTCCTCGCCGATCAAGTTGACCTCTCTTTTTCATACATGCGCACTCGAGGTGAGTCATGAATTATGTCGCAGGGCTAGACTTCCTCTGGGCCGTACACCATAAAAAATGGTGTGAATCCGGTAGTGCGATTTGGCGTGGTCCGCAGCCCCCAGAGTACGGAGTCGAGCTCCTCAACCCAGTGCGTGTTAGATTCCTTGAGGTACCGCACTAGTCTGGGTTTAATGCCGCTCATGATTAGACCGTTTGCCTGCTCGACTTGACCATTAGTTTGAGGGTGATAGATCGAGGCGTAATCGAGCTTGATGCCCATGTTTTTGCACCATAGTTTGACCTCATCGGCTGTGAAGCTAGTGCCATTATCGTTGATGATACCGTGGGGAACATGATAACGGTGTACTACCCCCGATATGAAGTCTATCACCGGTCCAGATTCGGCCGCTTTTAACGTGCTTGGCCTCTATCCATTTGGTGAATTTATCTACCATGACCAATAGGTATTCGCTTGCCAGGGTTCCTCCCTTGAGGGTCCAACCATGTCAAGCCCCCTGCATCATGAACGGCCAGGTGATGGGTATAGTCTTAAGGGCGGTGGGTGGCATGTGGCTTTGGTTAGCAAAAAGGCGGCAACCGGCGCATCGTTGGACTAAATCCTGCATGATCTGCCCGGGCTGTGGGCCAATAAAATCCTGTGGAAGGCCTTGCCTACAAGGGCCTGGGCTGCGGCGTGGTGCCCACCCGGTCCGGCATGAATTTCAGCCAAGAGGCTTCGCCCTTCCTCTTCGGAGATACACCTTTGAAGGACTCCGTTAGTGCTTTTCTTATAAAGCTCTCCCTCATGGACTTTATAGGCTTTAGAGCGCCATACTATGCAGCGAGCCTCATTTTTGGTCTTCGGGAGTTCTGCCTAGTTAGGTAGGCTAGGAATGGTTCCGCCCATGGGCAATAACCGCCATTATTTACGTGAGCGGAGGTGTTATCTCGAGGCAGAGCCTCCGTTGTGTCGAGTGTTGGCGTCGAGGCGGTGTGGTTGGGTCCGGATTGTTATTGCCGGACTCCTTCCCATAGTACGGATGGCTTGAGCAGTCATTCCAAAAAAGATATTGGGTGGAAAGGCATCGCGTTTTGCACCGATGCGTGCCAATATATCCGCTACCGGTTGTTATCCCGGCTATATGATGAAATTCGAGCCCTTCAACTGCGGTCGACATTTTTAGGACCGCGTTGCGGTATGCTGCCATTTTGGATCTTTGGTGTCAAAGTCTCCGTTTATTTGTGATATTGCGAGGTTTGAATCCCCGCACCTCTATCGCGTTGAATGCCCATGGAGATCGCCATCCGGAGGCCGTGCGAAAGGTGCGGGGCCTCATATTCGGCTGCGCGTTGTTGGAGTCCGTATACATTATCTCGAAGGACGTATTGGACTGTGTCCCTGTTGGGGATGTGTCAGACGACGCCAACCCCGTGCCAGCCAACATTTTGGAGCCGCCAAAGTGCATGATCCAATTGGAGTATGCGCCATACTCTTTAGGAGTTCGGCTTGCACCCATTCGCCACGAAGTCGGCCAAAACCTGCGACTTAATAGCCGCCGTGGCTTATAAGTTATATCGAATGGAAGGAGCTCTATGCTCCATTTAGTAATCCGCCCATCAGCGTCGCGGTTGTTTATAATGTCGTTGAGAGGTACTTCGGAGGCTACCAAGTATCGAACACTCTTGAAAGTAGTGTCGCAGCCTTCCGGGATGCCATGAACACCGTGATATGCTATCTTTTGATAGTGTGGGTACCGGGACTTGCATGGAGTTAGGACAGTGGACACATAATAAACCGGTTTTTGAACAGGGGAACCGGTGTCCGTCTGCTTCTCGTTCGACAACGAGCACCGCTACGACAACTTGATGTGTTGCGGCGATATATAATAGCATTGGTTCGCATACGCTACGCTGGCCAGAGACCGGATTTGTTGCCAAAATGGCCTTTATTTCTTCGAGTCCGGCCGTGGCGGCATCCGTCCACTCGAAGTGTTCGGTGCGGCGGAGGAGGCGGTAGAGAGGTAATGCCTTTTCTCCTAAACGGGAGATAAAGCGGCTTAGAGCCGCTACACATCCCGTCAATTTTTGTATTTGTTTGAGGTCTTTTGGAATATCCAGTTGTGACAGAGCTCGAATCTTGGCTGGGTTTGCTTCAATTCCTCTACCGGACACAATGAAGCCCAGGAGCTTTCCTACCGAACGCCAAGACATTTTTCCGGATTGAGCTTGATGTCATATTTTCAAGATTGTCGAATGTGAGCCTCAAGTCGTCTACTAGAGTTTCGACGTGTTTGGTTTTGACGACCACGCCATCTACATATCTTCCACCGCTTTGCCGATCTGGTTGGCGGACATGTCTAAATCATGTTGATATGTTGCGCCGGCGTTTTTGAGCCCAAAGGGCATTGTGTTGAAGCGAACGGGCCGTATGGAGTGATGAATGCTGTTGCAGCTTGGTTCTGCTCCGCCATCTTGATTTGGTGGTAGCAGTACGCTACGAGGAAGCACAATGAGTCGTGTCCTGCTGGGCGTCAATGATTTGATCAATTCGGGAGGGGAAGGGATCCTTTGGGCAAGCCTTATTGAGGTCTTTGAAATCAACACATAGGCGCCTGTGGATTTATCCTTCTTTGGTACCATCACCAGGTTCGCCAGCCATCCGGATGTTTTATATCTCTCGATGAATCCGGCCTCCAAAAGTTTGGCTAGCTCCTCCCATAGCTCGCCTCTTGGGTTGGAAAAGCGCCCGAAGAGCCTGTTTGACCGGCTTGAATCCTTTTAGGATATGTAGGTCGTGCTCGGCCGGTGACGTGGGATTCTGGCATATCTCAAGGTGCCAGGCAAAGATGTCCCAGATTTTCTTGTAGAAATTTTCATAGTCTTGGCGTCTACATCAGGGTTTAATTGTGCCCCGATGGAGGCCGTCTTTGCAGGGTCCGTTGGGTGGACCTGGAATTTGACTATTTCATCCGCTGGTTTAAAAGAAGTGGACTTCGATCTTTTATCAAGTATCACATCGTCCCTCTTCACCGTGGAGCGCATCGCGGTGAGTTCCTCGGCCGCTAGGGCTCCGGATAGTGCCTCGAGGGCTAGTGCGGCTGTCTTATTTTCGGCGCGGAGCGCTATGCTCGGATCACTAGCGAGAGTGATGATTCCGCTCGGACCAAGGGCATTTAAGCTTCATGTACCCGTAATGGGGTATAGCTTGAAAAATTGTGAATGCCTCTCGTCCTATTATCGCATGATATCCTCTGTTGAATGGGGCCACTTGAAATGTGACCTCCTCGACCTGTAATTGTCCGTGAGCGAAAACTACATCCGGCGTGATTTTTCACATGCAGCATGCTTCCCGGTGGGGATTATTCCTCTAAAGGTTGTGCTACTTCGCTCAATGCGGTTCGATCTATTTCCATCTTTCGGAGAGTTTCCTCATAGATGAAGTTTAGTCCGGCTGCCGCCATCCATGAGTACCTTAGTAAGGCGAAAGCCGTCTACTATCGGGCCGAGAACCAATGCGGTGGTGCCCGGCAGTTCGAATTTAGGTTAAATCACTTGGCATTGAAGGTAATAGCCGTGTCACTCCATGGATTCATTGTTGCTACTTGGTAGACTTGACAAGGTTGAGGAGTTGTCGTTTTCGCATGTTATTTGATGCGGAAGTCTCAAGGCTATTAAGACCGTCTTGGTGTTGCTTTGGGCTGGGATTACGAGCTTAGAAGCTCTTCGCCACTTTTGGCCACCTGTAGTAGTATCCAACATGCTTTCGAAGGCTATGAGTTGAGCGCCCTGCAATGCTATGAATTTTGCAGGTCCGTTTAGCCAACCCTCGATCTGGTTCCGCACCCTTTAGGGGTTTTGGTTTTGGTATTCAACCCGGTGCTTGATAATGATGCACCTTTTGTTCCGGACTAGGGATGTATTGGGGCGGATTATCCCAAAAATTTACTTCGGTTTTCCAGCGCTCTCCATTGCATGATATTTTTGTACTATGGTCACCAAGTCAGCAAAGCGTGTGATTTCGCGATGACTTATGGCGCTTAGGATTAAGCTTGTCCGTGCAATTATTGCAAAAATTGGGATGCGTCCTCCTCTCGGCAAATCCTTTATCCTGTTCATAACTGGAGGAATCTGCCCAAGAATGATGTACTGTTTCAGCTGGCTCTTGCCGAATTCGAGAGAGGTCGCCAATGTTTGGGTGGGCGGGTGGCACTAAATCCGGAACCCTGTCCAATTCAGGACTCAAGGGCCGAGAAGTTTCCGAACTCGGAATTTTGGATTTTTGAGTGTAATCCAATGAGTCCGGCCCGCCGCCTGACTTTAGGTTCAGGGATTGATCAACATCCGTCCCTCCGCAGGAATCCGGCATGGAGGGATCGGGAATCCGGACGTAACTAGTCCTTAAGGTAGGAGAAGAGTCGCCGCATTTCTCCTCTACCACGGCAACATGATGGGTAGCCTGGGGAGAGTTGATATCTCTCAGATCGGTTTTAGGCCCGATCCGGTCGTAATCTGTGGCGACTCCCAGGGCGGCGATGCGATCCAAGAGCTCGTTTATGGAGGGAGCTCGATCGGATCTAACTGCTCGGCAAGTTCGAACTAACATGAAGATTGGTTTCGATGACTCGAGAGTTCATCGCCATTGACGGCGGCCGAACTAGCGGTCATGAGAAAACCACCAAGCGAAGAGTCGACCCGGTGGCCAAAGGCTTCTTTGGCGAAGGTGTAAATCTTTAAAAGGCGGCGAGGCATCCTACCGACGGCAATGACACGGAGGAACTCTCAATGAAAGCACCAATGTCGGTGTCAAACCGGCGGATCTCAGGTAGGGGGTCCCGAGCAGTGCGTCTAGGCGAGATGGTAACAGGAGACAAGGGACACAATGTTTTTTACCTGTGTTCAGGCCCTCTCGATGGAGGTAAAACCCTACTCCTGCTTGATTAATATTGATGATATGGGTAGTACAAGAGTAGATCTACCACGAGATCAAGGAGGCTAAACCCTAGAAGCTAGCCTATGGTATGATTGCTGATGTTGTAGTTGTTGTGTCCTACGGACTAAAAACCCTCCGGTTTATATAGACACTGGATAGGTTAGGGTTACACAGAGTCGGTTACAATGGTAGGAGATCTACATATCCAGACGCCAAGCTTGCCTTCCACGCCAAGGAAAGTCCCATCCGGACACTGGGACTTAAGTCTTCAATCTTGTATCTTCATAGTCGTGGAGTCCGGCCGTGATGATAGTCCGGCTATCCGGACACCCCCTAGTCCGGGACTCCCTCAAAGACCGTGGCCCTCGCCAAGGGTGGCGTGACCGACCTCATGAGGATCACTGGCAGGATCAGCCTCGTGAGGGAGGCTGGAGGGATCAGCCTCGCGAGGATCGCCCGCAAGGAAACGCAGGCCTCCCCCTCTGCCGCCACAGCCAAGGAGAAACAAGGACCATCATCAGGACGAGGGGGCTGGGGGCTTCCAGGAGCCGCGCACGATCGCTTGCATGCTGGGCGGAGCTCAAGCCCCAGCCTCTCAACGCGTCTTCAAGTAGTTCGCCCGCGAAGTGAATGCAGTCCTCCCCAAGCTTGAAGCCAGGCGCCCTCTCAGATGGTCAGTGTGTGCCATCACGTTCAGCTCAGCAGATCAGCTCAAGTCTTGCAGCCCTGGCCGGCCAGATCGATGCTTTGTTCCCCAATCATCGACGAACGTGCAAGTCACCGGACCCTCATCGATGGCGGAGCAGGGCTCAATGTCTTGTCCAGAGACATTCAACAATCTCCATGTGCCTTACAATCAGCTTCAGCCTAACCAAGCCTTTCTCCGAGTCACAGATGGCTCCACGGTTCCAATTGGGCAGGTCCGCCTCCTCAGTAACCTTCTTGGGGCGCTGACAACTACCGCACCGAGCTCATTGACTACGGCGTTGCCAACATTCACCGCCATACAATGCCATCCTCGGGTACCCAGATCTGGCCAAGTTCATGGCCGTGACCCATCAATGGCTACAACGTCCTCAAGATGCTGAGGAAGCGGCGGAGTCATCCACGGTGCCTTGTGAAGAGAGAGACACAAGATGCTCCCCGAGCGAGCTTTTCAAGCCGCATCACTTGAAGACCCAGATCACAGAGCGGAGGCCCCCGAGACCGCTCCCAAGAAGAAGAAGGCATCACCAGGCCCGACCCCTGGGAGGCAGGCCCCTCGTGGTCGCGCTGTTCAGGGGGCACCTCCTTCTGTCGCATAGGAAGGCGCGCCCGGCGCCCTCCTCGAGCGAGGCTCGGGGGCTCTCTCCTGGAGGGCCACCGACCTTGCTAAGGTCACGAGGGAGGCGCTAGGGCACCACTTGGAGGCGTGTTTCAGAGCATGTTTCCCTCAGGAAGGAGCAAGGCAAGGAGGGCCAAACGCCCTCGGGAGTTAAATCGGCCAGGATCATCCAGGGAGCTGCACGAGTCAAGAGTCATGAGTGGCAAGGCAAGACCTTACCCGGCCGCAGCTCCCCATCCAGGCGAGGATGGTGGGCTGCAGCGTCACATTGACATACCAGGGCTCAACCGAGCCGCCTCTCCGAGAGGGCGCTTACCTGGCCCTCACGCTGCAGGGCTGCCAAGGCCCACCCCACGACTACGTTCGCATGCCCTCACGGCGTGCCAAACGCGGGCCGCCACGCCCGGCGCCGCCTCATGAGGAGCATTGTAGAGGCTCAAGAGGCCAGCGTTCCGCATGATCTGGCGGAGATGGAGATGGTCCGCAAGGAGCCGCGGCGCCTCGAGCCTCCCGGAGGCTCACGGGCCTGAGGGCTCGTGAAGATCGGCTTCCGCAGCCCACGACGTCCGCTTACTTCAGCATCCCTTCGCCTTCAACGCTATCGGGTGACATCCTTCAAGTTTCATTTCCGGTGGAGCGCCTGTGGCTGCATCATTCCCAGCCCGCGTGGGTCCGTCCCTGCGGCATGTATCCCTTTTACTTCATGTTCCTAGCTTACTTTGTCGGGGACGCCCCTCGGGCTGCATCATCCCCATGTCACTCGGGCGAGACCCAGCGGCATGTACCCCTCTCGCGTTTATTTCGGGTCATGCGTTCGACCCATCATGATTGTTATTTGATGCCTGTCCACGGCACCCCTTCTTCCTCCATGTCGGTCGCTTGCACGTTAAAGGGTGGGGTACCTGAGCATCGCGACTCATGGGCTCCTACTGGCTCTCCAGCCCTCACCCTCTAGCCATGTCCACGGCATCGCGACTGGCATACCAGCGACGGCCGAGACCCGCCGAGGGCCGGGACCCGAGGACGAGAGCCGTCGGCGTCAACCAAATTTGGAACACGCCACAAGTTAAGGCTCAGTGCAGGCGCAACCCGCCTTGAGGTAGGGCCCGTGAGTCCCGCTACCGCTCACGGGTGCCCAGATACACCTCGGTCGAGCCCTACCGTACAGCCACGCGTGTCGTATGGCTGTACACGCCTGGGGCTCCTCGGAGGGGAGCCCTCCCACGCACTGGAAGCACCATGCTCCGCGCTGGCTGACGACACCGCCGAGGAGCGGCTATGCCCAGACACATACGGAAGCGCTATGCTCTACCGGTGATAAACAACTGAGGGTGGCTCCCGGCCACATCAACCGCAGGGAGCCCAGAGCTCAATGTCTGGCCTCATCGAAACGCCTCCCCTCGGGAGTGCCGCGCGAGGGGGCAGGGCACGGGGGCTACGCCTGGGTCACGCCCAGACGCACGCCACCCAGCCAGGCCCCTCGGGCCTGGTTCGTCGCACGTCCCTCCCCGAGCGGAGCCAAGGTACGAAGGCCATTTGAACGTCAAGGGGGACTCCTGAGCATCGCGACTCAGGAGCCTAACTGGTCACGTAGCCCCTCACTCCTTAGTTCCGAAAGGCTAACGGCGGTTGAGGTATCTGTGAGGGCCGGGCTCTGCGGGCGTAGAATGGTAAATTCACCCATGCATCTCACCCCTACTTGCTGTTAAATGCGCCAAGGGGACTCTGAGCATCGCGACTTAGGAGCCTAACTTGTCACGTAGCCCCTCACTCCTTGGTGCCATCCTGGTTTCCGGTCGGGGCTAATGGCGGCTGAGGTATGCGCGGGGCCGGGCTCTGCCGGTGTAGAACACAAGCAAGTAGGAAGGAAAATCGCAAATCTCAAGGAATTCAAAAGCAAATATTACAGTCCATAACTGTTTTCACAACACCAAATGCAAGTTTAAATGCCTCCCCAAGGCATGATGCATGTTGCAGGAGCTGAGCGTAATCGAGCCACAAAGGAGTCACTTGTCGACGATGGAGCTGCTGAATGGAGTTCGCCTCATGAGCCTCCCGGGACAGCGCCTCGCTTGACTTGGTCTTGAAGGCCGGAACTTCGCCCAGAGCCTCCGCCGACCCTTTCACGGCCTCGGCGGCAGCGGCAAGCTCGCCGCTCACGGGCTCCAGCAGGCGGTCGAGGTCGACGTCGGGATCGCGAAGGTAGACGTGGGTAAGGACGCACGTCAGCGCTGCAGAAGACAGGACACGTGCCTCGGCCTCAGCCGTGGGGCCAAGGCCAAGGGTGATATCTTCAAGGGCGCGGACCAGGAAGGGAAGCAGCTTGGCGGGACCGTCCTCGGCGCCGGCCAGCGGGCTTTCCAGGCCGCTGTCGTAAAGCGTCCTCAGCAAGGTGCGAGCCTTCAACTCCACCTCCGCGAAGGCCACGCGGTCCTCGAAAAGGACCCGCGCCTTGCCTTCCAGCTCGACCCTCTTCGCCTCCAACTCCTGCTCCAGCGCACCCAGGCAGTCACGGCGCTTGTTAAGCTTGGCGTCCCGGTCCTTGACGACCGCCTCGCGAGCCTTCATGCCTTCCTCCTTCTCTTGGCGAACGCGGGCCTCCTTGGCAAGCTGGTCACGCAGGCCCTGCAGCTCGCTCTCCAGTGCCTCGCGGCAACCTCGGACATCGGCTGCCTCCCCCAAGGCGGCGTCGCGAGCAGCCTTCGCCCCAAGGACAGCCTGCTTCTCTTCGTCACAAGCCGTCGCGGCTTGAACCAGCGCCGCTCGAATTGAGTCGTCAGAGTGAACCCAGCCAGAGGCCAGCTCCAAGCGCCCGGCCACCAAGCGAGGGTCGGCGCCCAGAAGATCTTGCCGCAGCCGGTCCAGTTCAGAAGCAACGTGATCCAGGACAATGGGAGGAGTCGGAGAGACAGCAGTTGGTGGAGTAGGAGGAGAGGACGGCAGCGTAACCACATCATCCTGAGGCGGGACCTTCTGCGCCCCGGCAGCTGCGGCAGTGGCATCAGGCAGGGATAACTCACGAGTCGCTTGGGCCACGGGGGCTGAGCTCGCCCCAGCTAGCTCTGCCAGGCCTCGCGAGGAAGACCGGGCAGGAGAGGCCCGTGTCTTGCTGTCACCTTCTTTTCAAGGCGGAGGCATCGCCTGTATGAAGCCTCGAGAGCTTCCTTCACTTCTTCGCCCGCAGTGCCAGCCTAGCCAAGGAATACATGATATCAAGCCTCGGTTGACAAAGCAAGGAATAAAACCAGAATCGAGCACTTCCATCGGTGTCGCTTTCATGAAGCTCGAGCAACCTTCGCCATACTTGAAGCCCGAGAGCCGGCTGCAGGATCAGCCTCAAGAGGCCCGAGGCGGGAGGCACGTCTGCAGATCGCCTCAGAGCCGGGCAGACCAGCGAGGACCAGCCCAGTCCCATCCTTCTTCGGGACCGGGGCAAGCTCGCCGCCCGCCATCGCCATCCTCGCTGTCGCACGGCAAGAGGCGGAGAGCTGGACCTGCACCGAGGGAAGGGCGCTCGACTCCCCGTCGGTCGCCTGAGTCAGCCCCCTTCCCGCTCCTCTTCTTCTTCCTCCTCTTCGCTGGAGTCGCGGTGGACACGTTCATCGTCGCCAGGGCCGCGGGTCCTCGGGAACCTCCGTGGGCACGGACCCGTCCCCATTGAAGATGGGCATGGAGTTCACCGCCTGCCCCCAATCATCTCGAAGGAGCAGGGGTACAGGAGCGCCCTCCAGCCTCGCCACGTCTCCCCCGACCAAAGATTGGAGGACTGCGGCCAGATCTTCGTCGGCCAAGACTGCGGGGCTCGGGCGGGGCCTCCAGCGAAGCGCATCGACGGCAAGCGGGCCACCTGGTGCTCCAGGAACTCCCAAGGAGCGACGCCCCGGTCAGCTTCGCCGTCGCCATGTTACCCGGCCACAGGTCCGCGTTCATCCTCTCCAAAGACCGGCTCAAGGCTGGGATCCACAAGTTCAAGGCGAGACCAATCGTCGGAGGTCGCTGGGCTGCTCCGTGGGCAGAATCAGCCGAGGTTGATGCGCCCAGCATCTACCATGACCCACTTGCTCCTCGAAGCCCTCAATCCTCTTCCGGGCTTCGAGATGGCGATGGAGCTGCCATTTGCGATAAAGCTCACAAGACGCTGGAGATGGACCCAGAGAGGTCCGGAGGTAGAAGTAGTGGCGCAGCAAGGCCACCGAGGGCTGCACCAGACGTGAGCCTCTCATAATAGTAGGCGAAGATCGCCAAAGAAGAACAGAGTTAGGGTGGAGGTGCAGAGCTTGCAGTTTGTAATGGCGGAGGACAGAAAAGAAGAACTTCGAAAAGGGAGGCACCAGATCGGCGGCAATGGCGCCACGAAGAGCGGATAGAAGGTGCTTCCTTGGTCCTCGGGAAGGGCGGAGCCGGCCTCGAGCACTGCTGCTGTTGCCATGCCTTGCGCCGCCATCATCCGGCGGCTTCGGGCGAGGCTCTTCTCCGACACATTCGGCGGAGTCAAGGCGGGTAGAAGTACCATGCTCGCCGGGAGTCAGCGGCGCCATGTCTTGCTAGGGCACGCGGTCGGAGTAGATCTAGAGATTTCGGAGGCAGGAAGGAGAAGCGCAAGAAAGGGGATCTGGGCAATAACCAGAGGAGGCAAAGGAGACAAGGCCTAGACGGGTGCCGCACTTTTGTCGGTTCGCGCAGTTGCTAAAGGCGCCCACGTCCAATCAACCGCCATGCGGCGCCTAAGGTCAGAGCTATTAGGGGCCAGCGGCGCTCAGACTTGCCCTTCGCTTGGCTCAGCCAAGTCCAGCGCGCCTTTGGGGCCCGGGGCTACTGTCGGCTGCTTTTGGGAACGGGGTACCCAGACTTGCCTCGCTCATGCGCCAGCGGTGTGGCTCAAGGGTGGCCCAAGACGGCCCATCTTCATCAAGACAAGCTCAAGACCCTCGCGAGGGGCCAAGCCTCATGAGGCGGATTTACGTGAAGCTTCCTCGTGCACGGCCTCACAAAGCTAGCTTCGTGAGGAGGCGGAGAGATCAAGGCGGGTACCTCACGAGGTGCCCATGACGCAGCCATGACGACCAAGGGCGCCAGGTGAAGCGCCCAGGCCCGCTGCATGTCCTCATTTCCTCTTTGGTGCAAAGGGGGCAATCGCAGGAGAGAGCATCAAGCAAAGGCATCTGTTTCGGTCCACCAAGACCAAGACCCGAACGGGCAGCAGAAGGAAGTCATCGTAGTAGCCCAAGCCGGTGTCACCACCGTGAGCCTTGGCAAAGCTAAGACCAACTTTAGTCGGGATAAGTGTACTAGATGTTCCCCTTCAAAATGGCCAATTGTTGGCGCCTCTTCCCGCTCTATATTTGGGAAGAGGCCTGTGGCCTCGCCCTATAAATAGGGACTAGCCACCCATGAGGGTAGGAGGACGGACACGCCGAGGTTGATCTCGAACCCAGAGAGAGAGAGAAGCCACCAACTCCCACTAGGAGTTCATCGCACTGCCTAGAACACCTCACCTCGCGAGGCTGTTTCTTCCTTGTACTGCTCATCATCAGCCTGCAGGCAATCCACCACACCACACACTGGAGTAGGGTATTACACCACAATGGTGGCCCGAACCAGTATAAACCTTGTGTCCCTTGCGTTGTTCCTTTGATAGTTTAGATCCTAGCGAGGCGACGAGGTGCAGGTAGGTGGGGGGTGAAATCTCCGCGCGCACCGCAGAGTTCGAACCTAGAGGTTCTGCCGGAACCCGAAATCCGACAGTGTGTGCTCAAAGTTTATCATGCATGCCATCCTAGAGCAAAAATAATAATCCCCTCCTAAGTCAAATTAACCTCTCTTGTTATCAGGCAAAAAGAAGTGATGGGCCAAGCGGGCCCATAGATGGAAAGCATCGATATCGCTGATAACCGCTTAAGTGGGTGCGAGAGGACAACCACCACCGCTTTGCATGTAGGCCAAACATATATATGTTGAATACCCAAAATGCACACCTTTGATGTGGCACATGCCTCAAAAACCGTAAACCATGCACCCACATAGAGCGAGGTTCATATCAAGCGTACTACATATGATGGTCCCCTTCCCCCCTCTGCACTATATGCTCCTGCTGAAATATATGTACAACCCAAAAGAATCCTCATCGATGGTGAAATTAATTAACCTCTCTCGATGTAGGTCAAAGTGATGCATGCATGCATCGACGATGGCCTCGTGGGCCCATAGATGGAAGTGTCACACGTAAGTGTCCTAGCTAGGATATACATGCATGTGGCCCAAAAAGGTGTTGTGTGATGTTTGAATAACCAATTTCACAATTTTGATGTGGCACGTGGCTCGGTAACCAAAAAGTCCCGACACTGAGTGAGGTGTACTTGTTCACAGGACGACACGTATAGTATATATGCTAGTCCCCTCCCACCTCTTTGACGCGTACTATATACCACCATAACACAAACAAAAAAGGTTATAGCTTGCTGGTCAAATTAACCTCATTGTCTGCTGTTCGTCAAAGTGATGGACGACGACCTCGCGGGCCCACAGAAAGCGTCACACGCGAGTATCGAGTGTCGTGTAGGAAAACCATCGACTGCATGTGGCCAAAACATTTATGTATGAAAGGGTTGTTTAATGTTTTAAATAACGATTTCACGACTCTGATGTGGCACCAGCCTGCCTAACAAAATGGCCAACCCACACAGTGGCTCACAACTTGTAGTGTATTGCGAGCCACCCGCCACTTCCGTGCATTTACATTAAACCCACACACACATCGCGAATCCACCGCAACTACGATGCATGTTAAATTAATTATCCCGCGATGAACATAAATGTTACCAAAGGAGGGACGTTTTAATTTCAAAATTTTCACAGAGATCATTAAGAAGTTTTAGTACATTGATTGATTGATTTTCTATGGGTATAATGTGCAAAACAAATTTGAGCTACATGCACACGTGGATGTTGCACCTAAATGGATTGCAAAAACACATGTGTCTCACTGGGTGCATGTTTACTCCCCGTGCAACAAATTTCAAACATTGAGAATCTTGTTTTTTAAATTCAAGTACATCCAAAAATTATTTGAAGTTCATCAAACTTATCATGTTGTCATATATACACCAATACAAAGTGGCATTGTACTTTTTTTGTCAAATTTGAGACCAGTTTTGATGTAACCTTTATCTAATTACAGACGGGAGATTATTAATAATTGGAACCAATATCCCAAACGGATTAATTATTCGAACCATGAGCGTTAGACCAACAATGGATACGTGCCATCCTTCAGTTAAGCAATAAAGCGACAACATTAATCATCCAAATAGAAAAACAATACGTGCGCTGCCACGCTGTGGTATGGCGTGCGGCAAGGCGTGAGTTGACGGGACACATGCGAGAAGTCGCCGCGTAGGTAGACGGGGAGGCATTCGTGCAGGTGTGTGAACTGACAGAGGCATGCTCGCTGCGCAGTGTCATCGGGAGGTGTGCGAGTAGCTGTGTGAAACTTTGGTAGGCATACCAGCGGTCCGGTGCGCAGGCTCACCGGGAGGCGACCCATTGGTTTGACCGCCACCCACCTCTCTCCCACAACTCTCACTACTGCATAATAATGGTGCGCCCGAATGGCCGCGCCCCCCATCCTCGCTACACACACAATCCTCTCTCTCCGCTTGCAACCTTGACGCCGCTCTCAGTCCTCAAAGCCGTCAGTGTATGAGGATGCCACCGAGGCGCCCCGTCAGAGGGAGTGGAGATGCCAGGGCTGCTAAAGCACCGGAGCACGGCGTGGAGATGGAGACAGAGGTTGCCGTCACCGCTGGTGAGTTATCGCTGCACCCTGGCGTCGTCAACGGCATCGAGCTTCCACAAATTGGAGGTGGAGTTCCACACCGACTCCGGCGACCACTCCGACGCATTTACTCCAACAATGATGGACAGCTAGTTAGTCATCTATACCCATTTATGTGTCAAATAGATCATAGGGTTTCTCTGGTTACTCCTGCCTCCCCCTTTTTGGAATAGAAATCTTGCAGTTATGTTCTCCCAATCCATGAAATGTGAGTAAGTTTCGTGAGATCCGTGTAGTGTATTGATTGTTTGAATGGTACAGGTGATAAGTGATTAGTTCTTTCATCTGTGCAAATGATTTCTGCTAGTAATCCGACTAGGGTTAGTGATCATGCTAATAATTCCTAGCCAGGACTTGACAATTGATTTTGAATGACCTACATATGTTTGTGCCATTATTTTCTTCAAGATTGGTCTGTACATAGACAATTGTGCTTAAAATCGAACCTCTGAATATGTATAAATAAATAGCCATAAATTCCTAATCCTACTTCACGGCATGTAATCAGTGATTTGATGCCAAATTTGTTTTACTATATGTATAGGTGCTGTCTGACGATGTGGAAAGTGAGGATGAAGATGCCCAGAGGAGGTACAAGAGGAGAATCCTGAGGGAGCTTTATGCAGGAATGCATAACATGCGTATTTGGACCTGGAACGACGGCTATGGATGCCCATTTTGAAACCACAAGATTCATGACGCGTATCTAAGTGTTCTTGCGCATGCAAGAGGACGGGCCGTTGGCTCCTTCAAGCAGAAGTATTCTCGTTAGGTGGTGCCGCAGTAGCGTGCACCGAGTACCGGAGAAGCTTCAGGATCGTGCGACCACATGTGAGATGAGATGTGGGATGGATCGAACTATATGCGGTTGAGTATGCTTAATGACGGTTGAACTATGTACTTATGGTTCAACTATGCTTATGTAATGCAGTATGCTTATTATCTATGTCTCGAGTATGTTAAATATTTTGCCAAGTTTTGGTAAAAATTACAACGGGGACCAATAAACCAGGACGGGAGGTAGTACGTCAATCACACACGGTTCCCAAAATTGGAACCGTGTGCAATGACTATCATTTTGCTGCTCAAGCGTTAATCACACACGGTTCGCTCCTAGCAAACCGTCGCCCCAAAATTCTTTGTGGGACAGAAAACCTCACCACCCAATTCAAAAAGAAAACCCTCACCATCCCCACGTCACAAAAAACCTCCGTCCGCCACCCACTTCGGCCCCTCCGGTACGTTCCCCATTCACACCTGCACAAGCTCTTCCGCGTCTATGTCATGGCACCGCCTATCGCAGCGGTAAGCACTTAGCTCGGCCTTTGCCGCCGCCAAAGCTTGCCGGGTAGCAAAGCCCACCGCATTTCGCCACTTCCGCTTGTCGCTGCTTATCGCCATCGACTTTCTCGATGCGGCTCGCGGTCGACCAGCTCCGCTCGGTTGGGGAATCTGCCGTACTGAGGGTTCTTTCTCATGAACGACAATGTAACTAATTTAACAAGATATTATCCCATCTCTTAACCCAATTCATCTGCCTCCTTTAATCACCCGGCGGAAATCACCGTGAATTCTTTTTTATTCGAGCTGATTTGAGGGTTTTCTTTCATTCATAGAATGTACAGTGCGCCGATATTTCAGGACTTGGCGACCGCCGCCAGATATTCCATCTCATCGTACAAGATAACTTGAGGAAGCGTGCGATATGTTCAATCTCACCCTAAATTGGTTGGCATGGCCTACTTTCCTGAACATATTCTAAATATTGCTACATTTGGATAAAAGGTGCCACATGAACCATATGCGTCAAAGGGGATTTTTTCCCCTCTTCTTTCTATATTAGGCAAATTAATGATGTATTATTCTTTCGATTACTATCATATTTCCATGACATCAGGTTTACCCTATCTGTTTAATTATAGACTTTTGTCCTTCGATTTCAACTGATGTACAGTTCTTTCAATTTGGGCCCATATTTGCATGTTACCACATTTTCTTTAACAACCCTACCATT
This sequence comes from Aegilops bicornis, assembly GCA_021605145.1. Classification (NCBI taxonomy): domain Eukaryota; kingdom Viridiplantae; phylum Streptophyta; class Magnoliopsida; order Poales; family Poaceae; genus Aegilops; species Aegilops bicornis. The sequence goes on along the minus strand of CM038674.1, from coordinate 262,419,034 downwards.
TTCTGCAGGACATCCCTCCCTATGCTACAGATTATGTAGTGCACAATTTTTCCCTTTACATACATCAACGCTCCATGAATGTCATACTGTGCACAAAAACCATGGATTCACAATCGTTACTACTGTAAGACTTGATGAACATGGTGACTCCTATTTTGGCACTGCCTTTTGGAATGAAATTGCAAAGTTTTATGTACTGAAAGCTAGCATTAAAATTGCACTGCACATAGAAGGGCCTGGTCAGGAGATATATGCTAAGTTCCCGACAAAATCATCCATCCAGGACTTTGTTCAAGTAAGTTTTCTTTTCAACTATCTCGCATATGTTGACTTACCTAGCAATGTCAAATGAATTGTGTAGTATTTAAGCAACCAATTGTTATTCCCTTTATCTTACTATATTCCTACCTAGTAACTTCTTGTTACCAATACACTTTTCTATTGCCCTGTTTTAACTAAATATTCCACATGACTCTGCTTTCTATCGTAAAGTGTCACGACAAGGAGACTCGGAGGTGGAGAAGCAGGGGCTGCCAACATAGCGGAGGCGGGGAGAGCTAGAACCGTAAGCTACTCCAAAGAGGCCTAGACTTAATCAGCCAGCCTCCCGATGATATGTTGAGAGTCATCATCTCCCTCCTCCCAATCAAATATGGGGCGTGGACAAACCTCCTTTCCCAGCGGTGGCGCCTACTATGGAACTCCAGCCCTCTCGACCTCATCGACACCCACGAGCTATGCCATGGCTATCGCAAAAGCTTGGGTGCATTCTCCAAGATCCTCGGCAGCCACCTTGGCCCAACCAAAGGCCTTAGAATGGGCAAGTTCCGTTCCAACGGCAAGGACCGAGCCAAGCTTGACGACTGGTTCCGATCCCCCACCCTAGATCAGCTCGAGGAGCTCACTTTTGATGATGGGCATATCTTTGCCGGTGCCAACGTCCGTGCACTCCGCCACAAGACGCCAGGCTGCATCGCCAAGTTCAGGAACTACCATTTCCCGCCCCTTAATGACGCGCCCGCTCTTATTCTACCACGACTGAAGCACCTCGATCTCGTTCCCGTCTACCTCCCAAAGGTTGACATGGTGAAAGCACAAGTGCTCCCAAGGTGGTTTTGGTAATTAATGTCAACATATCTCTTGTTGGACTAACACTTTTATCTAGTATGTTTCAGATAAGTTCAACAATGGAGTGGCATGGACTAAAGGATGTGGGAACTCCTTCAAGATGCTAAGGACAAAGGATTGGCTCAAGCTTCAAGCTCAAGACTCTTCATTTTACATTTTAGTGATCCAAGATCACATTGAGTCTATAGGAAAAGCCAATACTATCAAGGAGGGATGAGGTGTTGCTTAATGAGCCTCTTGCTTCATGTGCTTAGTGATATGCTCCAAAACCCTCCACTACTTTCTCACATCCACATATGACCTAAACCTAAAGTCAAACTCGGCCCTACCAATTCTGTCTATCCGCGCCACCGAGTTCATATGTCATAGCCACTGCCACAAACCCTAGGCAAATCGGTTTCACCGATAGGGATCTCGGTCTCACCGAGATGGGATTGCAATCTCTCTGTGTATGTCCATTACCAAAACCGGTCTCACGGAGTTTGTGTAATCGGTACTACCGAGATTGCAATGCAAACTTTCTGGTTAGCTTATTACCAAAATTGGTCCCACCGAGTTTGAGTAATCGATCTCACCGAGTTTGCCTGACCAACTCTCTGGTTAGCTTATTACCAAAATCGGTCTCACCGAGTTTGTGTAATCGGTCTCACCGAGATTACGTTATGCCTTAACCCTAACCATATCGGTCCTACCGAGATGCATGTCAGTCCCACCGAAAACCCTAACGGTCACTAGGTTTACTAAAATCGGTTCGACCGAGTTTGTTGATTCAGTCCCACCGAGTTTGGTAAATTGTGTGTAACGGTTAGATTTTGTGTGGAGGCTATATATACCCCTCCACCTCCTCTTCATTCGTGGAGAGAGCCATCAGAACAAACCTACACTTCAAACTTACCAGTTCTGAGAGAGAACCACCTACTCATGTGTTGAGGCCAAGATATTCCATTCCAACCATATAAATCTTGATCTCCAGCCTTCCCCATGTTGCTTTCCACTCAAATATTCTTTCCACCAAATCCAAATCCTGTGAGAGAGAGTTGAGTGTTTGGGAGACTATCATTTGAAGCACAAGAGCAAGGAGTTCATCATCAACACACCATTGGTTACTTCTTGGAGAGTGGTGTCTCCTAGGCTAGGTGTCACTTGGGATCCTCCGAAAAGATTGTGGAGTTGAACCAAGGAGTTTGTAAGGGCAAGGAGATCGCCAACTTCGTGAAGATCTACCGCTAGTGAGGCAAGTCCTTCGTGGGCTTACGGGCATGGTGGGATAGACAAGGTTGCTTCTTCATGGACCCTTCGTGGGTGGAGCCCTCCATGGACTCACAAGAACTGCTACTCCTTCGTGGGTTGAAGTCTCCATCAACATGGATAAAAGGATGCAAGCACCACCTATCGGAACCACGACAAAAACATTCGTGGTCTCCAATTGCGCTTTGAATCCTCCAAAACCCTTCCCTTTACATTCTTGCAAGTTGCATGCTTTACTTTCCGCTGCTCACATACTCTTTGCATGCTTGCTTGTTATGTATTGTGAATGTTAAACTTGTGCCTAAACTCCACTTAAACCTAAAGAAGTTAAAAACTGCAACTTTGGTACTTAGTGTCTAATCACCCCCCCTTTAGACACCTCTTCTCAAGATCCTACAAGTGGTATCAGAGCATTGGTCTCCATTGCCTTGGTTTAATCACCATTGGAGGAAGATGGATGAGTCTACTTTGGGGAGTCTTAGATATAGAGTGCCCATTCTTGATGGAGAGTATTTTCATGAGTGGAAAAATGAGATGCTTGTAATTTTCAATCAATATCATTTGAACAAGTACATTGCTAGACCTTGTGCGCCTCATGTTGATCCTATGCATCCTACCCTTGATGAATCTATTGACATGACTAGAAATCTTAGAACTGTTAATCTTATCACTAGAGGCTTGCCTAGAAACTTGATTAGAATCTTGCCTACTCTTGAGTGTGCCTACACTATATGGAAATTTCTTGAGGAACGCTTTCCAAATTATTCCTTGAAAAATCTAGATGAGATTCTCTATAAGTCTATTGCCTTGAGTAAGATGAATACTAGTGACCCTATGTTTGGTGATCGTCCATTTGAACTCATCGACCTTATGCGTGCCAAAGGAGATGTTGGAATTATTGGTGATATTATTTCCGAAGCTATAAGAATTCATAAGCAAGATCATTGTCAAACTCACTCTAACGAATTACCCTCTCTTGGACTTGATCCACCACATGACGATGTTGAACATGGATACTATGATGAGGATGTTGATAGAGAGTTCGATCTTGATGATGCAATGAGACACTTTGGTCTTATGTCAAATCTTCGGGGATATGTGTTAGGAGGAAAGGAATGGGTTCTTGACAGTGGATGTACCGATCACATGACCGGAGATAAAGACATGTTTCGTGAGCTTGTTGAAAATGATGGTCCTCGAAAAGCACGCCACTTTCGTGACAACTCAAAGGGTAAAGTGGTTGGCCTCAGAAGGTGGCCATCTCACATGATAGCTCCATTCGTAATGTTATGCTCGTTGAATCTCTTGGTTACAACATACTTTCAGATTCAGACTTGCTGATTTTGGTCTCAATGTTCTATTTATGAAGTAGATTGCCAAGTGTTCCGTCGAGACAATCATAAAATGGTCTTTACCTAAGATAATGAGAGGTGATCTTTACATTGTTGATTTCTCTAGAAAGGCACAACCTAAAATTTGCTTCATTGCTAAATCCTCAAAAGGTTGGTTATGGCATAGACGACTAGTTCACGTTGGCATGAGAAACCTTGACAAGCTTATTAAAGGAAATCATATCCTTGGAGTTAACGATGTCATATTTGATAAGGATAGACGTATGCAAAGTGCTTGTCGTGTAAACAGGTTGGAGGAAGGCATCCCGTGAAGAACATCATGACCACAAGGAGGCCACTCGAGCTACTTCATACGGATCTCTTTGGTCCCAACGCCACAAAAGTCTCGGTGGAAATTCTTTTGGTCTAGTTATAGTTGATGATTTTTCAAGATTTACGTGGGTGTTCTTTCTCGATGATAAATCGCAGGTCCAAAAGATCTTCAAAAAACTTCGCTTAGGAAGGCCCAAAATCAATTTGAAGTGAAGATCAAGAAGGTTCATAGCGACAACGGAACGGAGTTCAAGAATGCAAATGTGGACACCTTTCTTGGACGAAGAAGGGATTTCACACGAAGTTCTCATTATGTACACACCTCAACAAAATGGAGTTGTTGATAGGAAGAACCGGACGCTCATCGAAATGGAGAGAACGATGCTTGATGAGTACAAGACGCCGAAGCACTTTTGGGCGGAAGCGGTTGAGACAGCTTGTCATGCAACAAATCGCTTGTATCTTCACAAGCTACTCGGCAAGACGGCATACGAACTCCTCATCGGGAACAAACCCCAAGTTGGATACTTTCGAGTATTTGGCTCAAAGTGCTACATTCTTGATATGCATCGTCGTTCAAAATTTGCTCCTAAGTCTCATGAAGGTTTCCTACTTGGTTATGGCTCAAACTCTCACACTTTCACCCGAAAGGTTGAAGAGACGGTAGATGTGAAGTTTGATGAATCTAACGGCTCGCAAGTAGAGCAATTGCCAATTGATGTAGGAGACAAAGACCCTTCGGAGGCAATCCAAGACTTGTCTATTGGCAAGGTCCGTCCAACGGAGGTGAAGGGGAGTACCTCGTCTGTCCAAGTGGAATCTTCTACTTCACGACAAGGTGAACCAAGAGTTGATACGGAAGCATCCACAAGTGGAACTCACCAAGATGAAGAAAACGTGGAAGAACATCACGAACGTCAACAACCTCCTTCTCCACCACGACAAGAGAACAACGACGCCAACAATGGAGAAGTAGAAGAAGAAGAAGAAGAACAAGATGAAGAAGATGTTCAAACAAGACCCAAGCAAAAGCTTTCACGAGTTTGAGCAAGAATTGCTAAAGACCATTCCGTCGAGCAAATCTACAATGATATTCAAACCGGGAGAATCACTCGCTCTAAAACTCGTTTAGCTAATTTTTGTGAAAACTATTCTTTCATCTCTAGCATTGAACCTATGAAGGTCGAAGAAGCATTGGAAGATCCGGATTGGATAAAAGCTATGCATGAAGAGCTGCACAACTTTGAGAGAAACCAAGTTTGGACATTGGTTGAGAAGCCCGACAACAACCACAACATCATTGGTACCAAATGGGTGTTTCAAGAACAAGCAAGATGAAGATGGACAAGTAGTTCGCAACAAAGCACGTCTCGTCGCCCAAGGCTACACACAAGTCGAAGGTATGGACTATGGTGAGACTTATGCTCCCATTGCTAGACTTAAGTCCATTCGCACCTTACTTGCCTATGCTAATCACCATAATATCACCTTGTACCAAATGGACATTAAAAGTGCTTTTCTAAATGGTGCAATAGAGGAGGAAGTTTATGTTAAACAACCTCCCGGCTTTGTCTATCCTAAGAAACCAAATCATGTTTACAAACTTCACAAAGCTCTTTATGGTCTTAAACAAGCTCCTAGAGCTTGGTATAAATGCTTGACCAAGTTCCTTATTGAAAAAGGCTTTGATATTGGGAAAATTGATTCCACACTTTTTACTAAAAGGGTTAATGGGGAACTATTTGTATGCCAACTTTATGTCGATGATATTATATTTGGTTCAACTAACCCTCATTTTAGTGAAAAGTTTGGAAAGCTAATGTCGGAGAAGTTTGAGATGTCAATGATGAGTGAACTCAAATTCTTTCTTTGGTTGCAAATCAAGCAAACTAAGGAAGGTACTTTTGTGTCTCAAACGAAGTACACTAAGGACTTATTCAAGAAGTTCAATATGCAAGAGTGCAAAGGTATGCCTACACCCATGCCTACTAGTGGACATCTTGATTTGACGAAAAGATGGTAAACCCGTGGACCAAAAAGGTTTATCGCTCTATGATCGGTTCATTGTTATACCTATGTGCTTCACGTCCCGATATTATGCTAAGTGTGTGCATGTGTGCAAGATATCAAGCTGCTCCTAAAGAATGTCATCTTAAAAGCCGTAAAAGGATAGTGAGATACTTAATTCATACACCAAATTTTGGCATTTGGTATCCTAAGAGGGCCTCTTCGATCCTGTTGGCTACTCCGACTGGACTATGCCGGAGACAAGGTTGATAGAAAGTCCACTTCGGGTACTTGTCAATTTCTTGGTAGATCTCTTGTGTCTTGGTCCTCCAAGAAACAAAACTCAGTATCCTTATCTACCACAAAATCGGAGTACATTGCCGCTGGTTCATGTTGTGCTCAATTACTTTGGATGACCCGAACTCTTAAAGATTATGGGATATATATGAGACATGTTCCATTGCTTTGTGACAATGAAAGTGCTATCAAAATTTGTCATAATCCCGTACAACATTCTCGAACTAAGCATATTGAAGTTCGTCATCATTTCATTCGAGATCATGTTGCTAAGGGTGACATTAATCTTAAGCATGTTCACATCGAAAAGCAATTAGCGGATATATTTTATTAACCTCTTGATGAGAATTTTTTTTTCATGTTGAGATGATAATTGAACTTCATAGATGCTTCAAACTTGGAGTAGAAACTCCATTGGATACATGCGAGACATGAGCTTATGACTAATCCATGATATCTCTCTTATGATGAAAATATTATATCTTGGATATATTTGCATCTTGCATGTTATCTAACCCATGTAGGTACTTGGTTGAAACAAATTCCATGAGATTGTAATCCACTCACATCTTGAGCAATCTTTACCTCACCAAGTCTCTACACTATGGTGGTTGAAGTCAAGGAAGCACGGAATCTTTCAAACATATCCTTTGACTATCTCTATGATTGAGTTTCATGATTAAATTTTCTTTTACACAAGTTCTACTCCTTGCAAGAACTAACCCATGTAGGTAGATGGACTCAATTTCCAAGTGGTGCTCCCAACTCTTGATGAGCTACATCAACCTCGAGCAACCCACACAAGTTCAACTACATGGACAACACCACCAACCAAGGTATGTTATTCCATCATAGTTAAGCTTTACTCCGAGTCATTAGCTAAAGAAACTCGACATGATGTGAATACATCAAGATGCTTAAACGAAAAATGGTAACCCCATTTTGAGCTTAAACGATGAGTATGACCCATGATCAAGTGATCTCACTTGACTCCTAAGTCAATATACTCTAACATAGGTGACTTTTTCACCGACCATCTCTAGATGAAGTTCTCTCGTGTTCTTATCTGTGTTTTTGCATTTGAATCATGCATATTTGTTTCCCCTTTCAAAAAAAACTTCATCTAGATTTCTTTCATTTCTTTCTTTTTGCTCTACATTTCCTGCATCCAATTCATTGCATATCATTCAGTTAATTCCTTGCAAATCTCTGTGAGATCTTACTAGTCTAGTGAGCTGAGGTGACAAGTGTTTTCTCTGCGATGAACTCGGCTTCACCGATTTGTTGTTTTCGGTCCAACCGAATCATTTCGGTACAACCGAAGCATACCACTCGGTGCCACCGATTTCACAACAGGAAAAACAGTTTGCCACTTGTTCTATGTTTTTTTTCTGTTCCAGCTCCACTCAATGAATCTTGTCCTCTACAAGCATCACAATTTTATCCAGTGCTTTGTGTTGTGACTCAAGGACCAAACCCATTCACAACAAATTCCAGAAGACCCTTCTTGGAAATTGATGTCAAAGGAGAGAGAGATCACATCAAAGCTTATCACTTCCAAAAGGGAGAGAGTATTAAGGGGAGAAAGAGATCTCCGTGGGGAGAGAATACTCAAGTAGAAAGTATTTCTCAAGGATCCCAGATGCTTGATGTTCAAGAGGAGAGATGCCACATGTCTTTTGGGGAAAGACATGTTCATATGTGCTTATTTGCATTAAGCTCTGTTCATTTATATCTTTCTGGCCTCGATTTTCTGCTCCCTATCTTCTCCCAATATCCCATGCTAGATTCAAGGGGAGCAAGACATCTAAGGGAGAGAAATCATTCAAATTCATTGCATATCTTTACTCTTGGGGACATGTCTAATCCAATGTGGTACTTAGTACTCACTCTCTACATGTCATCCCAGTCTTGGTATTCTTGTGGTTTCTTTTGTTTGCTCTGGCTAGTAGATGTACCTGTGTTATCTAACCTTGTTTGTGCAGGTTCATTCCATCCTAAGCCAACTCAAGACTACAAGGTAAGTATATCCATCACAATCATGTGTATGAGGAATTCTTGCTGGTGTACATACTGTTTGCAAGAAGGACTCATGAGCATGAAGGTGTTTTCCTTAATAATCTTTTGCTCTGATGCATATGGCCAAGATACATGTAACACATTGCCTACTCTATCATGGTTATGCTCTCACATGCTTCTCTATTCCATATTCACATGATTGCATACATATAGGGGGAGCCTATGCTTGTTACATGTCTTTCCGAAGCTTTACTTGCTATTCTCTATATCTTTATCTAAAGCTTTGATGTATGTTGCCATCAATTACCAAAAAGGGAGATTGAAAGCACAAGTGCTCCCTAGGTGGTTTTGGTAATTAATGTATACAGATCTGTTGTTGGGCTAACACTTTTATCTAGTATGTTTCAGATAAGTTCAACAATTGAGTGGCATGGACTAAAGGATGTGGGAACTCCTTCAAGATGCTAAGGACAAAGGATTGGCTCAAGCTTCAAGCTCAAGAATCTTCATTTTAAATTTTAGTGATCCAAGATCACATTGAGTCTATAGGAAAAGCCAATACTATCAAGGAGGGATGAGGTGTTGCTTAATGAGCCTCTTGCTTCATGTGCTTAGTGATATGCTCCAAAACCCTCCACTACTTTCTCACATCCACATATGACCTAAACCTCAAGTCAAACTCGGCCCTACCGATTCTTTTTATCCGGCGCCACCGAAGTTCATATGTCATAGCCAATCGCCACAAACCCTAGGCAAATCGGTTTCACTGATAGGGATCTCGGTCTCACCGAGATGGGATTGTAATCTCTCTGTGTATGTCCATTACCAAAACCGGTCTCACGGAGTTTGTGTAATCGGTACTACCGAGATTGCAATGCAAACTTTCTGGTTAGCTTATTACCAAAATCGGTCCCATCGAGTTTGAGTAATCGGTCTCACCGACTTTGCCTGACCAACTCTCTGGTTAGCTTATTACCAAAATCGGTCTCACCGAGTTTGTGTAATCAGTCTCACCGAGATTACGTTATGCCCTAACCCTAACCATATCGGTCCTACCGAGATGCATAACGGTCCCACCAAAAACCCTAACGGTCACTAGGTTTACTAAAATCGGTTCGACCGAGTTTGTTGATTCGGTCCCACCGAGTTTGGTAAATTGTGTGTAACGGTTAGATTTTGTGTGGAGGCTATATACCCTCCACCTCCTCTTCATTCGTGGAGAGAGCCATCAGAACAAACCTACACTTCCAACTTACCAGTTCTGAGAGAGAACCACCTACTCATGTGTTGAGGCCAAGATATTCCATTCCAACCATATAAATCTTGATCTCTACCCTTCCCCAAGTTGCTTTCCACTCAAATATTCTTTCCACCAAATCCAAATCCTGTGAGAGAGAGTTGAGTGTTGGGGAGACTATCATTTGAAGCACAAGAGCAAGGAGTTCATCATCAACACAGCATTTGTTATTTCTTGGAGAGTGGTGTCTCCTAGATTGCCTAGGTGTCACTTGGGAGCCTCCGACAAGATTGTGGAGTTGAACCAAGGAGTTTGTAAGGGCAAGGAGATCGCCTACTTCGTGAAGATCTACCGCTAGTGAGGCAAGTCCTTCGTGGGCGTGGACATGGTGGGATAGACAAGGTTGCTTCTTCGTGGACCCTTCGTGGGTGGAGCCCTCCGTGGACTCGGCAAGAACTGCTACCCTTCGTGGGTTGAAGTCTCCATCAACGTGGATGTGCGATAGCACCACCTATCGGAACCACGACTACAAAAACATCCGTGTCTCCAATTGCTTGAATCCTCCAAAACTCTTCCCTTTACATTCTTGCAAGTTGCATGCTTTACTTTCCGCTGCTCACATACTCTTTGCATGCTTGCTTGTTATGTATTGTGAATGTTAAACTTGTGCCTAAACTCCACTTAAACCTAAAGAAGTTAAAAACTGCAACTTTGGTACTTAGTGTCTAATCATCCCCCCTCTAGACACCTCTTCTCAAGATCCTACACATGGAGCGCCTGCTCCGTGGCTGTACTGCACTCGAGTACCTTCGTCTTTAGGCGATCAATGGGTTGAGTACCTTCCACATCAACTCCATGACTCTCCGGACTATTTATGTCTGTTGCTGGTGCGGCAGGAAGACATCACAAAAGGTGGACCACGGTATGGTCATCCAGGACACACCTGCACTTGAGAGATTACTTGGAGTTGATCAATAAGGTCCAACAAGAATCAATCTCATTTCTGCGCTGAAATTGATAGTGGTGGGCTACTCGTCTGACAAATACTCCAAACTTGTTATTGGATCCACACCTGTTCAGGTACAACAACCTCCTTCTACCTCTCCTTCTAAAAATTAACATTATTTCTAATTTTGAAGATGTTTGTTCGTCTGTCATTCACAAAATTCATTCAGAAAATGATTCCGACAAGCTTGACCCCCAAATCAAGCATACAGTGAAGGTCTTGGCACTAGAATCTATCGGGCCCAACACAGAGCAAGTTGTCAGTTTCTGAGATGCTTTCTCGTGCTGGAGAATCTATATATCAAGGTGATGTTCCTTTCCTGTTAAATGTTAACCATAAGGGAGTTCAGTTTGTGACACCTTTTTCCAAGTTTACAATGACAATGTACTACAATTTCTGAAGGTTCTTTTGGAGGATTTCAGTACATAAATGCACCCCCCGCCATATTGGTTGCTTGATCCATATGGTTACCATCAATAAGCATTTCTCCTTTGAATTCATCTGTACTAGTTTTCTTAGGGAACTTTTCATCCACTCCAACCTCTTGTGAAGAAGGCTACATTTTTCTAGAATGTAACCAAATGCCCATGTTAATCATGTCCGATCGAAGATGGCATGTTAGTGCATTTTTCAAATCCTGCAAACCAAATAGCTAGTCCTGTAGTAATGTTCAAAATTGCATGTAGGCACTAACACGTTTTCTTCTTTTGCAGATAAGATTAGGCCCAGTGGTGGCCAATGTGATACAATATAACAATCACGTCGAATGCTTAGATATGCATCTCTAAATTACTTTGAACTCCTACCGAGGGACCTTCTAGGAGATTATATTCACTGTGTTCTTTGTTCTCGAGAGCGAGGGTGGTGAAGGAAATGAGGTTTGCCCTACATTTATTTCACCAAAATGAATGGTCTGTTGATCAGCGCCGGCGCCTGCGGCAGAATGGAGTAGGCTCCAAAAATGCTGAATTTCATTTTGGAACTTCATATGACAGAGTTATCGGAAGTCATCGGGTCAACCCCATACATGACTTCTCAGTGGCTGACCCCTTTGCCAAAAATGTGAGGTTTCGAAGCCAGACTTAGAAGCGGTGATATTAGTTTGAACCTCTCGATATCCATGTTCCCAAGATCAACATGAAAGCGCTTATAAATTGATGAGCTGAATTTCATTTCAAATATCAGTTTGAACCTTGTAATCTTCGAATTTGAGCCATATAACTCTGGAATTTGAACCTTGTAATTTGTGGTACAATCATTGAAATGGAATCGTATGAGACTCGTATATTGCTAGCACTACTTTGACCTTAATATGCAATGGTCTTAGATTTTATTAACCGTTCTCGAATCAGTTTACCTTGTCGATCTCACAGCAGACGATTTATCCAGAGAAGCTAACTCGATCATTGCGATCTTCGATATTATTGCACACAGTTGGTTTGTTCCACCGTGTGCAGTGTAGAGTGCAGAATTAATTATCGCACTTGAGTGTCCACGCCTGGGGTGCGGTGTTGTCAAGCGTGAACTGGATTCTGGAGTCCTCCGCTATGAACACCGTGACAAGACGTGACGACTCCAGGCCGGCTGGCCCCCATTTATTATTACAGCGGCCATTTAACCTACCCTTGTGTCTCTTCAACCTTTCGATCATGCCACACCATTGAAAGAAGCACACCCACCATGAGAAATTCTTAGAGGGTATCCTGCCCTGGCTCCAATGGCGCTCGGCGGCTGCCGACGATGAGCAAAGAGTTCACCATGCGCTACCGTAGTGGACACCCATAGAAGGTTCATGGACCTCTCGGTGGTGTACACCAACCACCCGGTCTGGGCGGAGCACTCCATCCACATCATGGAGCTGTTGCTTGCCGAGGAGAAGTACAAGGTGGTCGGGTTCGACCTCGAGTACACCCGCTCTTGTCGGGTCTCGTCTCCCATGGTCGCCGCCGCCCAGGATGTGCATGCGCCACCACGCCCCTCGTCTACCACTCACTGCCGGCCACAAGGCCTTGTGAAGCGTTCGCCAGGTTTGTCAACAGCCCCGACTACCTGTTTGCTATGGTGGACATCACCAACAATGTAAAGGCGCTCGAGAGTTCTGCATCGCCTGCCAGAATCTTGTCGACATCCAGGGCCAATACAAGATCTGGGGAAGCAAGGAGCATGAGAAGGACTCACTGGTTCACCTCGCCGAGGCCATCATCGACCCCTACTACAAAGACATGAAGGATTAGTAAAACAAGGACAAGCGTTCCTGCTACCTCCTGAGCATGCGTTGGTTTTCCCTTGAAGAGGAAAGGGTGGTGCAGCAAAGTAGCGTAAGTATTTCCCTCAGTTTTGAGAACCAAGGTATCAATCCAGTAGGAGGCCCCACGCAAGTCCCTCGTACCTACCCAAACAAATAAGAACCTTGCAACCAACACGATAAAGGGGTTATCAATCCCTTCACGGCCACTTGCAAAAGTGAGATCTCATAGAGATGATAAGATAATATTTTTGGTATTTAATGATAAATACTAAAAGTAAAGAAAGCAAAATAAATGACGAAAGAAATAGATTATTGATGGAAGATTAATGAGGCGCGGACAACCCTCCTTTCCCGGTGGTGGTGCCTACTATGGAACTCCAGCCCTCTCGACCTCATCGACACCCACGAGCTCTGCCATGGCTATTGCAAAAGCTTGGATGCATTCTCCAAGATCCTCAGCAGCCACCTTGGCCCAACCAAAGGCCTTATAATGGGCAAGTTCCATTCTAACGGCAAGGACCGAGCCAAGCTTGATTACTGGTTCCGATCCTCCGCCCTAGATCAGCTCGAGGAGGTCACTTTTAATGATGGGCATATGTTATCGCTGCCAACGTCCGCACTCCGCCTCGCACCCACGCTGCGCATCGCCAAGTTCAGGAACTACCACTTCCCACCCCTTAATGACGCGCCGCTCTTATTCTACCATGACTGAAGAACCTCGATCTCGTCGCCGTCTACCTCTCAAATGGTGACATGGAGCGCCTACTCCGTGGCTGTACTGCACTCGAGTACCTTCGTCTTCAGGCAATCAATGGGTTGAGTACCTTCCACATCACCTCCATGACTCTCCGGACTATTTAAGTGTGTTGCTGGTGCGGCGGGGAAGACATCACAAAAGGTGGACCACGGTATGGTCATCCAGGACACACTTGCACTTGAGAGATTACTTGTAATTGATCAAGAAGGTCCAACAAGAATCAATGTCATTTCTGCGCTGAAATTGACAGTGGTGGGCTACTCGTCTGACAAATACTCCAAACTTGTTATTGGATCCACACCCGTTCAGGTACAACAGTCGCCTTCTACCTCTCCTTCTACAAATTAACATTATTTCTAATTTTGAAGATGTTTGTTCGTCTGTCATTCATAAAACTCATTCAGAAAATGATTCCGACAAGCTTGACCCCGAAACTGTGCACAGTGAAGGTCTTGGCACTAGAATCTATCGGGCCCGACCTGGAGCAAGTTGTTAGTTTCCTGAGATGCTTTCCGTGCCTGGAGAAGCTATATATCGAGGAGATGTTCCTTTCCTATTAAATGTTAACCATAAGGGAGTTCAATTTGTGACACCTTTTTCCAAGTTTACAATGACAATGTACTACGATTTCTAAATGTTCTTTCGGAGGATTTCAGTACATAAATGCCCCCCCATATTGGTTGCTTGATCCATATGCTTACAATCAATAAGCATTTCTCCTTTGGATTCATTTGTACTAGTTTTCTTAGGGAACTTTTCATCCACTCCAACCTCTTGTGAAGAAGGCTACATTTTTCTAGAATGTAATCAAATGCCCATGTTAATCATGTCGATTGAAGATGGCATGTTAGTGCATTTTACAAATCTCGCAAACCAAATAGCTAGTCCTGTAGTAATATTCAAAACTGCATGTAGGCACTAACACGTTTTCTTCTTTTGCGCAAGATAAGATTAGGCCCGCAGTGGTGGATAATGTGATACAATATAACAATCACGTCAAATGCCTAGATCTGCATCTCTCAGAAATTACTTTGAACTCCTACCGAGGGACCTTACCGGAGATTATATTCGCTAGGTTCTTTGTTCTCACAGCAAGGGTGCTGAAGGAAATGAAGTTTGCCCTACATTTATTTTGCAAAAATGAATGGTCTGTTGATCAACGCTGGCTCCTGCGGCAGAATGGAGTAGGTTCCAAAAATGCTGAATTTCATATTGGAACTTCAGATGACATCGTAATCGGAAGTCATCGGGTCAACCGCATACATGACTTCTCAGTGGCTGACCCCTTTGCAAAAAATGTGAGGTTTCGAAGCCAGACTTAGAAGCAGTGATATTAGTTTGAACTTCTCTGAAATCCATGTTCAGCGCATCAGCGCGAGCGTTTGCAGCTGATGAGCTGAATTTCATTTCAAATATCAGTTTGAACCTTGTAATCTTTGAATTTGAGCCATATAACTCTGGAATTTGAACCTTGTAATTTGTGGTACAATCGTTGAAATGGGATCGTATGAGACTCGTATATTGCTAGCACTACTTTGACCTTAATATGCAATGGTCTTAGATTTTATTAACCGTTCTTGAATCAGTTTACCTTGTCGATCTCACAGCACACGATCTGTATAGCTAACTCGACTGCGATGTTTGACATTATTGCACACAGTTGGTGTGTTCCACCGTGTGCAGTGTAGAGCGCAGAATTAATTATCGCACTCGAGTGTCCACGCCTGGGGTGCGGTGTTGTCAAGCGTGCACTGGATTGTGGAATCCTCCGCTATAAATGTCGTGACAAGACGTGACGACTACAGGCCTGCCGGCCCCCATTTATTATTACAGCGGCCATTTAACCTACCCTTGTGTCTCTTCAACCTTTCGACCATGCCCAACCATTGTAAGATGCACACCCACCATGAGAAATTCTTAGAGGGTATCCCGCGCGGCTCCAATGGCGCTCCGAGCGGCTGCCGACGACGAGCAACAGTTCACCATGCGCGCCGTGGTGGACACCCATAGAAGGTTCATGGACCTCTCGGTGGTGTATACCAACGACCTGGTCTGGACGGAGCACTCCATCCACATCATGGAGCTGTTGCTTGCCGAGGAGAAGTACAAGGTGGTCAGGTTCGACCTCGAGTACACCCGCGCTCTTGCCGTGTCTCGTCCCAAGGTCGTCGTCGCCCAGATGTGCATGCGCCAACACGTCATCGTCTACCACTACTGCACAGCCACAAGGCCTTGAAGCGTTTCGCCAGTTTGTCAAAACCCCACTACCTGTTCGCTACCACTACTATTAAAAGGTCTATAGATTATTTTTACACTAATGGCGCACCAGACATGTGGTGCGCCACTACTATATACTAATGGCGCACCACCATGTGTTGGTGCGCCATTAGTGTCCAAATACTAATGGCGCACCTAATTATTTTTTATTTTATTTTCAAAACTAGTAATGGCGCACCAGGGGATAGTGCGCCATTACTAGTTAAACTAGTAATGGCGCACCACATCCACGGTGCGCCACTAGTAATTTTTTTAAGTTTTTTATTTTTTTTCAAAACTAGTAATGGCGCACTAGGGGATAGTGTGCCATTACTTGGCGCACCACATCCACGGTGCGCCAGTACTAATTTTTTTTCAAATTTTTTTTATTTTTTTTCAAAACTAGTAATGGCGCACCGTGGGTGTGGTGCGCCATTACTAGTGTACCTCGCCCAGTGGACCGCCTTTTCAGTTTAAAAAAATAAAAGAAAATGATGGAAATGCCAAAAAAATAAAAGAAAATAAGTTTCCCATGTGATATGTGGTCTACCTGTTGGGAAAATTTACAAATATGAATTTCGTCTTTGTTTGCAAAATCTCTCTGGAATTTGTAAAATGGGCATAACTTTTGCATACGAACTCGGATTAAAAAGTTTTTTATATGAAAAATCATCTACTCGAAAAGTTACATCCGAATTTAACCGGGGGAACCCCGTTAATCATTTTCAAAATCCTCAAAAACCTAAGAACAGAAAAAAAGTTACGGGGCTTTTAAGATCTAGAGGGGAAAAAATGGAAAAGATTTCAAACTTACTAGTGGCGCACCATTTGATAGGTGCGCCACTAGTAACAGAAAAAAAATTAGTTTCCAATTTTGTTTTGGATTTTTTTTTCAAAAAATGATACGTAATATGACCGGGAAGTTTGAAATATTTTTCAAAATTTCATCATACTCATGAACATGAACAAAGTCCTAGACATCAACAAGGTTTAATAGGATTGATATGATAGATATATCAACAAGTGCATGTTAAGTGAGGTCTTCTTTGGGGTTGGATAGGCTGCTGAGTTAAGCGTGCTCGGGCTAGAGTAGTGTGAGGATGGGTGACCTTCCGGGAAGTTTGACCATTTAGTGCAATTTGACTTCAGATTAAGCATATTGACCTGAGATTAAGCCATAGTGACCCGAGATTAAGAAAAAAATTATAAAAATTGAAAAAAAAATTCAGGAAAAAATTTGAAAAAAATTGTTAGTAATGGCGCACTTATATGTGGTGCGCCATTACTAAGCGAGATAGTAATGGCGCGCTCCCTGGTGCGCCATTAGTATCTGGTATACTAATGGCGCACCAGGGGTGCGCCATTAGTATTAAATTCTAATGGCGCACCTTTAGTGCGCCATTAGTAGCTAAAACGTATCTGGTATACTAATGGCGCACCAGGGGTGCGCCACTAGTATTAAATTCTAATGGCGCACCTTTAGTGCGCCATTAGTAGCTAAAACGTATCTGGTATACTAATGGCGCACCAGGGGTGCGCCACTAGTATTAAATTCTAATGGCGCACCTTTTGCGCGCCATTAGTAGCCAAAACAGGTGCGCCACTAGCAGACATTTTCCTAGTAGTGTACGGTGGACATCACCAATGATGTAAAAGCGCTCGAGAGTTTAAGATCGCCCGGCCAGAATCTTGTCGACATCCAGGGCCAATACAAGATCCAGGGGCAGCAAGGAGCATGAGAAGGACTCACTGGTTCACCTCGCCGAGGCATCATCGACCCCTACTACAGAGACATGAAGGATTCGTGCAACAAGGACAAGTGTGCCTGCTACCTCTTGAGCATGCGTTGGTTTTCCCTTGAAGAGGAAACGGTGATGCAGCAAAGTAGTGTAAGTATTTCCCTCAGTTTTGAGAACCAAGGTATCAATCCAGTAGGAGGCCACACGCAAGTCCCTCGTACCTACACAAACAAATAAGAACCTTGCAACAAACGCGATAAAGGGGTTGGCAATCCCTTCACGGCCACTTGCAAAAGTGAGATCTGATAGAGATGATAAGACAATATTTTTGGTATTTTTATGATAAAGACTAAAAGTAAAGAAAGCAAAATAAACGGCGAAAGAAATAGCTTGTTCACGGAAGATTAATATGATGGAAAATATACCCGGGGGCCATAGGTTTCACTAGTGGCTTCTCTCAAGATAGCATAAGTATTACGGTGGGTAACAAATTACTGTCGAGCAATTGATAGAAAAGTGCATAATTATGAGAACATCTAGGCATGATCATGTATATAGGGATCACGTCCGCGACAAGTAGACAGACTCCTGCTTGCATCTACTACTATTACTCCACACATCGACCGCTATCCAGCATGCATCTAGAGTATTAAGTTTATAAGAACAGAGTAACGCATTAGGTAAGATGACATGATGTAGAGGGATAAACTCATGCAATATGATATAAACCCCATCTTTTTATCCTCGATGGCAACAATACAATACGTGTCGTTTCCCCCTCACATCACTTTGGGATCGAGCACCGCATGATTGAACCGAAAGCTAAGCACTTCTCCCATTGCAAGAAAGATCAATCTAGTAGGCCAAACCAAACTGATAATTCGAAGAGACTTGCAAATATAACCAATCATACATAAAAGAATTCAGTGAAGATTCAAATATTGTTCATAGATAATCTTGGTTATAAACCCACAATTCATCAGATCTCGACAAACACACCTCAAAAAGTGTTACATGGAATAGATCTCCAAGAAGACCGAGGAGAACTTTGTATTGAGATCCAAAGAGAGAGAAGAAGCCATCTAGCTAATAACTATGGACCCGAAGGTCTGTGGTAAACTACTCACATCATCGGAGAAGCTATGGTGTTGATGTAGAAGCCATCCGTGATTGATGCCCTCCGTGAGAGCGCTTGGGAAAAGGCCCCAAGATGGGATCTCAAGGTCTGAGAAGGTTGCAGCGGTGGAATTAGGTTTTCGTGGTGCTCCTCGATGGTTTCGGGTACGTCACGTGTATATAGGAGGAACAAGTAGGTCGGTGGAGCTACGAGGGGCCCACGAGGGTGGACGGCGCACCCATGGGGGTAGGCGCGCCCCCTGCCTCGTGGCCTCCTCGTATGGTTCTTGACGTCCACTCCAAGTCCTCTGGATCATGTTTGTTCCAAAAATAACTCTCCCGAAGGTTTCATTCCGTTTGGACTCTGTTTGATATTCCTTTTCTGCGAAACACTGAAATAGGCAAAAAAAAGCAATTTGCACTGGGCCTTATGTGAATAGGTTAGTCCCAAAAATAATATGAAAGTGTATAATAAAGCCCATTAAACATCCAAAACAGAATATATAATAGCGTGGAACAATAAAAAATTATAGATACGTTGGACACGTATTAGTGCCTGGCACTCGGCCTGGATGGAGAAACTCGACAAAGCTCACGTCGTGTACGCGGCCAAGGACCCGTACAAGAGCTACGACCTGTACCGGCGGATCGTTGACACGAGGAAGTCCCTCCTTCCCCAAAACGGCCAGGGATCCAGCCGGAAGCAGAGCAACGGCAAGTGTCGTCGCAACAATAAGCAGATGATTAGATCCTCATTTCTCCTACTTTAGTATGCATGTAATTGCTTACTTTGGTGTGTGCAAATGTTATGTGTGTAGTCACTTGTGTAATTGTATGCTTAATTTGGTTATGCAATGCTGTCTTTTTAAGTATATATGTTGATGTTGTGTAGACAGAACGTAGATGGTGTGCGGACAAAGAAAATCACATCGCACACGGACTAAAGAATGGAACCCGTCGGTGATGTTTTCATCAATCACTCACACAATTGTATAACAAAAATCATTTGCTCACAACACACACGTCTTATTAGCAGCAACCGTTTGTGTTCTTATCGGTCTTCAGACACATTTCTGATTACATACCTGTTTGCCGCATATCACACACATCTTGTTAAGTTGAACCGTTTCTGTTCAAATGTCTCAATGCAAACGGTTCATCCGAGTGAACTGCATGCCGTATATCGCACACACCTTTGATCTGGCTGACTGCTTCTTTTGTGTTGCCTAATCACAAACAATTCACCCGAGTGAACCGTCTCATCGCGGTATCGCACACGCCTCCATCCGGCTGCTCGCTTTCTTTTGTTCCTCCTCATCGCAAATAGTTCGTTGAACTGAACCGTATGCCCTTCATCGCATTAATGCATAACTAAAACCTGAACCATGTTTGATGCATTCGTCATCGCAAACGTTTTACACATTTCTGACGGTATTCATATAGCACCGTTTGCGATTATGGCATCGCACACAGTTTCTCGAAGGGTCTCTGATCGTAGTGTCATGTTAGCAGCATCCTGCAGTAGTGCCAGGTCGCCTCCGAGACTACCCTCTCCTCCTGGTCAGACTCACTGGAGGACACCGTCATCGGGGAGCCCGGGGGCCAGGAAGGCTCCGAAGGCACGAGCCCGCGCTCGTCAAAGACAGGCATGGCGTCGGCAATCGTCTCCCCGTCGAGGCGGCAGTACAAAGGGAGAAGGGTGTCCGGGGGCAACCCTGGTCCTTCCCGAGGAAGGTGCGCACAACCTTGTTTAGCTCCTCGTCGGACAAGTTGTCCGGGCATAGCCGGAAGTCGCCTTCCGCGCCCTTGAGCCTCCACAGGTGCGGCGGCGCTGGAGCGGAGCGAGGCGCTATGTCAGGAACTCCTTGATGATCATGGCTCTGGTCAGCTTCTCCACCTTCCGGTCGTCCGGCTTCAGATCGGACACCATATTCTCCATCAGCTGCTCCACCTGGGGATCGGTGAGCTTCTCGTGAGACCAACCTTCATGGGGCGTCGACATCCCGGTCGGCAGTTCTAGCCAAGGATAGGAGCGCTTGGCGTCCATGAAGATCCAGTTGTTCTGGAAGTCCTCCACCTTCTTCCCAACCCGCAAAATCGCGTTGTTGCCGTTGGCCGCGACGAAGTTGGCGCACCCCGACCACTGGCTGCCGTTGACCCAAAGGTAGAAGAAGTGGTGGAGCAGCGCCACGGAGGGCATCATCCCCACAAACGCCTCGCAGTAAAAGGCAAAGATTGACAGGAGGAGGATGGAGTTGGGGTGAAGATGGAGGGCATGGAGCTTGTAATGGCGAAGGATGGCATAGAAGAAATTGGAGAAAGGGGGAACCAACCCAGCAAAGACGCTGTGTAGGAAGAAGGGGTAGAAGGTGCTGCCCAAGGTTTCCGGCTTGGAGGAGCCAACCCGGAGCGCCGTCTCCCCCCCCCCAATTGCTGCTGCTCGCCATCAGCTGAAGCGCGGCGGCAAGGTGCTTCTCTCGGGTGATGGTGGACGCGCTCAAGGCTGGCTCAAACAAGGAGGGTTGACGCACAATTGCGGTGGAGGGCTTCGCCTTGTCGGCGGCCATCGGTCCCGGACTTGGGGAAGAGCTTCGGCGGATCTGGAGGTTTTCTGGGCAGAAAGAGAAGGGGGTCTGGAGCAAGACGAAGGAAAAGCAATGAAAGATTCGCAGCGGGCGCCAGCCTTTTGTCAGCCAGGGACGGTTGCCGAGGCAGCATGGGGAAGTGGAGACGCCCATGTCCTATCAATTGCCATGTGTCGACCAAGGCCGTAGGTGGTTGGGGCCCGTGGCGCTCCGCACTTGCCCTTTGGCTTCGCTTTGAAGCCAAGTTCAAGCGCGCCTTGGGCCCGGGGGCTACTGTCGGCGTTCTGGGAATGGGGGTACCCAGACTTGCCTACCTGCGACCCATGGCGTGGCCCCATCAATGGCCTGGTATGACCCAGGTTCAACATCAAAAACCCAAGGCCCTCGCGAGGGGCCAAGCCTCGTGAGGCGGATGACACTAAGACCTCCGCGTGGGGCGACCTCCCCAAGTTGGCTCCCGAGGAGGGGAGGTATATATGCAAGGCTCACCTCGCGAGGATCGGATGACGTGAGCAATGACGACCAAGGCCGGGCGGGTGCCAGCAGGCGCAGTGTACTAGTTTCCTCTTTGGTGCTAAGTAGGCTAGCACAGGCGCGGGGTCTCGAGGAATCAGCCAAAGGTTGTTATCGGTGTCAAAACCGGCGGATCTCGAGTAGGGGGTCCCGAACTGTGCGTCTAGGCGGATGGTAACAGGAGGCAAGGGACACGATGTTTTTACCCAGGTTCGGGGCCCTCTCGATGGAGGTAAAACCCTACTCCTGCTTGATTAATATTGATGATATGGGTAGTACAAGAGTAGATCTACCACGAGATCAGAGAGGCTAAACCCTAGAAGCTAGCCTATGGTATGATTGTTGTGTATGAGATTGTCTATCGACTAGCCTGGCCTCGGTTTATATAGTGCACCAGAGGCCTAGGATAACAAGAGTCCCAGCCGATCACGCCGGTGGGGAGGAGTCCTTGTCTTCATCGCCAAGTTTTGTGGAATCTTCCTTGTATCGGCAAATCTGTCGGATCGCCCATGAGTATACGGCCATGGGGTCCTCGCCCAATCCAACAGATCGGAGATGACGTGGTGAGTACCCCTAGTCCAGGACACCGCCAATAGCCCCCGAACCGGTCTTCAAGTTAGGGACGCTCCTCGATTCTTCCGAACTGTTCTTCATCTTGATGCGCCGATCTTGAAGACTGGTTCAACAAATCTTCTCATCTTCGATCTTGAGGATCGCCAAATGCATTCGACGAGTTTACACGCCGGGTATCCGAGAGCCCCTTTAAGTTTCCGGCTTTATCAATGCCTTGTTATTTTTATGTCACACCCCGGGTTTGAAGTTGTTCCCGGGCGGCAGCGTCCTCTTGCGTCCGAGCTCAACGCCGGACTGCATTCGAGGTAACTTTTGCAGCCGAGCACCGATGCCGGACTGCTTCCCAGTTCTAACACCGGAATGTATCCGAGCTCCAACGCCGGACTGTATCCGAGGTGTCGTAAATCACCTTGGTGCAAAGAAGTTTGAAGGAGTTTAGCCGAGCTTAATGCCGGAAATGCCCTCTATGGAGCCAGCCACTAGCGCCCGAGCTTTATGCCGGACTGCTTCCGAGGTGGTGCACCACCCGAATGTGGGCGATTTTTGTCAATATTTGTGATTGGTGCAATTTATTCTCTGTACGAGATACATAGCCAGTAGCCCTCAAGGTGGGTATCGGTCTAAAACCTGAGATGCACATGAAGGATGACATAAGACCGATGATCCCCGTAGCCACTGAGACTCAGGTTGATTTGTAAAATCGGTCTGAGGATCAAGTCCTAGCTCGGCAGAATACTTCGGGACACAAAAGCGGGCGTGCTTTCGATCCTCAAGACTCAGGTTGGGTGCGGCCGACCAACCCGAGGATCAAAATCTCCTCGGAAACTGTATTGCACTTAAAATTTTCTCGCATAGAACAGCAATGCAGTAGCCCTCGAGACACCGGTCGGGGCAACACCGCATCAGGGGATTGATGTGCCCTTTAATATTTGTAAATAATAAGCCCGAAGCCCAAGTGGCCCCGAGCCTTAATGCGGCACGGGTGGTCAATTAAGGATCGACATCCATAGTAAAATCACAAATTATGTGTAATGACTCAATGTATCCAAGTACTTTATGTCGTTAATGCTCGGATCCGCATTGTACAAAACTTTGTTGACCGGCCATCGGCTTCAACCTCCTCGACCAGTAGCCGAGGAGTGTTTGTCCTACTTTATAAAGCCTTTATGAGGGCAAAGATTTACAACAAACAAGGCAATCTGGCCATACGGTTGTATAAACAAAGGTACGCAGAGAGATATGTTATATTGCTGTTTAACATAGGAAATGTCTTCCAAAGAAAATAGTCCCGCTATTGGTTCCTTTCTTTGGGTTGTCATGCTAAGCATGATCATGAAACCTCAGCTCTAATGTAAGAGCACAATATTGAGGATTTAGTTTGGGAGGCTAGTTAATAGCCCCGGGTAGTGTTCGGCGACCGAGGTCAAGTCGTAAACACTTCGCCATTGTTATGCATGGCCCGTTGCTTAACACCGGCCAACGGATCGGCGACGATTTACGCTTATTGTGACATCGGTTTTCGGCTTTCTCCACCGAGGTGCTTAACCATGTGAGCTGGAAGCACAATCGCAAAGGGTTCTCCCTTTGCACACCTAGCGAACAAAGCGGGCAACGTAGGGAGGCAAGCAGGAGCCGCAAATCAACTATTGACCAAGACACAATTCAAACCGATGCATATATAGCAATATCCGAGAATGTTTTGCCGAATCTCTAAAGGAGTCCGGCGTTAGTAACTGCGAGACTTGTGCTGAAAACACACAAATAGTTTAAAAGTGCCAAAAGCTTGAAAACCAAAAACGCGTCAAGAAAACATGACGTCCGAACAAGATCAAGTGTTCGTGCCAATCCGAAAATTGGACTTTAGAGAAAAAAAAGTGCTTCATGCGTGCTTTAACATGACACATCCTATCTCAAGACTTCAAGCGGGTCAGACCTCACGGCTTCAGCCTCCCATCCTCAAGGGCGGAGTACTTCTCATTAGGCCGCTTTAGAAAACTAAACCCTAAGCGGTTTTGAGAGAGAAATTAGGCTCCCTGACTAGTGACCGCACACTTGTGTCGAAAAAAGGAGTGATAAATAATAAAAACTTTGGTAACGACTAAGAAGAAAAAACACTTAGTATAAAACGGCTCAAATAAACATAAGGGCCCCCAAGTGACTTGGGTAAAAGTTGACTATATAATGTAAGGTGACATGTAAAATGCCTTCTAGCCGGATTGTAGATCGCTTTGTCGAAGCGGACCTTTTCGCTTCAACCTCTGGACCCAATAGTCCGAGTGTGTCCGAATACCTCGCGGTTATAAAACCGGGCATGCGTGGAGACCAGGCGTAGGGGTCATTAGTGCTTTATCGGACAAGTGCCCAACTAGTTATGTTATATTACATGGTTAGTAAGAAACATCTTCCAGGAGAATAGTTTCGTTAGGGGTTCCTTTTTCTCGGGAGGCATGCCCTAAAGTGCATGTCCTGGACTGCGAAAAAGAGCGTAAAAACATCTGGGGGCAGGTAAATGAATAGCTAAGAAATCATCTTTTAGTTCACCACCGAGTATTCCCTTAAGAACGCTTAGCTTTCGCTTCACCCAGTCACCGAGGTACACATCCGTCTGACCCGGCAAGAATAATCGCAGAGGTGCTCCATTTACCACCTAGCCAAACAATCGGGAACGAGGGGGAAGCACAGAGCCAGCAACCCAGCTTGGACAAAACTTAAATCATATCGATGCATATAATGGTGAATAAAAGGTACATGGAAGTGTGACACATGTGTTGGGCATAAAGTGTGATTAATAAGCTTCTGCTAAAAGAAGCCCCTGAGTATAATGAGCGCTGGTAGCGTCAAGTGTAAAAAAGTGAACAAAGTTTGGACAAGGAAAATTTTTACAAGCAACTTTTTCCAAAAAGTATAATACTTGGTCGAGCTAACACAAGTTAAAAATTTAAAACTTTGAGCATGAAGGCAACTTAGCTGGTTAATGTGTTCGGTATTGACGACGCCGGGTCCGAGCTTGATGCGGGACAAGGTTCCATCCCCAAGCCGGGTCCCGAGGTGGCGGAGCAAAGAGCTCGGCCCTCCGAAGTGGTGACATAGCACGGTCAATGCAGGATGGCAGAGTGATGCCAAGTCCTCGCATGGGGTAATGAAGTGTTGACGAAGCCCCCGGCCCACCGAGGTGATGCCAAAGGATATAGTCACTGGATCATTTTCCTGTGCACAAAAAATAGTGCAAACCGATATAATAGTAATAAAAATTCGTTGCATAACAGATAATTTATGCAAAGTGAGTAATAAAAGAAATATGGCTCGCGCCAAAGTCCATGTCGATGCAGGGCGGCGCGTGATGCGGTAAAGGCATGGCAAGGCCTGAATTCTGGTCGGTCCGGTTCCGGATATGCGGCGTCACGGACTATGTAATGAAACTGACCGAACCACAATGCGACATCGGTCGATAATGCGCCACCATTTGATAGACCTGTGTACATATGATGGACAAACCAAAATAATAATTCCTTGGGAAAAATAAACCCAAACAAGCAAAAAATACTAGGATTAATAGCACCTGGTTTATTAGTTGTAGCAATCCGAAGGAAGGTGATTCCCAAAGTTGTCATCATTCACCTTTGGCTTGCGGGCGTCTTGGTGGTCATCTCAAAGATGATGACGGTGCCGCGTGGTACTTTCATAGGATGGCCGCTTTGAAGATTTGCAACTTGAGCGTCTCCTCCTTGAAGATGAAGAAGGGGTAGAAGACTTGTAGTTGGCTAACATGTGTCGGATGTCATCCATGTGTGCGTCCAACTTGATGTTGATGTAGTCCATTTTCCTTGCTTCGGAGTGTCGTATGTCGATGGCGAGTCGCTCGATGCGGTCGAAGACCAAAGATTTTATGATTTGCTTATCCATCACAAGTCATGAGCTAAGGTGAGTAGGAAATGAGATAAAAAACCAAAGTTACCTTTTACAAAGATTGGGGATGTATCGAAAGTATCACTCAATGTAATGCTACAATAGTAGAACTGGTACTGGGTTTGTTTCTCACACCTACAAAAGTAAAGCTTATGAAGGAGCTTGGTTGGGATGGGTGGCACAAAATTTCAAGCAAATGTTATTCAAGATATCGATAATGTTAAGAAGGTTCACAAAATTGCAAGTAAAGCAAGTAGACCAATAGCAAAGAATGGCACACATAAACACACATAACACACACACAGATAGATAAGCGGGGTCGTGCAACCAAGGAATGAGCTCAAAATGTGGAATCCACGAAAAACGCTCGTGTTGCACAACTCTAGAGATACGTTAGCACGATTTCCCAATAGGCGGATATGACACTTGTGCACAACCTATGAGATGCAAAATATGTCAACTTTCTATCCCAAGTATGCTATATATGTATGATGTTCCGGTGTTTCGCACACGATGATCCAAGATGATCAATATGGTAGTAAGATATGCAATGTGGTAATGCTATGGATATTGCTTACAAGCTCTTTGTTTTTCTCTTTGTGCTTAAAAACTTCTTTTATTTGGCCACTTTTGCAAAATGTTCGAACCAAGCTAGCAATGTATATGCGGGAACAATCTAGTGACACAATAGATGATATGATGATACCAAGATGAGGTATGTATGCAATGGTAGGTTCGGATCGATGATCACGAAAGTGCACAACTAGCGTGGCCCGGTAATACTCAAATGGCTGGTCTCGATAGGAAAGTGACACAAAATGGGCTAGGGGTTAACAAAGCAATGGCAAGAATGAATGTACAATGATGGGATACCACGATACCAAGATGATATAGAGGTTACTATTCTCGCTTACAGTTAGGTTGAAAAAAAGTGAAGGTGGCTGTTGTCAAATCTATGGCGAAAATGAGCGCGGTGTTGTCGATGTCGAACCGTTCCTAGTTAGCCGAAACACCCTAGGAAACGGAAAAACCGCAAACACAAAATCTCAAACAGAAAATTTCAAATGGCGATAACAGAATATGTTGGTGGTTCGGGAGTTGGCAACGCGGAAGTAGTGGTGGTTGCTACTTCTTGAGCTTCCATTGGTTTTTCCCTTGAAGAGGAAAGGGTGATGTAGCAAAGTAGAGATAAGTATTTCCCTCACTTTGAGAACCAACACTACAAAAAAAAGACACATCCGTGTCATTTTGGGCCTAACGAATTTTTTTTCCGTCATCACATATGATACTTCTATGACGATAATTGTGACAAAATCCGTATCATCATAAATGTGGTGGGCTCCTTACTTCTATGAAAAAAATCATGACGTAAAATGGGCTTTTCGCCCTGGCGGGCCGGATACGCAGCTGCATGATATTCTTTGGGCTGCCAATGACGGAAAAACCGTGGTAGAAGCGAGGGGAGGAAAATTTCGGGAGTTCCCGGTTACGGTGGGAGGTCGGGGTCGAGCAATGCGCGCTGCTTTCTCAGACATCGTGACGCTGCGTGTGCAGGCGTTGGCTCTAACTGAACCCGAGCGAGGCATTGGGCTCTAATCAACCCCGAGCGACAGTAATCAGAGGCTACGACATCGAACACTGAAAGCGATCGATCGATGGCTGTTAATCGAACCCGATCGAAGCGATTCCTTCGCCATCGCCGCTAATCAAGCCGATCGATGCCGCCTGGGATGAACAAAGGAGCGGCGCGGGGGTTGGATGAACAGTGAGCGGTGGCATTGCCTCGATGAACAGGACCCGTGGTGTGGTGGAGGGCTGGATGAACAAGAGAGACGGTGGAGGGGTGCCCGTGGAGGGTGGTTGAACAAGACCTCGTGGTGTGGAGGGTTTGATGAACAGAGATGGTGGAGGGGTGGTTGAACAAGAGCGGTGGAGTAGCACGCGGTGGAGGCCGGATGAACAGAGACCGTGGAGGCTGGAGGAGGTCGACGGTAGCCCGTGGAGGCTGGAGGAGGTCGACGGTGGAGATGAACAATATCCCGTGGAGTCTCTGTTTTCTTGATGCACGCCACACCCCTCCCGTGAACAGGACCCCCATTTCGACCGTAGCGCCCAACACAAGTCCGCTTTTGGGTCCCGGTTTTGCGGCACGCCACACCCTCCACCCCGCTTTCGGACCGTAGGAGATCCGTTTCATCCGCTTCTGCGGTATGCCACACCCTCCCGATCAACAAGACCCCTGCTTTCACCGTCAGGGAGGTCCGCTTCTCCATTTTGCGGCACGCCACACCTCCCAATCAACAGGACCCCGTTCCAAACGTAGGAGCTCCGCTTTCTCCACAGCGGTACGCCAGCCTCGCTTCCATCGCTTGTTCCGCCCAAGCCCTCCCGATGAACACGACCACGCATTCCGCTCCGACCCAGCGGTTGGCTCTACGCTGCCTGCTGTTGCCTCGATGAACACGACGCATTCCGTTGCCTCCCCATGAACACGATGCACTCCGTTGCCTCCCAATGAATACGACGACGATGTTGTTTCTCCGTTCCGACCCAACCATGTACACGAGGCCTGGCCGTACGTATGCACGAGTAGGCGTTCGAGATCTCGCCAGATGTACACATACACGCGGGTCAGATTTTCTTTCTTGCACTCGCCATCAGACGACGCAGTACATGCCACGCGGCGCCGCCTCTACTACGACACGCGGCGCCGCCTACAACGACTCAAGTATGTATGTACACGTCACGACCGTAATGACAACGCCACGACGCTTCGACCAGGTGGGTCCCGATCGCCGTGCTTCCTTGCGGCGAAGATGTAGCCGGTGGATCCCAAGAGTCGGGGCGAATCGCTTTTTTTGCCTCGGACGCACTTCCCTGCGTATGCGAAGATGTAGCCGGTGGGTCCCAGCAGTGTGGGTGAATCGCTTTTTGCGGACGCACTTCCTTGCGTATAAGATGTAGCCGGTGGGTCCCAGCAATGTGGTGGCTAATCGCTTTGGTTTTTTGCCCGGACGCACTTCCTTGGCGTATGAAGGTATAGCTGCCGGGTCCCAGCAATCGTGGGGCGACTGCTTTTTTTTGTCCCGGACGCACTTCCTTGCGCGGCGATGGTGTAGCGTGTGGGTCCCAGCAATGGGGGCGAATCGTTTTTTCGGACGCACTTCCTTGCGTGCGAAGATGTAGCTAGTGGGTCCCAGCATGTGGGGCGAATCATTTTTTTTCTGACGCACTTCCTTGCGTGCGAAGATGTAGCTCAGGGGTCCCAGCAATGTGGGGCTTAATCATTTTTCGCGAAATACGGTGGCCCGTGACGGTTGATCCCACCGCCGTGTGGAGGAATAATTATTTTGGCGCGTAATAAGGAGGCACTTCCTTGCGGTTGCCGTGGACCCACCGCCGCCTCTCCACATACGATCCCACGCCCGATGGAAGTCGCCTTGACCACGCTGACCACGCCAGCCGAGAGCACCACGGGCGGTGGACGACGGTGAGGCCTAGGAAGGGACGACGCGGTTGTGGAAGACGCGGCAGGATGCACACGGAGAGGAGTACGAGGGTTCACTGGTTCGGCCGCACCGCCGTTGTCGCAGTAATAACAGGGGTGTGGGTGAGTGGTGCGATGGCCTGGCCACCGTGGGAGTAGTAGGGGCGGTGAGGCCTCCAAGGCAAAGACAGCCGGCCACGGGAGGCGTGAGGAGCAGGCACGACCAAGCGCTGCTTTGGGCGGGCCGAGCAAGAAGACCAGAGGTTGAAGAAGCACGACGGGCCGTTGGATGGACATCCGACGGTCACTACAACTAGAATCGCTTATATTGACAAAGTCGACAAATCCCTTGGTACGCCAACTTAGTAGGCCTATTGTGTCGCCTCTCAAACGGTGCGCCATGAGATGTCGTGGGAGGAATTCATTTTTTGGGCGGGTGAAGCTAGAATATCCGAGATTGAAGAAGAAGACGACATCCGTTGGATGGACATCCAACGGCCACTACCGCTAGAACTGTAGGTTCACTATAAGTTGACAAAGCCTTGCATACGTGTCAACTCTATTTTTTTAGGGGACGCTGGCCAACTTAGTAAGGCTAGAAGTGTGTGGCAAGAGAACTTATAGCCCATTTGAGATTTGTAAGAATGTGTAGCCCATTTTGAATTCTAATGGAATTTACTACAACCCATTTACGCTTTGTTAAAAGTACAGCCCATTTCAACCAACCGCTCAAAACAGTAATTCAATAAAATTTCCCACATTTTGATGGGATCCGAAATATTTTTATCCCGAAATTTCTAGTCAGATTAAATACAATTTCAATATAAATTTATATTACATAAAAATCCAACGAAACATTGGGCTCGCAACAATTAATGAAATTTAAATTTTCAATATCCAAAAATAATAATGTATAAAGTAATCACGTGTTCGGTGCATTTTTTTATAGTTACCGCCTCAGCTTTTTACAAATACATACCATTTATTATTTCTTAAAGCCCATTTTCTTGTTAAGCCTAATGCATCCCTCATAGGAAAGATTTGTAGCCCAGCGGGGCGGGGAATAACAACTTGACCTTGCCTGGGTATTCCAAAAAAAAGTATAGCTGGGCTAGCCATTTTCAAATTTTGAAAAAATTAATATCTGAAATTTGGATATCTGCCCGGGCTAGACGGGCCACAACCGCCAAGTTAATACCTGCAGCGATGTTTTCGTTGTTGTTCAGAGGATAAAATTAATATCCGGGCTAAACATCAAAAAACTCGCGACAACATCGCCGAGCTGCTTGGTCCCAGCCGTCGGCCGCTTCTTGTGCAATTCCCTCGTTTATTGACTACTCCAGGAGGTTGACAATGGTGTGGAGCCGTGATGTCAGGAAACCAGGAGGAAGCAAAATAAATTATAGTTATATAATAAGGAGGCACTTGCGTACGTGAGGCTATGGACCTGGTGGGTCCCCATTGTCATCCTCTCCATGTAAAGTCATCTCCTCGCGCCAGGCTTCCGACCGAAATAAGGCGCCCGCCCGCTTCGCTTCGATTGCAAGCGATTGTTTCGCCTTCAAACGACACAAGTGTCGCCCGGTCTGGCCCATCTTCCGCCCACATTAATGATACTTGCGTTGCCGAGGCGGCTACTTCCAGCGCCACACGTCCCGTCCCTCCGCCACCCACCATTGCTATATAAATCGCTGCGCCGGCCATAGCCGCTAGCCATCCGCATCCGTTCCCTTTCTCCTGTCCACACCACTACTACCCACCATGGCTTCCTCGCGCTCCAGCGCTCTTCGGGATGGGCGGACGACAGACCACAAGGAGATGGCAGCCATTGCTGCCGACCGGTTGGCCGGAGGACGATGACGTCCCAATGGAGAACATGGCAGAGGACGACGACATCCCAATGGAGAACATGGCAGCCGGAGGACAACGACGTCCCAATGGAGAACATGGTAGTCGACGATCCAGCGCCAACCCCCTCCTCCGCGCCATCCTCGCCGGTGCATTGCACCATGACCATCGGCGAGGCCCGTGCCCAATATATGGACAGGGTGAGGCAGATGCATGAGGAGCAGTTCCGGGAGGCGCAGGCCGACGCCGCCTACAACCACCATCTCCTCTAGGAGCACCTGTAGGAGGAGGAGCAGATCGCCGCGGAGCGGGCGGAGCAGGAGGCGCTGCTCGAATCGTACCGCTCCGCCCGCAAGGGCTGCCTCGAGCGCTGGCGGTACCACATGCGGGTGGCGGAGGCTGCGGCCGCCTACAAAGAGGCTAGCAAAGAGGGCGATGAAGCGGGCGATGCGCTGTTTGGCGAGACCGAGGACGAGGCAGAGGACGACGCCGGCTTCGACGAGTCCCCGCACCGCTGGCATCGATGAGGCAGAGGACATCGCCGGCTCAGCTGAGGCCCCACCTTGCTGGCAATGTGGGGGAGGATTTCCACCGCTCACCTGAGGCGCGCCGCCGGGCAACGAGATAGAGGACATCGCCGACTCGCCGAGGCTCCCTCCTCACGCCAACGAGGCCGCGCCACACAGAAAACAAGGAAGAGTAGAACACGGTAGGTCGCCGCCGCTTGGGTCCAAGTAAGGCCACCGCTGCTACCCTCCTATTGAAGCCAAGCTAGGCGGGTTGACCATTGACGGCCGGTTAGCTTCTTGGCGGCGATGAGACTCGGAGAGCTGCGCTGGAGAAGAACGTTGCTTCTACTTAATCGCTGGTGTGGTTATCGATCGACACGTGGGCCCAACAGGCCACATGTCGATTACGCGCACTGCACTGCAGCTAAGTCACTAAAGCTTCTGTTCACCTCGGGACACAGGTGGGTAGCTTCGTTAATTAATTATACCTCCAAATGCACCCTTTTTAGTTGAAGAATGTATGAAATGTAATGAAATCCGGCATGTTTATATGAAATCCGACCGTGTATTAATAAATTTATTTTGATTAGTTTGAATTGCTGTATCACTGGCATTGGATGAACATGCAAACCAATACGTACTAGCATTATTCCCAGGGTGATCACCTCGTTTGCAGCAGTTTCACATGTACTCCCTCCGGTC
This sequence comes from Aegilops bicornis, assembly GCA_021605145.1. Classification (NCBI taxonomy): domain Eukaryota; kingdom Viridiplantae; phylum Streptophyta; class Magnoliopsida; order Poales; family Poaceae; genus Aegilops; species Aegilops bicornis. Next base: position 262,386,189 of record CM038674.1, on the reverse strand, counting down.
CTTTCTAGTCTGCATACAAGTTTTGTCTACAGTCAAAGTATCTATACTTTGACCAATCTTATACAAAAAGGTATGCACGTTCACAATGTGCGAAGTAAAAAGGAACAAAAGGAGTACAAAGAGGTTGAGCAGCTTTTTAGCGTTTTTGTACATTGCAATCAAACACACAGTCTCGGCAACTCATAGAGAACATTCAAAACAATCGATGATTATGCATCTCAACGACTCACATGTCGAGGCAATATTTACTTCACAACTAAAGAATAAAGAAAAAATTGATCGACGCTGCTAACAGCAAAGGGCGTCCCATTCGAAAATATCAAACACATGTCTTGCTAAAATCAATGAGCAAAATTTGATAAGGTTGTCCCATTCCAAAATATCAAATGCCTATGATTATGGAATGGGCAGGGTTTGCCATCAGTTCGGACATTGACATGGCACCTCGTGCTAAATAAACCAGTTGTTCTTTTGTGCGGTTCCACCAAAATCAACCAAATTCGCTACATGTAGCTTGTATGATTTCGCACTTATATGTTGCAACGCCTTGAACTTATCGTCACCTCCTTTCTTGTGGTGGAAATGAATGATTCGATGAATTAATGAACATTATGAGCAGATCACATTGAAATCAAGTCGAGCACCCTGCTTGCACAAATACAAAAAGTTGATTAGTATAAAGCAAACTATACTATGATTTGACAGTTTCAACAGGCACATGCATGGTCCATGTAGAGCACACTTTTAGAAAATGGAACTCACCGGAAAGAATCCTAGAACAACATTGTACTCAAGCATCACAAAGAAAAAATGGAGATTTATTAGTCCTTCCGAGCTGAAGTTAGGTTGGTCTTGTGGGGAGTAATGTAACCATTCTTCAACTGCTTCCTTCCGATGAGAAGATAGACAGGCTTCTTCATCCCGGCATAATCGGAACTAGTCACTTCACGTACTCCATATTCTTCTTCAGAGGAAGATGATCCTGTTGTGCAAAGACAAGAGGACAACTAAATGCTAGCATCCTTGTTTGCTCAAAAAAAAGGAAAGGAAATATTTAAAACAGCACAAATGAAGCACTTCTCAAGGACAATAAAACTTTCTCATGACAGTATCTAAACACTAGCACAACACCAATAGAGATGACAAAGCTCAATCATATGGATGAAATCAGTGGGCGAGTACCAACCTTTGTCAGGAGGCTGATTGTGTAGAGCATACAGATGACGACTTCTCCGAACCATCTGCTACATTCACGGGGTGGCCATGCTTACTATATACTCCTCGATTAGTTTAATGTTTCCAACATCTTCTTGTGCAGTTCCACTAAAATATATGGTATCTTCAAAGAAGATCCTGTTTGCACAAGTAGAGATAATTACGTATGGCATCAAATCAGTGGCAAAACAATTGCTCGTTCCAGCCATAGCAATAAATTGAGATGCAAAACTATATCATTACTTGTGTCATCACAGTTCTAGTGCTTCATTGCAGCACCGGGAGTTGATTTTTGTTTTTCTTCCGCTTGTTCTTCCCTTCATCACTTGGTTCAATAATGCATAAGCTTCGCCTTCAATGTAAGATTTGGCATGTCAATTAGGGAGCACAAGTATAGTACTAAACTTAATTTTACGATGAAAGTGGCAAAATACGTGCCAGCCAGTTGTGAAATATCCTTATCTTACCTCAATGGGATATTACAAAGGCACATACAGATTGGAAGTCTTGTCTCCATTTGTGCAGTTCACTAAAATCAAGCAACATTATCGTACAAGTAGCACAACATATGAAAGCACACTGCAGAATCATGTGAAAGAAGGCTAGTAATGACCTCTCATGATGCGGAATTCAAACAACTCACAAGAAGAAGAACAGAACCAAATTCGCTTTAACGGATAGGAAGTAAGATCTCCTCTTGTGCAGTTCCACTAAGATCAAGCAATCAAGTTAACGTTGTCGGTGTGACATTTTGGTTGAACTGCACAAAACACTCTTAAAACAAAAGTGTTTTGTGTAGTGCAACAAAAGGTCACAAATGGAAATGAGGTGAAGTAGATAACCCTGTTTACACAGAGGTGCAAAGGAAACAATTAGTGGTCAATAACGGTTGGATGACATGTAAGCCAACAAAAAGAAGCATCTACCTTATCTAAATGGGAAAGAAAGCAAGACAGTAGCATTTCTCAAACAGGGGCATTGATTAATATTAACATAGAGATTATATTAACAATAAAATTCGTTAAACATGTAATTTTCTTTAAACTGTGGCATTGCATCAATTTTCCACCGGCGTTACTAGAGGGTGTTTGTTTACAGGGACATTTTGGTGTAGGGACTAAAAAAACTCCGTGTCAGTCCCATCTAAACCAAACAGGAGGGACTTTTAGGGACTAAAAGTGGGCATTTGGGACTAAAGAAAGAAGACCCCGAGGGAGTCTTTTTGGGACTTTTTCCAACAGTTGCCCCTGCCATGCATCGCACCTTGTTTCTATTAGTTCGTTACTAGGGGTAACATGGTCTTTTAGCATGTCATTTAATAACCTCTAGTCCATGTTTAGTCCCCGGAACCAAGCAGGTAGGGACTAGGGAGTTTTAACCAAACAGGGCCTTAGATTAACAACAGCTAATGAGTTGCACGGGACAGTGGATGCACTAGCACCATGTGCATCTACTGATGTACTGTGGTCATGCACAGTCTGTTGCAACAAAGAACAAACTCTACAGCCTTGTCCCTTCCTTTCCTTTTTGAACTAGTACTTTCGCCCCTTCCTTTCCTCTTTGAACCACGTCCTAGATTTATGCGATACAACTTCCCCACTACTTTTCCACATTCCTTTCCTCTTTGAACCACGTCCTAGATTCATGCTATACAACTTTCCCCCTTGATTTCCTCTTTGAACCACGTCCTAGATTCATGCTATATACTTCCTCCGTTCCTAAATATAAGTCTTTTGTAAAGATTCCACTATGAACCACATACGGATGTATATAGATGCATTTTAGAGTGTAGATTCATTCATTTTGCTCCCTGAAACGGTCAGCGCCGCTCCAAAGAATCGGTGCCGCATTCATGCCCGGGCAGAGCGGACGCGGCCTCTCACTGGCGCAAGAGTGATGGTTGCTTCGTCCGTCCAACTTACTGCTGGGTCTATGTGATTTGACGGCTCATTGGTCTTTATTACTGAGGTGGTAGGACTGGATGTCCCACGCTTTTGGCGAAAGGAGGTACTACTACTAGATTACAATTTTCTCCATTCTTACAATGAGGAGTGCAAGAGCGGTGAAAACACGCAGGCTCGGTGATTACATGGCCCACCTCACACTATCACCGTCACGACACCTAACTCTTTACATAGTACTCCCTCCGCTCCTAAATATTACTAGATGAGTCCTCGCGTGTTGCCATGAACAGCGTGTATATCTCTCTGCGCAAAATTATCGATTTCATAGAACTAAAAAACTCTATAACCGCATGACAAATGTGGTAGCCAAACTAAATAAACTCCCATCATCATTTAGATCATCCCACGTAAAGAAAAAAAGATCAGCCAACTCCTCTTTGCATAATGGGATTATATTTTTCTTTTTGACATGTTAATGGGACTTAAAAGCTCACTTACATGCATGCTACCAGTGCATGCTTGCATGCAGACATGTTGATGTGATTTAAAACCCACTCACATGCATGTGCCATGGTATTTCTACATGCTTGCTTGTGGCTTAGTGCGGAGCCTCTCAACGTCTAGATCAGACGTCTATTATGGACTGATTTACTTCATCTAATGGCTACATCAATTTTGATGATGTGGCTCGAGGAGAGGATAGAGAATTCCCAGTAGTGAGGGCTAGCTATTACGAGTAGATAAGTCTTTGTAGAGATTCCACTAGGTGAACTACATACGGAACAAAATGAATGAATCTACACTTAAAATGCATCTATATACATCCGCATGTGGTTCATGGTGAAATCTCTACAAAGACTTATATTTAGGAATGGAGGAAGTACTAGTATACGTACTGTAATTTATCAGCGAGATAAATTTGTACAATGCTATGAAGCTTCCAGATTCTGTTACATGTATCTTGCGTCCAAGGTTGCTCGTTGCAACATGTCATCAAATACAAAGGAGACTAACATGCATGCTATTGCATATCAATGATTGATAGATCATAGCAAATATGTACTCCCTCCGTTCCAAAATAAATGTCTCAACTTTGTGAAAACTTTAGTACAAAGTTGTACTACTACTAAAGTTGACACTTATTTTGGAACAGAGGCAGCTAAAGAAAAAAACGATTGAAATTTTGTGCCACCCATCCCAACCAAGCTCCTTCATAAGCTTTACTTTTGTAGGTGTGAGAAACAAAGCCAGTACCAATTCTACTATTGTAGCATTACATTGAGTGATACTCGATACATCCCCAATCTTTGGAAAAGGTAACTTTGGTTTTTTATCTCATTTCCTACTCACCTTAGCTCATGACTTGTGATGGATAAGCAAATCATAAAATCTTTGGTCTTCGACCGCATCGAGCGACTCGCCCTCGACATACCTATTAACTCCGAAGCAAGGAAAATGGACTACATCAACATCAAGTTGGACGCACACATGGATGACATCCGACACATGTTAGCCAACTACAAGTCTTCTACCCCTTCTTCATCTTCAAGGAGGAGACGCTCAAGTTGCAAATCTTCAAAGCGGCCATCCTATGGAAGTACCACGCGGCACCGTCATCATCTTCGAGATGACCACCAAGACGCCCGCAAGCCAAAGGTGAATGATGACAAAGAGCGCCATCAACTACAACGACATCGTCACCACCGAGAGGAAGATACCGCTCCCATCACCACTTCGGCATCTTCGCCAAGTGTTATCAAGGCATCTTCGCCTTCGGACGTAAGGAATCTTCGCCTAATTCCCACAAGTACGCCTACGGCAATTCCAAGGCAACCACCTACAAGCGAGGGCGACACTTCCATCTTCAGAAGACCCTCAAGGAGGATGACCGAGCATGGGAAATTCCCTTCGGTCATGGAGACGAGCTACGAGGTGCCACATCATATGGTCCTCATACAAGACGGCGACAAGACGGTCAAGCAAGGGCCATCCCCTTTGACTACGGCAACAAGCAGAAACCTCTTCAACAACATGAAGACGACGCCCCATTGGGACTCTTACTCCGAGTCAACCAACAACACCGCGCATGAGACATTATCTTTGGTATTGGAGGAGAGTGATGATGTGCCATATTCGGCCTTCATCCACGGCGACGACTACGACATGGTTGAGCATGGAATTTTTCCTTCAGCCGAGGAGGCGTACGGTGATGAGTTGAGTGACATATGCCACCATATTGAGAGTGAGAGTGACTTCACCACTAGCCCCATATATGATGAGTTGCCCCAATTCCCATGTGAGGAGAGCTACCACCACCACTTGAGTGATTTGAGTGAGTCCACCATATGTAACATTGAGTGCACCTACCTGGAGGGAGTGACTGAGCCACCACTACATACAGAGAGTGAGGTAGTTGATAGGGCATGTGAGGCCATTTCGATTTCTAACAACTTAACCTCCACCTCTATTGTGTCTTCTCATTTGGTCCTAGGTCCCATATATGATGACACGCCGATCCTCGATGACTTTATCCTTCCTTTGGACAAGACGATGGTCATGGTGGACTATGATGCACCCCCACATGGTTCCATCACGATGAGGACGTTGACCACAATTTGGTCTTTGACACCTCACCTACACCACATGAGTGGAATGACAACATAGGTGATGGTACTTCACTTGTCCCACTAGTGGACTATCTTGCAAATGATTGCTTGCATGATGTTGATCATGTTATGGATTCATCACATACTACATCCTCTACTTGTTTTGATATGACACCCATTTATGATGAATATTATGTTGAGCATGTCGAATTACCTAGTTGTGATGCTATTCTCCATATGATATCATGTGAAAATTCTATTGGTCACATTATGTTTGACAATCCATTAAACTTGTCATATGCTATGAGTGAGATCTCCCATATTGCATGATTCCAATCTCATCATAGTGACTATGCATATGCCATTAAAATAAACCCAATTTGCACATATGGCATAGATGACAAGCCCATGGTTATTGGCATTTGTTTTTCTTGTGATGATATTGATATGCTTCCTTTGCATCATTTATCTCATATGCCATGCCATGACCACCTAGCTTCAGACACGCATTGTTTGCCATGTTGTCACTTTTCTCCATATTATGCTTCCGCTATTGCTCATGAGGAGACCCCCATAGTTTCCTCATACCCATTAGAAGATTTTGCTACATCCTATGAATTGCATGATCCCCATGATTGTGTGCACCATATGCATCCCATAAATAAAAATGCTATTGTTGCGCCACACACTTACTATAATTTGCGTCCCAATCATGTTGAACACAATAATTATCATTGCGTGATGGATGAGATGTTTCTATGTCATGCTACTCATTTATTTTGAGCATTGGATATTTTGTGCTAACCAACACATTCACGTGTGCATCATAATGGATGATGTGTACCTATAGCACGTACACACAATTTTTCCCTTGCCTTTGTTTTGTGTAGGTACACACGAATACTCGTCAACCTCACAATCCCATGAGTTGTCGAAACGAGCTCTTCAGAGAAAGGATCATTTCGGATACCGTGGAGTATCCTTACTACCATTCCCTTCGTGCAAAGACTACGAGCATCTCTTTTACTTGGATCTCACGTGGCTATGGGCTATATATAACTTGTCACCTTATGCCCATTTTGCCATGTTCACGTTGCATGCTATGCTTGTTTCTATGCCTTTAACATGTAATTGTGACCCTTGCTTAAATTTACCCATGATTCACCATATTACTACTTCTACGTGTATTTGCATGCTTGGTGGAGATCCTTGTTGCTGTTGCCATGTTCTATACATGTCCCATGCTATTGTTGATTCTTGTGTTGGGAGAGTCATGATGTTCCATTGCTATTTACATAGCACCTCTGGTCAATGCAATGATAATACTGTGCTCATATCTTGTTTCCATGCTTGTGATATGTCATGTGCATTATATATGACTACTATTTGCACACATGACATGATTACCATGATCACCTCTAGTATGTTGCATCTTTGCAGTACTAGCTTGCATGGTTTGATTCATATGATTACTTGCATTATTGCATCACCAATGATACATAATTGCTCGTTTCATTGCATTAACTCACATTACAACGCCTTTGATGCATCTTGCCTTTCCACATCGTCCATGATATATGAGCTTGTACATTTCCTTAGCAAATTCTTTGTGATCTTCCTCGATGGCATATTCATACATAATGATCACATTGCCCATCTTCAATTGCATGATCGCATAGTCGCATTGAGAACCAATTGCCATGTTCACACAAATGCTTTTGCTCCCATGAATGCATTACATATCATTTTAGATCATTTGGCTAAGCATCATGTGCCTTGTCACGAACATTCTTGGCACACGGACTCATACTTACTTGATTTACACTTTGTCTTTCCAAGTGTCCCTTGTGTTTGCTCTTTTTGCATGTATACCACCTCGAAAACACCTTGGAGTACTTTGATTGCGCCATGACATACAAGTACGTCCATGAGTACCATTCCCATGGTGATGGGATTTACAATCCAAGAGCAGATCTTCCCCAAGGGGGGGGGGGAGATGATGTGGAGCATCCTACAATCATCCCAATGGGCATTCCATCATCAACACGAACCCATGCACGTACCATTGAAATCGAGGTTACCTCTTTCCTCTTCGAGCTCCCTTTGATTTCATATGAGAATTGGCTTCTACCTCAAGTGGAGACTTTGTGCATGACTAGGTATCAAGGAGAAGACCATGAAGAAGCAAGAAGGGATCACCAAGTACACATGGAGCTCCCAAGGAGAAGAAGGCACCCCAAGACGAGAGGAACCGGAGGCTCTCTAGACACCCCGGGTGCCCGCACCATACACCCCCGGGTGCCCGAACCTTCCACCCTGGGTGCTCACACCGGCCGCCCAAGTGGGGCGCGATGCCTCTGACCTCCCTTGGTGCCCGGACCTCCCCTGGGCACACACCGAGTGCCCGGCCCCTTAGCCCGGGTGCCCGGCCTCCTCCTCCTCCCTCACATCCCCGGGTGCCTGGACATCCCGAAATGTGCTTGTGTACACTTAGGGTCAAATGACCCTTGTACCCCCATTTCGTCCCCTACGCTATAAGTACTCCTCATCTAACTCATTTTTAGGGTTAGCAAAGTATTGGATAGACCTCAAGAGAGCTTTGCTCATATTCCCTCCTCTTGAAGATCAAAGCCCCATCTTGGGAAGAATCCTAGTGGATTATCAAGGCCTCCTCTTGGAGAAGATCATCACCAAGACCTCACCTCCTTTGGAGTGGGAAGAACTTTACCCTAGTGCTATTTTCCTTGAATTGTTCTTGTATGCACTTGGATCTCGTGTATGCTACTCTATTGGATGTGTGGTTTGGGTTTGTTTGAGTGATTTCCCACTTGTGTTCTTGTGTGTTCATAACTTTCCCCCCTCCAAGTGCGAAAAGATCCCCTCTAGAGTTTCACCCTACAAAAATCTTGCTCAATTCTTTTAACATGACCTTCAGGATGTAGTGGCTCCTGAGTCATTCTACCTCCTCTAGTCATAACTCTAACAACAGGATCATTCATATTATTATACATCTCATTAGCAAATTATTTTTTGACTTAGCAACTTGTTCTAGCTGAGTTTGAACCTTGGGTGACTATTTACCTAGACCCTTAACATCATTAGCAATTCTAAACATCAAGTCACTCAAATGATCAATCATGAAAGCATTACATTTCAATTGTTTCTTAAAATACGCATTGAAATGTTCTTGCTTAACAATGTAGTTATCAAATTTATCAAAGCATAGACTAGAAGATTAATTATAAGGAATATCACCTTCATCAAATCTTATAAGAGAATTTACCTCTACTACCTATGTCGGGGTGTTGATCCCATGTATTTCTTCAATAGGTGGTAAATTCTTAACATCTTTAGCCTTAATACCTTTTTCTTTCATAGATTTCTTTGCCTCTTGCATATATTAAGGATCTAGGAATAGAATACCTCTCTTCATGGAGTGGCTTAGGTGGTGGTTCAGGAAGTGTCCAATCATTATCATTTGTCAATATATTATTCAATAGTTCTTTAGCATGTTCTGATGGAAATATGAACTAGAGGCAATAATAAAGTTGTAATTATTATATTTACATATTCATGATAAAGGTCTACTATTCATTCAATAAATTTATAAACCGAAAACTTAAATACATGTGTGGATACATGAACAAATACCGTGTCCCTAGTGAGCCTCTACTAGACTAGTTCGTTGATCAAGGATGGTTAAGGTTTCCTAACCATAGACATGTGTTGTCACTTGATAACAGGATCACATCATTAGGAGAATGATGTGGTGGACAAGACCCATCCGTTAGCTTAGCATATGATCATTCAGTTTATTGCTACTACTTTCTTAATGTCAAATACATATCCTTTGACCATGAGATCGTGCAACTCCCGAATACCGGAGGAATACCTTGTGTGCTATCAAACGTCACAACGTAACTGGGTGATCATAAAAATGCTCTACAGGTATCTCCAAAGGTGTCTGTTGAGTTGGCATGGATCGAGATTGGAATTTGTCACTTCGTATATCAGAGAGGTATCTCTGGGCCCTCTCGGCAATACACATCACAAGAAGCTTGCAAGCAAAGTGACAAAGAGTTAGTTATGAGATGATGTTTTACGGAACAAGTAAAGAGACTTGCGAGTAACAAGATTGATGTAGGTATGAAGATACCGACGATCGAATCTCGGGCAAGTAACTTACCAACAGACAAAGGGAACTACGTATGTTGTCATAAAGGTTCGATCGATAAAGATCTTTGTTGAATATGTAGGAGACAATACGGGCATCCAGGTCCTGCTATTGGTGATTAACCGGAGAGGTGTCTTAGTCATGTCTACATCACTCTCGAACCCTTAGGGTCTGCATGCTTAATGTTCGTTGATGATATAGTATTAAATGAGTTATGTGAGTTGGTGACCAAATGTTGTTCGGAGTCCTGAATGAGATCACAGACATGAAAGGAGCTACAGAATGGTCTGGGGGTAAAGACTAATATATAGGATGACGCTATTTGGTCACCGGAAAGGTTTCGGAACGTATCGGGTAGTCATCGGATCATCGGAATGGGTTCCAGCAGGCCCCGGGAGGTTATTGGGCCATATGAGCCAAACAAGTGGAGAACACGAGGTCACAAGGGGCTAGCGCACCCCACCTCTAGGCTGTCGGCCCTAAGGGAGGAAAGGGGGAGGGCTAGCCCCTCCTGCCTTCCCCTCCACATGAGAGAAAGGAAGGGGGGGGGGGGGCGCCACCCCACCTGCCTTCCCCCCACGTGCCTAAGAAGGAGGGGAGGGGGCGGCCATGGCAGGAGCTCAATGGCGGCCGCCGGTCCCCTTGGGGCACCGTAGGTTGCCTGTCCTCCTCCCCCCACCTATATATATGAGAGGGAGGGGGCGCCACACAACCCCACGACAATTCACAAGCCATGTGCGACACCCCTGTCCCCGGTTTCATCCTGCGTCTAGTTTTTCTGCAGTGCACGGCGAAGCCTTTTGGAATAAGTTCATAACCACCATCATCACACCGTCGTGCTGCCAGAACTCATCTAATACTTCGCCCGTCTTGCTGGTTCAAGAAGGCGAGGACGTAATCGACCTGAATGTGTGCTCAAAACAAAAGGGTGACACAGAACAAGCTCTAGTTCATCAATATAATGTAGGCATGTATTTCGTATATAGTCATACATGCTTATGGAAAAGAACTTGCATGCCATCTTTTGTCCTACCCTCCCGTGGCAGCGGGGTCCTAATGGAAACTAAGGGATATTAAGGCCTCCTTTTAATAGAGAAACGGACCAAAGAATTAGCACTTAGTGAATACATGAACTCCTCAAACTACGGTAATCACCAGAAAGAATCCCAATTATTGTCACCTTGGGTATGCGGATCATAACTCGTAATAGGTGTCTACAACTTGCAAGACAGGATCAAGAACTCACATATATTCATGAAAACACAATAGGTTCAGATCTGAAATCATGGCACTCAGGCTCTAGTGACAATCCTAAAGCATAGCAAAGTCATAGCAACATCAATCTCAGAACATAGTGGATACTAGGGATCAAGCCCTAACAATACTAACTCGATTACATGATAAATCTCATACAACCCATCACCGTCCAGCAAGCCTACGATGGAATTACTCACGCATGGCGGTGAGCATCATGAAGTTGGTGATGGAGGAAGGTTAGTGATGATGATCGCGACGAATCCCCCTCTCCGGAGCCTCGAATGGACTACAGATCAGCCCTCCTGATGAAGAACAGGAGGTGGCGGCGGCTCCGTATCGTAAAACGCGATGAATCCTTCGCTCTGATTTTTTTTCTCCCCGAATAGGTACTTGTAGAGTTGGAGTTAGGGTCGGAGGAGGTCTAGGGGGCCCACAAGCCTGCTAGGCACGCCCCAGGGGGCACCCACAGGGCTTGTGGCCTCTGGGTGGACCCCCTCTGGTTACTTTTTGTGCTAGTATTTTTTTTATATTCCACAAAAATTCTCCGTAAATTTTTAGGTCAATCCGAGAACTTTGATTTTTCCACAAAAATAACACCATGGCAATTCTACTTAAAACAATGTCAGTCCGGGTTAGTTTCATTCAAATCAAGCAAATTAGAGTCCAAAACAAGGGCAAAAGTGTTTGGAAAAGTAGATACGAATGGAGACGTATCAAATGCGGAGGTGCCATACGTTCGGTACTTGATCGGTTGGATCATGAAGGTGTACGACTACACCAACCGCGTTGATAAACGCTTCCGCTAAATGGTCTACGAGGGTACGTAGACATACTCACCCCTCTCGTAGCTATGCATCTCCATGGATAGATCTTGCATGTGCGTATATTTTTTGTTTTCCATGCAACATTCCCCATCAGTGGCATCATGAGCCAGGTCTATGCGTAGATGATATGCACGAGTAGAACACAAAAGAGTTGTGGGCGGTGATGTTCATACTACTTACCACCAATGTCTTATTTTGATTCGACGACATTGTGGGATGAGGCGGCTCGGACCAACCTTACATGTCCACGCACTTGAGACCAGTTCCACCGACTGACATGCAACTTGTTTTGCATAAAGGTGGCTAGTAGGTGTCTGATTCTCCTACTTTAGTTGAATCGAATTTGACTACGGCCGGTCCTTGTAGAAGGTTAAAACAGCCAACTTGATAATCATCGTAGTGGTTTTGCGTAGGTAAGAACGGTTCTTGCTAGAAGCCCGTAGTAGCCACGTAAAACTTGCAACAAAAAAGTAGAGGACGTCTAACTTGTTTATGCAGGGCATGTTGTGATGTGATATGGTCAAGATATGATGTGATATATGTTGATGTATGAGAGGACCATGTTTTGTAATAAGTTAACGACATGCATGTCAATGAGTTGGACAACCGTCACGAGCCTTAGTGTTGTCTTTAATTATTGTATGACCTCCGTGTCAATCACTAAGTGCATGTATTTTTTTAGGGAATTAAGCGCCATGTAATTGCTTCACTTTATCGCTATGCGTTAGCAATAGTTGGCAAGACGACTCTGACGCTATGATGGAGATCAAGGTGTCGAGCCGGTGACGATGGTGATCATGTCGATGCTTTGGAGATGAAGATCGAAAGCACAAGATGATGGCCATATCATGTCACATATTTTTGCATTTGATGTTTATCCTTTATGCATCTTATTTTTCTTAAAATGACGGAAGCACTGTAAGATGATACCTTCACTTAATTTCAAGATAAAAGTGTTCTCCCTAAGTATGCACCATTGCCGAAGTTCATCGTCTTGAAGCACCTTGTGATGATCGGATGTGATAGACTCAACGTTCACATACAACGGGTGTAAGACAGTTTTGCACATGCAGAATACTTGTTTTAAACTTGACGAGCCTAGCATGTAAAAACATGGTCTTGGAACACTAGAGACCGAAAGGTCGAACATGATTCATATAGTAGATATGATCAACATAGAGATGTTCACCCTTGATGTTCACCCTTGATGACTACCCCATCTCACATGATGACCGGACATGGGTTAGTTGATTTGAATCATGTATCACTTAGATAACTTGAGGGATGTTAATTAAATGGGAGTTCATTAGTAATTTGATTAAAAATCAATGGCTTGTGCTACCGTTCCCTTGAATTTTAATGCGTTCCTAGAGAAAGCTAAGTTGAAAGATGATGGTAGCAACTACACGGATTGGGTCCAAAATTTGAGTATTATCCTCATTGCCGCACATAAGAATTGTGTCCTTGATCACCGCTAGGTGATAGACCTGCCGCAGAAGCTACTGCAGATGTCATGAACGTCTGGCAGACTCGATCTGATGACAACTCGATAGTTCAGTGTGCCATGCTTTACAGCCTAGAAACGGGACTTCAAAGTCGTTTTGAACATCAGTGACATATGAGATGTTCCAAGAGCTGAAGTTGATATTTCAAGATAATGCCCGAATCAAGAGATATGAAGTCTCCAACAAGTTCTATAGCTGCAAGATGGAGGAAAATAGTTACGCCAAAGGAACACATACTCAAAATATGCAGGTATCATAACGACTTGACTCAGCTGGGAATTGATCTTCTGGTTGAGAGTGTTACTGACAGAGTTTTTCAGTCACTACCACCAAGCTACACAGGCTTCGTGATGAACTATAATATGCAAGGGATGACAAAAACAATTCCCTAGCTCTTCGCAATGCTTAAGGCCGCGGAGGTAGAAATCAAGGTGCATTAACTGTTGATGGTTAAGAAAACCACTAGTTTCAAGAAAAAGGGCAAGAGAAAGAAAGTGAACTTCAAGAAGAATGGCAAGAAAGTTGCCGCTCCTGTGAAGAAGCCCAAAGCTGGACCCAAGCCTGGAACTGAGTGCTTCTACTGCAAAGGGAATGGTCACGCGAAGCGGAACCGCCCCAAATACTTGACGGATAAGAAGGATGCAAAGTGAACAAAGGTATATTTGATATACATGTTATTGATGTGTACCTAACTAATGCTTGTAGTAGTGCCTGAGTATTTGATACTGGTTCGGTTGCTCATATTTGTAACTCGAAACAGGAGCTACAGAATAAACGAAGATTGGCTAAGGACGAGGTGACGATGTGTAACATCCCAAAATTCTAAATTTTGGAATGTTATATTAAATAAATAGTTGTGATTGTTTGTTTGATTGTGGTGTGGTTGCTTGTGTGAAATTGGTTAAAATTAGGAACTTTTTGAAAGTTGAATGAGAGGGAATAAAAGGACTTCCCCAAACTTTCACCTTGTATTTATGATCTCCATGAATTCAAATTCATTTCATCACAAAACCCTAGAGTGCAGATGATATGACTTCTTCCATTTAAAATAAATGAAAAGGGTTTTGAAAAGATTTGAATTCCATTTGGAAATATTCCAAATTCGGAAACTTTATGCGACTCAATGAGTTTCATGAGAGAAGACAAAATGACTTCTTCAAATGCTAAGAAAGAGAGTTGGAAGTTTCAAAGAATCAAATTTAAAGTACCTTTGAAATTATTTTCAATTTGGAGTTATATGGTTTTTATTCAAATTATTTTTCTCCAAAAATAAAATATATGGAAAATAGGGTAAAATGATTCCCTACATTGGAAAATTGGAGAGAAATAAATTTGAAATTATGTTGGTATTTTAAAATATTTTAATTTGGTTTTTTGAACTAGTAGCACTGTTTGCTTTATTTAATTTTTTTGTGGAATTTATTTGCCGCTAAAAAAATGTTCATGTTTTAGAAAAAAAAATATCTGAAAATTTTGATATATAATATGCCTATCATTTTTATTATTTTTTGTTTATTCTTATATTTCTTGTGTGAGTTAAAAAAAGAATCTTTACGGTCGACCGAACTAGGCCGCGGCCCAGCCAGCCAGCCCAGCTGGCCCACCGCCTCGTCCCCGACCCCGAGCGGACTCCATCGCCGCCACGACATCGCCATCGTGCCCGACCTGGCTGAGGGAGTCTTGGACTAAGGGGTCCTCGGGCGTCCGGCCTGTTATCCATGGGCCGGACTGATGGGCTGTGAAGACATGAAGGCCGAACACTGTACCCGTGTCCGGATTGGACTCTACTTGGCGTGGGAGGCAAGCTTGGCGACCGACTATGAAGATTCCTTCTTATGTAACCGACTCTATGTAAACCCTAGTCCCCCCCCCCCCGGTGCCTATATAAACCGGAGGGGTTAGTCCGGAGAGGATATATTAATTACCATAGTCGTACAGGCTAGGCTTCTAGGGTTTAGCCATAACGATCTCGCGGTAGATCAACTCTTGTAATACTCATATTCATCAAGATCAATCAAGCAGGAAGTAGGGTATTACCTCGATAGAGAGGGCCCGAAACTGGGTAAAACATCGTGTCCCCCGTCTCCTGTTACCATCGATCCTACGCGCACGGTTCGGAACCCCCTACCCGAGATCCGCCGGTTTTGACACCGACATTGGTGCTTTCATTGAGAGTTCCATTGTGCCGTCAACGGAAGGTTTCATGGCCCCTTCAATCATCTATAGTAACACTGTCCAAGGTGGGAATTTCCTCCCGGGACAGATTTTCGTGTTCAGCGGCTTCGTATTGCGGGCCAACTCGCTTGGTCATATGGAGCAGGTCGATAGCTACGCCCCTGGCCATCAGGTCAGATTAGGAATCTTGAACTACGTCACGGACATCCGTGGAGATTTGATCTTCAACGGATTTGAGACCGCAGCGATCGCTCCCCTTCGCCCCGATGAACATGACCTAAATCTGTCATCGAGTCACGTCCAGGAGATGGTTCCTGTTGCTGCAACGGCCTTAGAATCAAAGCAGATCATGCCATCCGAGGCCATAGAGTCCGCGGCATTGGAGCCGCACACGGACCCGACACCCCGCAATATTTGCGTCCATGGAACTCCAGACTCGTCTCCGGCAATAAGTTCCGGACCGGGTGCGCCTGCAGACAGCGAGCTGGATCAGCTATCGATTGCCGAATTTAGCGCCGCAGACATCTTCCAGCACTCACCTTTGGGTGATGTGCTGAACTCTTTAAATAATTTGTCCTTAGAGAAGGACTCACAGCCGAAGTATGTCCGGTTCGATCTAGGGGCTGACGACGGAGAATTTTGCTTCCCACCCACCACCCACTTCATAGCCACTGTCGACGACTTAACCGACGTGCTTGATTATGGCTCCAAAGATGTTGACAGTATGAACGACGATGCCGACAAGGAGCAAGGCCAAGACCCACCGTTCACTAGACTCTGGACGGCCACCTCTTCGTACGATGTGTACATGGTTGACACACCTAAAAAAGCTAGTGACGATGACAAAGAAGAACTAGTTGCGAATAAACCTTCTGAGACACAGTCCAAGCGCCGGCGCCCTAAACGTTGTTCCAAGCCTCGTCGTTCAAAAAACAACAACACTGGCACCGGAAAAAATAGTACTCCGGGCGACGCCGAAAATAATGAAGACCCTATTGGAGCCACACCCGAACAGGAAGAACAAGAACGGGCAGGATAACCCTGATAAACAGGCCATGCCCAATGACCCGGATGATGATAGTTATCGTCCAGTCTCCGAGGACGAGGAAAGCCTCGTTAGCGAGGATTTCATCGTACCTGAGGCACCCCTAGAGTAGGAGCGCTTCAAGTGCCAGCTAATAGCTACTGCCAGAAGTCTGAAAAAAAAGCAGCAGCAGCTCCACCTCAATCAAGACCTACTCATCGACAGATGGACCGATGTCCTGGCAGCCGAAGAATATGACCTCAAGCGCCCAGCCAAGAGTTATCCAAAACGCAGACTGCTACCGCAGTTCGATGAGGAGGAACCAGATCCTATACCCCCCTCGCGCAATGCGGACCGACCACCACGTGGTCGGGATAGTGCGGCGGACCGACCACCCCGCGGTCGGGATAAAATAGCAACTCAGGCCAAACAACAGCCCGCCCCACCGCCTCACAAAAACAGGGACAGAACAGCTCGGGACCATACATACGACCTTCGACAGGACCTGGACAGTAGAGCAGGACACACCATATCAATCTACGGATCGCGAGGACGCTTCCCTACTCGGGATGACAGCTACCTATTCGGAGGGGACAAACTTAATCACACCCGGGCCGATAACCGCAGACGGACTTCATCGGAGGTGCGCCGTGACGCGGCCCGCTATAGAGGTGTCGCATACCCTCTCTGCTTCATAGATGAGGTGCTGGATCACGAATTCCCCGAGGGGTTCAAGCCCGTCAATATTGAATCATACGACGGAACAGCCGATCCCGCAGTGTGGATCAAAGATTTTATTCTCCACATCCACATGGCCCAAGGAGATGACCTCCACGCTATCAAATACCTCCCAATAAAGCTCAAAGAACCAGCTCGACACTGGCTAAATAGCCTGCCTGAAAATTCCATCGGCAGCTGGGAGGACTTGGAAGAAGATTTTCTTGACAACCTACAAGGCACTTATGTCCGGCCACCTGACGCTGATGACTTAAGTCACATAGTTCAACAACCTGGAGAGTCCGCGGAAGATTCGGACTAGGTTCCTAACCAAAAAGAACCAGATCATCGACTGTCCGGATGCCGAAGCCCTAGCGGCCTTTAAACATAGCATCCGTGACGAATTGCTCCCCCGCCACCTCGGCCAAGAAAAGTCGAGGTCCATGGCAGCCCTCACGGCACTTATGACCCGCTTTTGCGCGGGAGAGGATAGTTGGCTGGCTCGCAGTACAAACACAGCCAACAAAGCAGGCCCCTCCGAGGCCAAAAACAGCACCAGCAAGCTCCGGCGCAATAAACACAAGCGTCGAAGCAATGGCGAAAACACCGATGACACTGCAGTTCACGCTGGATTCAGTGGCTCCAAGTCCGGCCAGCGAAAGAAGCCCTACAAAAGGAACGGCGGAGGACCATCCAGCTTGGACCGCATACTCGATCGTCCGTGCCAGATACATGGCACCCCAGACAAACCGGCAAACCATACCAACAGAGATTGCTGAGTCTTTAAGCAAGCCAGCAAGATAAATAGCGGAATTAAGGAAGGGGAATCGCAGAGCGAGGATGATGATGAGGAGATCCGGTAGCCGAACACTGGGGGGCAGAAGAAATTTCCCCCTCAAGTCAAAACGGTGAACATGATATACACTACACACATCCCCAAAAGGGAGCGCAAGCGAGCACTCAGGGACGTCTACGCGGTAGAGCCAGTCGCCCCAAAATTAAATCCATGGTCATCATTCCCGATCACCTTTGATCGTCGAGATCATCCAACTAGTATCCGGCATGGCGGTTCTGCCGCACTGGTCCTCGACATGATCATCGACGGATTTCACCTAATGCGAGTCCTAATGGATGGCGGTAGCAGCCTCAACCTGCTCTATCAGGACACAGTACCAAAGATGGGCATTAATCGCTCACGAATCAAACCCACAAAGACTACCTTTAAAGGAGTCATACCAGGCGTAGAGGCCCGTCGTACGGGCTCAATCACGCTGGAGGTGGTCTTCGGTTCCCCAGACAACTTGCGAAGTGAAGAGTTAATCTTTGATATCGTGCCCTTCCGCAGCAGCTAACACGCACTGCTCGGGCGAAAAGTGTTAGCTAGATTTAACGCGGTGCCACATTATGCTTACCTCAAGCTCAAGATGCCTGGTCCACGCGACATCATTACAGTAAATGGAAACATGGAACATTCCCTCTGCATAGAGGAGCACACCGCAGCCCTAGCGGTGGAAGTACTAAGCGGCCTTCTCAAGCGGCACCATAATCCGGCCGTTGAGCCCCTGGACGTCGTCAAGAGGATCCGGACTACACTGCAACAGCGCAGCTCGGTTCTTCAAGAGCTGAATTAGTAATTCGGTCTCCGTCCCATCCCCGATAAGGAAATAGCATTCGCATAGCGCGTACATAACTACGCACTCAAAACCCCATGGGTACTGATGGAGGCATAACTCGCTCGCGACCCATAGTGCGTTTTGACCGACCCTGGGATTTGCGCGCCTTTTCTTTTTCTTTTCATTTCAGGGTTTTCCCTTTTCAAGATCTATGCGGACGTTCCGCTCGTAGAACACACCAAGGAGGCAAGGAGCTCCCAGGTGGTCTCTACTAAACGATTGCCATACCTGCTTTACTTGCCCGCACGCAGCTCGCCCTTTGTGGCGGCATATTAAATAGCCCTATCGCTTTACTTGCACAAAGTACGCCTCGACGTACAAATTACATCACAATGGTGAATAAATGGTGACGTCAGCTTATTACTTAATCTTCCTGTTTTCTCACCTTTGTACTTATTACTCATCGCACACATGCACCATGGTACGCATTACTACGCTAGGGGCTTCATTACGCCCCGCGTTACAGCAATAAAAGTCCGAACACTTTTACAGTGCAGTTCGGCACCCCGAACTTAAAGCATTATATGCATCGGCTCTGAATCATGTCTTCGGTCGATAGTTGGGTTGCCCGGCTCCTATGCTCAGTACCTTACGTTCCGCTATATCGGCTAGGGTAGTAAAGGGTGAACTACTGCGATTGTGTCCCGGTTCTTCCGGACGAGCACCTCAGTAGAGAAAGCCGAAAACTGACTGTCATGATGCGGCGAGAGCTGGTCAGCTGTTCGAGAGGTCCAAAATCGTTAGAGATTTTTTCCGCTTCTTGCGAAGAATCGGTTCTCCCGATTAGGCGAGTAAAACGCCCCTAGTTCGGCAATCCGAATACCAGGGGTTTTGCCGACTTTCTTAATTGTCAAGCTCCTATGGCTAAGTGAGGGCGGTAAAGGCCGCATAGTCTGATCGCCTTGTTCGTTCCACTAAACACCTCCTTTAAGGACCAAAATGTGGAGTAAAGAGTGTTCAGATTTATCCCGAACACCCCTGTACTATCTACGTGGGGGGAGAAGCCGACGACTGGTCAACCCTCAGATTTCATAAATGGCCGCACAGGAGGTAAAATGTAAATCAAAAGCATTATATTACATAACATCATCGTTCCATATTACAGGACAAGATAATACAAATGTTCTCATGGGAATGTAACATCCTTCAAACATTGCTCCGCCACAAGGCGGGATCCCTCCAGGACACCATCAAAATAGAGCTCGGGTCGACAATGCTCCTTGCCCTCCGGCGGCCCCTCGGTCATCAGCTTCTTGGCATCTAGCTTTGCCCAATGCGTCTTGACGCGGGCAAACGCCATCCGCGCACCCTCAATGCAGACCGACCGCTTCACGACTTCAAGCCATGGACAGGCACTCACAAGCCGATTTACAAAACCAAAATAGCTACCGGGCACGGGCTCAGCAGGCCACAGCCGGACTATCAGGTCCTTCATGGCTGACTGGGCCAACTTGTGCAGCTAGACCAGCTATTTCAATAGGTCGCTAAAGGACACCAGATGTTCTGGTCCAAGATATTGGGACCAGAACAACTTCTCTGTAGACATCCCTTCTTCGGCCCGGTAGAACTCGGCGACATCCGATACACTGCGCGGAAGATCTGCAAATGCCCCTGCAAAACACAAGTTCGGGTAAGTTCAAGGACCGTTTCCTTTGCATACTTGCCTTACATAGTGACAGCCTTACCCACTGTAATCATCTTGGCCGCCTGGATTTCCTGTAGGGCGCTCTGGGCTTTGGCTCGGGCATCTCGCGCGCTCTTGTGGGCCTTACCAAGTTTGGATTCTTGTGCCTTAGAGCCACGCTCCAAGGACTTGTACTTTTTTACGGCGTCCTGGAGCTCTTGCTGAATCTTGCTGACCCGGGCCTCATGCTTCTCGCGTGCGGCACGTTCCTTGGCCGCTTTTTCCTCGGCTTCGTCCATCGCCTTTTTGAGGGCCGCCACCTCAGTCGTGGCCCCTAGTAAAGCTCATGACACTTTAGTTAGCATGAACCATTCATCCTTCAATATACACGCAGGTTACTGCATACCTTGCCTTTCCTCCAACCGCTTCTTCACGCGGCGGAGCTCTTCCTCCACCCGCTCCTGTTTTTTCTTCAGTCCGGAGACCTCCGCGGTTTGATCCTGTGTATTCACATAGACACCTTATGATTAGACTCTTGCGAAAATTATTTTTTTTATCCTGTGTTCGGCTTTTCCTTCCCGGACACCGAATAGAGCACCAGGGGCTACTATCTACGCTGTGAAATTATCCATATAATTACATTACTCACCTCAAAGCCTGTAAGAAGGCTGGCACAAGCTTCGCTCAGTCCGTTTTTGTCGGATTGTACCCTTTCAATCACCATACCCATATGGGCACGGTGCTCATCCACAATGGAGGCGCCTTGTAGCGCTTCCAGTAGACGGTCCGGTGCCTCTGGTTGGACGGAAGTCACCGGTTGCACACCCCCTCATTTTGGGAAGAGCCGTTTGCAGGATTCCGGAGACATATAGGTCTCCGGAATAGAATTCGGCTGAGGATCAAGTAGAGCTCGGCCCGCACTGTCAGTCTCCGCAGGAGCTTTTTCCCTCATATATCCGGTGGCCCGGGAACCCTCCTGGGGTACCACCCTGACAATCTCCGGAGCCCTTCCCCAGTTCAAGGAGGCCCTTTTGGGCGCTTCCTCGTCATCACCCTTGGCCGAAGGGGAGTAAGCGGGCGGCGGTGACATACTGGCCCACTCCTTGGGTCCAGCGAACCTTCTGATGAAGATCGCGGAGAGCTGTCGCGAGCCGGATTATAATAACACGATTCAAACATATCAATATGGTAAGACGGAAAGGACGGGCGTTCGGGTGTGAATAAAGATTTTCGATAATTACGATGTGGCCCGAGGCTTGGCCCGGGAAGGCCGCTCCGGACTGCTATCGACATCCCACGCGGAGTTAGCCGCGGGGAAGCCTCTCCCCCTCTTGGTTGCCTTCGCCTCCAGATGCGTGGAGGCCATTCTCTTCTTCCTTCTCACCTCGGGTGGGGAGTCGTCTTCCTCTTCCTCCTCGCCATCGTCCTCGGCGGACGAGGAGCGAGTTTCGCCTTCGGACATCACGTCCGGAGCGCCTTTTCAGCAAAGGCCCCTCCGGGCCCCTCTGGCCGCCTTCTTGGCCATCTTCTTCGGCACCTCATAAGGTGCTGGAAACAGCATTTTCATCGGCAATGGAAATTCGGGGTCTTCGGGCAGCGGAGCCAGACAGTTAATCCCCTCTGCTACCTCAATCCAGGCCCGAATACATGGATAGGAAGGCTTAGGCTTTTTGCCTCAAAATATGCTAGTAAATGGTATGCCTTGAAAACATGAAACAACTTACCGAATTAGCTTGACGTTTTAAGCTGAGCCCGCGATCCTTGGTCGTGGGCGGTGGTGTCTCGCCGGCCTTGAAGAGCACTTTCCAGATGTCTTAAATGCCGTCGTCAAGAGCTCTTATGGCGTCTGGTGCTTGGCCGGATCATACTCCCACAGATAGCAAGTCTGGCGTTGGCACGGAAGAACTCGGCCAATGAGCATGACCTGGATCACGTTGACGAGCTTGATTTTTCTGTCTATCATGTTCTGGACGCACATCTGGAGCCTAGTCAGCTCGTCCGAAGGACCCCAGGTTAGGCCCTTCTCTTGCCAGGAGGTAAGCCGCATCGGGGTTCTATATCGAAATTCGGGGGCCGCCGCCCAGTCAGCGTCGCGCGGCTCGGTGATGTAGAACCACCCCGATTGCCACCCCTTCACCATTTCTGCAAAGGAGCCTTCGGGCCAGGTAACATTGGTCATCTTGCCCACCATGGCGCCTGCGCACTCTGCTTGGTGGCCGCTCACCACCTTCGGCTTCACATTGAAGGTCTTTAACCATAGGCCGAAATGAGGTGGGATGCGGAGAAAGGCCTCGCACACAACAATGAATGCCGTGATGTTGAGAATTAAGTTAGGGGCTAGGTCATGGAAGTCTAGCCCATAATAAAACATCAGTCCACTAACGAACGGGTGGAGAGGGAATCCTAGCCCGTTGACAAAGTGTGTGAGAAACACAACCCTCTCATGGGGCTCGGGAGTGGGGACGATTTGCCCTTTCGTTGGGAGTCGACGAGAAATCTCCTTGGCCAAATATCCGGCCTCCCAGAGCTCCATGATGTCCTTCTTCTTAACGAAAGAGGCCATCCACTTGCCTCCAGCTCCGGATCCGGACATGTTTGGAGTGTTTTCTCGAACGAGGAAAAGCTAAAGCTTGGGCGATGGAGCTCAAGGGTGGAAGGACTGAAGGAGAGAGAGGGTGTGGGTGAAGGAAGGGAATCCTTATCCCCTTATAAAGGCCGCGAATATCAAGCGCCTCCCCACTCGCCCTAAAAACTCGCCTATTCCCAAGGACCGTATAAATGGCACGGTTGGGTTACCCATGTCCGCATTGGTGAGAATCCCGTGATAAGGGGACACGATCTCTGCTTTGACAAGACGTGCCAATGGCAACCGTGTCTAGGGACATGGGGCGTCGAACACAAAAACGGTTTGGAATTATGACCGGTCAGATGTACTGCCATGCTACAAAAATTTGTCAGTGGATTGGATTCGTGTAAAACTATATTTTCTTTGTGGTTGCCTATGGTGTGTGTAACAGGTCCGGATACTATCACTGCGTCCGAAGACTATCTTGGAGTTAGGAGAAAAGGGAACCCGCCTTGCAATGCCGAAGACAATCCGTCACGGACTCCTCGTAATTGAAGCGAGGTTCAGGGACTCTTGAGGAGTCTGGACTAAAGGTCCTCGGCGTCCGGCACATTATCCATGGGGCGCATCGATGGGCTGTGGAAGACATGAAGGCGAAGACTGTACCCGTGTCCGGATTGGACTCTACTTGGCGTGGGAGGCAAGCTTGGCGACCGACTATGAAGATTCCTTCTTATGTAACTGACTCTATGTAAACCCTAGATCCCCCCCGGTGCCTATATAAACCGGAGGGGTAAGTCCGGAGAGGATATATTCATTTCCATAGTCTTACAGGCTAGGCTTCTAGGGTTTAGCCATAACGATCTCGTGGTAGACCAACTCTTGTAATACTCATATTCATCAAGATCAATCAAGCAAGAAGTAGGGTATTACCTCCGCAGAGAGGGCCCGAACCTGGGTAAAACATCGTGTCCCCCGTCTCCTGTTACCATCGATCCTAGGCGCACAGTTCGGTACCCCCTACCCAAGATCCGCCGGTTTTGACACCAACACCGGCCTCTCCACCGCCCCCTTGCCCCTTCTCCAAGACGCCCCCTCCCGCAAGCCACGACCTCCTCCCCGCCTTTAAATAGCCCAACCCAGCCCCTCTTTCCTCGAGCAATGACAGCAAGCCGCATGAATCGCCGCCGCCGTCGCCATAGCGCCACCGACCCCGCTGCTCCGCCGCCAGCTTAGCCACCGCCGCCGCTCCACCCACCGCCCGCACCCACCGCCCATGCCGAGGCCGGAGCCGAAGCCGCAGCCGCAGCCGCCGTCCGCCGTCCGCTGCCGATGACGAACCACCAAAACCGCCGCCGAACCGCCCGGTCTTTTCGGTTTTCTTTTTGGTTTTCTTTAAAACTCGATCGGTCAGTTATTTAGCAAAGTTCATTCATTTAGCTTCTGTAGCGAACAATTTCGTTAGTTAATCTCCCATAGCAGACGTTCGTCCGATAGATTTTTCTTTTTCTATTTAATTTTCGGCCAGAGACCCATCTGTGAATATTTTCTTCGTAGATTAGCCCCTGACCTTTAAACCTTCGTAACTCTTTACTCGTTTCTCCAAATCCAACGAAACCAACGCCCACTTCTTCATCATGATCCCCTCTATCCAGAGAACATATAAAATCAAGTTTTGAAATTTGAAGTTTGAATTAGATCAGATTCAAATTCAAACTTGTTTTGGCTATAACTTTAGCTTTATAACTCTGAATTAATTGATTCTTTTTGCAAATCAAAGCTCTTGACATGTACTTTATGTTAAGATCCAAATCACATAAGGTTTCTGCTGTTAAAAAATACATTTGTGTTCATGAGTTTTATTTGATGGTTTTGAAGTTTTCCAAAGCATTTTCTTCATTCTTTTGGATCTTTGAGTGATTGCTTATGTGTGGTTGTAATTGCTTGCTTACGATAGATTGAACAGAGTGTGACGAGTAGAACTACCAAAACTTATGAGTGTGAATAATCATCATCAACAGTACAAGGCAAGTTCACACTTGGATCATACTCTTCCTATACCCAGTTTTAATTGCATTAGATACACCCCTCAAATATTTGCATGAGTAGGATTTGGGAATTGGGATTTGCTATGTAGTTGATGAGGTAGGAACCTATTACCTTTTTGATACACCCCGGAAATATACGTTATGCTCATATTGCTTAGCCATGCTCGTAGGCAAGATTCGTATGTGTGATTCATGAAAGATGAGAGAGATATAATAATTATGGGTTAACTTAAGGTGGCAACATTAACACAAATCTGGGTGGAATGGTTTGGGCACCCTGGAGAAACCAGTGGCTTGCCCGGGCACCTGGAGAACCCAGTGCTTTCCCAAGGGGATCCCGGAGTACCCGTGTGATCACCCTATGGAATGCCACCCAGGCTCAAACGGATCATAAGATTATTCATGCTAGAAACTTCCGTGTGCAGCCACAAGCCATTATGGGCTCTGGCATAGTTGAGTAAGTTGTGTGACCTCTTTTAGTGGTAGACTAGCAGATGTAGAGGAAAGTACGTGTAACTGTCTACCCAGAGTAAAGAGTTAATTCCTCAGAAAGACTGTGTCTCGATCATCCGTTTCTCAAACATCAGGCAGTGCGAGAAATTCAACGGAGGAGATCGAGTCTTGTGGGGAAAAGTGTGCAAACCTCTACAGGGTGTACAAAAAAAATCATGATTTGTCGTGTCCTCGGTTATGGACAATTTGAGTATCTGGTATTTGAATTATTGGTTGATCTCATCACTTTACTTAATGAATTTGTTGGGTTATTATTACGACTTGGTAATTTTGGGATTGAGTTGGGGGAACCTTCTTGATTGTTCCATGCTAGATTATATTCTGTTTTGGATGTTAATGGGCTTTATTATACACTTTTATATTATTTTTGGGACTAACCTATTAACCGTAGGCCTAGCCCAAATTGTTGTTTTTTTGCCTATTTCAGTATTTCGCAGAAAAAGAATAACAAGCGGAGTCCAAACGGAATGAAACCTTCGGGAACGTGATCCAGAGGACTTGGACCCTACGTCAAGAAAGCAACCAGGATAGCACGAGGCAGGGGGCGCGCCTACCCCCCTGGGCGCGCCCTCCACCCTCGTGGGGCCCATGTTGCTCCACCGACATACTTCTTCCTGCTATATATACCCACGCATTGCCCCAAACTATCGTGCACGGAGCCAAAACCTAATTCCACCTCCGCAACCTTACATGCAATCCGTGAGATCCCATCTTGGGGCCTTTTCTGGCGCTCCACCGGAGGGGGCATTGGTCACGGAGGGCTTCTACATCAACACCATAGCCTCTCCGATGATGTGTGAGTAGTTTACCTCAGACTTTCGGGTCCCTGGTTATTAGCTAGATGGCTTGTTCTCTCTCTTTGGATCTCAATACAAAGTTCTCCATGATTCTCGTGGAGATCTATTCTATGTAATCTTATTTTTGAGGTGTGTTTGTTGAGAACGATGAATTGTGGGTTTATGATCAAGTTTATCTATGAACAATATTTGAATCTTCTCTGAATTCTTTTATGTATGATTGGTTATCTTTGCAAGTCTCTTCGAATTATTAGTTTGGTTTGGCCTACTAGATTGATCTTTCTTGCAATGGGAGAAGTGCTTAGCGTTTGTGACAGCCTGGTTTTTGCCCTCTCATTTGCTTGATTTTCATTTGGAGTCAATTTGAAATTTGGAGTTTTTGAATCTTTTCATATGGACTTAAACACTTGGGTATCCTTGGCTTTCACCCAAGTGCTTCATTTCCTCCTAATCATCATTCCTCTTCTGATCCACCCCAAAATAATCTTTGGAATATTTTTCTTAAATGAAAAATATTCATTTTTCTCCCAAAAACCCCAAAATTTATGGCCCATAAAAATCTGAGATAATTCACAAACATTCTTTGAAACCTAGGGCACCTTCCTGAGAAAAAATATTTCATCACTTTTTGGAATATTTTTGCTACAGAAAATATTTTCTGTTCTGGACACAAATGGTGGTTTCTACAGCAACTACCATTTTACTTGCTCCATTGTGCCTGGGTTTTCTTGTGCATTTTCACCTTAGTAGATAATGGCTAACTCCAAAGCAGAGCCCCCTACTCCCAGCCATTTGACCTCAAGAATCGCTCAAAGTTCTCGACTGTAAACTTACTTGGCATGTAAAAACTCCTCTCTTGCACCTGGATCCAAACCAAAGCGTGGTAAACTTCAAAACCACCACGAACAACATGCCAGACATGATTTTTGGACATAGGCTGGCCTGAGGGAAGAGTTCGCGCGGTGACCACGCATGTCCACCATGTCATGCCTGCGTGTCGGCCGCGCTCGAAAAGTGCCACCGGCGCTCTGTTCGCGATGCTTTCGCTTCCCCCGTCCGCCCGAGCGTGCCAAACCTCACCACCATCCTTGTCTCAACGCCATTAACTTCCCTCTGGCGCTCGCCGACGCCGGAGCTCACCGCAGCAAGCACGGGAACGGTCCGGCCAACCCAACAGTGCGGTGCGCACTGTACTTGTCGCCTTCTCCTCGTTCCTGTGCTCGTCCCCGTTCGCCAATAGTTGCCGCATGAGCTGCGTCGCCTTCTCCCCTCCCTCCAGCGCCGCTCGCCGTCGGAGCGCCCGTGGACAGGTGTCCACCGGTGGAGCCCGAAACCCCCTCTCCGCTCCCCTATAAATGGAGCCACCCCAGCCTCCTCGAGCACCATCCACCACTCCCACACACCCCACAAGCGCCAGAGGAAACCGTGAGTCTTGGCCGGGCAGGCCGCGGCCACCGTCCTCGAGCTCGAGCTCCCCGGCGATCCTCTCTGGTCGCTGCGGTAGCTCCAGCCCCTCCCAGGCCAGGGTGAGCCTTCCAGGGCCTCCGCCTCTCTCCGGTGAGGCCATCCTATTCCCTTGGAGCCCCTGGAGTTGCCTCTGCTCGATTTCTTCGTCATCTCCGGCGACCACCGTGTTCTGCCACTCTATGAGGTCGATTCCGACGCCGTCCGACCACCCCTAGCTACGCTACGGGTACGGGCAGGTGCGCCTCCGTCCCCTCTCTCCATCCCTCCCTCTCATTTTGGCCAAGGAGACCTCATCGCCGGCGAGAGCTCTCGAGAAGCCGCGACTCCCTCTGTTTCCTTCTCCCCCTCCTCATCACACGACTAGCGGGGCCTGCTAGTCAGCCACTCAGACTTGCTGGCAAGCGGCAATGAAAGTGGTGGCGCCCGGCTACGCCTTCGACATCACCCCCAGCTTTGTTTATTTTTATTCATATTCATTTGAATTTACGTAACACTTCAAACAGCCATAACTCATCAACCATAAGTCCAAATGAATTGATTCTTTTTGCATTTTGTTCTTTGCAAACAAATCTAGCAGCTCACCAAAGATGAGATTTTTCTGAGCTGTTTAGAATTTCTAGTGATTTTCAGAAGTGTTCTTGATATTTTCTTTTTGTGCCTAAAATTATTTTCAGAGGGTGAGGCTTGTCTTGAGGATCACCAGAAGGCTTGTGAACCTCATCTGCACTATGGCAAGCCACAGGAACATTTTCATGGTGTCATTTCAATATTTATGATTTTCTTACTTGAATGAAATGATTAATCCATGCATTTAAATAACTATTATGTTATTTATATTCTGTTAAGTGTTTGTTAGTCATTATGCTTGATTTACAGAATGTTGAAACTAGCTTAGTTGGTGAAGCAAAGCTAACATCTATTTGTGGTGATGATAAAAAAAATTGTTATGCATGTTAGTAATTACTTAAAGTTATGTTCTTGCATAAATAAAATAGAAAAATTTACTAAAAAATATTACATTAAGTACTTGTTTAGCCATGTTACTTGACTTACGTAATGTTTGAACCTAACTTTGTTGGTAAAGAAATTAGGATTTGTTTGTGGTATAATCTTTGCTATGCATGTGAGAAATTAATCGGAGTTACTTTCTTGCATGAGAAAATAATAAAACTTGCTGCAAAATATTTTGGTTAAAATGTGAGTTACTCTGACCAGCAAAGTAATATAAGTTGTTTATGCTTAGTGTGAATATGGTTGACATCAGTCATTTTCGTTAATAAGTGATGCATGTGTAGTTTTGCATTTCATGGCATGCTATGACACCGGTCATTTTCATTTTTAAGTTGAACCTGAATATAACTCAACTTGAATATATCGTTGACTGGGTCATGGTACCTCTGAATCGAGTTTTTCCCAGTGCAACCACATTTGCCTTTGTGGGAAGGCCTTGATTCGGTCCATTGACATTGCCTCTGGTCGGTGCCTCCAACTAGGGAAGGTTATGGCATGCTTACCCTAGCCTGGTAAGCAGGCATAACCTTGTGTGCCCGTTGTTGAGATTATGGTACCGGGTCCCCGAGTGGGATCATTTTGGCCACGACGATGGTCGTTGTGTCTTTAGTGAACAGGGGCCACCCAGGACTAGCCCGTTGGGGATTGGGTCGGAGTGGTAGGAGAGTGTCATGGCAATGGAAGGGTTTTGTCAGAATATCGTTGGTCCACCCGAATGGGAGTGCGAGGCCATGGGTTCCGTGGTGTGGGTACAGTGTGCTACATCTGCAGAGTGTATAATCTATTGGTAGCCGAGTCCACGGTCACGGACACCTCGTAGTAGGTCCCACCATGAGTCAATGTTTAATAAAATTTCCACACTAAGCTATGAACTTTGCACCGTTAATGATGGCTGAAAGGCCATCGAGATGTTCGGGACCAAATATTGGTCGTGGTTGTGATCGCCGTAAGGATCACGAGTTACTCTTGTCAAGACCACGATGGTGGTTTGTTTGTGATCCGAGAATGATCACGGTTGGTAAGTCCGTCCCGAGGGATGTTCGAGCATGATCACAGCATGTTGGACATATAGTGTTGCATTATAATTAATTTGTTAATTATCATGATATTGTTTGCCATTATGTTTATGCCTGTTGTGAGCTTGCAACTACATGCAATGTAATGACCTGGCGTGTCATGCCAGATTTCAGGAAAGTCTCGTTGGAAAGGGGTGCTGCTCGACTCTAGATCGTGTCCACATCGGTGTCCCTATGATATGGAGTTTCCGCTACGACGTTGTTCGGCTGCCGCGTAGTTGTTATGATCGAGGCCCCTTTATGTTCAGTAAATAATGTACATATTGTTCAGCCGCACCGGGCGTGCCGCTTAGCCTCGACAAGCTGTTGTAATATAAACTACGGTCCGCTAGCATCAATATAGCGGTTGTTTTCTGTACCAAGATGTTGTGTGTTGCCAGAAGACATGGTCTCTGGGCTGGCAATGCATGGTAAACCGGTCGCTCTGAGCCGGGGTGCCACAACGCTTGGTATCAGAGCCGCGCTGACTGTAGGCCATGCTAGACTACGACGTGTTAACTGGACGTTAGATACGAGTTTAAGTTGAGTGCCGGTAGCAATTGTAGCTGGTTGTTGCATTGCATGCATTTGGTTTATATTTTTATGCTAACCTGCTAATGGTTGTGGGTGTAGATGGCTCCGGTGCCGTGCAGTATCCGTGCGATTGCAGGCTGGTGTCAGTATACGTCACCGCACCTCCTTCGCAACGTGTGGTGTCGGCTGTACCCTCTCGGAGACGACCCAGTCTATCGTGTGTACCGGGAGTGTCTAGTTGATTCAGTGTATGAGTATGACGCAGTGGTCACTCTGCGCACTAGTTCCAATTCCAACTATTACACTGGTACTTCTCGGAGCGGTTACGCCTCCACCGCTTCTCAGGCTGTCCAGTTTGCTGCATTCGAGGTCCTTGTCGAGCTTCGCTACAACGAGGTCCGAATGCGTAACACCTGAGTTTCTATTACTACCCTTCTCTCGCACGAAAATGGTCGTGTCCGTTTCCCTATCATTGATCCGGAGTCTGATAGTGTTGCTAGCCACCTTGCTCGTTATGTCACTGCTAGCTATCTTATGATCCACGAGCTGGCTTGAGAGCTGACTCGTGCCTGTACTGCTTTAGTCACTACTAGATCTGCCACTACTCCATCTTCTCTGGGATTTACCCCTTATATTCCAGCCAGTTCTAGTTCCCCTATTTCATTGGTTACTCCTCCGAGTAGCACGGGCGTCTCGGCCGTGAATCCTCTCAGTACTCCTGCCGAGTGGGTTTCACTTCTCGCTACTCCTGTAGCCCCGATGCTTCATCCTACCCCTGCCCCTGAGGGAGAGCCCTCGAGGCAGCGCCGTCGTGTTACCTTTAACCCGGGGGTTTCCGTTAACCTTGTCAGTTCAGGATCCGAGACCGCTTCAGGGGAGGACACCGCAGCACCAGCAGAGCAGTAGTATCTTTGAGTATTCGTAGTCGTCCGGATGATGTACGGATGTAGTCGTACGAGTCATGATGCTTCGTTGCATTTATGAGAGTAGTTGAACCTGGGGTGTTGTTTATCTTTCATGTATGAGTCTATGTATAATTATGTTGGGACTTTAGTCGCCGTATTTTCTTCGCTCTTTTGTTTTCTTCCGGGATTTGTTGCTGGCTTTTCCCAAAATTTATTCTTGGATGTTTCTCATCTCGATTGCGTTGTCTTGCAAAAAATCCACAATAGGATGACGCCGAGGCAGCAGTGTAGCGTTCGTGAGGGAACTCCTGTTAAATCGTTCATACGGCAAGCGGGACATTCTCCCGAGCCGTATGTTCCGCCACCGCCTCCACCGCCAAATCCGCCCTCCATGGAGCAAATTCTGCACACGTTTGAGGAAAGAAGGAACAATGATCTAATCGAAATATTAAGAAGTGTGCAAGCTATGGTTGGGCCAGAATGGAAATCAGAATGGTCATCACTCAAAGGCCAGTTTTCAAAGGACCAAGCCACCCAGTTTCAGTCAGATTGTTGACCCATTGGATGTAGACGATTGGTTGCGTACCATTGAGAAAAAGCTTGAGATTGTTCATACTGAAGAAAATGATAAATTTCCATTTGCAACTCATTACCTTGAAGGCGCAGCTGCCATATGGCTGGAAAATGCAAAAGCCATGTGGCCTGTTGATGAAGAAATCACCTGGGAAAAGTTTAAGGACCAGTTCCGGAAATATCATATCCCTACTAGAGTTATGAAACTAAGCAGCGTGAAATTTTTCGCACTCGTCCAAGGAAATCAATCTGTGGGTGAATATTTGCAAAAATTCAATCATCTGGCCCGTTACTCTCTTTATGACATGGCCACCGAAGAAAGGAAGATTGAAAGATTTCTTGGAGGCTTAAATTCGCAACTCCAGTGTACTCTCAGTATGCTTGATTTCCCAGATTTCCAAACTCTAGTGAACAAGGCTTTCATTGCTGAACGGGGGCACAAGCTTATATCAGATAATAGGCCTGTTAACAACGACAACAAGTGTAAGTTTGATCCAAAGAAGGATGGGCAACCAGTGCAAAAGCCTCGTACCTGGCAGCAGACTCAGGTGGAATTCAAGCCAAATTGGCAACAGAATGTTAACAAGACCACCACTCAAGTCAAGAATGTCGTGACCAACCCAATGCATGAGGAGCATCAGCCCAATAATTCTTGCTTCAGTTGTGGGCAAAACGGACATTATGCCGCAGGTGCCCCAAGAACAACAAAGGCGAATGCCCTAATCAACCACAAGTCAACTTTATGGAGTCATGCCCGACCCAGCAAAACTTCCTTTGAGCACGTGCATCGTATCTCAGCCGATGAAGGCCAAGAGAACCCAGAAGTCGTCATTGGTATGTTTTCTGTTAATGACATACCTGCCGTAAATTTATTTGACTCTGGGGCTTCCCATTCTTTTATTTCTCGGAGTTTTGCTGCCCAAAACAAATTTCCTTGTACACTTTTGGGCAAAAATATGCTGGTACAAACCCCGGGATCTTTAATCAAGAGCAATTTGGTCTGCCGTGATCTGGAAATCAATATCAACGGAGTCTACTTTCCAACCTCTCTGATAATCATTGAGTCTGAAAAGTTGGATATTATATTGTGTATGAATTGGTTGACCAAATATCAAGTTTGCATAAACTGCACAACACGAGAAGTCACTTTGACTAGTCTGAATGGGCAGACTACCAAATTCTATGCTCGCAAGAATATACCCAAGCAAGAATTGGTTTTCACCGCTATGGCTGAGTTGGAATTAATTCCTGTGGTCAGCGAGTACCCTGATGTATTTCCAGAAGAACTGCCAAGCATGCCACCAGATCGGGAGCTGGAATTTGCAATAGATCTTGTGCCCAGAACTGCACCATTATACAGGAAGTACTACCGAATGGCCTCATCAGAATTAGTGGAGCTAAAGAAATAGCTTGATGAACTGCTCCAGAAAGGATATATTTGTCCCAGCTCTTGACCATGGGGATCACCTGCTATTTTCGTGGACAAAAAGGATGGCAGTCTCCGCATGTGCGTAGATTACCGCCAGCTGAATGAGGTCACCATGAAAAATAAATATCCGCTGCCAAGGATTGATGATCTGTTTGATCAGCTCGATGGGGCTAAAGTATTCTCTAAGATCGATTCTGGACCGGATATCATCAGCTCAAGATTAAAAGGAGGATATTCCTAAGACCGCATTCACTACTCGGTACGGTCTTTATGAATATACCGTGATGTCCTTTGGTCTCACCAATGCCCCTGCTTTCTTCATGCATATGATGAACAAAGTATTCATGGACTTCCTCGACAAATTCGTGGTAGTCTTCATCGATGACATCCTCATTTACTCCAAGGGTGAAGAAGAGCACAAGGATCACCTCCGAGCAGTGCTACAACGACTCCGCGACCATCAGCTATACGCCAAATTCAGTAAATGCGAATTTTGGCTCAAGCAAGTTGGGTTTCTCGGACATGTACTATCCGCCGAAGTTATAGCCGTGGACTCGAGCAAAGTAAAGGATGTGCTCGATTGGGTGCCAGCCACGACCGTGACGCAGATCCGGAGTTTTCTCGGATTAGCTAGATATTACCGTCGTTTCATTGAAGGGTTTTCCAAGATTGCTAAACCCATGAAGGAGCTGCTCAAAAAGGATAAGAAGTTTGAATGGACGGAGGACTGTGAGAAAAGTTTTAATGAGCTAAAGATACGGTGACAACCGCTTTGTATTGACTCTTCCAGGACATCTATCGCAGATTTGATGTGTATTGTGGCGCCTCGAGGAAGGCATTGGTTGCGTACTTATGCAAGACTGACAAGGTAGTAGCATATGCATTACGTGACTATGACCCCACGAGGGAAATTATCCTACTCATGATTTGGAATTGGCTGCGGTGGTTCATGCGCTAAAAATTTGGAGACACTACCTCATTGGAAAAAGGTGCCAAATTTTTACCGACCACAAAAGTCTCAAATACATCTTTACTCAGCCAGATTTAAACCTCCGCCAACAAAGATGGCTAGAGTTGGTCAAGGATTATGATCTTGGAATAAATTACCACCCAGGTAAGGCCAATGTGGTTGCCGATGCACTTAGTCGAAAGCCCGTCAGCTTAAATGTCATATTGAAATCCTTGCCTCCCGAACTCCAAGAGGAGATCGCTCAGCTCAACCTGGTCATAGTGGATCTTGGCCTCGCAAAATATTTTGGAAGTTACCCCACACTTGAGGAAGAGATCTGCAAGGCCCAGCCAGCTGACACCAAGCTGCAAAGATATGCCAAGGGCCAGATGGCAGAGCAGACCCCAGATTTCTCCAAGGACAAATTCGGTACCCTCCGATTCCGTGGATGGATTTGTGTACCCAATCAACAGGACTTAAGGAAGAATCCTGTCAGAAGCACACGAATCCTCATATTCCATTCACCCGGGAGGTACGACAATGTATGAGGACCTTAGACAAATATTCTGGTGGGATGGAATGAAGAAAGACATTGCCTATTTTGTGGCCTGTTACGACATATGTAACAAGGTGAGGGCAGAGCATCAGAAGCCAGCCGTACTCCTTCAACCGCTGCCGGTTTCACAATGGAAATGGGATGACGTTTGTATGGATTTCATTACGGGGTTGCCTAAGACTCAGCGAGGCAATGATGCAATTTGGGTCATAGTGGACACCCTAACCAAGGTTGCTCACTTCATTCCGATCAACACCAGATACAGAGTAGATCAACTTGCACAGCTGTATGTATCCAGAATAGTCAGTCTGCATGGAGTACCCCGAACTATCACTTCCGACCGAGGTTCCCTATTTACCTCTGCTTTTTGGTCACGCCTCCATCAAGCCTTGGGGACAACACTAAAATATAGTCTTCGCTTATCATCCTCGATGGATGGATGGATGTAACGAGAGCAGTAAATCAAATACTCGAAGATATGTTGCGAGCTTGTGCTTTAGCCCAAGGACCTAAATGGGAAGACAGATTGCCATATGCTGAGTTTTCCTATAACAACAGCTTCCAGACCAGTCTAAAAATGACACCGTATGAAGCTCTGTATGGCGGTAAGTGCCGCACTCCTTTAAATTGGTCTCAAACTGGAGATAGCCGTATCTTCGGAACAGATCTCATGATGGAAGATGAGAAACAAGTTAAGGAAATCAGGGACAGATTGCAATTGGCCAAATCTCGACAGAAAAGTTATTATGATGCAAAGCACCGACTGATCAATTTTGAACCCGGTGAACACGTATACCTCCGAGTCACTCCTATGAAAGGAGTCAAGAGATTTCAGACTCGTGGAAAGATGGCACCCAGATTTATTGGTCCATTCCCGGTTATGTCTCGAGTGGGTACTGTTGCATATCAATTGGAACTACCTGCTGAATTGGCGAGGCGTGCTGGCACAACGTGTTTCATGTTTCACAATTGAGACGATGCATATCCCTTTGAGAAAAGGACTGCTATGGCTGAGGTAGAGTTGGCAAATGATTTAACTTATGAATAGAGATCGTTTAGAATTTTGGATCAGATGGAAAGGGTCACTCGCAGTAAAGTAAGGAAATTTTACAAAGTTCAGTGGGAGCGGGATATGCATTATCCAGAGTCAGAATCAACTTGGGAGCGGGAAGAATTTCTACAATCACATTATCCAGAGTGGTTTTCCCAAGCAACCGAATCTCGAGGACGAGATTCATTGTATGTGGGGGAGGTTTGTGACAGCCTGGTTTTTTGCCCGCTCTCATTTGCTTGATTTTCATTTGGAGTCAATTTGAAATTTGGAGTTTTGAATGTTTTCATATGGACTTAAACACTTGGGTACCCTTGGCTTTCACCCAAGTGCTTCATTTCCCTCCCTAATCGTCATTCCCCTTCTGATCCACCCTAAAATAATCTTTGGAGTATTTTTCTTAAATGAAAAATATTCATTTTTCTCCCAAACACCCTAGCTAGATCAATATGCTCCAAAGCAACCCCAATTTTTATGGCCCAGAAAAATCTGAGATAATTCACAAATATTCTTTGAAACCTAGGGCACCTTCCTGAGCAAAAATATTTCATCACTTTTTGGAATATTTTTGCTCTGAAAATATTTTACATTACGGGCGAAATGGTGGTTTCTACAGCAACTACCATTTTACTTGCTCCATTGTGCTTGGGTTTCCTTGTGTATTTTCACCTTAGTAGATCATGGTTAACCTCCAAAGCATAGCCCCCAACTCCCAGGCATTTGACCTCGAATCGCTTGCTCAAAGTTCTTGACGGCTTACTTGGCATGTAAAAACTCCTCTCTGACTGAATCCAAACCAAAGCGTGGTAAACTTCAAAACCACCACGAACAACATGCCAGACATGATTTTTGGACATAGGCTGGCCTGAGGGAAGAGTTCGCGCGGTGACCACCCGTGCCCACCGTGTCATGCCTGCGTGTCGACGCGCTCTGAGTGCCACCGAGCGCTCTGTTCGTGCGTGCTTGCTTCCCCCGTCTGCCTGAGCGTGCCAAACCTCGTCACCATCCTCGTCTCAATGCCACTAACTTCCCTCTGGCACTCATTGACGCCGGAGCTCGCCGCAGCGAGCACGGGCACGGTCCGGCCAACCCAACAGTGCGGTTCGCACTATACTCGTCGCCTTCTCCTCATTCCTGTGCTCGTCCCCGTTCGCCAACAGTTGCCGCGTGAGCTGCGTCGCCTTTTCCCCCTCCCACTGACGCTGCTCATCGCCGGGCGCCGTGGACAGGTGTCCACCGGTGGAGCCCGAAACCCCCTCTCCGCTCTCCTATAAATGGAGCCGCCCCCATCCTCCTCGAGCACCATCCACCACTCCCACACACCGCACAAGCGCGTAGGAAACCATAGCCCGGCCGGCCAGGCCGCGGGCCGCCGTCCTCGAGCTCGAGCTCGCCGGCGATCCCCTCTGGTCGCCGTGGTAGCTCCAGCCCCTCCCAGGCTAAGGCGAGCCTTCCAGGGCCTCCGCCTCTCTCCGATGAGGCCATCCCGTTCCCCTGGAGCCCCTGGAATTGCCTCTGCTCGCCGTCTTCCTCATCTCCGGCGACCACCATGTTCTACTTCCGCTTGCGAGGTCGATTCCGACACCGTCCGACCACCCCTAGCTACGCTACGGGTATGGGCAGGTGCGCCTCCGTTCCCTCTCTCCATCCCTCCCTCTCGTTTTGGCCAAGGAGCCCTCGTCGCCGGCGAGAGCTCCGACGAAGCCGCGACTCCCTTTGTTTCCTTCTCCCCCTCCTCCTCACCTGACTAGCGGGGCCTGCTAGTCAGCCACTCTACACGCGCGTGAAGCGGTACGAGTGGTGGCGCCCCTGGGCTTTACGCCTTCGACGTCACCCCCCCAGTCTGTTTATTTTTATTCAAATTCATTTGAATTTACAGAACACTTCAAACAGCCATAACTCTTCAACCATAAGTCCAAATGAATTGATTCTTTTTGCATTTTGTTCTTTGCAAAGAAATCTAGCAGCTCACCAAAGATGAGATTTTTCTGAGCTGTTTAGAATTTCTGGTGATTTTCAGAAGTGCTCTTTATATTTTCTTTTTGTGCCTAAAATTATTTTCAGAGGGTGAGGCTTGTCTTGAGGATCAATAGAAGGCTTGTGAACCTCATCTGCACTAAGGCAAGCCACAGGAACATTTTCATGGTGTCATTTCAATATTTATGATTTTCTTACTTGAATGAAATGATTAATCCATGCATTTAAATAACTATTACGTTATTTATATTATGTTAAGTGTTTGTTAGTCATTATGCTTGATTTACAGACTGTTGAAACTAGCTTAGTTGGTAAAGCAAAGCTCAGATCTATTTGTGGTGATGATAAAAAAAATTGTTATGCATGTTAGTAATTACTTAAAGTTATGTTCTTGAATAAATAAAATAGAAAATTTTGCTAAAAAAATATTCTGTTAAGTACTTGTTTAGCCATGTTACTTGACTTACAGAATGTTTGAACCTAACTTGGTTGGTGAAGAAATTAGGATTTGTTTGTGGTATAATCTTTGCTATGCATGTGAGAAATTAATCGGAGTTAGTTTCTTTCATGAGGAAATAATAAAACTTGCTGCAAAATATTTTGGTTAAAATGTGAGTTACTCTGACCAGCAAAGTAATATAAGTTGTTTATGCTTAGTGTGAATATGGTTGACATCAGTCATTTTCGTTAATAAGTGATGCATGTGTAGTTTTGCATTTCATAGCGTGCTATGACACCGGTCATTTTCATTTTTAAGTTGAACCAGAATATAACTCAACTTGAATATATCATTGACTGGGTCATGGTGCCGTTGAATCGAGTTTTTCCCAGTGCAACCACATTTGCCTTTGTGGGAAGGCCTTGATTCAGTCCATTGACATTGCCTCTCGGTGATTGCCTCCAACTAGGGAAGGTTATGGCATGCTTACCGGCCCGATGGCAGGCATAACCTTGTGTGCCGTTGTTGAGATTATGGTACCGGGTCCCGAGGGGATCGTTTTGGCCACGACGGTGGTCGTTGTGTCTTTAGTAGACACGGGGCCACCTGTGACTAGCCCATTGGGGATTGGGTCGAGTGGCCGGGAGTGTCATGGCAATGGAACGGTTTTGTCGGAATGCCGTTGGTCCACCCGAATGGGAGTGCGACGCCATGGGTTCCATGGTGTGGGTACAGTGTGCTACCTCTGCAGAGTGTATATTCTATCAATAGCCGAGTCCAGGGTCACGGACACCTTGTAGTAGGTCCCACCATGAGTCAACGTTTAATAAAATTTGCACACTACGCTATGAACTTTGCACTGTGGATGATTGCTGAAAGGCCATCGAGATGTTCGGAACAAATATTGGTCGTGGTTGTGATCGCCGTAAGGATCACGAGTTACTCTTGTCAAGACCACGATGGTGGTTTGTTTGTGATCCGAGAATGATCACGGTTGGTAAGTCCGCCCCGAGGGACGTTCGAGCATGATCACAGTATGTTGGACATATAGTGTTGCATTATTATTAATTGGTTAATTATCATGATATTGTTTGCCATTATGATTTTTTCTGTTGTGAGCTTGCAAGTACATTCAATGTACTGACCTGGCATGTCATGCCAGATTTCAGGAAAGTCTCGTTGGAAAGGAGTGCTGCTCGAGTCTAGATCGTGTCCACATCGGTGTCCCTGTGATATGGAGTTTCCGCTACGACGTTGTTCCGCTGCCGCGTAGTTGTTATGATCGAGGCCCCTTTATGTTCACTAAATAATGTACATATTGTTCAGCCGCACCGGGCGTGCCGCTTGGCCTCGACAACTGTTGTAATATAAACTCTGGTCCGCTAGCATCAATAAAGCGGTTGTTTTCTATACCAAGATGTTGTGTGTTGCCAGAAGACATGGTCTCTGGGTTGGCAATGCATGGTAAACCGGTCGCTCTGAGCCAGGGTGCCACAGCTTTGTGTTCAGTCTTGCGGTGTCCTTTCCCAGTGACAGCAGGGGAAGCAAGGCACGTATTGTATTGTTGCCATCGAGGATAACAAGATGGGGTTTATATCATATTGCATGAGTTTATCCCTCTACATCATGTCATCTTGCTTAAAAGCGTTACTCTGTTCTTATGAACTTAATACTCTAGATGCAAATTTGGATAGCGGTCGATGTGTGGAGTAATAGTAGTAGATGCAGGCAGGAGTCGGTCTACTTGTCACGGACGTCATGCCTATACACATGATCATACCTAGATATTCTCATAACTTTGCTCAATTCTATCAATTGCTCTTGAGAGAAGCCACTAGTGAAACCTATGGCCCCCGGGTCTATTTTCCATCATATTAATCTTCCAACACTTAGCTATTTTTATTGCCTTTTATTTACTTTGCATCTTTATTTCTCTTTATTACAAAAAAAACCAAAAACATTATCTTATCATATCTATCAGATCTCACTTTCGTAAGTGACCGTGAAGGGATTGACAACCCCTTTATTGCATTGGTTGCGTGGTTTTTACTTGTTTGTGTAGGTGCGAGGGACTTGAGCATGGCCTCCTACTATATTGATACCTTGGTTCTCAAAAACTGAGTGAAATACTTACGCTACTTTGCTGCATCACCCTTTGCTCTTCAAGGAAAAACCAAAGCAGTGCTCAAGAGGTAGCACTT
This sequence comes from Aegilops bicornis, assembly GCA_021605145.1. NCBI lineage: Eukaryota > Viridiplantae > Streptophyta > Magnoliopsida > Poales > Poaceae > Aegilops > Aegilops bicornis. Next base: position 262,345,420 of record CM038674.1, on the reverse strand, counting down.
CTCAATAATGGCATAAACTTGGTAGTTAAATAAAACTTATTCCTTTGTTGTAGGGAAAAACTAGCTTTATGCAAAAATCAAACTTAGAGCCTCCACTAGCCAAATATGCATATAGAGATAGACATTTTCATTATTACTCTATGGTGTGAATTTGCCAGTACATTCAATGTACTGAGCTACACGGCTGCAACGTCTCATGTTGCAGGAATTCTTACGATGAGTAAGTGATACGTTAGGGTTACGATATCTACACTCAACTTTGCCATTGGCGTTGTTGGGAACTCCACAACTTTGTTGTTACTTCCGCTATGGATTGAGGTAATAGTATTTACGTTACTTTATACATGTGTCTTACCTGCATTATAAATCCTCGATGCAGGTGTGTGTCGACATACCGATCCGGGGATGACACTTAAGCCACGAGACTTCAATCCATTCGAATTGGGTCGCTACAAGATGGTATCAGAGCACATGTTAACTGTAGGACATGACCCCTAGAAACTGGCAAGCCCATAGGAAAGGATTTCTCTAAAACTCTATTTTCAAAAAGATCTTTTACCTCTCGTCCTTTTTGAGCTTTATCAAATATTCCCTTTCGACCACGCGAGGATTCAGCTGATGAGACCACTCCAAGAAATACAAGATATTGGACAACTAAGACCACTTCAGAATGAAAAGGATTTTACCGAGCATTATAATAATGGAAACACTACCGCAGGATGCTGCTAACGTGACACTACGATCAGAGACCCTTCGACGAAACTGTGTGCGATGCCATAATCGCAAACGGTGGTGTAAAAAAACCATCAAAAAAGGTGCAAAACGTTTGCGATGGCGGAGCCATCAAACACGGTTCAGATTTTAGTTGCGTGTGTGATGCAGGGCATACGGTTCAGTTCGATTAACTATTTGCGATGAGGAGGAACAAAAGAAACGGGCAGCCAGATGGAGGTGTGTGCGATGTACAGCATACGGTTCACTCGGATGAACTGTTTGTGATTAGGTAACACAAAAGAAACGCTCGGCCAGATGAAGGTATGTGCGATATACGGCATGCGGTTCACTCGGATGAACTGTTTGTGTTGATACAAGAGAACAGAAAAAGTTCAACTTAACAAGATGTGTGTGATACGCGGCAAACAGGTCTATAATCATAAATGTGTATGAAGACCGATAATAAGACAGACGGTTGCGGCTAATAATTCGTGTGTGTTGTGCGACGGGATTGCATACAGACTTATAAGGACATGCTTGTGTAACCAAATTAAACATTCACTTACATAGGTGGCTACTACAACCATGGCATTAGCACGCACGAAAGTAAACTATTACATGCATAATTACATAGGTGGCTACTACACACATGACATTTCCACACACCAATAAAGTAAACTATATATTGCATGCATGATTAACTAGCATAAACGATCATCTGATAATCATCTACTTCTTGTGACGCTTGCTCTGCTTGTGGATCAATCCGGGCTAGTCGATTTGGGTAACGAGGCACTTCCTCATGTCAACGATCCGCCTGTGCATCTCGTAGCATGTGTACACGCTCTTGGCCGCAAACCTGAGATGAGGTTCATCCGGTTGTCGCATCCGTGCCCTGTGCGGAGAGGGGACTTGTTCTCTGGGCATCTGCTTCATCTTTTCATAGTAGGGGTCGATGATGGCTGGCCGAGTTCGACCAGGAGTCCTTCTTCATGCTGCACGGACCACTGTAGTGGTCACGGATTTCGACAAGGTTCTTGCAGGCCAAGCTGTCTGCTGGCGCATTTACATCGTCTTTGGTTTCCACGGTGGCGAACTTGTAGTCGGTGCTATTGACAAACCTGTTGAAATGGTCGCAAGGCTCTGTGGTAGATGAGGACATGATGGCGCACGCACAACTGGGCGACAACAACCTTCTGATCTATGCTGGACGATCGGCGGTGTACTAGAGGTCGATGCCGACCACCTTGTACTTGTCTCGAGCAAGCAATTGCTCAACGCTGTTGATGTAGTCACCCTCCACGGCCCGGTCGATGGTGTACACCACCGAGAGATTCGTCTCCCTCGTGTGGGTCCACTCTATGCTCCCCGGACTCCATTGGAGCACCGTTGGACATCCCCTCTCTAGGTGTTGTCGTGGGCGTGCTAGTTGTGTTGCGGGGCGTGATCGAAAGGTTGAAGAGACTTAAGGTTATAATGGCTGCGGGAATTAAAGGGGAAGCGGATGGCGAGAATATCGGCGGAACCACGATGGCAGTTCTAATTTGCGGTAGCGTAACTCCATCGTGCCGCATGTATAGCGCATCGCGTGCCAGCGATGTCGGGACCCGATCCTAAGTCACACCGATCTAGCATGTAACACATCATATCACTTTGCGGACCTCACGCACGGTATTCCCACAGGTGCCACCTTACGGCCCAGACCATTTGGCGCCTTCGGCTCACGTATATGATAGTGTCGCTAGCATCCATATGACAAAGAACCGGGCCGACATGACTAGTCATGAACCCAAAGTGGGCGCTAACATACGGGGACAAGCATACATGAACCGACATCGAGCGTGCCGATCCGGTACGTGTGAATCCGGGCTGTAGCAAGCGGGCTAATAGGACTCGAGAACACGAGTTGTAGCAACTAGCAGGACTCAGGAAGTCACCGCGTGACATTTCCCGGCAGCGAACCACGAGAACGAAGTGGATCACGTGCCCAGCCTAAGTGTTCCGGGCAAGTAGTAATGCCCAGGCTAGCGGGGACTCCGATAAAACCGGGCTGTAGTAGACTACCATGGCTCAGTGGAAGCACTAGACTACATTTCCCCATAAGAGAGGCTACCAAGGATAGACAACTAAGTTGTCGGATCCCACCATACCAAGCATTTCAATCATACACACAATATGCTCGATATGCGCAAATACAACATGGCATCACAACATGACTCTACAACTCAAGTATTTATTCAATAAGCTCCGAGGAGCGAGATATTACAAGCATGGGTCTCATGACCCAACATTCAGAGCATACAAGTCAAAGCACATGAGGAAGCTTAACATGTCTGAGTACAGACATCTACAAATGAAAAAGGCTGAGAAGCCTGGCTATCTACCAGATCCTGCCGAGGCTGAGGTATCAAGCTAAACGTTGAAGTCCACAAGGAACTACTAGCAAGACTGAAGTCTCTCTGCAAAAACATAAATTAAGCAAACGTGAGAACAAATGTACCCAGCAAGACTTGCATCAGAACTAACTACATATGCATCATTATCAACAAAGGGATGGTGGGGTTTAACTGCAGCAAGCCAGCTTTGACTCGGTGGCTATCTGAACTACATTTGCAAGTAACTCTTTTGAAGTGGGCGCACATGAGTCCACATATTCACCATAACAATACACCACTATGGATCCGCTGCCGTCTCCCTACGAGAACGCCATCCATAGCACTCACGCTTATCTTGCGCATTTTAGAGTATCCACTTTCACTTGTCTATGAACTGTACATGCAACCTAGAAGTCCATTACCGCGGACGCGGCTATTCGAATAGATCATTTATAACCCTGCAGGTGTGTACTTCTTCACACACGCTCTTGCCACTTACCACCATGTACACGTCGTGTATCTCGGCAATCTTCAAGCGGAAGCCTGGCGAGGGAGTCGACCACGACCTGACTAACCACACAAGTCTCTAGTCCAGGTTTATCGCCTATTCAGCTTCCATCCGCGAGGAGATCCGGCCGGGGTTTCGCTCACAACCCCAAACGATGTGTGCAGGGTTCCCGAGACACTAAAACGGGCGCCCGGTACACCGGGCAACGGTGTATCTACTGCATCATAGCCCACCCCTAGGGTCAGCGCTACGCACGGCCTCCAACACATATCCTACAAACACCAGAAACTAGTTGCAACTCACGGACGAGAGATCAAGGCGATTAATAAGTCGAGAGGGTCCATTGGTTTCGGGCCCAATGCGTGGTAGTAGCTATTCATGGATCACAAACACAGAACTCAGTTCCTGAGGACGGTTTCAATGAGACAACCCACCATGTACTCCTACATGGCCTCTCACCGCTACCTTTACCAAATCGTGCTCACACACTTAGCTCTCAACAGTAGAACATGTTCACACACCTCCAATTCATCCCGATGAATCGGACCCGACTCAACTCTAAGCGATGGCGAGGCATGAAAACAAGCATGAATGAGTAGGCACATCAGGCTCAAACAACTCCTACTCATGCTAGTCGGTTTCATCTATTTCTTTGTGGCAATGACAGTCATGCGAGAGGAAAGGGTTCAACTACCTGACATGTAACAGTTGAATCGTTGTTGTCCTAATGCAGTAAAAGAGAGCAGGAGCGAGAGAGTGGGATTGTATCGGAATGAACAAGGGGGTTTTGCTTGCCTGGCACTTCTGAAGATAGTATAGTTCTTCATCGGTGTCATCGATCTCGTCGTCAGAACCACGTCTACTGAGAGGGGACAAACACCAGCAACAAAGAAGGAAACACAATCAATGCAATACACAATATGATGCATGATTATGACATGTCAATATGCTGTGTGTTGGGCTAATGCAACTAAAACTAGGGTGGTTTGAGCTTATTTGAATCAAAGAATCAAATACAAGCCTAAACTATGAACTCATATAAGTGCATTATCATGTTTCATCTAAACAGCAAGGTTAGGTTGCTCTAACATGCATGAAACCAGTACAGATGGAAAGATTGGATTTTTCTCATCATTTTTCATATATGACTTATTTCATTCTAAGTTACGCTTGATTTTATATGATTTTTAGAAGTTTATAACATTTTCTGAAATAAATAAACCATTTAAGATTTATTTAAATTCCAGAAATAATTCAAGCGTCGACATATTTATTCTTGTGATGTCGGATGGTCAGAGGGCGATCCAGGTCAAAACCGACGGTGGGGCCCGCGTGTTAGTGTCTAACTAAAGTAACCTAGTTTAATTAGCACTAACCTAGGTTAAACTAATTAAGTTTAAAGCTAAACTAGATTAATTAGCGGTGCGGGGCCCGCATGTCAGTGCGAGAGAGGGGTCAAACCCCTGGGCAGACGGGGGTCAAACCCTACCGGTCAAAGCGGTCAACCTGAGGCGTTTACCACGCCCGGCCGAGGCGGACCGCGGAGCGCGTCGGGATCCACCTATAGGGGCTCTTTTGGCACGCAGGGAGCAGCTACGGAAAGAGGGTGGAGTGGCGCATCCAACGGTGGCGGCGGCGGAGGCTGGGGTGGCCGGGAGCAACGCCGACGATGAGGTTTGCGGCGGCCGGAGCTCGGGTGCAAGCGGGATGGGGCTGTGGTGCACAAATGAGCGTGGCGAGGTGCTACGAAGGCTCTACGCGATGCGGGGAGCGTGTTGGGCGCATGCCCGGGACCAAATAGTCGCCCGGGCGTCATCGGCGTGGCGGCCAGCGCGTCTGGTGTGTGGTCGCGGTATCGCTTCACGGCACCTGCGGGGAAAGAAAAGAAGAGGAGGGGGAAGGTCAGTGGCTCACAACGGTCACGTAGAGAAGCTTGGTGGGCTCGGGGAAGGGTTTGTGACGTCGTGTGGTCGCCGGTGATCTCGGTGGACCGAGGTTGAAGAAGATGGCGTTGGCAGCGTTTTAGGGCTTCCGGCATCGCGCGGCTCGGTGAGGAGGAAGAGGTGGTCGGGGCGGAGTACGGGGACACGTCGGAGAGGCGCGGGGAAGGCGGTGGCCACGGCTACGGCGGTCGGCGGCGGCGAGCATGCTTGGCTGTGGTGGGGAACGGCGAGAGAGAGGCGGAGAGGAAAAAGTGCGGTGTCAAGGGGCCGAGGGAGGCCGGGAGGCGGTTCGAGCGTCGCGATGGTGAGGGATTGAGGCAGGCAGGGAGGTGGCGTGTCGCCACGGCGCGTGCTGTCTCCCTCCTCGCCTCTTGGCGGAAGGTAGAGGATGATCGGCATGGGCCTGGGCTAGGCCACCACCAGGCTAGCTGTGTGGTCTGCCGGGTGTAGGTCGGTGAGTGGCCCGATGGCCTTCTCTCTCTCTCTCTTACTTAATTGTTTACATTTTTCTATTTTTACTGCAACTTTAGAGCTTTATTAAAAATACTAAAACTAACGCAAAAAATCATGAAACTTCTCATGCCCACCGTTTGGAATATTTTCAACAGTAAACATTTTAGTTTATGATTATTTGGACATTTAAAATATTTTATAGTATTTAAATGTCCAAATGCAATTAACATATGATTTAATCTAGTGACCTTGTGATGTCCTAGAAAAGTGTGCACCATTTTTGTCAGAGGTTCTAGACCAAGGCAAAGATGATGAACATTTTAGAAGGGCATTTCAGGTTCATTGGAAAAGATTTTGGTAAACCCTAGTTGGATTAAGGGGGGTGCTGGGGGTTTATTCATCCCCATTTTCAAATTTCTGAGCAAAATAAGCATGATGCAACCCCAGAGGCTAGCACTAGGCATTACCAGAACTAGGGATGTGACAAACGCGCATGGTGCAACCGCATGCATATCGGGCCCCCGACGTGATCATCTTGACGGCCAACCGCCGGCCAGTGGCGAGCAGCGTGGAGGGGCCAGCGAGCGCTCCACAGTCGCCTCAGCAATGACACCTATATATATATATATATATATACATATATATATATACATATATATATATATATATATATATATATATATATATATATATGCATATAGCAGTTGAACGCGCAAGGAAAAGCTGTCCCACATGCCGAAGCGCGCCGATTTAACGCCAAGCAGAGCGTGCCATGGGCGCCTAATGGCAAGCATGGCGTGCTGCGGTGCCTAACGGCGAGCAGAGCTTGCCGAGGGACGTGAGCGGCCAAGACAGTGATACGTGGCAAACAAGGCGAAGCTGTCGCGGCGATGTCGAAGACATCAAGCACGAATCAGATTAGAGTTGCATGTGCGTCGTGGCATCTGGTTGATCCATCTCGAGTTGTTTGTGATGGAATAAGCCGTGTGTGTTGGAAACGGCTTAGCTGGTATATAACCTTAAATTTAACCAAAAAGTGTTAATGCATGTTACAAAATTGTATAGCTGGAAACTATGTTCAAATCTGACTCCAACGATATAATCTTTGGCAACATGCATTCATATTTTATTAGTTAAATCCTACTTATAAACCAAGACGGGGTATAGTAGGTAATTTAATCGCAAACTTTTTTTATTAACTGTATGTGTACATGTCCTTTTGTCCTCCTCTCGCACGTCTTGTCACCCCGCTGCCGTAGACGGCTTACAGCGCAAGCTTGCGCACCACGCGGGGGCGTTTTTTGGCCAAACGGTGGCGCCAATGAATCGCTGTGAGCCCGTTCCCACGCAACCTCGCAGGTTCCCGTGCAAGCTTCCCACCCGACTTGGTGAAATCCCCCAAAATCCAAATGCTTACTGGCCTGCTATAAAAACCCTCATGGCCGGCGAGTCTTGTGTCACATTTACCCTCCCTCCTTGTAGCTTGTCTCGTCTGATTCTCCCACAATCGCCAATGGCACCGGTCTGTCGCCGTCGCTCAGCCACTCCGCCGTCATGAGAGGACAACTCCAGCTGGGAGGCTACACCGCGGCGGCGGCGCAGTCCCCGGCGTAGTGTAGTGCGCGTGGTGTCCGTGTTGGGTGTGCGCGGAACACCCACCACACGCTGCACCGCTGCTGCCCATCGGCAGCTGTTGTCGGCCGTCGTTGCCGCCACACCACCATCGAAATCCAGGGCCATCTCCCGCTCCGCCGCCGCGGCCCGAAGGCGGGAGGTGGCCGTCGTGGCTGCCACCCCACTCCCGGCCACCGTGGCCATCACCCGCTCCGCCACCATGGCCCGAAGGCGGGAGGTGGCGGTCGTGGCCACCACCCCATCATCGGCCGCCGTGGCCGCCAGCCCACCGTCGACCGCCGGGATCATCACCCGCTCCGCCACCGCCGCCCGTAGGAGGGAGGTGGAGGTGGAGGCCCGCACGTGCGTCAGTGACCTTGCGCGCTACATCGAGGTCATGCGGGAGGAGGAGGAGCGCCTCGTCGAGCATGCAAAGAGCCTTACTGCAGCCATGGCTGCAACACACGCCGAGGCAGAGGCAAGGAATCAGGAGATCGACGAGCAGTCCGGCCGCTTCGAGAGGGATCGTCTGGAGTGGCAGTGGGCGTTCGAGCTGGCGAGTGTCGCTGAACGTGCAGTAGCGGCATGCACCGTATTGCATTTGTCCAGCTCGTCGGTAGGCTCCTCCTCCTCCTCTGCCTCTTACTAAGCGTGCTCGGCAGAGGAGAGGCTGCCGGAAGTAGCACAAAGCCCCTTTGTGGTAGTAGTAGTAGTATTTAGGGTCTATTTTGTTCAGTTCATCTGAATATAGATGTGTGGTCGAACTGTACAACGTACTTAAAATTAGCTAGTATATATAGTTGAACTAGCTATTTCAGTACGTGGTTGGCAACAATTGGGAAAAGTTTGGTCGGTTCAGTTGTCGAGTTGAATTGTTTGTATAAATTAAGAACGACTGCTTAATCTATGAATGTAATCTCTACGTAATTACTGAATTTTAGTTGCAAAAATTAGATAGTGCTAATGATTTCTAGCTGCATACTTTGACAAATCGCAGTGTTACAAGGATTGACAAATGGCAACGTTACTAGATCAACAAATGTAAATCTTTCCGGTTTGACAAATGGCAACATACCCAATATGACGGATGCAAATCTTACCAAATTGTTTATACGTGGTTGCACACGGGTCATCCAAAACAACCGTGAACCGTTAAAGGTATGCACAAATCCTGCTACATGATTTTCCCTCAACTTAAGGGAAGACCATAGCTCTCAGTTTGCATACGGGTGTTCTATCTAAAACGTTTGCGATCAAGAGCTGCACAAATCCTGCTCGGCACATTTTCCCTTGCCTTCCTGGGGAAGCTGTCAGTTAGCATACGGGTGTTCTAACTAAAACGATTGCGATGAGTGTTTAATATTTAAAAACCGAATTAAACTGTGGCTTGGGCGCCATTAATGGAGAGGATGCCAGCAATGCGGGCGGCCATGGAAGTGAAAGGGCTCGCTTACCGGTGAGCCCGCGCGGTGTACAACTCGCACGCTTCCCGTTGAGCCTCCGTGTTGGTGTACAGCTCGCACGACTTCCGTTTAGTCAAGCACTCAAGCACCTGTCCGCATGGCACCTCCTATCCATTAAAAGTGTGAGGCGTGGCGTCAAGTGAATGGTTAACAGAACGCACACAATTTAAATTATACAAAACGTTTGAGATGTTAGAGTGGCAGCTATTTGTTTCAAAATGCCTTTGTTGGCTGTTATTCGAGTGTGCCTTCTCTCAAAATGGACACAAAAAATACCACAACATGTAGGGTGCCATTCCATTATAGCATGCCCAGTTTCATGAATTTCAGACGAGTTTCGGATTTACTAGAATTTAAAAACAAAGTATCTTAACATTTTGCCGGCAATCAACGATTGCCTCGGTGTTTGAAATTCATTCCCATTTCTTGCATGGGACCTAAGGATGCTTGAAGGACACATATTTGATTTTTCAACCAATTTATATGCACTGGAGCTTGTGCATGTAGTTCGAATTTGAATTATGCTCATGAAATGCCTAGAAAAACCAGTTAATGTAAAAAAATGTCCAAACAAACCCTGAAAATTTCCAAAAGTAAACACAACACTCCTGTTGTTCTATGTTGACACTAGAAATTTTTTGAAAGCAATAAGACGCAACAAATATCGTTTTATCCCCAAAGGTGGCACGTTCCCTACCGAAACCATCACGCTTGTTGTGAGAAGCTAAGGTTTGTGAGAAGCTTATACCCAAACCTGCCCCTAATGGGACAAAAAATTTACCACGACATGTTGATGCTGCTCCGTGATAGCATGCCAAGTTTCTTGAATTTCAGACGAGTTTTCAATTTACTAGAATTTAAAAGCCATGTATCTAAATGTTTGCGGCCGAGTGATGGTGGCAAGGTGTTTGAAATTCATTTCCGTTTCTTGCATGGGACCTAAGCATGCAACCAAGGACACATATTTGATTTTTCAACCAGTTTATATGCACTGGAGAATGTGCATGCAGTTCAAAGGATTATGCACATAAAATGCTTGGAAAATGCAGTTAATGTATAAAAATGTCCAAACGAACCCCAAAAAATTTCAAAATTTAACACAACACTCCTATTGTTCTATGTTGACACTCGAATTTTTTTGAAATCAATAAGAGGCAACGGATATCGTCTCATCCCCAAAGGTGGCACGTTCCATACCGAAACCATCACGCTTGTTGTGAGAAGCTTTGATTTGTGAGAAGCTTATACCTAAACGTGCCCCAAATGAGACAATAATTTTACCAGGGCATGTTGATGCCACTCTATGATAGCATGCCAAGTTTCATGAATTTCAGACGAGTTTTGGATTTACTAGAATTTAAAAAGCAGGTATCTCAATGTGTGCGGCCGAGTGACGGTGGCAGGGTGTTTGAAATTCATTCCCATTTCTTGCATGGGACCTAAGCATGCAACCAAGGACACATATTTGATTTTTCAACCAGTTTAAATGCACTGGAGAATGTGCATGTAGTTCAAATTTGAATTATGCGCATAAAATGCCTGGGAAACCCAGTTAATGTATAAAAATGTCCAAACGAACCCCGAAATTCCAAAGTTGAACACAACACTCCTGTTGTTCTATGCTGACACTCGGAATTTTTTGAAAGCAATATGAGGCAACGGATATCGTTTCGTCCCCAAAGGTGGCACGTTCCCTACCGAAACCATCACGCTTGTTGTGAGAAGCTCTGGTTTGTGAGAAGCTTATACCCAAACCTGCCCCAAATTGGACAAATTTTTTACCACGACATGTTGATGCTGCTCCATGATAGCATGCCAAGTTTCATGAACTTCAGACGAGTTTTGGATTTACTAGAATTTAAAAGCAATGTATCTCAATGTTTGCGGCCGAGTGACGGTGGCAGGGTGTTTGAAATTCATTCCCATTTCTTGCATGGGACCTAAGCATGCAACCAAGGGCACATATTTGATTTTTCAACCAGTTTATATGCACTGGAGAAGGTGCATGTAGTTCAAATTTGAATTATGCGCATAAAATGCCTGGAAAACGGAGTTAATGTATAAAAATGACCAAATGAACCCCGAAAAATTCCAAAATTGAACACAACACTCTTGTTGTTCTATGTTGACACTCAAAATTTTTTGAAAGCAATAAGAGGCAACGGATATCGTTTCGTCCCCAAAGGTGGCACGTTCCTCACCGGAAACCATCACGCTTATTGTGAGAAGCTTACACCCAAACCTGCCCAAAATGGGACAAATTTTTTACCACGGCATGTTGATGCCGCTCCGTGATAGCATGCCAAGTTTCTTGAATTTGAAACGAGTTTTGGATTTACTAGAATTTAAAAACTAGGTATCTCAATGTTTGCGGCCGAGTGACGGTGGCAGGGTGTTTGACATTCATTCCCATTTCTTGCATGGGACCTAAGAGTGCAACCAAGGACACATATTTGATTTTTCAACCCGCTTATATGCACTAGAGCATTTGCATGTAGTTCAAATTAGAATTATGCACCTACAATGCCTACAAAACCAAGTTAACGTATAAAAACATCCAAACGAACCCTGGATAATTCCAATTTTTTTGACGACACACCTATAGTTGCATGTTCACTGCAGATAAAAGTTCTAACAATTCAAATACCATCCTTTGTAGTTGTGACCCAATTACGTAATTGAAATCAAGACGATAAATCAAGTAGATCGCACACAATTTATTATCACCAACCGTTCGAGATGCAGCACAAAATATCTTGGAGCACCGTCGGTGTATAGTACGCCTATGGCTTACGCGAGAAGGTTCGTCGGCTACAGTCCAAAGCCGGTGTGTCAGGCACACTAGCCCACTCCCCAAATATCATTTCACTGTTCATTCATTGCCGTTCAAAGATGGGGACGTGGACCCACGTCGTGAGGCCAACTTCGGCGGCCCACTCCGACGAGAGTGCGTCCGTGAGCTACCTGTGAGCGCATAACAAGCTTCATGAGGGCGATCGCGATCTGCGTCCCGGGCGCCAAGGCAGCCCAAACGGCCGTTGTTGCTTCTCAGGCGGCGGCAGCAGCATTTGCCTCGGGGATAGCAACTGGCGAGAGCGACACAACAGTCGTCCGTTCCGCAGCGGCGGCCTTAGCCCTGATGGACGCCGCCCACTACCATGTTGAGGCCGTCCACGCCCAGCTCGTGGCGGTCATCGCACAAATCGAACGAAGCTTCTTCGACAACGGTCGGCAACCCAAGGTCGAAGAGCTGGCAATCGCGGAGAGAGTTCGAGCAGCCGTCCGTTCCTGCGTGGCATACCTTGCCACGACGGAGCCCGCCAGAGCCAATATCGCGGCCGCCCACGCCCAGCTCGTGGCGTCCTATGCCAAAGATATGGCGAACCCGGACGGCGAGATGCTTTTGAGTATGGTGCAATTGATGCCATGGAGCCCCTTCCCCAGAGATTCTGCTGGGCTGCTAGCCGGACATGGAGGCAGCGGCAGAGATTGACGAGCACTAGCCATAGTAGTACTCTTTGTTTTTTTAATTAAGAGCACCGGTCTTTAATTTGTTAGACTAATGTTTAGGTCAGCTAGCTCTGTTTAACTGATGAACTTGCTCAATTAAGAAGTTAGTCTCCTTTGTGTACCCAAACTATGCAATGACGTGGATGACCACTGTAACCAGGGAAATTCGAACCAAAATTTTTGACATTCAAACTCAACACACACGGGTTAAGCTATCTTAATTGTTTGTGATGTTCACATATCGTACGATTACGAATAAGGGACCGTGTCTGATGACACTTTGCCCGCTAGTTTTTTTGCTGAAGCGATTCCAAATTTTTGGCTTCCGCGGAAATATCTACCTCCCCGCCCCCTCCCCCTTGTCGGATTACGGGTTCTGGAAAACCCTGGAGGTTCGAACACTGGGGTGCACACGAAGACCTCTCTCTCCCTAGCTCGCTCTCGCAATGATCTCAAGGCCTAGCTCGACGAACCAAAAGAACAAGAGACACGAGGGTTTATACTGGTTCGGGCCACCGTTACGGTGTAATACCCTACTCCAGTGTGGTATGGTGGATTGCCTTATAGGCTGAGGATGAACAAGATACAAAGGTAAGAACAGACCTCTGAGGAGAGGCGTTCTAGAGCTCGGTGAGCTGGTGAGATGGCCTTGGTGGAGCGGATCCAATCCAAGATGAGCCGATCCCCTCTATGGTGGTGGCTAGTCCTATTTATAGAGGCCCTGGTCCTCTTCCCAAATATTAGGCGGGAAGGGATCCCACAACGGCCAATTTTGAAGGGAGACAACTAGTACAAGCTATCTTGACAAAAGGTGGTCTTCGCCTGCCAAAGGCTCTGGTGGTGACGCCGCCGTGGGCTACATGGTGACCTCCGTCCTGCCATCCTGCTGGTCTTGGTCTTGTTGCACCGGTATGGAAACCTTTTCCTGATGCCTCGGGACTCCTCGCCTGCGCTTGCCCCTTTAGCACCAAAGAGGCAACTGGTACTATGCGCCCGCTGGCGCCCGCCTGGCCTTGATCGTCACGGCTCACGTGACGCGCACCTCGCGAGGTGCCCCTTGCATAGATATCTCCGCTCCTCGGGAGCCGGCCTAGTGAGGCCGCCCACAAGGAGGTCTTGGCGTCGTCTGCCTCGCGAGGCTTGGTCCCTCATGAGGGTCTTGTGTGGTTGCTGCTAAAGATGGGCCGTACCAGGCCGTTGATGGAGCCTTGCCCTGGGCCGCATGCAGGCAAGTCTGGGTACCACCGTTCCCAGGACGCCGACAGTAGCCCCAGGGCCCAAGCTATGCTCGTACTTGGCTTTGAGGCGAAGCCAAAGGGCAGAAGTCGCGAACACCAGCGAGCCCCAATAGCTGCGGCCTTGATTGACGCATGGTGATTGACAAGACGTGGGCACCTCCACTTCCCCATGCAGCCTCGATTTCCGCCTGGCTAGGCGGCCACCGTCGTCTAGACAGCTCCGCCTCCATTACAGGCAACGCGCTCCGTAGCTCCGTCGTCTTCCGGAAGACAGCGGATCCCTTCCCCCGGTCCGATCTAATACCAACTCTCCCCGCTGCCATGGCACCAACCCGGAAGAAGAAGGGCAAGAAGGAGTCCCGTACCTCGGCCCCCATGCTGCCGTTCTTCGAGCCCGGCATCGAACGGTTGGTGGTGCTCAACCAGGAAGCGATGGACAAGGTGCACCCAGCGCTCCTGCCGATTCCAATGAGTGTGGGCGACGGTGGCTTGGCCTGCTTCCCACGCTGCAGTCGACAGGACGGCAACCGAGGTCCCCATCCATCTTCATGCTCTCTGGGCTGGTCTAATCCCTCCCTTCTCCGACTTCTTCAATTCGGTGCTCTCGCATTATCAGATTAATGCACTGCACCTCAATCCCCAATCCATCATCCTCCTTGCTGTCTTCGCCTTCGTCTGCGAAGCCATGGTGGGCATTGCTCCTTCCGTGGCCTTGCTCCGCCACTTCTTCTCGTTGCATCTGACAGATGCTGTACAACGCTCGAGGTGTGTATCCCTTCAAGCTGTTGCGGCGACGGCCGGCTCGGGGATCAATTTCGAGCTCTCGCCGGTATTCGGAGATTTCCGGAAGCAGTGGGTGTTTGTGGATGTTGGCGTGCACAGCCCCCTGCTGCTGCTCCCGCGGACTCCGGCTGCCCCAAGCTTCGGTTGGGGGCATGCGAAGCTCACCGACCGGCGGCTCGCCCATGTCTGGCTCCGCCTGGCCAAGCTGAAGAGCCTCGGGGTGACGGCGCCAATGGTGGTGAAGGAGTTCATCCGATGTCGCATTGCTCCGGTTCAGCGCAACTCCCGACCGATGTAGACCTTCTCGCTCACGGGGACCGCATGAGGCTTTGGTGCCGGCTCTTCCTCCCGAGGCGGGCACACGGTGCTCGAAGCTCTGACGGGCGACTCCAATGCCAGCCAACTGCCGGAGGAGTTTGCAGCGAATGCCCCTTCGATTTAACGGGGATCATGCGGCCGCTTGGCCTTGAAGGGCCTCGCGAGGGCCCTGTCTTCATGGGCCCCTTGCCCACCGCCAAAGACGGTGTTCATCCTGCAGTGGGCGCGGCGGTCATTGTCGAACAACAAAGGCACTGCTGGCCGAGGAACCGGTGTCGCTCGGGGCTTCTGAAGTGTCGTCCCCCGGGGCCCGTGAGAGCCGTCCTATGGAAGCGCCCGGGGGGACGACACAGTCCGATACTCCTGAGGCTGAGGCCCCCGAGGCCCCGGCGAGTCGCCACGAGGCGGAGGCCGAGGACTCCATGATGCCCAGCACTTCGAGGTCGCCTCCTCGGAGCCACACGACCGCGCCAAAGATTTGTGACCGCACCTGTGGCTTCACCGGCTCGACCGAACTTCAAGCACTCCACAAGAGGAAGGGGTCCTGTTGCAAGACGTGACGCCTTCCAGCCATTGAAGCAGAGGAAGTACATCGATATTGATGAGTGAGTACCTTATCTTTGTGATTTCTTGAGCGCCGCTTCTCCTCCTGACCACAGTTCCTTAGGGTCCCTTCCGCTAGGGCGAAGATGTCTCCTGAGAAGCAACCTCTGCCTACTTTGGTCTCCCTGCTGACCTTGAGCACCTCATGTCGGCCTGCCGCGCGTAGCGCGAGGCTTGCGGGAGAGGCGGATGCGACGGCCTGGCATCTTGACCATGCGCTCTTGTCATCCCTCCTTCGTGGTCCTGCCTGGGGTGCGGAGAGTGTGCCAAGGGTCCCACCACTGGTCCTTGCCCACGGCTAGGCAACCTCGGCCCTGTCCTCACCTTCTAGCAACGAGGCCCTGCCCCACCAGGCCTCCGCCGAGGCCTGAAGGGCGGCCGGAAAGGCGCCGGCCTCCAGCCCCATGCCGGGAGTGGGCGAGCCACTTCGAACTTCTCCATCAACCCTCGGCGCGGAGGACGGACCTGGCCGCGCATTCAAGCTTGCACGCGAGCCGCAAAGCACCGTCCCGCCATGAGCTTCTCCGGGAGGCGATGGGCGCTACCGAGCCGCTCGGGGAAGAGCTCGTGGATGTAGACGCCCGCCCTGAAACCGAAGGTCTTCGGCTGGTGCATGAATGGCATCAGCTGAAGGTGGCCATCAACTTCGGGCGTCTCCAGCACGAATGCGCCAGTGCGAAGGCAGAAGCATCCCTTGCTACCTCGCGCGAGGCCAGCGCCCAGGCCTTGGAGGAGGCCAGGGAGGTTGACCACCGCCGCGGGCCACAGAGAAGCGCGAAGGGGAGCTCCGGGCTCTGAACGCCTCCCTGGAGCAGCAGGTCGAGGCGCGCAGGGCTGCCTTGGCATCGATGAAGGGGGCGCCTTCCGAAGATGGGGACATTTTGAAGCGCGAGGAGGCGCTGATGCTGGAGGCCACGGAGCGCAGCCACGAACTTGAACGGTTGGAAACGAGGGAGCGTTAGGTCGCCCAGGTGGAGGATGCCGCCAGTGCGCTCGAGGCTAGGATCCAGGAGGAAGTTGACCGAAGGGTGGCGGAGACTCGTGCAGATCTCGCCAACAAGCACGACCTGAAGCTGAAGCTCGTGGAACTCGAAGCTGAGGGAAGAACCACCGCCCTCAGGTCAAGACTGGATGAAGCGGAGCAGCGCGAGAAGGCCGCTGCGCTGGCCCTGATCTCTGTCCAGGCCAAGTTGGCCTCCGCCCGTGCCAAACTGCTCCCGCTTCAGCAGCAGGTCACCGATGCTGAGTCCCTCAGGCAAAGCAGAAAGGTGGAGGAAGCGCTCCCGGCAGACGTTATCAAGGCAAGCACACTCCCATACTCTGGGCCCTCAGGGTGAGGCCAACCAGGCGCTGGGCGCCATCTGCGATGAACACGCCCCTCATCCCCACGTAGAAGACTATGCCAGCCATCTCCGCTTCTTCTTACATCGTGACGCACCTCGAGGACCGGGCCAAGAGAGCTCGCGAGCTTGTTGAAAAAAGAGCCGAGGTCTCCTTGTGCACGCGTTTTCCCTTGTCTTCAGTCATCTTCAGAACATCGATCCCCACTTCGACTTCGACGCCGCCATCGCCCCGGTGCCCGGAGCCATCAGGGACAACCTGGCGCACTGGGTGGACGATAATGTGTGGCCTCTGGTCAGGGCTTTCGCTTCCGAGGATGACGCGATGGAGGTCGTGGCGGATGAAGGCGGCGCAGTTGATGACGGTGAAGACGACGCCGGCGACAGCGCCAGTAGCGTGTCCGGGAGTGATTCGGAAGATGCTGCGAGCGACATGTCCGATTGAGCCCACGCTCCTTTGCTTTGAACCTGCACGCAAAAGCTTGGGCACGGCCCCTCAAGGTCTAAGAGCATTTTGGGGACGGGGAGCCCCTCATGTAATGAGACTACTGTTTTATTTCTCAAGCCAGACTTGAAACGTGCTTTCGCGAGCCCACAGGCTCTTCTGCTGGATTGCTGATGTAACTTACCTCAGTCTAGGCAGGCCTCGAACTGGTCTCGTAGTCGCCGATGTGCATTTCTCTCGAGGGGAGCCCTTCGCGGGCTCGCGTGGTTTTGGGCTTCTGAGGAGCCTGCTAGTCCGCCTCAGAGGGCCTCGCGAGAAGCGAGCGCCAGATCATGGCATGATGTGCGCGTAGCACGCAGATACCACACCCAGCCCCCACTCGCGAGGTGCTTGCAAGGGAAGGGGTCGCAGTCTCAGGCCTCGAAGTAAGGCACAGAACCAAAAAACTCGGAAAATCGACAAGAATGAGAAAAGACGCCCCCCCCCCACACTTGCCAACAAAAATGCGATTTTAAGTTCAAATCCAAAAGGCGGCAAATCGAGCTACAAAAGAGGGGTTGAAGGCAAATGGCCACGTCCGGCACCTAGCTAGTCTTCTTGTCTTCTCACCAAAGACGGAGCTAAGTGCTTTCAGGGCTGTGAGCATAGTCATTGGGGGCAGGTCGACGGCCAGCCAAGCGCAGCATGGTGCTTCCACTAGGACATGGGCGGAGCCCCGAGGCCCAGGGGCGGCTCTCCGGAGATCATGCGGGCGTTTACAGCCCCACTCATTATTACGTGAGAGTGTCATGGTTGGAGACCTTCATAGGCGTGAGCCTTTCTTCATATCGCCAGACGAGGGCCCCGCCCTGCACCACCCTTGACCACCGTTGGGGCATCCGGAAACCAGGACGGTGCCACGGGGCAAAGTGGACGCTAGCGGCGCCCTCGGCGACCACGGGCCCTCTGCCGAGGGGAGGGCTCGCCGGCGCCTCCCCGGCAGAGGACCTACCTCCAGGCGATGCCTTGCTCTCTGTGACACGGAGGAGGGCCTAGCTCCAGACCCACCCCTGGTTGGAGCGGGGCTGCCGCGCTGGGGTCACCGTCCTCCACTGTGGCCTGGTGCACCTGCGACTCATGGTTAGCATCAGCCTGCTCCTGAGATATCAGTGGTACCCTGAGGTTGTTGCCGTTGGCGGGGTCGGCGAGGCTCCTGGGTGGCTCGTGGAAGGACTTGACTTCCAGCATGTCTTCCTCCCAGCCCGGCTCGGGAAATGAGCAGGGGTCATCCTCCGGCGTGTAGTCCTGATCCACCATGTGGGGCACATAGGCTTCCCGAGTTGCCGCCCGAACCCCCGCCGAGGCACCCTACTCCCTTGACCGCCGCCGCGCTGGCAATGTCGTGCCACGCGCCACCGGGAAGCACGGAGAGGCGGATGTTCGCACCGTGAGGTCGTGCGACACCGATGAACCCTCCTGGTGCGCCTCGGAGCACGCAGGTGCGACGAGGCCCGTCGTGTGATCTGGCCACAACTTGAGATGTAGATAAGGAGCAGAAAGGCGGCGTACCCCTGGATGCAACGTCCAGTTGCTCAGTGACGCGCTCCAGCAACGCGTCGCGGCCGCTCTCCGCCAGCCGGCACCGCAGCAGCTCCCGCGCCACTATGAGCGCGGCTCGCATGTTCGCTTGTTCCCGTCGGGTGTGTGGCGCCGTCGCCGCTGCATAGCTTGAGGATCTTTCGGCGGCCCACGCGCGCCGTGGTGTGAGGATGGGAGGCGTCTGTCCACGCCGCCCACGTCCTTCGGTGTTCTGCGGTGTGCGGGCCACCTGGAGTGCGGAGTTGAGGTCTCCTTCTGCGGACGGTGCCGTCCTGACGGGCCAAGCAGCCCATCGGTCGGCGTTGGTCCTTGGGTCGCCAGACATCGGAACCACGGGGTGTTGATGGGATATTTGATGGAAGAGAGGCTTCAGCGCACCCCTACCTGGCGCGCCAAATGTCGGATTATGAGTTAAGGCAAACCCTTGAGGTTCGAACACTGGGGTGCGCAAGAAGACATCTCTCTCCCGAGCTCGCTCTCGCAATGATCTCAAGGCCTAGATCGACGTACCCAAAGAACAAGAGACATGAGGGTTTATACTGGTTCGGGCCACCGTTGTGGTGTAATACCCTACTCCAGTGTGGTGTGGTGGATTGCCTTATAGGCTGAGGATGAACAGTACAAGGTAAGAACAGCCTCCTGAGGAGAGGCATTCTAGAGCTCGGTGAGCTGGTGAGATGGCCTTGGTGGAGTGGATCCAATCCAAGATGAGCCGATCCCCTCTATGTTGGTGGCTTGTCCTATTTATAGAGGCCCTGGTCCTCTTCCCAAATATTAGGCGGGAAGGGATCCCACAACGGCCAATTTTGAAGCGAGACAACTAGTACAAGCTATCCTGACAAAAGGTGGCTTCAACTGCCAAAGGCTCTAGTGGTGACGCCGCCGTGGGCTCTGTGGTGACCTCCGTCCTACCGTCCTGCTGGTCTTGGTCTCACAGAATCGATATGAAAACCTTTGCACGATGCCTCGGGACTCCTCGTCAAGGCTTGCCCCTTTAGCACCAAAGAGGCAATCGGTACTTCACGCTGCTGGCGCCCCCTTGGCCTTTGATCATCACGGCCCACGTCACGCGCACCTCACGAGGTGCCCCGTGCATAGATATCTCCGCTCCTCAGGAGCCAGCCTAGTGAGGTCCCCCCTGAGGAGGTCCTCGTGTCGTTCACCTCGCGAGGCTTGGCCCCTCGTGAGGGTCTTGAGTGGTTGCTACTGAAGATGGGCCGTACCAGGCCGTTGATGGATCCGCGCCCTGGGCCGCAGGCAGGCAAGTCTGGGTACCCCCGTTCCCAGGACGCCGACACCCCTTAACAAAAGCCACATTTCCCCTGTTTCCCCCTTCCTTTCCAAGTTGAAACCTTCACTCCTTGCTTGCAGCGCTGCCTCCTCGCCGGTGACCCTCCTTCATGCTGCTCGGCCTCGCCTATCCAGGTAGGTAATCTACACCCGACCCCCGTCCTCCTCCTCCTTCCACATCCCACATGCCCCGACTGCCGGCGCGAGCGCGACCCCTTCCACCCAAATCACCGACCCCTCCACCGAATAAGTGCCGCCCTAAGCCATGGTGCACGTAGTATAGCCAGGATCTCAAGGAGCATTTGGCAGCGGAGCAGCAAATCGCGGCCGCACGCGCGGATGAGGTTGCGATGGCTACCATTCGTGCCGACCCCCAGATCTTGGAGGAGCACCTCACCGTCGAGGCCATCATTGACGTCTTGCGCGCCAACGTCGTGACGCACTTGGCTGCTTTAAATGACAGTTCGTGGCGTTTTCTCGAGGCCATCATTTTCTAGCTACTTCCTTTCCTTAACAAATTATAGTGAATTGTGCTATCTACTTTTACCATGCAATCTTCTGCTATAGTGTTCAGTTAACTACTTGGTTCAATTTTGCAAATGTGATTTTCAATTCTTTGGGGTACAATATTTCCAAGTTGTTAAGCATGCTTGGTTTGGTTAACTTCCTGATCTTCTATTACGAGTATGTTATATAGTGCAATGTGGTGCTCAGTTAATGTTTGGTTCATTTGTTGTGGTGTTTACTTAATTGCTTGGTTAAATTCTGCAATCACGATGTTCAATTGTTGTGGCTGCATTACATTATTGTATACCATGTGAGAAATAAATCGAATTTGTTTGTACTAAATACATGAGAAACAAATACAATTGCTATATTTCCAGGTTGTTAAGCATGCTTGGTTTGGTTAACTGTCTGATCTTCTATTAGGGGTATGTTATATTGTGCAATGTGGTTCTCAGTTAATGTGTGGTTCATTTGTTGTGGTGTTTAGCTAACTGCTTGGTTCAATTCTACACGGTGATGTCCAATTGTCATGGGTAGAATTTTGTATTGTTGTGCATGTGAGGAATAAATCCAATTTGGCTGCACTTAATACATGAGAAACATATACAAGTGCTATTTTTCCTAGTTCTTAATCATGCTTGGTTTGGATATATGGGTTTTCCGTGTGGCTTGAATTAATCTGATGAATCTGCAATGTGCTTATTTTTCATCAACATATTTTAGTAATAGCATGCGAACTCTTACTTAACCTGATGACTAACTACCTTATATGTGTTGCAGGGAAACAATGGGAAGCACTGAGGTTTACAATCGAGGTTAGCACGTGCATGGTTCGTTGTCTAATAGCACATTATTGTGCAATTGCAGGAACCATTCTAATATTTAGGTTTTTAACAATTTGGTCTTGCACATATGGAGGTCCTCTTTGCCGAGAGGTTTTGACCTCACTGCTCAATTCCTTTTTGCATATGGGGAAATGAGTTGTCCATGAATATCAGTCAAGTCAAGAAACTCAGAAAATTGTTAGGATAAAGAAATTAGCGATAAAAAACAACAAGATCTTTGTCTGCACAATTAAGAAGACATCAGTTCACTACAGGATGGTAATAACTATTATACCTTGCCTTTTTTAATCCTTTGCCCCATTTCCAATATAGAGAAGATATTTATGCACATCCTTGTTTTCAGGCCTTTCCAAAAGCAGTTCATCGATGATTACCTCTCAAACCACCTGTATGGTCAGGAGGCGAGGAAGGTATTCATACAACACCCACGGTTCAATATTGAAGTGTTCGTGAAGAGGACGAAGGATGGACGGTCAATCATCCATAGGCACTGGTCTAAAGTTACAAAGACCTTCAACATCAATGAAGGCTCGATATTCGCCTTCGCTTCAGCAATTTTCCGTGATGAGATACATCTGTCTATGTAAAAAATCTATGATGCTAATTTCAAAGGTTATAGGTGTTGCATGTGAAACTTGGTCCTGGTGTAGTTTTGTAATGGGGTAGCTGAGTGCTGAAGCTATATGATGTTGTACTCTGATGTATTTCAATTATGAAAATGAAATATATTGTGTGCTTAATATGAAATGTCAATTCGATTAATAAATGGATTATGAATAATCGGATAATTAGCCTGCTAATTGGGTTTTTCTACTTCAAACAGTTAACGAGAAAACACCGTGTGCAATGCATTCAATAACGCACACAGTTTCTAGGAATAAACCGTGTTAGATTAAGGAACAATCACACACGACATCCTCTTGAAAACTGTTTGCATTAGGCCACCTGGCGCAAACATTTACCACATAAAAACAGTGTGTGATGGACAGCCTTTGCCACACAGTTTCTTCTACGCACAGTGTGTGATGCATTCAATAACGCAGACGATTAAATTATTAATATCGTGTGCAATGCAATGCTATCACAAATGATTTAACGGGAAAATTTGTGTGTGATGTACCTGTGAACGGAAACGATTTCCTTGGAGCGACTGTGTGGGATGTACATACGAATGGAAACATTTAGCGGGGACTGACTGTGTGGGATGTACTTGCGACCAGAAACAATTTTGCCGTATAATTGTATTTTTAGCTTACTATACGCATTTCCGTGATTTGAGCTGCTTCACCGTATTGACTCTAATTATTTTGCCGAGCGTGTGTGCCAGGAGGGCCTATCGCCCACACTCACTTGGTGACGGTTCCAAAGGCCGTCGCGGAAAGGGGTTAAAAACCGTTTGTTTAGCAGCTCGCTGTACTAGTGAAACTACAACGGTTGAAGACTCTGGAGACTCGGAGAATTTGAAGGCTCTGAAGAATTCTGAGATTGGTATGACCTAGGAAAGCTACACTTATGGAGCTTGTCAGGCTATTGAAGCTGCCAATACCTGAGATCAAGGTGTGTCAGAAAAAGACCGGAACATGGAGCGTTAAAACTCGAAGTTTTTGTCAAGAAAACCCCAAGGCAGGAGATATCAACTATGGGATGATAGCTCATGGAAATGACATGGGCATAAACACGGCCATCCATGATGTTTTCGCCCACTTATACTATTGTCACCATGCTGAGTTAAGCATGCATTTATTTGGAAGGATTGGATGACAAAAGGGCTTATGGAGCACCTATCAGCAAAAGATGAAGTTTTGACCTTAGCTGGTGTATCACCAGGATCCGGAGTATTACATCAAGAATTTTAAGATGGACCTTCAGGAAGCTGTATTTGACAAGGAAGCATTTCGTGCAGAACTCATGACCCAGAAGCTGAAAGTAACCAAGCTGGAGGAGAAAAACCTCGAGATACCGGAGATTCATCAGGAACTGAAGGACAGTAGGACCATGGTTCATGCCAAAGATGTTGAAACCCAGAAGTTTGGAACGAACTCCAGAATATTAAAGTATGTCAAGAGAGACTTCGCGTCAACAGAGATGATCTAGCAAAAGAACTTGAGAAGGACAAGAACGATCAGAAGAAGCCATCGGAGATATGAACAAGACTTGAAGAGTTTGACGACTTCAAAGATTTATTGACCTTTAGAATACCAAACCCCTTTATATACCTATGTTAGATGCGACGATTGTGAGTTGTCATTTGTTTGATGTTTTTCCATGTACCACAAAATAAAATTTGTCTCTTCAAAACAATTGTTTGTATTGTGTGTATCCCTCTCTATCTCTCCTATCTCACCCCAAAACCCTTGAAACCAATAGAGAATGAGTGGAGATGAACTCACATTTCCAGGACCGATAAGTCAATTGGAGATGAACCGATGGATTCAGAACATGGAAGATCACATGAAGAGTACACTATAGCCGGAAAGGATATGGCCCAACATGCTCTTCGGTGCTTTGAAAGAGGTGCTTCTACTTGGTGGAGGATGTACCAAACCATTAATGGATGGCAAGGAGTAACCTCTTGGAAAGAATTTAAGTTGACTCTGCAAAGGTCTCGTCTTGTGAAGCCTTATGGAAATGATATGAAGAAACCTTGTGCATGCAAGATCTATGGAGAAATAGGACACAACCATAAAGATCAAAGGGTGAATGCCCTCATTGTGAAGATATTCACCCAGCTGATGAATGCCCAACTAGGCAGATTACATGTTTCTTGTGTGAAGGGACTACTCACTACCCTGCTCAGTGTTACATTTACCCCATGGTACAAAGAACCATCCAGCAGAAGAAAGAAGCAATGAAAGGAGCCCTCATGGATATTTTAGAAGAACTCATGGATGAAGGAAGAGGTGGAGGACACACCCGAAGAAGACCCAATTAAAAGCTGCACCAAGTCTTGCTATTCATGTGGAGAATAAGGACACATCTCCGAGAATTGTCTGAAGGGGGTTCTAGTAGCATTCCCGACAGTGGAAGTAGAGTATGACCCACAGAAAATAGAAGCCCTTATTGGCACGGAAAAGTCCAGGAAGAGAAATAGATTGGATTCCAGGAACAACCTAATTTCTACAAAGAAGGACTTGAGTCATATCACATGTTTCAGGTGCAAAGATTCAGGACACAATTTCAGCGATTGCCCAAAAGGGAAGACGAGGACCCAAGGAGGCTATGTAATCACAAGGAAACCTCGAGACTTGTCAGAACTAATATGTTTCTGCTGTAATGAAGCAGTGCACTTTGCGAGAGATTGTCCCAATGGGAAGGAGGCTTGTGCTAAACAGTTCAGTATAAAAAGAAATATAGTAGTAGTGGGAACATTTCTTTTTATATCCAGGTGTTGAGTTAAGGCATGTAATGGAAATGCAAGAGATTGTAATAAATTCATGAAATCAATAAAGTTCATGTGTCATGATTTCATACGTTGAATTTTACGAGTTCTTACTCTATGAAGAAAGATTTTGACCATTTTCGAGGATATGGAGAAATATGGTCTATGGAAGAATTTGTGCATTTCAAGGGTGGTAATACCTGTGGAGGACACTTGACCCCTGGAAAGATAATGATATTCCATGGAGTGGACTTCAAACAAAATAAGTACGAGTTTTATCTCGATATGTGGGATACACCAAGAATATGAAGGGATGAAGTACTATTGGATATAAAGGAGGTATAATGTTGGTAATATGGAGAAATTGTAACCCCAGGATGAGTTGAAGCTATAAATATGATGAGGTGGGCCATAACCCACAGGCTCCAGGACCTGACAATAAGCAAGCACATTCTTGCTGAAGGAGAAAAACCCTGGAAGAGGATACGACTTTATCAACAGACGATTTTATAGGAGTTACGCAAAACCCGAGAGTTGTGAAGAAACGACATGTTTGTTTGGCTTGCAGAATCAATGGAATTATCAAAACTTAGTTCATCGACAAGAGAAATTCCGCAATGCTTGTGAGGATGACCGAGTGTTAGAATGCGAGATTCACTAAACCATATACAAGGTAATGATTTGGGTGCGGAATGGATTGATCACCGTGCCGACTTACTCTTA
The DNA here is from genome assembly GCA_021605145.1 of Aegilops bicornis. Classification (NCBI taxonomy): domain Eukaryota; kingdom Viridiplantae; phylum Streptophyta; class Magnoliopsida; order Poales; family Poaceae; genus Aegilops; species Aegilops bicornis. The sequence continues at coordinate 262,319,791 of CM038674.1, read as the reverse complement.
TTATTTGCCTCTGTTATATGGGATGGTAAATCTGAGTGACTTACTCATAGTAGAGAGAGAAGACAATGAAAACCTTGTTTAAACCTTAGAATGGTATGCCAATTTTCCCTTGTATAGGGCAGCTGTTGCCAATCGTAGGTCATACGGTGAGAATGAAGCCCAGACCCATTTCCTGCAGGAGAAACCATAAATTGATGACCACCATGAGATATCGGCAGTTGTTTAGTATTGGCGCCAGACTTGTCAGCTCAGAAGACCCAGTCACAGAAGAACCATCAATAAGGATGGAGTGTATGAGTTTTGATGGAACCATAATGAAGTTTCTAAGGGTGGTAGCACCCCAGACCTTCATGGCAACCGATGGATTTCAAGGAAACCCCGAACCTAACCTATTTCTTGCTAGCCTCTCCGAATCTCAAGGGCGAGATTCATTTTAAGGGTGGTAGGTTTGTAACATCCCAAAATTCTAAATTTTGGAATATTATATTAAATAAATAGTTTTGATTGTTTGTCTAATTGTGGTGTGGTTGCTTGTGTGAAATTGGTTGAAATTTGAAACTTTTTGAAAGTTGAATGAGAGGGAATAAAAGGACTTTCGCAAACTTTCACCTTGCATTTACGATCTCCATGAACTCAAATTTATTTCATCACAAAACCCTAGAGTGAAGACGATATGACTTCTTCCATTTAAAATAAATGAAAAGAGTTTTGAAAAGATTTGAATTCCATTTTGAAATATTCCAAATTCGGAAACTTTATGCGACTCAATGAGTTTCATGACAGAAGATAAAATGACTTCTTCAAATTCTAAGAAAGAGAGTTGGAAATTTCAAAGAATCAAATTTAAAGTCCTTTTGAAATTATTTTCAATTTGGAGTTATTTGGTTTTTATTCAATTTATTTTTCTCCAAAAATTAAAATATATGGAAAATAGGTAAAATGATTCCCTACATTAGAAAATTGGAGAGAAATAAATTTGAAATTATTTTGGTACTTTAAAATATTTTAATTTGGTTTTTTGAACCAGTAACACTGTTTGCTTTACTTAAATTTTTGTGGAATTTATTTGCCGCTAAAAAAATGTTCATGTTTTAGAAAATCTTTTTCTGGAAATTTTGATATATAATATGCCTATCATTTTTATTATTTGTTGTTTATTCTTATATTTGTTGTCTGAGTTTAAAAAAGAATCTTTACGGTCGACAGAACTGGGCCACGGCCTAGCGGATTCCATCGCCGCCACGGCATCGCCACCGCCGTGCCCGACCCGGCCTCTCCACCGCCCCCCGGGCCCCGTCTCCAAGCCGCCCCCGCCCGCCAGAGACCGCCGACGCCCCGCCGGTAAAAAGCCAGACCCCCCGCCCCTCTCTCCTTGAATAGCAGCAGCAAGAAGTCAGAAGTCAGCCAGTAGCCGCCGGCTGTCGCCGCAAGCGACCAGCCGACGCCGGCTTGCCCGCCAACCGCTTAGCCACCGCCGCCGCCGCTCCACCCACCGCCCGCACCCGCCGCCCGTTGTCGGGGAGGCTGATCGTACCCACAGACACCTATGGGACCGGAAGCCCGGGTCCCTTTCGGTTCGGTGTGGGGCGGAGATCGCACAAAGAGCAGATCGAGGCGATGCACACGAAGAAGCTTTACCCAGCTGGAGCTCTCCGGAGAGATAATACTCCTCTGCTGCTTGTCCGGTTGTATTGTGTTCTTGCTAGGGAGCAATGAGAGCTACAAAACCTAGCCCGAGTGTCTCCGGTTTCAATGAGCTGAACCGAACCCTCTCTACGCTATGCATGGGCTTCCTTTTATACGCCAAGGGGTCACCAACAGGTGGCAACGTATGCAAGGGTAAAAGGGAAAATAAGTAGCGGTTGGTACAGCTACTTGTACAAGGCATCATACCTAACTCGACGGCAGGGGACAAAGGCAATAAATGCCCGCCTAAGTCTCCCAAACAGTGCATAAAGTGGCCGATCACGGCGACAATGGCCTGCCACGATGGCCATCTTGTCGGCCGCTTCACGCTGCTCTCCGGCTGGCTACCTGACCTCTTGACGCGCTGCTACCGAATGGACCCATGGCGACATCGCTGGTGGATGAGCTGGAGCGGAGATGAAGAGAAGGTTCGCTGGGCAAGTGCCTTGCCGCTGCTGAATCCTTGGCGCGCCGTGAGGCTTGTCGCCTCTCCGAGCCTTCCGGCAAGCCTGCGTCTTGCCGGGTCTTTGTCTTCTGCGTGCCTTTGGGCGGCCTTCCCGGCGAGCTCCTCTTGCCGGGGCCTTGTCTCCTTGGCTTAAAAACACTTTAGTTCTTGAATGGCTCCAAAGGAGCCACAGAGAGTCTTGGCGATCCTCGCAAGCCTTGCCGCGGGGTGCTACAACTGCCCGTGCACGAGTTCGGGATACTAGGGTACCCCTACTCTAGTACACCGACAGGAGCCCCCGGGCCTGGGCCACACACGGTGCCGAGCGCTGTTGGGCCAGGCCCAAAACAGTGCACGGGCACGCGCGGCTTAAATCACGCCGTTACTCACCCCGGACCTACCACGTCCTCCACGAACGGCACGCGTCGAACGCGGCGTAGTCGGAGAGATCATGGGCGAGATCGTGGGGGAATTTCTTTATCCGGAAAGGGCGAAACGTCCGCCCCCTCCCTCTTTATAAGCAGAGGAAACAGGGGCACTCCGTTCACCTCGCCATTCGCTGCTTGATCTTGAAAACCACCATTGCTCCCCCGCTTCCTAAGCCGTATCAGAGCACCGCTCCGCCTCGTCGCCACATCGTCACACCACCAACGCTGCCGGGTCACCTCCACCGCCTCCGCCATGGTTCAAAGTCGACAAGGAAGGGCGTGAAGTCGTCAAGCGCAGCTGCTCATGGGCGCCGCGAAAGGAGCGGCCGTCTTCCCCAGCCTCGACGCAAAGGAGCCGAGGGAGGGCTACTACTTGTTTTGGTCGACGGAGACACGGAAGATTCACGCACCAAGGTACTCCCAGCCGCTGCCTCTGAATTAGCCCCAACCTGGGTGCCCTTTTTCGGCTTTGTTCTTCTATTATGGCTCGCCGCCTTCTCCAAGTTCTTTATGATATCATGAACACCTACGGCCTCCGCCTCCTTGACTTCACCCCCAACGCCGTTCTCACCATGGCGGTTTTCGCACACCTTGCGAGAACTTTGTCGGAGTCCACCCAAACGTAGCCCCTCTTCCGTCACTTCTTCATGCCTCAAGGCCGAGAGGAGAGCCACTTGCCGGAGGGATTGCTTGGGTCTCTAGGATCGGCAAGAAAGAAGCATATCCGGAAGGAGAGCTCCGCAGCAAGTGGGATGAGTGGAGAGCCAATTGGTGTTGGATCGTTGAGGAGAACCCGCAGCCCTTCATCGCTGCAGGCGCCAAACCCCAATAGTGCGCGGCAACGATTGGAGCAACTTGGCGCCGGAGGATGCTAGGTTGAAGATTGCTGTGACCCGGATCTTGCGCCTCAGGCTTGCCGGACTCATCGTAGGCGCAGATTTCCTTCGCCGCCGCATCGCTCCCTTGCAGGAGAGGAAGAGACCTGCTTGGGAGTTCCAAAACGCAGCGGACATCATGAGGCTGCGCCCGGGCCTCATCTGGAATTTCACTGTCTTGGAGTTGACGGCGATAAGCCAGAGCTGTTCAAGCGATGACCCCGATCACCCCGAGTGGTGTAGGTTCTTGGGGTCGTTCCATTGTGCAACAACTTTTTCGCTTTACGATCAAGATCCGCGCCATGATGCCATTGTGCGATTCACATGGGATCGTTCCAACCTGGCAAGAGCCTGCGGACGACATCGTGCGGCAGTTCTTCGACAGCTTGGAGGAAGTGCCAATCCGCTATGATGAGCAGAAGAAGCTCACCCGTGACACCACCGACGACGAGATGCGACGCATCGCCACCCGGTTGGAGGAGGCGGCAGCAGCTGCTGCTGCTGGCGTCTTCGGGTACACCGTGGAGGAGGCAGATGCAGCAGAGGCGGCAAGCCTTGCCGAGCGAGGGGAGTTCGCCGGTGAGGAAGAGCTTGCCGAACCCAAGGCCGAGTCGAGCGAACCAGCCGAGGGCGCTTCTTCCCCACCATCCAGCAGCTTGCCGCAAACGGAGCCCCCGGCTCCGCCAAGGAGGCGTCTCCGCAGGCCGGAGACGAGACGGGCGGCAGACGGGCTAACAGACGCATGGCGCTGCGCGATGTGCTCTACTGCTGCAATCGCTGTTGCGCTGGAGCATCCCGCACCGTCTATGCGATAACCGAGGCGGCATCCTCCCAGTGCCACCGTGCCACTCCCGCCAAGCGGTCAAGAGAACCCACCTCCGCCTCTTCGCACCGGAGGCGAGCCGAATTTGATCTCTCCAAGGCTCGGCTTCACGAGGAAGAAGAAGAAGAGTAAGCTTCTATGCTGTGCTTGTATTTCTTTAATTTTATTGCTTCGCCTTGAATCTGATTTGCTTCATTCTCGAACTCTTTCCTTTTCGTGACGCCGGCCCAGAGAGCGTAAAAGGGCCAAGACTCCGGTGGTTGTCATCGAGGATGATCCGCCGAGACCGCAGAGGATGCGCCTGAGACCACCTTGCCGGACCCGCAAGCTTTCTCAGAGCAGCCCCCAAAGACAGCCCCCAAACAGTAAGTGTTGAGTTTACCTTCACTGCTTTGAGTGTGCATGGTGCTCCTTTTTTGCTGATATCTAGCTGTTGATTTGTGTAGAAGCAGACCAGCCTCATCAGAGGGGCCGGAAGTCGCCTCCCGGCAAGTACCGCCTATTTCAACCACGCCCGCCAAGGGGGGGGATTCTCCGCAAGGGAGCGTTCTCCTAAGGAGACTACTCCGCAAGGGAGACTACTCCGGCAAGGGACAGCACCAGTGATCCTCCGGTGGTTGAGACCATGGCCACGGATCCCATTACAGGTAATTCCCTTGTGCGAAAATTTCCCTTGGGTTCTTCTTTTCTTCTTCGCTTTTCTTTCCAAACATTTGCTTGATCGTTCTTTTCTTTTTCTCGGGTCATCAGATCCATCCGCCGCAGAGCCAATGGAGACCGAGGTCGCTGGGCGAAGAGGACGCCAAGGGCAACACCGACAATGTCGCCACCATGGAAGAAGAGGCTGGTGCCGATGGATCCGCCGCGAAGAGGCCGCCGAGCTGCCAGCCGCAAAGGTCGGGCGAGGGTCTCGGCGGTCAGACCGACGACTTCGAGGCCGCTAGGAGCGCCTGTGCTACACCGACAGCCGATCCCTCCGCCACCGATGCAGCTGCCAGTTCGAAGAGCCTCAGCTCGGCGCCTATCTGAAGGCCGGGCGACGGCGTCTTCATCAAGCTCCACAGGCGCCAAGCTCCATGGCGCCGGTCGAAGGGGAGACCTTTGACGAAGAGCTGCTCGCCTCTGCTGGGCTGTCGCTAGTTGACGCGCCAAGCAGCAGCAGCGGCGAGTCTGAAGAGGAGCAGCTGCTGAAGAAGCTGTTGTCGCTCTACCGAGCCCGACAAGCCAAGTTGGAGTCCCGGGAAGCACTTGTCGCGAGGGCGGGAGCAGACATGGAGAAGCGCGGAGAAGAGCTCCGGGGCGCCAACCAAGAAGCTCTCCGGAACATAGCGAGAAGAGCGGAGCAACTTTCGAAGAGCGCATGACCTTCATCCTTGAGAAGGCTGAGGTCGAGGAGCAGCAACGGCTTGCTGCCGAGAAGCTATCTGTGCAAGAAGGCGACTTGGCGCAGCGGAAGATCAATCTTGACAGCTATGAAGAGGAGCTTGCCGCGCGCGAGCAATCAATTGGCGGAGCTCTCAAGGAAGCAAGGGACGCTGCCGCAGCTGCCGAGGCTGCCAAGAAGGAGCTGGAGACTAAGGTGACGCAGCTGGAGGCCAACCTCCAGAAGAGCGGCGAGGAGCTTACTGCGCTGAAGCACGAGCGTGAGAAGGACGCCTACACTCTTGGCGAGTTGCAGGGCCGTCTCGCTGAAAGGATCAAAGAGCTCGATGCCGCCAAGGACTCCAAGGCAGATCTTGAGCTGAAGCTGACCACTTTGATGGAGACCCTGGACAGCGCCAAGGAGCGGGAGGTGGCCTTGTTGGAGAAGATCAGGACCCCATTTAGGAGTTGCCGACGAGTGCCACAACCGCCGTAACACCTTCAGAGAGAACGTGATGCACTGGACAGAGGGTCTTGTAGATACTGCCGCCGCCATAGACAAGGAGCTGACGAAGCTGGGGATGGTGGACCTTGGGTACTCCTCCGATGAGCGCCTCCAACCCAGCGCCAAGCTCAGCCTATTCTTCAAGGGCGTGGTGACGGCTCTCCGCCGACCTGTGAAGAGATCCCAAGCAGCTGGCCGAGGAATCGCGCCAAATCTGCAGTGAGAGCCCTCCAGAAGGTGTTGATGAAGGTGGCCTTCCGCAATCCAGGCCTCAACCTTGCCGGAGTCCTCAAGTCCTTGCCACGGATGCCGATGTGGAGGCACTCAAGGCCCTTGTCGCACTCCATTGTGGACAAGGTGGGCAAGATCAAGAGAGTTGATGGCGCACCGCGAGACTAGGCCGCCAATTTTATCTTTCCCTTGCCGCTGCATTGATCATGTTTAGAAAACAATTTATTAGATCTGCGACATGTTATTTTGTAATACAACTTTATCTTGGGCAATGATTGCAATGTTATTTCCTTTACTTGATTCCTTCCTTTGTATGTTTGTGCCTCACGCTTTTAGGCAACTTGTTTGCGGCGCTGGCACCTTGTCATGGAAGGCCGAGAGTGCGAACGTCAAAGAGCCACTCGGGCGATGTTGCCTCGACAAGAAACCTTGTCGCAACTAGTTGCAGCTCTCTTAAGTTGTTGAGCGGACTCGAAACAAAGTAAGGGCGCGACTAGCTACGAGTTGGTTCCTCCGCGCACAGGTTTTCCATACAAAGTACTTATCGTTCGAGGAGAATAACTTAAAAAATTTAAAATTTATTGCTCAAACTTTGGCAACTTAGCTTTTCCGCCGTTTGCTTCCCAGTAAGGCTTGACCTCCTCGAGCGACGCTTGGTCCACACCGTTATCTTCTCCTTCCCCCCCGGCAAACTTGTGTGCGAGGAACCCTTCCCTTCTTTGAAGAGAAGATGTAAGAGAAAATAAAGATATGGAGCCTCATGGCTCGTTAGTGCTTACCGGGAGTGGGTGCTGCACAAAGTGTCAGATAATATATGCAATATAATGGAAAAAGCATAAAACTGACAAGATGTGCGCAACACGTGAGCTTTACTTATGCACGGGGTCTGCGCCCGGCTTTGTACAAATGATTACATGCAACATCGGCAAGACTTGTACAAAAGGTGGTTGCTTGGAACAGGTTCGCAACCGCGCTTTTTACTGGTAGAACTTACGAAGATGCTCTATGTTCCAGGAGTTGCTCATCGAACGCCATCTTCGTCTCTCAGCGGACAGCGCGCGGAGCCTAGTGACTCGTTTCACCCGATAAGGGCCTTCCCACTTCAGCGTCAACTTGTTGGAATTTCTTGGCGGTGAATGCGCCGAAGAACAAGGTCGCCTTCCTCGAGACTTCTGCCATTAAGTTTGCGGCTATGGTAGCGGCGCAAAGCTTGCCGGTATCGAGCAGCTCGCACAAAGCAGCTTCGAAGGCGGTCTTCCTCAGGAGTAGCGTCATCTTGTCGCAGCCGCTCCTTGCTCGAAGCTCATCATAAGCGAGCACTCGAGGCGACTCAGACACGAAGTTCCGTGGGGAGAACTGCCTCCGCTCCATAGACTAGAGCGAAAGGTGTCTGGCCAGTGGCTCGATTTGGCGTCGTCCTGATCGACCAAAGAACCACCGGCAGCTCCTCAATCCAGTTTCTTCCGCACTTGTGCAGCCTGTCAAAAGTCCTGGTCTTGAGTCCGCGACAAGACTTCAAGATTCGCCTCTCCGCTTGACCGTTCCTTCTCGGATGAGCAATGCAGGCCAAGCAGACCTTGGCGCCAAGATCTTGGACGTACTACATGAAGGTGCGGCTCGTAAATTTGGTGCCGTTATCGGTGATGATCCTGTTTGGGATCCCGGCGACAAACAATCGACACGAAGAACTTGACTGGCATTGATGCGTATGTCACCTTCCTCATCGCTTCCACTTCCGGCCACTTTGTGAACTTGTCGATGGCGACGCATAAGTACTCAAAGCCCCCATAGCTCGGGAAAAGGGCCGAGGATGTCGAGCCCCTAGACCAAAATGGCCGTGATAAAGGGATCGTGCTGGAGAGCTAGAGCCGGCTGGTGTATCTGCTGGAATGGAATCGCATCGCTTCACACTTGGTTACTTGTGCGCTTGCATCCCGGAGGGCTGTCGGCCAAAAGAAACCTTGCCGGAACGCTTTGCCGGCAAGTGCTCTTGGCGCCAATGTGGTGACCACATATGCCTCCGTATCTCTCGCCAACAGCTTCATCCATCTTCCCGCAAATACACTTCAATTTCACACCGTTGAGTCTTCTTACATGCATAGGTGTGTTGTCGATAAACTGGTACATACTTGACTGCCGGGCTACTCTTTTCGCTTCTTCTTGCTCTTCGGAAGTTCTCCGTTCAAGGAAATGAACAATCTCTTTGTGCCCATGTCGGAGCTTGTGGCTCGACAACAAGGACTAACGGCACATCTGCACATGGGGGAACATCCGCTTCACGGCAAGAACTTGCGTCTCAGTCGGAAAGCTCGATGTTCCCCGGCAAGCTTGCCGGAGCAAAACTTGTCGGGGCGCTTTGCTTCAACGGAACAAACCATAGGGCTTGTCGGAGCAGCATCGCTTCCTCAAGACTCTTAGCGTTGATCTTAGGGACCTTCTTGGACGGTGGAGCTCGGGGAGCTCGGCCTAGGAAGATAGTCGCCAGAATCAACTTTCTCTTCTTGCTCTGTCCGATTGATGGCGCTTCTGGGTTGGTTGAGTTAGCTTGAGCACAAAGGTTCCGGGTTCCACAGTGTAACTTAAGTGCAGCAAGACTTTGACGAAAGCCATCAGCAATATCATTCGAGCTCTTGGAACATGTTCCATTTGCAAGCCGTCAAAGTGTTCTTCTAGCTTCCTCACTTCATCAACATAAGCTTCCATCAACGGACTTCGATAACTCTTTTACTTGCGGATGACAAGTCGTGGAGTCACCCCGACAATGAGCTTCTTAATCCCAAGGTCTATCAGCGATCTCGAGACCGGCAAGCAAACCCTCATACTCTGCGGTATTGTTTGTTGCTTGCTCCTTGGGAAAGTGCATCTGGACTACGTACTTGAGGTGCTCTCCTGGAGTGCGACAAGCAGCACGTCAAGACCGGGCGCCTTTGCAGCTAGAAGGCACCATCAAAGTACATTATCCACTCTCGCTTGCTTCTTTGACGGGATGTTTGTCTCTCGAAATTTCTTCATCTTGTGTTGGCGTCCATTCTCGCTATGAACTCCGCCAACGCTTCGCTTTTGGATAGTTGAAGTGCTTTCAAACTTGAGGCCAAAGCTTGACAGTTCCAATACCACCGACAATCCCGCCTGTTGCTTCGGATTTGGCAAGATCCTCTTGACGGAAAGCGGTAATGACGACCGTGATCTCGTGTGCTTGAAGTAATGGCGCAGCTTTCTCGAGGCCATGAGAAGGCCGAAGCAATTTCTGCACACCAGAGTACCTTGACCTAGCCTCGCAAGAGGGAATCGACAAAGTAAACTGGGCGCTCCACCATTCTCTTCGCACATTCTCACATTCTCGCAGATCCATCTTTGTCGGGACCCGAGCTTGTCGGGTGAAGTGCCTTGCTTGTTGCTTTGGATGCATCCGCCTTTGGTTCTTCGGCTCATCTTCCGCCTTCCTCTACGCCACTAACGCAGCACTAACCACTAGATTGGTCGCCGCTATATATAGCGATAACTTCTCTTGTGGCTTAGGTGCGACAAGTGTTGGAGCCGGAGGACAGGTATCTCTTTAAGTCTTGCAGCCGCAGCCTCCGCTTCGAGTCCATTTCATTGGACCTGCCTTTTTCAAAATTTTGAAAATGGCGAGGCGGCGCTCAACAGACCTAGAAATAAACCTCTTTGAGAGCAGCTACGCAACCCAAGCAAGCCTTCGTACATCCTTGACGCGCTTTGAGGCTTCAATCTGCTCAATGGCCTTGATCTTGTCGGGATTGGCTTTAATTCCTCACGAGACCACGAAGAACCCGAGAAGCTTGCCGGAGGGGACTCCAAACACGCACTTCTCGGGGTTGAGCTTGAGGTTGATCTTACGCAGATTTGCAAAAGTTTCATCTAAATCTTGAACCAGAGTTGTCCTGTCTTTGCTCTTGACCACTATGTCATCCATGTAAGCTTCTACATTTCTGTGCATTTGTGGCTCAAAAGCTTCATGGACTACTCTTGCAAACGTTGAACCAAAGCATTCTTCAAACCGAAAGGCATCCGTATGAAACAAGATGTGCCACATGGAGTGATGAATGCGGTTTTCTCCTCATCCTCTTACGCCATGAAGATCTGATGGTATCTCGAGTATGCATCAAGAAATGAAAGCAAATCACATCCGGTTGTGGAGTCAACAATCTGGTCGGTCTTGGCAGCAAGGGAAATGGGTCTTTGGGACAAGCTTTATTAACATCGGTAAAGAAGTCGATACAAAGCCTCCATTTCCCGTTTGCTTTACGCTGCGACTTCACGTGATTGGCCAACCACGTGGATGGAGCACTCCTCGACAAGGCCTGCTGCTTCCAACTTCTTGATTTCTTATGCGATGAATTCTTGGCGCTCCACCGCTTGCTTCGACTTTACGCTGACGGGTCTCGCATGGGGACGTATAGCTAGGTGGTGCTCAATTACTTTCACAGGAACACCGGGATGTCGACGGTTGCCATGCAAACACGCCGACATTCGCCAAGCAGAAAGCAACGGCGCCGCTTTCCTATTTAGGGTCAAAGCGTGGTAATCGATGGTGAAGGTACCACCGGTGCCCGTCCTCCTTGGCGGACACCTTCTTGGTTGCTGGTGGAGCTGCCATCGTCTTCTTCTTGCACTTGCTTTCTGGAGCTCGGCGAAAGTGCGTCCTGCGGCGGTGGCGCAGCACTCGAAGAGGTGCGCTTCCGGAGTGGGCATCGAACTCTTGCCGGACTTGGATTTCTTCTTCCCCCAAAGTTTCAGCGGCAGGTGTCTTGTGATCTCGCGGCTGTCTTTGCTTCCCATTAGATCTTGTCGGCCGCAGAGATAAGAGCATCTTTCTTGTCGCCATGGACAGAAATGACACTTATCGGGCCCGGCATCTTGAGTAAGTTGTATGCATAATGAGAGGCTGCCATGAACTTGGCGAAAAGTCTTTGGGCGACCAAGTATCCCATTGTAAGGCAATGGAAAATCAGCAACGTCGAACGTGACCCTCTCGATCCTGAAGTTTAGCTAACGCCAAATGTTACCGCAACAGCGTGATCTTCCCCTTCGCTTGCTCCTTCCGGATTGATTCCTTGGAATGCGCCGATCGGTCTCGAGCTCATTGTCCGGGATCTGAAGCTTCCGGAGCACCGCGGAGGAGATCAGGTTCAAGACGGCCCGCCGTCAACTAGCATCTTGGTGACCTTGAGGTTGCGGATAGTTGGTGAGACCAACATCGGCAAACACCCGACCGCAGTTATGCGATCGTGGTGGTCCTCAATATCAAAAGATGATAGGCGTCTTTGGACCATTTTAGAGGCTTGCGTGACTCTACGGATGGTTCTCACTGCATTAACTTCCGCATCCATCGCTTGAGTTGGCGGTGTGAAGTATGCGCAGAAGCACCACCGTCCAACGCAGAGGGACCTCTCGTGGCTTTCGAAACTCCTGCTCATCGGCTTCATCATCATCCATGTCTTCATCGCCGCCGTCGTCTTCGTCTTTGTCGGCGGCCGTGGGAGGTCTGTCTCCTTACATTGCTTGGCCTTGTCAGCGGCCCTCCCCGGCCGGGCGCTTCTTGCCGCCTCCTCCGGCACCTTCCCTGGCCTTTCTCCTTGTCGCGCGCTTCGTATTGACCTTCTTCGCTGTTCAACAAGCTGCTCGACCTTCTTGCAGCTCTGGAGGTCATGGCCCTTGGTGCGGTGGATCTTGAAATACTGCTTGTTGAGTTGTCACGCTTGTCGGGCGACCGCCATAGCCTGGTCGTTGGCGCGCGGCATAACCTCCTTGCCGGAGCTACCAACTTTGGCTTTATTGGCGGCACCTCCATTGCCGGACCGCTCGACAACCAGACATATCTTTGGCCTTCTTCTTTACTGTTGTTCCGCCGCTGGCTTTTCCTTGCCGGAGCGATCTCCTCACTGTCGAATCCTGCTTCTGCATTCTCCCCTGGGAGTCTTCTTCCTTCCTCTGCACGTGCACACTTGTCGGCCAAGGCATACAACTCACTGACGTCCTTGACTTTGCACATCGCCATCTCCTCCCTCATCCTGCGGTTTCGCACGTTCTGATGAAATGCGCTGATCACCCATGGCGGTGGTGGACATCCGATGTTGTAGTGCACACGGTGAATCTTCCGAATGAACTTGCGCAGGACTCTCCTTCCTTCCGGGCGGCGGATGAAGGTCACTCTCTCGCCATGAGGTTTGTGGCACGCCTATGAAGGCGCCGACAAACAAGCGGATGGCATGAATCGCCCAAGAGGATATGGAGTTGTCCGGCAAGTGCATGAGCGAGGATCTCGACATTGGGCTTGAGTACCGCCGGAAGTAGTTGGCGAGGATCTTGTCGCCTCGCCCCCGCAGCCTGCACCGCGATGGTGTAGATCTTTGAGAACTCCGACGGATGCGCCCCGCCATCGTGCTTCTACGGCACATCCGGTTTGAAATTCTTCTTGTCAGACCCTTTGGACTTGCCGCAGCTCACGGGGTGAACGCGGGCAACCTACCGTGATACGGCAAGTCGCCTCAGTTCCTCGGGCGCATGCATGTCGACAGTGGGCCCAGCCAAGGCTGGTCGGATGACGTCCGGCGCTTCTCTCCGGCGCCGATCGCGAAGTTCGGCGTCTTCTTGTTGCCGTTCTTGAAGAACTTGGCGCTGATCGCGACGAGCTCGTGGATCCGACGAGGCGGTGGAGTCATTGTCGAGGTGGATCCGTGAGTCGGCGAACAACTTGGCCTTATACAGGTGGAGAGTGCATGGTGGTTGCACCTCCACGGGTTTCATCGCCACCAGCTTGTGCTTGGCGGTCCTGCGCATGCAGCGGCGTGCTTGTAGCTGCGCGTGGAGTGTCGCCATTAAGCGGTGATGAGACTACGGATGGTGGCCCTCCACTCGTCGATCTTGTCGGACGCCGGAGGGTAATCAGGAGCGATTGAGCTCAGCGCCAAAGCTTCTTCTCGAGTGGTGGGCGGCGGCGAACGGGTGCGAGGCGGGATATGCTTTCGGACTTCTATTTATGTTAGAAGGAGCAGTCCTTCGTCCGGCGACCGTGTCGCTTCAGCAGCGAACATGTCGACGTGCATGCTGGTCTCCAGCACTGCGAGATCCACCAGCTCGGCCTTCGTCCAACGAGCGTATGGTATTGTGAATACCATGACGCTATCGGTACCGCGGCTCCTGGGATGGACGCGGTGAATGTCTGGACGCCGAGGTCTGCGCAGCCTTGTCCTTGGACTTGGCAATGTCGTGGGCTCCCTCGTCCACGTCCGTTCTTCCGCCGGCGTCTACCCCACCGCCTGTTTGCTCCGGAGGTGGTGGGTTCGACGCGGACGGCTCCGTTGCCGCCGAAGCCTTCTTCTTCGGTGGCATGTCGATGAAGATGATGAAGATGCAGCTCGTGTGAACGCCGGATCAGGTTCACACAGCATCGACGCCCCCTACCTGGCGCGCCAAAGATGTCGGGGAGGCTGATCGTACCCACGGACACCTATGGGACCGGAAGCCCGGGTCCCTTTCGGTTTGGTGGGGGGCGGAGATCGCACGAAGAGCAGATCGAGGCTGATGCACGGCAGCGGTTTACCCAACTTGAGCTCTCGGAGAGATAATACTCCTACCGCTTTGCTTATGCGGTTGTATTGTGTTCTTGCTAGGGAGCAATGAGAGCTACAAAACCTAGCCCGAGTGTCTCACGGTTTCGAATGAGCTGAACCGAACCCTCTCTACGTTGCGCATGGGCCTCCTTTTATACGCTCAAGGAATCACCAACAGGTGGCAACGTATGCAAGGGTAAAAAGGGAAAATAAGTAGCGGTTGGTACAGCTACTTGTACAGTGCATCATACCTAACTCGGCGGCGGGGGACAAAGGCAATAAATGCCCGTCTAAGTCTCCCCAAGCAGGTGCATAAAAGTGGCCAGTCACAGGCGCCACCGTCTGCCACGATGGCCATCTTGTCGTGCCGCTTACCATCTGCTCTCCGTGGCTACCTGACAGCCTCTTGACAGCGATGCAGAATGGTCCCATGGCGACACGTTGGTGGATGAGCCGGAGCGGAGATGAAGAGAAGGTTACTGCGGCAAGTGCCTTGCCGCATGGCTGAATCCTTGTCGCGCGGTAGGCTTGTCGCTCTCAGAGCCTTCCCGGCAAGCTCCTCTTGCCGGGGTCTTGTCTTCCACGCGTGCCTGGGGCGGCCTTCCCAACGAGCTCCTCTTGCCGGGGCCTTGTCTCCTTGGCTTAAAACACTTTGTTCTTGAATGGCTCCAAAGGAGCCACAGAGAGTCTTGGCGATCCCCTGGCAAGCCTTGCCGCGGGGTGCTACAACTGCCCGTGCACGAGTTCTGGATAGTAGGGTACCCCTACTCTAGTACACCGACACCCGTGCATAGGCCGAAATGGAAGCCGCAGCCGCCGTCTGCCATCCACCGTCCGCCGCCAATGATGAATCAATAAAACCGTGAATCAGCCGAACCGCCGGCCTTTTTTCGGTTTTTCTTTAAAACTCGATCGGTTAGTTATTTAGCGAACGTTCGTTCGTTTAGCTTCTGTAGCGAATGATTTCATTCTTTAGTCACTTGTAGCGGACGTTCGTCCGAAAGATTTTTCTTTTTTTTTTATTTTCGGCCAGGGACTCATCTGTGAATATTTTCTTCGCAGATTAGCCCCTGATCTTTAAACCTTCGTAACTTTTTACTCGTTTGTCCAAATCCAACGAAACCAATGCCCACTTCTTCGCTATGATCCCCTATATCCAGAGAACATATAAAATCAGCTTCTGAAATTTTAAAATTTGAATTAGATCAGATTCAAATTCCAACTTTTTTTGGTTATAACTTTAGTTTTATAACTCTGATTTAATTGATTCTTTTTGCAAATCAACGCTTATCACATGTACTTTCTGTTAAGATCAAAATCACATGATTTTGCTGCTGTTAAAAATATGTTTGTGTCCATGAGTTTTATTTGATGGTTTTGAAGTTTTCCGAAGTATTTTATTCGTTCTTTTGGATCTTTGAGTGATTGCTTATGTGTGGTTATAATTGCTTGCTTATGATAGATTGAACGGAGTGTGACGAGTAGAACTATCAGGAGTTATGAGTGCGAAGAATCTTCATCAACAGTACAAGGCAAGTTCACACTTTGATCATACTCTTCCTATACCCAGTTTTACTTGCATTAGATACACCCCTCAAATATTTGCATGAGTAGGATTTGGGAATTGGGATTTGCTATGTAGTTGATGAGGTAGGAACCTATTACATTTTTGATACACGCCGAGAATATACGTTATGCTCATATTGCTTAGCCATGCTAGTAGACAGGATTGGTATGTGCGATTCATGAAAGATGAGAGAGATATAATAATTATGGGTTAACTTAAGGTGGCAATGTTAACACAACTCTGGGTGGAATGGTTGGGGCACCCTGGAGAACCCAGTGGCTTGCCCGGGCACCTGGAGAACCCAGTGCTTGCCCAAGGGGATCCCAGAGTACCCGTGTGATCACCCTATGGAATGCCACCCAGGCTCAAAGGGATCATAAGATTATTCATGCTAGAAACTTCCGTGTGCAGCCACAAGCCATTATGGGCTCTGGCATAATTGAGTAAGTTATGTGACCTCTTTCAGTGGTAGACTAGCAGATGTAGGGGAAAGTAGGTGTAACTTTCTACCGAGTTAATGCCTCAGAATGACTGTGTCTCAATCATCCATTTCTCAAACATCAGGCAGTGCGAGAAATTCAACGGAGGAGAACGAGTCTGCAGAGTGTACAAACCTCTGCAGAGTGTACAAACAAATCATGATTTGCCGTGTCCCCGGTAATGGACAATTTGACTATTTGGTATTGAATTACTGGTTGATCTCATCACTTTACTTAATGAATTTGTTAGGTTATTATTACTTAGTAATTTTGGGATTGAGTTATTTATTTCTAGGGAAACTTAAGGTAAATTCCTTATTTGGCCCTTTCTTAAAATTTGCTTCCTTATTTGGCCCTTTCTTAAAATTTGCTTCCTTATTTGGCCTAAAATAAAATTTCTTCCCTATTTGACACCTAAAGTAAATTTTGTTCCTTATATGACACTTTCGTTCAATTTAGTCACTAAAGATGTTAAGCGTGAGGCTTAAAAGACCACCTTATCCCTGGTGCATTGTTTAACTATCCTAAATGAAATAAAAAGCAATCAGTTCACCCATACTTTTGGGATGTTCAACGGATACTGCACATGTATATGAAGAGATTAAAGGGAGTGACATATTCCATTGGTGATCAGTTGGTGTTTCCTGTTCCTCGCGTGCATGTGTCTTGAGTTGTGCCATCGTCGATTTCTATCCGGCGACGAGCAGTACGTGCAAGTGCATTAGTGCAAATCAATCCAGCTGGTTACGTACTGCTTGTACGCCTCTCGATCCGTGGCCGGAAAGTTATCAGTTGCAGCTATTTTGTACGTGCATCTCACCGGAAAGTACTCGGCCGTACTTCAAGCTACTTCTCATCAGAAGGTACACGAGTCGAGACCTGTGTCAGCCTTCTGCTTCAAGCTACCTCTCACAAGACGGCCACGACCTTGCGCCACAAGGCCTCCCGGCGCTCCGGCTCTTTAAGATCCCGGCATGGTCACCGCGCTCCTCCACCCGTCATGCGTCGCTGGCCTCCTTAGCCTGCGTTCTTGGCTTGCCGCTAGCCGGCCACGCCGCCTCGGGTCGGCTCCGCCTCTACCCGCGACTAGGTTCTACGCCTCACCGGGCCACCTCGCCGCCTCCGCCTGCTTCGCGCCGGCCGGCTTCCGCCATAGCCAGCTGCCCGTCACCGGTGACCCCCTTAAGTCCGGTTGGGGTCATGACGAGCTCACCTCGGCCGGCGGAATAGGAGAGAGAAGAGAGTTTGTTTTTTCTTGCATGTTGCATGTGGTGGGCCTATGCAGGAGAAGGAAGGAGAGAGGCTGGCAGTGGGCCTTGCGGCAGCTAAAAATAGCGCCGATGCCCCCAGCTGACCCCCAGTTTTCTGTGTTTCGCTTGCCAGCACCGGCCGTAGTTTTCGCTATTGGGACCGTTTTTGACCGCCGGCGCAAAAAAAGTTGCTCCCGGGGGGCTTCCTGTGGGGGCCTAGTGGAGATGCTCTCATGGCCTCAATGTCATGAGCCGTCTCTGTACTGTTGCACTCGCTAGTATTATGAATGTTTTGTATGACTTTTACACGTACAGATCAGTTTACCTAAGGAACAAAATATTGGAGCATGCATATACACGGGCAACATCTGTTGAACCCTAAAATATGGGTGAACGGATTGCTTCTTTTACAACATCCAGGATAGTTACACAATGCGCTAGGGGCAAAATGGTCTTTTCATCTCACACTTAACCCCATTATTGACTAGAAATGACGGAAGTGTCATATAAGGAACAAAATTTACTTTAGGTGTCAAATAGGGGAGAAAATTTTATTTTAGGCCAAATAGGGAAGCAAATTTTAAAAAAGGGCCAAATATGGAATTCTCTCCTACTTTAATACACATCTGGGTGGATTGGTTGGGGCACCCTGGGGATACCTGTGGATTGCCCGGACACCTGGGGAATCCAGTGTTATCCTAGGAGATCCTGAGGTATCCGTGTGATCATCCTATTGGAATGCCACCCAGGCTCAGAGGGATCACAAGATTATTCATGCTGGAAACTTCCGTGTGCAGTCACAAGCCATTATGGGCTCTGGCATAGTTGAGTATGTTGTGTGACCTCTTAGAATGGTAGACTAGCAGATGTAGGGGATGTAGGTGGTACGGTCTACCCATCGTAAAGAGTTAATGCTTCTGAAAGACCCTGTCTCGGTCATCCGTTTCTCAAACACCATGTAGTGCGAGAAATTCAACGGAGGAGATCGAGTCTTGTGGGGGAAAAGTCGCCAAACCTCTCAGAGAGTGTACAAACTAATCATGATTAGCCGTGTCCCCGGTTATGGACATCTTGAGTATCTGGTTCTTGAATTATCATGTTGATCTCATCACTTTACCTAATGAATTTGTTGGGTTGTTAATATTATTTTGGGATTGAGTTGGGGTTACCTTCTCAACATGGGCAATTTAACTTAGTAGTAAATAAAATGTATTCCTTTGTTGTAGGGAAAAATTGGCTTTGTGCAAAAATAAACTTAGAGCCTCCACCAGCCATATATGCATGTAGTGATAGCTATTATTCATCATTATCCGATGGTGTGAATTTGCCAGTACATTCAATATACTAACCTACACGTCTTCAACGTCTCATGTTGTAGGAATTCTTATGGCGAGTAAGTGATACGTTAGGGTTACGATTTCTACACTCAACTTTGCCGTTGGCATTGTTGGGAACTCCACAACTTTGTTTTTACTTCCGCTATGGATTGAGGTAATAGTATTTACGTTACTTTATACATGTGATTTACCTCTGTTATAAATCCTCGAGTACTGTGTGTGTCATTATACCGATCCAGGGATGACACTTAAGCACAGAGACTTCGATCCATTCGGGTCGGGTCGCTACACGATGCGCGTCGGGAATGGTTCCTAGGTCGATTTGATCGCCCTCGACACGCTACCTCTACATCTACCTTCGGGATTAGTTTTAGACCTCAATAATTGTTATTTGGTGCCAGCGTTGAGCATGAACGTTATATATATTTGGATCTTGTTTATTGCAAGATCGTTACTCATTTAAATCAGAGAATAATGGTTGTTCTATTTATATGAGTAATATCTTTTATGGTCATGCACTTTTGATGAATGGTCTATTCTTGTTGACTCTCGATCATAGTGATACACATATTCATAATATTGATGCAAAAAGATGCAAAGTTGATAATGATAGTGCAACTTACTTGTGGCACTGTCCTTTTGGTCAGATTGGTGTAAAGCACATGAGGAAACTCCATGCAGATGGACTTTTGGAATCACTTGATTATGAATCATTTGATACTTGCAAACCATGCCTCATGGGTAAGATGACTAAAACTCCGTTCTCAGGAACAATCGAGCAAGCTAATGACTTACTGGAAATAATACATACCGATGTATGCTGTCTAATGAGTGTTGAGGCACGCGATGGGTATCTTTATTTTCTAACCTTCACAAATGATTTAAGTAGGTATGGATATATCTACTTGATGAAACACAAGTCTTAAACATTTGAAAAGTTCAAAAAATTTCAGAGTGAAGTGGAGAATCATCGTAACAAGAAAATAAAGTTTCTACTATCTGATCGCGGAGGCCAATATTTGAGTTACGAGTTTTTCCTACATTTAAAACAATGTGGAATTGTTTCACAACTCACGCCACCTGGAATACCACAGCGTAATGGTGTGTCCGAACGTCGTAACCATACTTTATTAGATATGGTGCATTATATGATGTCTCTTACCGATCTGCCTTTATCATTTTGGGGTTATGCATTATAGATAATGACATTCACGTTAAATAGGGCACCATCTAAATCCGTTGAGATGACACCGTATGAACTTTGGTTTGGCAAGAAACCTAAGCTGTCGTTTCTTAAAGTTTGGGTATGCGATGCTTATGTCAAAAAGCTTTAGCCTGATAAGCTCGAACCCAAATCGGAGAAGTGCGTCTTCATAGGATACCCTAAGGAAACTATTGGTTACACCTTCTACCACAGATCCGAAGGAAAGATCTTTGTTGCTAAGAATGGGTCATTTCTAGAGAAGGAGTTCCTCTCGAATGAAGTGAGTGGCAGGAAAGTAGAACTTGATGAGGTAATTATACCTTCTCTTGAATTGCAAAGCAGCACATCAGAGAAAACCGTTCATGTGATGCCTACACCAACTAGAGAGGAAGCTAATGATGATGATCATGAAACTTCGGATCAAGTTTCTTCTGTACTTCGTAGGTCAACCAAAACACGTTCCGCACCAGAGTGGTATGGTAATCCTGTCCTGGAAGTCATGTTGTTAGACAATGGCGAAGCTACGAACTATAAAGAAGCTACGATGAGCCCAGATTTCGAGAAATGGCTTGAGGCCATGAAATTTGAGATAGGATCCATGTATGAGAACAAAGTGTGGACTTTCGTGGACTTAGCCGACGATCGGCAAGCCATTGATAATAATTGGATCTTCAAGAAGAAGACGAACGCTGATGGTAATATCACCGTCTACAAAGCTCGGCTTGTCGCAAAAGGTTTTCAACAAGTTCAAGGGGTTGACTACGATGACACTTTCTCACCCGTAGTGATGCTTAAGTCTTTCTGAATCATGTTAGAAATAGCCGGATTTTATGACTATGAAATATGGCAAATGGATGTCAAAACTGCATTCCTTAATGGATTTCTTAAAGAAGTTTTGTATATGATGCAACCAGAAGGTTTTGTCCATCCTGAAGGTGCTAAAAAAGTGTGCAAGCTCCGACAATCCATTTATGGACTGGTGCAAGCATCTCAGAATTGGAATATACGCTTTGATGATGTGATCAAAGCATATGGTTTTACATGAGACTTATGGTGAAGCCTGTATTTACAAAAGTGAGTGGGAGCTCTGTAGCATTTCTGATATTATACGTGGATGAAATATTGCTGATTGGAAATGATATTGAATTTCTGAACAGCATAAAAGGATACTTGAATAAGAGTTTTCTAAAATTAAAGACCTTGGTGAAGCTATTTACATATTGGGCATCAAAATCTATAGGGATAGATCAAGACGCTTAATAGGACTTTCACAACGCACACACCTTGATAAAGTTTAGAAGAAGTTCAAAATGGATCAGTCAAAGGAAGGGTTCTTCCATGTATTATAAGGTGTGAAGTTGAGTAAGAATTAAAACCCGACCATGGCAGAAGATAGATAAAGAATGAAAGTCATTCCCTATGCCTTAGCCATAGGTTCTATAAAGTATTGTAGCAACCCGACCTCAAACGGTCAAGCCTCTTCATATCTGTGCCATCCTTGGATCAGTATGCTGGCACGCACAGTAAATCAATGTATACATAGAAGTGCAATCACATGTATAAATAAACTAAAACTGATATATACCTCATAAGTCTGAGGGGAAACAATCAAACGGGTGTGGAGTCCCATCAACGCCATCGGCAGGTTGAGTCTAGACCGTAACCCAACAACAAAACTTACTCGTACTAGAAATAATCCTGCAACATGATACGTTGCAGCCGTGTAGGTCAGTACATTGAATGTACCGGCAAGATCACTGTAAGAAAAACAGATGATAAAACTATTCTCATATGGCTTTGTGGCTCCATGTCTGAGTTTCTACGTAAATGCTGATTTTATTTTCCCTACATCAAAGGAATGTATGAACCTGTACTACAAAGCAGATACCTATACATGACATCGTTCCGCCAACCGATGTCTCGTAACCCATATCATCATAAGTTGCCCACAATTACGTTTTTGAACCGGTGTTGAGAGTTCCGAGATAGATCCAAGTCTAGATGCTCAAATTGTCCGTAACCGGGGACACGGCTAATTGATTAGGTTTTAACCCTCTAGAGAGGTTTGTACACTTTGCACGCAAGATTTGATCCCTCCCTTTTCATCCTCGGACTTCAGATCGTTTGAGAACAGGACGATCAAAACATGGTCTTCTGAAGATTCCTCTGGCCACTGTCTGGTGCCCATCCAATCCTACCGTAGTTCTACATTTGTCATAGCGCCTGGCCCCACCAGTAGTCAATGACTAAGGTCAACCAAGCCAGAGCCCATAGTGACTTGCGGTTGAATAGGTAAGCTTCCGGGCATGAAGTATTCTTCCATCTCTTTGAGCCTGGGTGGAGCTTTTCGCATGATATCATGGCTTCTCCAGAATCACTAAGTACTAGGCGCACCGATGTACCCTTCTTAACCTTTCTCCACCCAGAGGTATATTGAATTCTTTTCTCGAGTCTTGAGGCCTTGAAGATGCAGTCCTTGCAGATGCCATCATGGAGTTGTTGTCAATAACATAAAGTCCTCCTTCTTCACACCACTCCCGAGCACTCATACCAAACCCCGTCTACAATAGCGTAGCATTAAAACTATACTCGCCCCAGCTTGATAATGTGGGAGATGGGTTCCTGCCTCATGCATTCTACTCAACTACAACAAGTCAATATCACTACTGGAGGGATTATGAATGGTGACACTAAATGCAATAAAGACATAGGTATGAATAACATGGTCAAAGTGAACTTGCCTAGTAAGTTGACGAAGATAATAACGCTCTCAGAAACTTTGATAAACTATTCGTCACTCCGAGAAAATCTATACAGCCAAACAGTGTATTCACATAAGCAATAATCCTAGAAAACAATACTAGCAATCAAAATAACAATAAAACATAAATAAATAAACCATAATGAAGTCAAAGAAAATCAAATAGAATTCCGAAGAAAACTTCAAGAAAAACAAAGGAGAAACCAACTCACACAATAACAGTTAATACTCTCATAACAACACTAAATTGCTCTAATAACTTTTCTAAAGCAAAGAACATACAATTCTAGTGAAACAACAGAAAATAATTTAGTAAAGTATTTACTAAAAGTCATTTTTAAAATACCAAAATTATTTTCTCTTGATTTTCCGTTGAAGGGAATCATTTTACCCTTATTTCTATTTAGTTATTTTAGGAGAAAAATAATTTGAATAAAAGCCAAATAACTCCTAAATGGTTTTGAATTTGAAAATTCAACCATTTCTAAATCTTTTCTATTTTTCCTCATTCAAAATATATTTCAAATTTCCCCTGGTTTGGAGTGTCATATTACTCCTGTCTTTATTTTGAAATTGACCAGTGGATTTGAATTTTGGAAATTCAAATAACTTAAAAATGACTTTCCAAATGATTCTTTGAACCTTCCAACTCTCTTTCTTCAATATAGAAGAAGCCATTTTATCTTCTCTCATGAAAATCATTGAGTTGCATAAAGTTTCTGAATTTGAAATATTTTCAAATGGGGTTCAAGCCTTTTCAAAAACCCTTTTCATTTCTGTAAGTGGAAGAAATCATATTATCTTCACTCTAGGTTTTTGTGATGAAATGAATTTGAATTCGTTGAGATCAAAATGCTACGTGAAATTCTAGGAGAGTCATTTCATTCCCTCTCATTCAACTTTCAAACTTTCAAATTTCACTGAATTTCACAAAATCAATGACTCAACAATCAAAGTTTTTTATTTAATATAACATTCCAAAATTTAGAATTTTGGGATGTTTGTAGCGATCCGACCTCATACGGTCAAATCTCTGTGCATAAGTGTCATCCTTGGATCGGTAATGCTGACACACACAGTACTCGAGGATTTATAACAGAGTGCAATCACACACTTATTACATCGAATAACTCAAAGGTAGTACTTATTACAATAATATGGTTGAAGGCCATCTAAATAAGATAACTGCAGAAGCTTCGAAGGTAAATGTGTCCATCAACTGCAACGGCATAGCTGAGTGCATGGCAACGACCTAGCGCACCTTACTCTTAAATGCGAAAACTCTGCAACATAATACGTTGCAGCCTGTGTAGGTCAGCACATGGAATATGCTGGCAAAATAACACTATAGAGCAGAGAACAGATAACAACTATCACTACATGCATATATGGCTGGTGGAGGCTCTATGGTTATCATTTTGCGTAAAGCCAGTTTTTCCCTACTGCAAAGAAATATATTTTATTAACTACAAAGTTTGTTGAAAACATTGATAATGGTAACCCCATCTCAATCCCAAATTAAATAATCAATAACTCAACAAATTAATTAAGTAAATTGATGAGATCAACATAATAATTCAAGCACCAGATACTCAAGATGTCCATAACCGGGGACACGGCTAATCATGATTAGTTTGTACACTCTGCAGAGGTTTGCACACTTTTCCCCACAAGACTCGATCTCCTCCGTTGGATTTCTCGCACTACATGTTGTTTGAGAGACGGATGACCGAGACACAGTCTTTCAGAAGCATTAACTCATTACGACAGGTAGATAGTACCACCTACATCCCCTACATCTGCTAGTCTACCACTGTAAGAGGTCACACAATTTACTCAACTATGCCAGAGCCCATAATGGCTTGTGGCTGCTCACAGAAGTTTCTAGCATGAATAACATAATGATCCCTTTGAGCCTGGGTGGCAGACCATAGGAAAAATAACACGGATACCCCGGGATTCTCCTTGGACAACACTGGATTCCCCAGGTGCCCACAAACGAATCCACCCAGATGTGTATTGAAGTAGCCACCTTAAGTTAAACCTTAGTTAACAAAGATCTATCACATCTTTCATGAATTCTCTCAAACAAATCCACGTCTACGAGCATTACATAGCAATATAAGCCTACGTAGCAACTCCCAAGGTTTGAATAAAGGACTATAGGTACTACCTCATCAACTACTTCCCAATACCCACATGTTAATCAAATCCTACTCACGCAATGTTTTTGAGGGTTGAATCTAATGCATAAAAACTAAGTAATAAAGGGGTATGATCAAAGTGTTACTTGCCTTGCTGACAATCTGAAAACCCTAGTGATTCGTAGTAGCACGCTTCGCACTCTGGAAACTCTATCATGAACAAACAATAGCATACATAAGCACTCAAGCATAAGTTCTATCGGCGTTCTAGGAACGGGGGTCCCCAGACTTGCCTGCCTGCGGCCCATGGCGTTACATATCATGGGCCAGACGCCCATCTTCATTGACAAGGCATCCAAGACCTTCATGAGGGTTCAAGCCTCACGAGGCGGCGGTGCAAGACTTCTCCCGGGAGTAGCCTAGCTGTGCAGGCTCACGAGGAAGCGAGAGATATCAAGGTGGGGCAAACCTCACGAGGCACTCGTGGCGTAAGCCATGATTTAACGGCGCCAAAGTGAAAAGTGCCGAGCGGGCGCCAGTGCAAGACAAAGATCCACATTTCCTCTTTGGTGCTAAGGAGGCAAGCGTGAGACGAAGAGTACCGAGGCATCGTGCAAAGGTTGCCATATTGGTGCAACAAGACCAAGACCAGGGGAGGACGGCAAGGCGGAGGTCATCTTGGAGCCCAAGACGGCGTCACCCTCAAAGGTTTTTCGCAGCGAAGACCGCTTTTGTCGGGATAGCTTGTACTAGCTGTCCCCTTCAAATTTTCCCACCGTTGTTGGCTCCCTTCCGCACAAATTTTTGGGAAGAGGACCAGGCCTATATAAGTAGAGCTAGCCACTTACAGAGAGGCCTCTCATCTTAGCTTGATCCAACCCGATCGAGAGCCTAGCCACAAGAACACCTCAACCTCGGAGGTTGTTCTTCCCTTGTCTTCATCATCGTACCTCAAGAGGTAATCCATCCACCACCACACTAGAGTAGGGTATTACACCACAGCGGTGGCCCAACCGATATATACCTCGTGTCTCTTTACGTGTTGTGAGTTCGGAGTTCGTCCACAAGATCTTAGCGAGCTTGAGCGTAGATCGGTAGGAGGGAAAGACTTCGCGGGCACCCCAGTGTTCGAACCTTAAGGGTTTGCCGGAACCCCACATCCGACATTTGGCGCGCCAGGTAGGGGTGCGCCAGAGCTTCTCTCTGCCAATCTGCACCGCGCTCTGCCATATCTCACTCTCATGGCGGGTGCGCCGCCATCCTTTCTATCGGCACCAATTGTTAGGGAGTCCGCACCGAGCCTCAGCTCCCGCCCTCCGGCGAGTTCAGTGACCGACCAAGTTCAAGCCAGAGATGCCGCCACGTTACGACGGCGCGGCGGATCTAGCGCCGTTCCTGCTGGCATACGAGGAGGCCGTCCTTGAAGTTGGAGGCGACGACAAGATCATGGCCAATTGGTTCCCCATGGCCCTCGCTGGCGAGCTGCGGGTCTGGCTGCTCAACCTCCCAGGGTCCATGGTGGCGTCCTGGGAAGAACTCTGCAACCTCTTCGCCGTGCGCTATGCAGCGCCAGCGCACCATGCAGTCGCCGCGCTGCTAGGTGGCTCCCAAGCGCTGCCTTCAGATCGGCACATCAAGCCTTTTTGCTGTCAGATTGGAGCAGCCTCCAAGCGCACGGGGGCTCCGCCGGGTTGGGCCTCGCCGGAGGCCGACCTTACCTTCGACTCGGAAGACCACCCTGGCTCCACCACCGGCTCCGGCATACGCCCAATGCTCTGTACACCTACCATTTCCAACGTGGCCGTCACCAAGACCCTCATCGATGGCGTCGCCGGCCTCAACTTGCTCTCCGTGGAAGCCTTCTGGTCTCCTCCACGTCTTGGCCGAGAGGCTCAACCTCATCAAGCCTTTTTTCGGGAGTAGGCGGCGAGCTGCCCATTCTTCCTGGGGCAAATCCGCCTCCCGTCCTGCTCGGCACCTTGACGCGACAACTACACACTGAGGCTGGTGGACTCCGACATCACCAGATTTGTCTCCCGTGACAATGTCAGACTCAGGTGCGGCTCTTGCTTTCGATTCATGGCGGCGACTCACCCGGCCTACAACCTCATGAAGATGCCAGGGAGCAAGGGCGTCCTCACCATCAAGGTGGACACTAAGGAGGCAGTGTGACGGGCCAGGCTCGCCTTCAAGGTCAAGAAGAAGAATACAGCCTGCCGGGCGCCACAAGACGCCCGAAGCCAAGGAGACCGCTACCGCCAAGAAGAAGCGATTTGTTCACCCAAGACAAGGCAAGAGACCAAGCAAGTGCCGGTTGATCAGGACGAGGTCTTCGGGAGCCTCCTTTACCATAGGGGCTAGTCTCGACCGGGACAAGAACAAGCCCCGTGAGGTTTTTATGGCATGAACAAGGAGATATTCGCATGGGAGCCCAATCAGCTGGTAGGGGTCCCGAGGGAGGTGATCCAGCATCATGTAAGGGTGTGCCCCAACATGTGCCCCGTGAAGCAGCGGGCGAGACGGCAGTCCGCCGAGAAGCAGGCCTTCATCGTCCAAGAGACACGCAAGCTAGAGGCGGCTGGTACCATTCAAGAAGTTCGATACCCTGATTGGCTGGCGAACCCCGTCGTGGTGCCGAAGAAAGTTGGGAAGGAACGGCTGTGCGTCGACTTCACCAACCTCAACAAATCCTGCCCCCAAGATCTGTTCCCTCTTCCGCGCATCGATCAAATCGTCGACTCCACCACCGAGTGCGATTTGATGTTTCCTGGATGCGTTCTCTAGATACCATCAGATCAAGATGGCGGTGGAGGATGTGGAGAAGACAGCCTTCTTGACACCATGTGGGGTGTATTGATACACCTGCATGCCTTTCGGCCTCCGCAACACGGGCACAACCTTTCAGCGACTGATGCACATCGCCTTGGGGCGGCAGCTCGGGAGGAACACAGAGGCCTACGTCGATGACATAGTAGTCAAATCTCGTGAGGCAAGGACATTGATTCAAGACCTGGAGGAGACCTTTGAAACCTTGTGCCGGGTGAACCTGAGGCTTAACCCGGAGAAGTGCGTGTTCGGTGTCCCCTCCGGCAACCTACTAGGGTTCCTTGTATCCCACAGAGGGATCGAGGCGAACCTAGAAAAGATTAAGGCCATTGAAGACATGAGCCCACCACAGACCCTCAAGGAGATGCAGAAGCTAGCAGGGTGGGTGCCCGCGCTAGGGCGTTTCATCTCCAAGCTAGGCGAGCGCGCCTTACCCTTCTTTAAGCTCATGAAGAAGAAGGGCCCCTTCGAGTGGACCCCGGAGGCCGACCGGGCCTTCCAAGAGCTCAAGAGATACCTCACCAGCCCCCCGGTGATGGTGGCGCCATGGTCTCTCGAGCCTCTGGTGTTGTACCTGGCCGCCACTCCGTACTCCGCCAGCGCGGCGCTCGTGGCCGTCCGGGAGGAGCGCCAAGACAAGGGAGTCCTGCGCCAAGCCAGGGTTGATGCAGCGCAGGAGCAAGAAGGTGCACCAAAGCCATCAGCGGCAGAAGATCAAGCTCGGCAGGGCAGCATCACGAAAGCTCCTGAGGACGGCCGAGTCTCAGGAAGTTCTCCGCCCCAGAATACGCCACAATCTCCGCAAGACCCGAGCCTCAACAGTGCACCAACCCTCATCGAGCACCCGGTGTACTTCATCAACCTTTATCTTTAGGTGGACGCAAAAGGGCACGCCACCCCATGCCACAAAAGCTCCTGCTCGCACTCTTGGTGGCCTCGTGCAAGCTGTGACACTACTTCCAGGGCCATCCCATCAAGGTCGTCTCATCTTACCCATTGGAGAGGGTACTCAGGAGCCCGAGCACGGCCGGAAGGGTCGCAGAATGGAATATCGAGCTGCAAGCATTCCAGCTGGAGTTCACCACCACCAGGGTCATCAAGGGAGCCGCGCTCGCCGATTTTGTGGCAGAATGGACCGATGCCCCGGCTCTCGAGAAAGGAGAAGACCGGTCCACCTCCCCAGGGAGTGAGGCGCCGAACGGCTGGGTCATGTATTTCGATGGCGCCTTCGCGCACTAGGCCGCAGGGGCTGGAGCAGTGCTGATCTCGCCCACTCAGGGCAAGCTTTACTATGCCGTGCAACTCTGCTTACAGCACGGCGAGAAGGTCTCCAACAATATCGCAGAATACGAGGGCCTCATGGCTGGCCTGAAGGCCGCGGCGGCTTTGTGGGTGAGGCGCCTTACCGTCAAGGGCGACTCACAGCTCCTCGTCAACTTCTCCAACAAAGTGTACGAGCCGAAAGACGAGCACATGGAGGCCTACCTAGAGGAGGTGCGCAAGATGGAAAAGCGGTTCTCGGGTCTGGAGCTGGAGCACGTGCCCCGGGGCACCAACAAGGAAGCCGACGACATCGCCAAGAAAGCCTCCAAGCGGCAGCCGCAGGAACCCGGCGTCTTCGAAGAGCGGCTCTTCAAGCCGTCAGCTACACCTCCTTTTTCAAGCACAACTCAGCCTCGGGAGGAGCTCCCACAGCCCCCGGCCACGGGAGCCCCAGCTTGTGGCCCAACCTCAGGAGCTTGGCTACTCCTAGCGCTCGAGTCCCAGGACGAGTACCTGATGCACGAGACACTGCCGGAGAAGGAAGAAGACGCGGAGCGCGTGGCCTGACCAGGGGGGTAGGGCACGCCCTCCACCCTCGTGGACGGCTCGGGACTCTTCTTGGATAAGCTAACATACTTTCTCTTCTTGGATCATATGCACTTATGATTGGAACTCTAGTAAGCATCCGCAACTACTAAAGATCATTAAGGTAAAACCCAACCAGAGCATTAAAGCATCAAGTCCCCTATATCCCATACACGACAACCCCCTTACTCGGGTTTATGCTTCTGTCACTCAAGCAACCCACTATAAGTGAATCATGCACGTATTGCAACACGCTACAGCGGGAATCCCTCACGCTATGCGATACCTGGAGGCAAGCACATGAGGACAACACCAAATAAAACATACAACTCGTACCAATCTAGATCATCAATCAAGCCAAATACAAAGGATATCTACTCAAAAACATCATAGGATGGCAACACATCATTGGATCATAATATGTGGCATAAAGCACCATGTTCAAGTAGGGATTACAGCGGGGTGCGGGAGAGTGGACCGCGTAAAAGAGATGAGGATGGTGATGATGATGGTCATGTTGATGAAGACGATCACCGAGGCGATGATTCCCCTCCCGATGGCACTCTGGCGCCACCGAGAGAGAGAAGGAGAGGTTCACGCCCTTGTGCTTCCTCCTCCATGGCCTCCCCCCTAGATGGGGAGAGGTTCTTCCTCTGGTCCTTTGCCTTCATGGCGATGATGGCCCCTCCGGGATCCTCCTCCATGGCCTCCGGTGATGATAGCCCCTCCCAAGACATGCCGAGAGGGCCTAGATTGATTTCGTGGCTATAGAGGCTTGCGGTAGTGAACTTCGATCTAGGTTATTTTCTGGAGGTTTCTGTATTTATAGGAATTTTTTGCGTCAGTTTCACATCAGGGGAGTCTCTGAGTCATCCACGAGATAGGGGCGTGCCTGAGTAGGGGCGCGCCTCCACCCTCGTGGACGGCTCGAGACTCTTCTGGTCCATCTCCGATGCTCCGTGGGCTTCTTCTGGTCCATAAAAAATCGTCAAAAATTGGCACGTTAGTTGGACTCCGTTTGGTATTCGTTTTCTATAAAACTCAAAAACAAGGAAAAAACAGAAATTGGCACCGGGCTATAGGTTAGTCCCAAAAATCATATAAAATATCATATAAATGCATATAAAACATCTAAGATGGATAATATAATAGCATGAATACTTCATAAATTATAGATACGTTGGAGATGTATCAAGCTCCGGTGGGAAGACAAATCTGGGGTCACGTCTCGGAGGCATCTGATAGGTTTAGAGGGGTGAGAATAGAATAGAGTGAGGTCTAAGGAGAAATCATTACCCATATGCACATGAGACAAACTCATTCATTTCACACCACTCAATTCAAACAAGGGCATACAAACGATCTAATGTAATGTTACAAAATAGTCGAACTATTACTATATACATAGTGGTCGACTAGAAATTTTGATCGATGGAAGACTCCATGATATCTGCTCCATCTTCGTCTTCATAATCATCATCACTATCGGGGTCGGAGTCGCTGTCGTCGATGATGATGTAGTCTTCGGGGTGGTTCTCCTCCTCAAAAGTGCGTGGATCTCCCATGAATATTCCAAGCTTCTTCTTCGTGTCTTCATTCTTCTCCAAAGAGTACCGCAATTTCCTCTTCATATCCATCGCGTGTAGACTTGAGTTCCTCTTCAAGCTCCATGTTCTTGGTCATCACTTTCTTCATGTCTATCATCTTTGGCGCACATCTGGTTGTCTGACGGACGACGAATGTGCTGGTTTAACTCTGGATGTAGGCTGCAATGGATTTATCCCTTCCTGGTGCAAATCATCTCCCATTGCTCATCTCGGTGTCCACATATCTGGTAGATGGTGTCCTTAAGATCCTTGTGGTATACCTCGCCGATGCGTCCCATGGCGATGTGGGCTGCCATGCTCTTTCCTAGACTCCAGGTTGGTGCATCAAAGGAAAACTCTATGGGCTCAATAACTGGCGTGAATGTCCTCCCTGGAACATGAAATCGAATCATCCAATGCTCCTCTTCTAGAAAAATGGCGGTGTAGGTCCCGGTGAAGCTTGGTATTCCGATGTTCAGGTACCTAGTGGCTTCCTTCAAGTGTCGTCCAAAAGGTGTGTCTTCATCCGGTTGACCGAACTTGTTCCTTGGGTCCACCATCTATAGAGTAGAAAATGGAGAAGAGTCAGAAATGAGTAGAGGAGAGTGTCCTCTGGCTTTTCTTAGTGGTCGCGTCCTACAGTTAGCATGTGATCTGATACCATCTTGTAGCGATCCGACCTCAGACGGTCAAATCTACGTGCATAAGTGTCATCCACGGATCGGGTAATGTCGACACGCATCGAGGATTTATAACAGAGTGCAATCACACACTTATTACATGAATAACTCAAAGAGAGTACTTTATTACAATAATATGGCTGAAGGCCATCTAAATAAGATAAGCTGCGGAAGCTCAAGGTAAATGAGTCCATCAACTCCAACGACATAGCTGAGTGCACGCAACCAGCGACCTAAGCGCACCTTACTCTTCGTCCGAAAAACTCGCAACGTAATACGTTGCAGCACGTAGGTCAAATCGACACATGGAATATCTTTGGCAAAATAACACTATAGAGCAAAGAATGTATAACAACTATCACTACATGCATATATGGCTGGTGGTGGAGGCTTTATGGTTATCATTTTGCGTAAAGCCAGTTTTTCCCTACTGCAAAGAAATATATTTTATTTAACTACAAAGTTTGTTGAAAACATTGAGAACGGTAACCCCATCTCAATCCCAAATTAAATAATCAATAACCCAACAAATTAATTAAGTAAAGTGATGAGATCAACATACACCAAGCACCGTGATACTCAAGATGTCCATAACCGGGGACACGGCTAATCATGATTAGTTTGTACACTCTGCAGAGGTTTCCGCACATTTCCCCACAAGACTCGATCTCCTCCGTTGGATTTCTCGCACTACATGGTGTTTGAAAGACGGATGACCGAGACACAGTCTTTTAGAAGCATTAACTTGCTACGACGGGTAGACAGTACCACCTACATCCCCTACATCTGCTAGTCTACCACTGTAAGAGGTCACACAACTTACTCAACTATGCCAGAGCCCATAATGGCTTGTGGCTGCACACGGAAGTTTCCAAAGATGAATAACATAATGATCCCTTTGAGCTCGGGTGGCGACCATAGAAAAATCACACGGATAATTTTGGAGTTCTCCTTGGACAACCTCGATTCCCTGTGTGCCCACAAACCAATCCACCTGCATGTGTATTGAAGTACCCACCTTAAGTTAAACCTTAGTTAACAAAGATCTCTCACATCTTTCATGAATTCTCTCAAACCAATCCACGTCTACGAGCATGGCATAGCAATATAAGCATACGTAGGAACTCCCATGGTTTGAATAAAGGACAATAGGTACTACCTCATAAACTACTTCCCAATACCCACATGTTAATCAGATCCTACTCATGCAATGTTCGAGGATTGAATCTAACGCATAAAAACTGGGTAATAAAGGTGTATGATCAAAGTGTTACTTGCCTTGCTGACGATCTGAAAACCCTAGTGATTCGTAATAGCACGCTTCGCACTCCGGAAACTCTATCGTGAACAAACAATAGCATACATAAGCACTCAAGCATAAGATGCAAGCATAAAGAATCAATCGAATCGGAGCTACGAAACTCAAACTGCGATCAAAAGAAGTACGAATTCAAATCTTCTTGAAACCAAATTTTAATTTGTCAAAATCATGTTCAAGTTGATTAACTGGAAAGAGGGGAACAAGACGAAGATTTTGGCGTTGGTTTCACTGGATTTGGACAAACGAGTAAAAAGTAGCGAGGGTTTGAAGTTCAGGGACTAATTTGTGATAAAAGTATTCGCGGAAAGGTCCCCGACCGAAAAATAAAATAAAAAGAGAAACCTAACGAACGAACGTTCAATAAACAGATCTAAACGGATGAATTCGTTCGTTAACAGAAACTAATCGATGAATGTTCGTTAATTAACGAATTAAATTAAAAAAACTGATCTAACCTAAACCTAGCGGGTTTTTTGCAGTTTCTAGGTTTTCCAAAACCGTGACGATGATCCCATCGATGTGGCGTTGTCGGGTGATAAGGCTGGCGGCTCAATGTGGGCGGCGGGCACAACGCTGGCGACAGGATGCGCTGAAGGGCGGCGGCAAAGAAGGCAGCGACGGCTGCTTTGAAGCTACAGCAAGGCTTGCAGTGGAGGAGGAGGCGGTGGGCGGGCTTATAAAGGCCGGAAGTGAGGCGGCTTGGGGAGGGGGTTGTCGGGAGGAGGAGTCACCCCTAGGACTGGGCAGGCGGCGTCATGCCCGGCGGACTCTCGCCCGAGTCGGTCTTGAAGCGGTGGAAATTTCTATGGCCAGTGACTTAGCTCGGTAATGGGCTACATTAGCCCGATCGAGGCGAAGAAGTTTTTTCATAAATAAAATTTTCGCCCGAAAGAAAAATCCTAATAAAATATAAAAAAATCCTAAGAATACCAGAAACAATTTTCACCGTCCAAACCTAATATTTAGGACAAGTTGAACATTTTTGTGGCCTAAAATGCAATTTTAAAAAATGCATATTTTTCTCTAATTCAAATAAAATAGCAAATAAAATAATAATTTTATTTTAAAATTTCTTCTGCAATATTCCTCTCTTATTGAAGAATTCATTTTATCTTCTCTCTTTTATTTTTATTATTAGAAATAATTGGAGAGAAAAATATTAAAATCAAATTGATCCACTTTTCAAATTTGAGAAAAATTCAAATATGAAAATTTGTGAAATCTCCAACTCTCTGCTTGGGTCCTTAAGTTGCTTAAGATTTCGAGGATCACAACCAAAATGAAAATAAAATATGATATGCATATGACGACCTATGTATAACATCCAAATTGAAAATTGGGATGTTACAATGTTACAAGTATGACATGTTGTGTACTGCATCAGCTTGTGTACCTTGCCATGAGTTTGGCAGGGGTACAATAGTCATCCAGAGGATCACTATACAATCAGTCAAAATTATCCTTAGTCACCTAAGAGGACTAAGTAAAAGTTTCGGTTATGGAGGTGATAAAGAGTTCATCGTAAAGGGTTATGTCGATGCAAGCTTTGACACTGATTCAGATGACTCTATGTCAAAATCTGGATATGTATTGAAAGTGGGAGCAATTAGCTATAGTAGCTCCAAGCAGAGCATTGTAGACATAGAAATTTGCAAAATACATACGGATCCTGAATTTGGCGCATTGCCGACCAAACCTCTCTCACAAGCAAAACATGATCACACCTTAGTACTCCTTGGGTATTAATCACATGGCGATGTGAACTAGATTATTGATTTAGTAAACTCTTTGGTGTTAGTCACATGGCGATTTGAACTATGTGTGTTAATCACATGGCGATGCGAATCGATTATTGACTCTTGTACAAGTGGGAGACTGATGGAAATATGCCCTAGAGGCAATAATAAAGTTGTTATTATTATGTTTCCTTATTGATGATAAAGGTTTATTATTCATGCTAGAATTGTATTAACCGGAAACTTAACTACATGTGTGGATACATAAACAAATACTGTGTCCCTAGTGAGCCTCTACTAGACTAGCTCGTTGAGCAAAGATGGTTAAGGTTTCCAAACCATAGACATGTGTTGTCACTTGATAACGGGACCACATCATTAGAAGAATGACGTGATGGACAAGACCCATCCTTTAGCTTAGCATAAGATCATTCAGTTTATTGCTACTACTTTCTTAATGTCAAATACATATTCCTTTGACGATGAGATCATGCAACTCTGGGATACCGGAGGAATACCTTTTGTGCTATCAAACGTCACAACGTAACTGGGTGATCATAAAGATGCTCTACAGGTATCTCCGAAGGTGTCTGTTGAGTTGGCATGGATCGAGATTAAGATTTGTCACTCCATGTATCAGAGAGGTATCTCTGGGCTCTCTCGGCAATACACACCACAAGAAGCTTACAAGAAAAGTGACTAACGAGTTAGTTACGAGATGATGTATTACAGAATGAGTAAAGAGACTTGCCAGTAACGAGATTGAACTAGGTATGAAGATACCGATGATCGAACCTCGGGCAAGTAACATACCGACAAACAATGGGAACTACGTATGTTTTCATAAAGGTTTAACCGAGCAAAGATCTTCCTAGAATATGTATGAACCAATATGGGCATGCGTGTACCGCTTATTGGTTATCGACAGAGGCTGCTCATATGTTTACATCATTCTCGAACTCATCTACTACTTCGCCTGGCCTTGCTGGATAAAGGAGGCGAGGACGCCATCGAGTTGAACGGTGTTTAACGCGGAGGTGCCGTGACGCTCGAGTACTTTCTGATCTGGATCATGAGGGTGTAACGACTACATCAACCGCGCGTTGACAAACACTTCAAATTAAACGGCTCATTTAGGCACGAGACATACTCACCCCTCTCGTAGCTATGCTTCTCCATGGATAGATCTTTATGGTAAAAGCGTAGATATTTTTTTTTGTTTTCCATGCAACGTTCCCAATCATGTTCAACAGTTTGTTCCCTGATAACACAACCAACACAACTATCTAGTGAAGGAAATATGCCCTAGAGGCAATAATAAAGTTGTTATTTTATATTTCCTTATTCATGATAATTGTTTATTATTCATGCTAGAATTGTATTGATTAAAAACCTTATACATGTATGAATACGTAGATAAACACTGTCCCTAGTGAGCCTCTACTTGACTAGCTCGCCGATCAAAGATGGTTAAAGTTTCCTAACCAGAAACGAGTTGTCATTTGATAATGGGATCACATCATTAGGAGAATGATGTGATGGACATGACCCATGCATTAGCTTAGCATATTGATCATTCAGTTTTATTGCTATTGCTTTCTTCATGTCAAATACATATTCCTTCGACTATGGGATTATGCAACTCCTGGATACTGGAGGAATACCTTGTCTACTATCAAATGTCACAACATAACTGGGTGATTATAAAGATGATCTACAGGTATCTCTAAAGGTGTCTGTTGGGTTGGCATAGATTGAGATTAGGATTTGTCACTCCGAGTATCGGAGAGGTATCTCGGGGCCCTCTCATTGTAATACACATCATAAGAAACCTTGCAAGCATAGTGACTAACGCAAAGTTAGTTACACTACAAAAATACACTCGTGATGATAATGCGGTTTGTCACAAGAGGTCACGCTGCTTTCCGTCATGCATGTACATCCATGACAAATTTATGATAGAATCAAGATTTTCATATTGTACGGTCATACAGAAGTGTTCCATGACATTACCAAAATTATCATCAAGGAAGTGTCCACTTCCATGACGTATAAATCGCTACACATAGAAGTGCTTTCGGCTAAGGGTAACCGACACGTGGCATCCATCGTAATCTGAAGGCCATTAAGCTATCGGGTCCAGCTTTTGGATCCGATAACCCTTTCATCAGCGCCCTGACCAATGGGGATTTTCCACATGTAAATACTCATTGGCCGGAGGAAACACGCAGTTTGCTCACCAATGGGACAAATGTCATCCACTCATTGGACAGAGGCGCTTCTATGATACGCCGACACGTGGAACGCCCACCGTAGGCCCATTCAGTGAAAAGGTTGCCCCGTATAAAGGCCCACCATGTTTTTTCAGGGCACTAGTGGGCTGGCCTGCTAACAGCCTACCATGTTTTGGGCCAAATTGAGGCCCATACCGCCAGATCAAAGTTCCCGCTCACAATGCTGTGTTTTGGGCAAAATTACAGCCCATATTTGATCAGCCCGCTAACATGCCACCGATCTTTTGGGCCCATTCTAAGATAGGTTTGTATTTCACCGTTAAATGCTCGCTTACCAGTTCGCCCGATAATAGTTTTGGCCTCATAGTGGCCTGTGTGCATCCGGGACGTTGTCGTCTGTTTAGCTTTTAGGCCATTTAACGCCCATGCGCACACTAGGCTATTTCTTGTCCAAGGCAACTTTGGCCTCTTAACGGCATGTAGTCTTCAGAGTTAAATTTCAGCCTAACTCGCCTACCGCCTGTTAATGGCCCGTAGGTAACGCTTGGGCCTAATTACAGCCCGTGTTGAATACGGCACCATATTCATCCGATAATGGCGCATGACAGCTTTTAGGCTTATGGCCCAAGGTGAGATACCGGCCTGCTTAAAGCCCATAATTTTATTGGGGCCAAACGGCCCATGATATATTTTGCCTCGTTAACTGCCGCCTTTATGGGCCAAATATGGGCCTTATGCGCTTTGGGGCCTCAGATTGGCCCATGAATTTTGGCTCAACGCTAGCCCAATCTAGGTTTTAGCTCGTTAAAAGCCATTGTATTCTTCTCGCCCCGCCGCCGTGTTTAACTTTACTTGGCTTGTTAATGGCGGAAACAACCATAAGGTTTAGACCGCTAATGGCCCAAGATGATTATAGGCCCAATGCTTCAGCCCATATGAGTAACGGGTCACCAAGACCGACAACACGAGATCCACCGAACCTTCCTACTTAAATTACAGCATACCGACCAAGAATAAACCTAGACTATACAACAAAGAAATTACATCCCTTCGCATCAAAGTTCGGCCGCCAAAGGATAATAAAGGGAAAACAGATAACAGATTACATAAACCGCAGGTGTCGCCACCGGTGGAAGTTAACGGTAGACAAAATAATAGACAGTAATGCATAAAGACTTCAAATACACAGCTTCAAGAAAGGTTAGTCTGCCCAAAGAAATGCGAAATGTCATAGCGCCTTTTAGCAACCGATGAGATCAGCTTCTTTTGGCGCCATATCCACCAACTTAAGCTGCATAAAGCATCAATAAACGCCCTGCATTTTCTGTGTTAATCTTGCATAGAGATTGGAGTTCCAACAGATTTGAGCGGAAGCATGTATTTCGCTGAATTTTAGATCAAGAAGTCTAACAGATTCAAAGCGGCGACTTCATCGAGCTAGTGTCACCGAAAGTAAGTTTGACACTACATCAAGATGTGACTTCGTGGTAGTATCCCTACCCTCAATATGTTTTGCCTTCTCCTCTGGAATATGTGTTATAGGGACAAACAATGGGTTCGCCTCACTATCATTGTGGCAGTTCTTCCTAGCAGCCGTGTTGTCACCCTGAAAGAGAAACAAGTAGGTAGATAACAGGTTTTACCCGTATAAGCATCAGCGCTGTCAATTCATCTCATTTCTTTGTCAAAAATAAAGAGACACGGTTTAAACTAGCATTAACATAATAGGCATTATTCATAGTTAAGACGGCAGGAAATGGCATTGTGCAGAGCGCCAGCTTCACCGCACTAATCGGATTACAGATCAAGAACACAAGCATAGATGTAGTCTCTAAACAACATATAAGCATGAATGGTGAGGGTACTATCAATTTATACCATTTCAGATTGGTAAATAAAGAGACACAATTAAAATAACATTAATATAATATGGCATTGTTCATAGTTGAGACATAGCAGGATATGACATTGTGCTGTTGTTGGTAGTCTCACCACACCACCGGATTACGTATCAAGAACACAAGCATACACATAGTGCTAAAGAAGATAACTTGCTATGTTTAGTTTAATTTACATGGTACCTAATAAGGAACTAGGATTGTACAACCGAAGACTAAAATTGAGAATGACAAACTTATGTTTATGTAATGCCTAATTATAAACTTTGAACAAGCAATTTGATGCGCGACGTATAAAATAAAACAGCATTTGCACTCATAGCTATCCAAATATAAACAACAAAGTTTGAAGGCTCGAGGAGAACAAAATTACATTAGCAAAGTGAAGATGTGCTCTATAAAGGCCTTGTCCATATTGATGGGGGGTACTTCAAGAAGTTTACCTTCACACTCTTCTTCAATAGAATTGTCTTTATTCTACATTTTGTTAAGAGTAAATATAGATGTGAAAATATAGGAACAAATGGCATTATTTAACTTAAGATGCAAGTAGTACTTAATGTAAATACAAAGATACAAAGGTGAAGGCAATCGACAAGAGCAATGCGAGCTAAACTTCTTCAAGAATAACATTGGTTTTCTTCAATATTTTGGCAAGAGTAAATGTAGATCCGATGTGTAGAAAAATGGAGGACAAGGGAAAATAAGTTTAAAGTGTACATGAAGAACTAGTACGACAAATATAACGACAATGATACTTACAAGAACAATGCGTAACTAAATTTCTTTCATAGGCATTGGGTTTATTCTAAATTAATTAAGCATTAATATAGATATTATAATTTGGAGCTAATAAAGGATAAGCAAGTTTATAATGCACAATGATGCCACATAATCCACTGTATGAATGTAAGGACAGCGATAGGACAATAGGTACTCACAAGAGCAAAGCAACGACCAGCATAGTTGCGATATCCTAGGTTTTGCGGCGCTGGTTCTATCGCCAATATACGTCGAGTGCTATGTGATTTCTCTAGTAGCACCACCTTTTTCAAGGACTTTGATTGTACTCCTTCAGGTTCTGCAATCACCCTTTCCTTTTGGATGTCTGAAACACAAGAACAGAGTTTGAATGGAAAAACATGGTATGACGACAAATGGAATAGGTGTCGATAATGGATGGGCATGGCATCTTCACATATATCATGAGTAAACTAAGCAGATGGCGGTGCAACGAAGCAATAGAAATGCAAGACACCTTATGCAAGATATGTGCAACCAATAAAACCTTGCCAAATTAGAACATGCATCTTATTGGGTGTACAGGATAGGCCATCTGCCTTTGACTCCTTGAGCTCAGAATAGTCATTAGTATCATATTCTGAATACGCATCTATAGCTCGGGAGCATGTGGGTTTCATTGCATCCACAATGGACCTCAATCCCTTGATGCCTAGTTTGTTACCCATTGAACTGTTCTGCAATATTCTTCGATGTATGATTCTTATATTCATCTTGATTAATGCATAATATCTCAGAAGCATGAAAACACAAATAGTAGTGAGATTATATTTGTAATGCAGAGGATATTGTAATATAATAGAGGCTCCCTCAGAAAACCTTGTGTGCTATCACCGGATTCGGCGAGAGAGCCCATGTGTGTGTAATGTGGTGAGTAGATTAATATAATCCGCACAACTACACAAAAATAGGCTCTCTGGGTTGGGGCCCCAGATGTAAGGATAGTTGGCAGATGATAGGTTCATAATATACCGTAGAAAGTTTATTGCCAAACCATGATAACGAGAGCGCAGAGCCAGTAGGAAGATTGTAGTGTAGATAATAGGGGTACACCATAACCACCATAAATAAATCGGGAAAGCGGAACTGGCTACAAAACATAGGGTTTTGACGCTACTAATATGCAGCATATCGATCACCTACAGGCTAGCTCTATTCATTTGAAGGCGCACAACTGTTACTATCCGTTTAGTCTATCAAAGACCGCGCGGCTCCCACCATTTCCGGTGTATTATGGCTGACCAACTCAAGTGCGTAAATCATTTAGCGTAAACGGCCCAATAGAGGTGTCGACCGCAGATGTCCCTACTCCCCTTCTCGACAAGGAACATCTGTGCTTCCCATACATTAATTGCAGACTGGGCCGAACCACCGAGTGCCCACCGCATGTGTTCCTCCGCCACCACCAACCCGCCCGCGCCTGGCTTCTAGTTTTCTTCGTTCACACGCCCACCACCACACTCCCCACAACCACCGTCCCCACCCGAGTCCCTTCCTTCGCACCAGCGAACTCCAAGTGAGCTCTAAAAAATCGATCGACCAGCTTTTGAAATTTAGTCACTGTCATTTAACAAGTGCGGAATATAAAAGGGGAAAACCATAAGCATTGCGAGTATAGTGTTGAGCGTCCCATGGCGGATCTAAAGGTGCAAACCGGACAAAGGCAATTTTGCAACCAATGTTTGCTTTCAACTAACAAGTAAGTGATGGACATGAAATCTGAGTAAAGCAGTGGCGATCTATTTTCTTGCTGCGATAAATAAGTTGAGCAGACAAAAGAGTACCTCCTCTGTGCGACGCCTGTATGCATCTGGCCGAGAATTTGACGGTGCTCAAAGGGGTAGCGATAAATGGCTGTCGGGCGTGGAAATAGATCTAGTAGGGTAGACGGTGGCGGAAGCGCGTGGACTAGACGGTCATGGGAGCGGGCGCAAGGTGGACGACGGCGGGATGAAGCGAGAGGATCTGGATGCAAGGATCCCGGTCCAAGCCCTGGATGAGAGAGGTCGGTCTCTTTGTAATGGCAGATGGCGCCGGGTATCGGGCCCGCATGGTGGAGGAGGACGGCATGGTGGATGGGGTGGCTGACGGAGGAGGTTGGGTGGAGAGGGTGTTTTGGGGTCTACTTGAGTACCTGAATGGTGAAATGGAGGGAGAGAGGAAGGGGAACCATGTCTTCGTATGGCTTGTATCAAATGCGAGGAAATTCGACAAACTTAGCCCTGCTTAAAATTTCCTACATCACAACAATATTAGCTCGGTTGGGGATAGGATCAGTAACCTCGCATATACCAAATATTTGCCGACGAGAGTTTGTTTTTGGCGCCCACCGTGTATGAATCGGTGAGGGAGTTGATTTCAGCCGAGGAGACACTGTGTTTTGGCGCCCACCGTGTATGAATCCGGGTGAGAGGCGGTTATGTCATGTTTGAGTGAAATTACAAACCTACCCTATCGAAACCTATAGAAATCGAAAATAGGCTTTATGTGGCGTGATAGGAGTAGTAATTTCCATCTCGCAGATTTCGGTTTTTGGTGGTTATGCAGGACTTTCCCCGCTTGCTCAAAATTTTGCAGTAGCAAGAGTACACGCTATCGTGCCAACTCAATTCGAATCCAGTTTGTATTCTATTTTTGTTCGGGCAGGATCCATTTTAGATTGGAATAAAATTCTATATACATCATTTATATATATATATACTCTCAAAAGCACAACACCCTTTATACATAAATATGGTTTACAAATGGCATGATCTCAGATTCATAAGGCCGTATGCATCTTAATTTGGATTTTCAAATATTTGAAACCACTTTATGTTGAAATCCAATATATGCATTCGTCGCTAACTGTGTCCAATTAATGTGTGTTTCATGCGGGTTTTTATTTTTTTACTTCTCAAACATGTATAATGTTGTTCACACACGCAACATATAGTGTAATCCCGTTTAGACATTAATTTAATATAAACCATGCATTGTCTCTAATTAAAGAATCTATGGATCACTAATATTGATGAACTATATAACATTACACGTGTCCCCAAATTCAAATGAATATGCATGTTTGATACACCAATTTGTGTTATGATATTATCGATGTTGTGATCATCTCCAGTTTAAATATTTGAATCCCCTTAATCCAGATATTCGTCTCATATAGCTATCACTCATGCTTATATAGGAGTATCTCTCTAGACCTATACGCGTTCATCGTCTCTCGGGTATCTCTCGTGCTACATGTATATCGACAATGATCTTTTATTTTTGTAAAACGGTACTCTCTCCCTCGACCTCCATCACTCTATCTCTCTCTAAGTATATCTCGCCCCTCGCTATGTGTCCACAAAAGAAGGGTGCACCTTTGTACCCCTTTTTACCGCAGAATGGAGTCACGGAGCTGCTACCACGGCCGCACTAAAGCAGAAAGGTGGAAGGAACCCAAGAGAAGCTAGCACAAGATGCCCAAGGCAATGCCAGTGGCCAAGAACATAAAGAAGGTAGAGGCAAACAGGTTCCCCCGGCAAGATCCTTGTCGGGCAGCCTCCTCATGCCCCTAGCGAAGGCATATTGCCGGGCGGTTCTTCCAACACCAAGCAGGCCAAGACTGTACCTTGACCCCACGGTCTCCAACACCATCAACCATGTTGGGACGGGGCTCGGGAGGCGCCTCCATGGTGGCATGCAGATCTTTGTGAAGACAAGGAATATTTAAGATCGGATGAGGATTAAAAGACAATGATCCTCGGCAAGATCCTTGCCGAGGAGAGCCACAAGACCCCCGGCAAGATCCTTGTCGGGGACGATCAGACGCCACGGCAAGGCCCTTCTTGCCGCCACCCCTACCAAGGCCTTAACCAAGGACGCCCAGCAGGGCACTTATAGGCCTACACTACCAAGTCTCCATCGTCTGCCAAGATGCACGGCTGCCACCCCCAACCAGTTAAGCGGTGCACTTCAGCTGCAACATGCAGCTTCCAGGACCAACTCAAAGCAAGCGCCTGGTGGTGGCATGCAGACCTTCGTGGAAGAACTTACCATCGCCACCTCACTGCTGCAGCTTGCCTACATGGAGCCGCAAGATGCATCGCTGGCCAGGCATGTCGAAACAAGGAGGAGCGGCGACGGACGGGACGGGCCTCATTCCCGTCCCCAATAAAGCAAGGGGACACCTAAGCGATGCATTAAATGCATCTTGTCTTGTAATACGGGCGATAAGCTCGTAGCATCAGACGCCTTTCCACCTCCATGTGCCACCGTGGCAGCCCCTTTCGACTATAAAAGGAGGCCCATGGCGATCTTTGAGAAGGATTCGGTCTTTGGAACGACTTCGGCCGCCGTAGCTAGTTGGAGGGCTCAAGAACACTCAATACATCCACCAAAGCAGGACTAGGGTTTACGCATCCTCGAGGCCCGAACTCCGGGTAAACGATCCTTGTGCTGATTACTAATCCTCGCTTTCTTCTTGCAACATCGCGCCTTCAGCAACCGTAGTAGGGATTCTTGTGATCCCATAGATGTCGCTTTCCCACCGACATCTTTGGCACGCTGTAGGCGCGAATATGCAGAATCTGGTCTAGTAGTTAGCCTAGTGTTTCTTCATTGCTTTGGTTCCCAAGAAGAAGACGGCCACGGCGATTGCCTGTCTGGGGCCGAACAACGGCCCGGTGCCAAGATGGGCGCAAGCAAGCGGCCCGGTCATGGACAGAACCCGAACGCAATCATGCGTAACGCGATCGCTTCGCAGTCGAGTTCGGGCGAGCGGCGCTGTCATTCGCCGTGGACGTGGCCGCACATCACCAAATCCAAAGATGGGGTTGGGCCTCGCAGCGGTGCGGGGCCCTCCAGAGTGTCTGTTACCCACGGGCGGAAGCAACCTCCAAGATGCCCACGCCCGGCAACCACTACGCTATTCCCATGGTATGCGCCGATGAGCAGCGCCACCACGCCGGTGACCTCGCACCGCCGCAATTGGAAGAGTTATGTGCATCGTCCGGCGGACGGCGGAGTTCAGCATGCCCGCCGGCGTCGGCAAAATGGCGCCAGCAGCCATTGGTCGTGATGGAGCTCCTTCTAACGTGGTTAGAAGTTGAAGCGCGCCACGG
The DNA here is from genome assembly GCA_021605145.1 of Aegilops bicornis. Lineage (NCBI taxonomy): Eukaryota > Viridiplantae > Streptophyta > Magnoliopsida > Poales > Poaceae > Aegilops > Aegilops bicornis. The sequence continues at coordinate 262,275,088 of CM038674.1, read as the reverse complement.
TGCCACGCAGCTTGTCGCCGCCACTCCACGCCAGAAGCTTTGATGCTACAGCCTTGGCACGTTTCCTCGACTTCCCTCCCGCTGAGAAGCTCGACGAGTGGAGGGCTACCATCCAGAGCCTTCGTCGCTGTCGCTAACAAAGACGATCCGCGACCGGGCGGGACTCGGGCAGCGCTTCCACCGAGCCACCACATGCCAGCGCCATTGGAGGACAGGGGATGCTGCGGTCACGGCACTTTCCTCCTCCTCGCCACCGCAACGGGCGTCGGCCCGTCGTGATGACGCTTGTGATAACATCTCTATAGCGTCATCCGACCCACAGACCCAAACCGACCAGCGCCAAGTTCTATGAGAACGAGCTCACGAAGATGGTCGAACCACTATTGAGCGCCAGCGTGATACACGCCACCAGTAGGACAAGCGGGCGGGACCTGCTATGGACCACTCGAAGACCGGGGCTCCGCGTGCCTACCTTACGAGGTGGGCTGCCCGCCTTTACCCGCGAAGCTACGGCAGCCCAAAGGGGGCCCCACCGCATGTTCAAGCCCGACGTCATGAGAAGTACACCGGCAAGACCCTTCCGTCTGAAGTTTCAAAAGCATCTACACCATCGCGATGTAGGCTGCCGGAGCTCACGACGACGCAGGTGCTTGCCAATTATTTCACCGCAATCGAAGCCCAATGTTATGTCTTGGTTGATGCACTTCTGCCGCAGATTCCAGGGCTTCTTCTTGAGTCGAGTCTGCCATGAGTTCGTCACGCTTTCATAGGAGGCCACCAAGCTCATGGCCGTGCCAAGATCTGCATATCATTCGAAGGGGAAACCTCGCACAAGTACATCCAGAGGTTCACCGGTGCAAGATAACATCCCCAACGCTCATCCCGCCGTTGTGATCGCTGGGCTGCTCCATCGTAATACGCGCAATCGCAAGATGTGCTAAGAGCTCGCGACCAAGGTTAAGGATGTGGTCAACTCTATGTTTTGGCCGATAGATGCGCCTGGTCAAGAGGGAAGGAAGTACCGCCAAGACGTCAAGTAGAAACCGACTTACGCAAGCAGAAGACGCCGCCACCCCTACCAAGGCCGCAACAGAAACGCAAGGACAAGGCCAGATTTACCGCTGATGGATCTGACGACACCAAGGCCGCTGCCAAGAAGGTCGACAGGCAGACGGCCCCGCAAGGAGATTGCCGGGTGCGCCGCCTGCCAGGTTTTAGCAATGCCGATGAGCCAGGGGCTCCGCAAGCAAGATCAAGCAAGATCCACCGCACCAAGGGCCACGACCTCCGTAATCGCCGCAAGTCGAGCTGCTTGTCAAAAGAAAATGCCCAAGTATGAGAGGCGGACAAGGAGAAAGGTCGACGGTGCCGAGGGGATTCAAGAAGAAGCATGGCCAAGGAGGCCGCCCCGGCAAGGACAACCAGCAAGAGAGGCCCACCCGGGGCCGTGACAAGAAGCAAGAAGACGATCATCACGACGAGGACGACGAGTCCGGTGAGCAAGAGTTCTAGAAGGCTACGGAGGCCATGTGTGTCGATGGTGGCGCCTCGCTGCATACTTCTCACCGCCACTCAAGTAAAGCATGTGAGGATTACAAAGCAGCAGAGCCGTTAGACGCCGAAGCTGCTGAAGTGGTCTAGCACGCCCCTCATCTTTGACGCCGAGGACCACCCTGACCGCACAACCACGGTCAGGTGTTTGCCATTGTTGGTCTCACCAATGATACGCAACCTCAAGGTGAACAAGATGTTGGTCGACGGCGGGGCCGTCCTGAACTTGATCTCGCCCGTCGTGATCAAAAGGCTGCAAATTCCTGATGGAGACCTCGAGGAAACGGGCACATTTCAAGGGGTCAATCCAGGGAGGAGCCAGCCGAAGGGGAAGGTCACACTGCCCGTGACGTTTGGAGGAGAGTTGAACTACAGGACGGAGAGGATCGTCTTCGACGTGGCTGAGATCCCCTTGCCATACAACGGGATCCTCGGCCGCCCAGCACTAGCCAAGTTCATGGCGGCGTCACACTATGCCTACAACATGCTAAAGATGCCCGGGCCTTTGACCATCATCTCCGTCCCTTCCAACAAGAAGGACGCGCTTATTTGCGCCGACCAACTATACCAGGAAGCAGTTGCGGCAGCTGCCGTCAAGGCACTTGCTCCTGCCGCCGAAGGCCCGAGAGGGAAGAAGAAGCCCGGCAAGACCTCTCGCACCCACTCCGGCAGTGCACCTCCCTGAGTGTTGTGCTACCGCCGAGGACGTGCCAGAGAGCCTCTACTCCAAGAGCAAGAAATCCGTGAGCTGAGCCACCGCAGACCAAGAAGGTGTCCGTGGAGGATGGCTCGAGAGGGGCCTTCACCATAGGCTCCACCTCGATAGAAAATAGGAAGGCGCGGCGTCACCTTCCCCGCGGGCGTAATGTCGGCGTGTTTTGCGTGGCAAGCATCCCGACATCCCCAAAGTGTTCGCCAGTGGAGGTGATTGAGCACCACCTAGCTGTTCATCCTCATGCGCGCCCGTTAAGAAGCGGCAGCGCAGGTGAGAGGAGTGCTCCACCGACATGGTCATTAACTGTAGGGGTGCGCAAGGCAAATGGAAGTGGACGCTGTGTATTGACTACACAAATATCAATAAGGCTTGTCCTAAGGACCCCTTCCTTGTCACAAGCATCGCACCGATTGTTGACTCCACTGGCTGGGTGTGATCCGTTGTCATTCATCGACGCCACTACCTGCTACCACCAAATCTTCATGACAAGAGAGGATGAAGAGAAGACAACATTCATCACCACATGTGGTAATGATTGCTTTTTACGGATGCCTTTCGGGTTGAAGAGTGCTGGCTCGACGCTTATGAAGAGTAGTCCAAATTGGTTTTGAACCCTACCCATAGAAATATGGAAGCATACATGGATGACATAGTGGTCAAAACCAAGGACGGGCAACTCTTGTGCAAGATCTCGAAGAGACGCTTGCCACCTCAAGAAGATCATCCTTAAGTTGAACCCCCGAGAAGTGTGTCTTCATTGCCCGTCCTCAAGCTTCTTAGATTCTTTGTGTCGCATGCCGAATCGAGGCTAACCTGCACAAAATCAAGGCTATTGAGCAGATTGAGGCGCCAAGAGGATCAAAGATGTGCGTCGGCTCACCGCCGCATCGCCGCCATGAGCCGATTCATCTCCAAGTTCGTCGAAAGAGTGCCCTTCCCTTTTCAAAAATCTTGAAGAAGGCAAGCCCAATGGAGTGGACCCCGTAACCGAGGCGGCATTGCAGTGATCTCAAGAAATACCTTTCCTCCACGCCAATACTGGTTGCGCCTAAACCACAAGAGCCGTTGCCGTCAGATGTCTGGTGGCGGCGAATTTAAAATTAAGTCGGTCCCGCAGACCGGTGGCGCAGAGGGAGGTCGACGAGGAGGCAAGGCGATGGCGGCAGAACTAGCGGATGGTGTCAAAGATTCCCCGCCAGGGCTCCTGGTGCGTGAAGGCGAGGCCCCGGCAAAGTCTGATACCACCAAAGGTGCCCGCATACCAAGTGAGGTGGTGCAAGAAGAAAATGATGCAGCACCGGTTTACTTTGTCGGCTCCACCTCTTGCGGGGCTAGGGTCGAGGTACTCCGGCAGTGCAGAATTGCTCTTCGGCCTCCTTATGGCCTCGAGGAAGCTGCGCCATTACTTCCAAGCCCACGAGATCACCGTAGTCACCCGCCTCATTTAGAATCTGATGCATAACCCGTGATCTGAATCGGAAGGATTGTGGAATGGGCCTCGGAGTTGTCGAGTTTGGTTAAAGTTTGAAAGTACCTCGGCAATCCAGCAGGGGTCTTGAGGAGTTCATTGCAGAATGAACCTCAACGCCTCGACGAAGAAATCCAAGGTGAGACCGCTTTGTCGGGTGTAATAAAAAATGGGCTTTTGTACCCCTTTTACGTGCATGGTGAATGGATCGGAGCCGCCTACGGGCCACGCCCAAGCAGAGCAGGGAGGTGAACCGAGCGAACCGAAGCCCAAGGCAGCCGTGAGCAACGCCAAGGCTAAGACCAGAAGGAAGCAGAGGAACAAAGGTGTTCCGCCGGCAGATTCCTTGCTATGGGGCAGCCTTCATGGGCAAGCATTCTGTGAAGGCCCTTGCCTGGCGAGCGGCACCAACACCAAGTGGAGCGCGACCACCCTTAAGCCCACGCTCTCCAACACCATCAACCACATTGGGCTAAGGCTCTGAGGCACCTCCATGGTGGCATGCGATCTTTGTCACAAGACAAGGAATAGTCAAGATCGATGAGGATTAAAGACAACGATCCCTCTCGGCAAGATCCTCGCCGAGGGGAGCCACAAGACCCTCCAGAAGATCCTTGCTGGCGGACGACAAAGACGCTTTGAGGCCTTGCCGCCACCGGCAAGGCCTCGGCCATACGCCAAAGAGGCCACTTCCAGTTCGCAGATGCCTAAGTTCCACCGGCTGCTATAAACCGCCAGCCCAACCCAGCTTGGGCAGGTACCTGCGTGGCGACATGCAGCTTAAAGGCCAACTCAACAAGCACCTGCGTGGCGGCATGCAGATCTTCGTGAAGACTTTACCACCGCGCCACCTTAGCTGCCTCGCCACATGGTATCGCATGCATCGGGCCGTCAGGCGCGTGTCGAAGAAAGGAGGAGCGGCGATGGACGGGCCTCGCTCCCCAATAAAGCAAGGGACACCTACATGCATTAATTTTGTCCTGTAATATGAGCGATAAGCTCAGCATCAGACGCCTTTTCCACCTCCTGTGTGCCATGGCAGTTTCTTTCGAGTATAAAAGGAGGCCCATGGCGTACTGGAGAAGGATTTGGCTCTTTGGATCGATCCAGCCACCGTTGCTAGTTGGAAGGCTCAAGAACACTCAATACATCCACCAAAGCAGGACCTGGGTAAACAATCTTTGTGCTGATTAGTAATCCTGCTCTTCTTGCAACCCCTACCAAGCAACCGTAGTAGGATTCTTGTGATCCCATAGGTGTCGCTTTCCACCGACATCTTTGGCGCGCCGTTGGGGGCGCGATTGAGAATCTGGTCTAGTAGTTAGTTTGCTGCTTTCATCGCCATATCGCTCCCAAGAAGAAGACGGCCAAAGACAACCGCCACCTTAGCCTTGAAGGGCGCCAGAGCGGCGACGAAAGCTGCATCTGCCGAACTTTTAAATATTTCCTTTTTATATATAAGGTTATCGTCCTCGAGAAGATCCCGCCTATGTATGGAGAACCCACGTAAAGGCCCTCCCGCGATTGGCAACGCCCACTGTTCTCGCTTGAGTCCACTCACTCAAGCGACGCCGAGAGTGGCGGGGTAGCCTTCCGCACTGAAGCGCTCTCGACCGACTCGAGTTAAGCTCGACAGGGCGGCCGTGTATAGGCGGTAAGGTGGTTTGCCCGGCAGCAGTAAGCACACCGCAAGCAATGGGGATCCGTCCCCAAGACGCCTGGTTTATGCGCGTGCCTACCTGATTACGAGAGGGGTGGACATACAAAGGAAAATCGAACAGGAAATAGCGTGCATAATATCAAAATTACTATAGAGTTATATTACATCAATTGTCGCCGCGGTTCAACTAAAGATAGAAATTGTCTTGGCCATGAACCTGCAGTGACGATAAGAAATGAAGAGCCTAAACCCTGGCTACCGCCCTCCACCTCGTAATTCGCCAACACCGCCGATGATGGGCTTGATGCGCTCCTGGCCGGTGTGGAGGTCAAGATCTCCCAAGAAGCTCTCTAGCGTGGCGTCGAAGTCGAGGTCGGGGTACCAGTACGCCACCTTGGTGAGAACCTTCGTCATGGCGCCCTGGCAAAGCCTCCGGGCCTCGTCGCTCAGGGAGGCCGCCCATTTGGTGTGAAGCCGCTCCAAAGCACTGTCGACCTTCTCAAAGAATAGGGTCAAGCTGAAGTTGGCGCTCACACTCCGCTCCGGGGCGTACCTTACGTCCGGCAACCCCATGGTGGCCAGGCATGCTGACGGACTGGCAGTTGGCGACGGTGGCCGAGGCGATATCGAGCCTCGGTTGCCTCGCCCTCCACATGCTCCTTGAAGTTGAGGGCCATGTTCTTCTGGCGCTTGCTTCTCGGTCTCTAGGTTTTTGGGTCGTGGTCCCCTCCGGTCCACCCCGGCCTCCGACAAGATCTTTCTCGAGATCCTCCGTGCTTCACCGAGGTCTCTGATGGAGTTTTAGCCTTGAGAGCTCCTCGCCCTGCGGATGGCCAGCGCCTGCACTCTCCGCTGTGGCGCCAAGCATGTGTCCTCTCTTGGGACAGCCAGGTCATTTTGCTCACTGCCGTCCCGCTCCACCACCAGCTCCTTCACCTTGCCGGCATGAACTAGGGCCTGGGCAACGAGCGCCTCTCTGTGCCTCTGCTACAGCTCACAGGTCCGCTGCAAGACAATTTTCCATACCTCTTCATCCTTGAAAGCGTGGCGGCAAGATTCTCCTCGCGGCGCAAGGCAAAGGTCCTCCTCGGGAGTTCAGTCGGCCTCGGCTGGGTCCGGCGGCCTGCAGAGCGGGCGCCAAGTTCTTCGCCGCCTCTTGGCCTTCTGATGTTGGCCAACTTTCATGGTGAGCTGCACATCACGCTTAGCCAGCTTCTCGCCCTAGGCAGCCTTCACTGCCGCGAGCTGGCGGAATTCAGTCCTTCCGCCTGGCGCTCGGCAGACGCTGCTTTTGAGGTCGCCTCCGCCTTCTCTTCCACCGCCGTCCTGGACCTAGCCATGTCCAGGCGGGCATGGTGGAGCGCCTGGAGCCTCCGGAAGTTGGCACCCATGGAGTAGAGTAGCCGCTCCTCCACGGGAGCACGTCGCCGCTTTAACGCCGGGCTCACCGGCGACCTCGAGTCCACGTGAGGTGAGCACTTGGCTGCGTCGAACACCTATCGCTCGGGACGGGGCCTACAGGGGCTCGACACCGGGGAGGTGCACGAAGAGGTCGTCCGCCTTCGTGTACTCGGCTGAGCTGAGGCAGCGACGAGGAAGGCTGGTCATCGACCAACTCCTCCTCGGCGCTGGCCTTGTCAGTTCTCCCGTGCAGCCTTGTCCGGGCCTCTCCTCGTAGCCTTGCTGTGCTCCCCGTAAGAGCCTTTACGGCATCCTCCATGGCGCCCTTGGCGGCCTCCTCGGCGGCGATCTTCGGCCTCCGCCCGTGGCGCCCTCGCCATGTCCTCGATGATGGTGTCTGTCCAGTCCTCCCTGGCCCACTTGAGAGAGGATCTGGATATCAAGAAGAGGGTGGAGTAGATCCAAGATCAAAGATTCAAAAAGAATGTAAAAAGTGGACGAAGGCGAGAGACTTACCCGTGCTACGTCTTTGGGAAGCGGGAAAGTCCCTCCTCGCCTTAACATCTCGGGCGCCGAGGCTGGCCACCAGCACCCAAGTTCTGCTCCTCCTCCTCCTCCATGTGCGTGGGCTCGGTGCTTGGCGCTCTTGCTTGGGGCGCCCCTCGAGGCGGTGTGGGTTGATGGGGCGGCATGGTGGGAGTAGCCCTCGTGGCTTCCTCCCTGCTGCTCTCCTCCTCCTGACATCTGCTGACAAGGTCGGCACTAAAGTATCATACCCTCGACACATGTCAACGAGGAGTGAGCGGTGAACTTACTGGGGCTGCGCATTGGGGCCGCTGTCTGGCTGCTCAACACCACAGCGGCCCCTTGAAGCACACCAACTGGGTACAGGGCTGGTCACGAGGACTTGGCCCTCTTTACCCTTTGGGCTAGCGTCTCCACGTCCCTACAAGGATGAAGATAAGTCAAGACATGCGGCACGGACTGAGGAAACAGAGATGGTGGAGAGGGGCAAGTTGCTTAATCGACGTTCATCTCCTCATTTGTTGCCTTCCTCTTCCTTGTTGGGCTGAGGGACCCAAAATCAAAGGTGACCCCCGCATCAACGTTTGCCGAGGGAGGGGAAGGAGGTGGCGTCCGAACGCGCTTTGCGGAGGAAGAAGCGGATGCCCTCTCCTTCGCCGCCGCGGCCCTCGTCTGGCGTGCGGACATATCCTGGGGCTCAGCAGTGCCTGGCGCTGCCCCGCCAGTGCCGGACCGGCTCGCCGAGGTGGCCGTCGCCGAGACCCGCTCCTCTCCCCGTGGCTGGAGGATCGAAAGCCACGACCTCCTCCTCCGCCTCGGCCTCTTCCTCCGACGACTTGTCGGCCACGTCTGCGACAAGAGGAGCCTTTGCGCGTCCGGCCTCCCCTAGTGGCCTCCGCCCACCAGCGAGATCTCCACCCCGCCGCCGCAACCTTGTCCTCCATGCCACATTGCTGGCGCCTCCTCTAAGTCAGGTTGTGCCTCCATCGCCCGGGCGCGATGTAGTCCAACTCACTTTGGGTGGTGTCTGGATGAGCCGCGGCTCATCGCTGACATACCCTCGCGTGTGGTGTCGAAGAACGCTGCACCTAGATGTCCTTCGGCTCGACCCAGGCTCGGGTCAAGTCCGCGGCGCTTTGCAGTCCCAAAGCATCATGGCAATGATGTTGTTCTCAAGGCGAAAGGTTGCTCAAGGGCCGGGACCACTCCTGCCGCAAGTAGCTCGAATAAGGGCCCCTTAACGACCTTGCCGCCTTCACGGCGGCCCTTCGCGACCTTTCGTCCGCTTCGACTCGCCTGTAATCATGACCACATCGACCTGGAAAGCGGCTGGCGAAAGTGGGCATGCCCCATCACTTTGAAGTTGTGGTCGGTCGAAGCGGCGGCCGCATGATGTCGGCGACGCCTTGTGAACGAGCCGGCTTCCCCTTGTTGTGCAATGGAGCGATCCGGCGGGCGGATGAAGTCTGCCCCGATCATCTCTGCGGGTGAGCTCTCGGCCTCGGTGAGCCGAAGGATCCTCGGTGGTGGTGATCGTGAGCTTCTCTTCGTCATTGTCGACGTCGCTTCTAACCGCTTGGACCGGTGGCGCCCGCGCCAACTGCATAGAACGCCGGGCGGTCCTTCTCTTCGATCCAAAGACCACCGGCCCCACCACTCTTCCCACCTCTCCTTCATGGCACCATCCCGTATGCTCCCTGGACCTTGGGATCCTGGTGATTTAACCGAGATGGCGCCTGCTTGGATCCGAGGAAAGAAGTAGTGGCGGAAAAGCGCCGTGTTGGGGTGCACCCCGGCGAAACGTTCACAGAGGTGCACGAAAACGGCCATGCACGCCACAACATTTGGGGTAAAATCCAAGAGGCGGAAGCCAAAGGTGTGCATGATGTAGCTAAAGAAATCGGAGAAGGGAGGACAAAGCCCGCAGGAGAAATAGTCGACAAAGAAGGGGTACCAATTCGGGGCAGCCTCGGCGCAGTTGGCGGGGATGACACGCGTGGCTGGGTGCCCCGTCTTCACCCTCCACAGGGGCTTGAAGACTTCCCGGAGCTCGAACACATCAACTGTCGAGGGGAAGTAGGCGGATTGGCGTCTCCATTTGCACCACCGCAGCACTCTTGAGGCTCCGTCGCCCCAGCATCCTTGGCCCTCCTTGCCCTTGGTGGATTTGGCGCCATGGCTACCGGAGGAGGGGCAAGAGAGGACTACAGAACGCGGCAGCGGCAGCGAGCAAGAGTGAAGCTTAGGGAAGAAGAGGAAGACGACGGAGGCTTCGAGATTGGGATGTGAGAGGGTAAAGGAACGGTGAGCTCACGGTTATCCCTTTTTATGGGGAAGGTGCGGGTCGCTACGCCCATTTATCATGCGATGTGGACGAGCAAGACGGGAACCGCTCACGATGACTCCCCCACTGCCACGCACGACCCTCCATGTCGCCAAGACGGACGTGGAGGCGGAGCGAAAAGAAGTTTTACCACGGTAAATACCGCCCTCCTTGCCCGCGCACCGCTTTGGGCCTGGCCCAACAACGTGTCAAGGCTTATGTGTGGCCCAGGCCGGGGGCTCTGTCGGTGTACAAAAGAAGGGGCGCACCTTTGTACCCCTTTTACCTGCACGTGATGCCGGAGCTGCGCTCACGGCCACACCAAGTAGAGCGAGGGAGGTGAACCAAGTTAAAATCGAAGCCCAAGCGGCGGAAGACAGCGCCAAGGCCAAGACCACAAAGGAGCAGAGGGACGGCAGGTTCCTCGGCTAGGGACCCTTGTCGGGAGCAGCCTCTCGCCCAGCGGTTCTTGCCGGGCGTAAGGCTCGTCCAACACCAGCGGAGCGCACCACCCCTTGAGCCCACGGTCTCCAACACCATCAACCACGTTGGGCGAGGCTCGGAGGCCTGGAGGCACCTCCATGGTCGCATGCGATCTTTGTGAAGACAAGGAATAGTCAAGATCGATGAGGATTAAAGATTAACGATCCTCGGCAAGATCCTTGCCGAGGGAGTTGAGAAGACCCGGCAAGATCCTTGTCGACGATTAAAGACGATTTACTGAGGCCCTTGCTTGCCACCGGCAAGGCTCGCCAGGGCGCCATGACCACTTCCGAGCACCGCACCAAAGTCCCCACCGTCAAGATGCGCATCTGCCATTCAACCAGCTAAGCGAGCACCTGCGTGGTGACATCGTACTTCTAGGCCAACTCAAAGAAGTACTGCGTGGCGGCATGCGAGATCTTCGTGAAAGACTTCACCATCGCGCCATCATGGCGCCGCATGCATCGCGGCTGAAGCGTGTGTCGAAGCAAGGAGGAGCGGCAGGCGGACGGGCCTCGTTCCGTCCCCTAATAAAGCAAGGACACCTAAGCGATGCATTAAATGCATCTTGTCCTGTAATACGAGAGAAGCTCAGAAGGCCAGACGCCTTTCCACCTCCTGTGTGCCACTGTGGCAGCCCCTTTCGACTATAAAAGGAGGCCCATGGCATACTGGAGAAGGATTCGGCTCTTTGGATCGATCCAGCCACCGTAGCTATTTGGAAGGCTCAAGAACACTCAATACATCCACCAAAGCAGGACTAGGTTTTACGCATCCTCGCGGCCCGAACCTGGGTAAACGATCTTGTGCCGATTACTAATCCTGCACTCTTCTTGCAACCCCGCACTTCGGCAACCATATAGTAGGGATTCTTGTGATCCCATAGGTGTCGCTTTCCCCATCGGACACCGCTCTCCTCGGGTACAGGAAGTAGACCGCGATCGGATCATGTACTTTGATGGGGCTTTATCACGCATTTGCAAGGCCGGCAGTGCCAGGTGTCTTTGTCGCACCCACCGGAGAGCACCTCAAGTATGTGATCCAGATGCACTTTCCTGTGGAGATGTGCACAGACAACACCGCTGAGTACCAGGGGCTTTTGCCGGTCCGAGGATCGGCGCAGACTCGCAGGAAGAAGCTCATCGTCGTGGGTGACTCGCGGCTTGTCGCCGCAAGTCAACAAGGATTACCAGAGCCCATTGATGGAGGCCTCACATAGATGAAGTGAGGAAGTTGGAGGATCGCTTTGACGGTATCCAAGCGGAGCACATTCCCAAGCGGAGAACGACATCGCCGATTACTGTCAAGCGCACGCATTCAAGCTACCTATGGAACCAGGTACCTTTTTGTTCGTTAACTCTGTAGCTATCCGTCTAACCGTCAACGAGGCAGAACAAGCGGAGGAAATCAGGTCCGGCAAAGTATTTTCCGCCGAGCCCCACAGCTACCGGCAAAGGATGTTGCCATGCACCAGGCTCGCCAAAGAGAAATCGCCCGCAGGCGTCAAGCCCTGGCGGTGGAGACAGCCGCTCCGATGGCAGAAGAGATGCCTTTTGTCCTTGCCGTCGAGCCCCAGGCTCCGGCATGGGCGCACCATACCGTCCGATTCCTCCAAATAGGGGAGCTTCCTGAGGAGCAGGAAGAAGCGGAAAATGTAGCCCCATGGTTACAGTTCTCTGCATCATGCGTCGATGACGCCCTATACCGGAGAAGGCCGAACGGTGTGAAATTGAAGTGCATCCCTGGGAGGAAGTAATCTGGAGCTGTCATGGCGGAGATACATGGAGGCGTATGTGGCTCCCACATAGGGTCGAGGGCCCTTGCCGCAAAGCGTTGTGCAAGGTTTCTTCGCCCACCGCCTCCGAGGATGCGGGCGACACTAGTAACCAAGTGTGAAGCATGCTCCGATTCCGTTCAAACAAGCTTCATCAACCAGCTCAAGCCCTTCAAACAATCCCTCTCTCCTGGCCATTCTTGGTCTGGGGCTCGATATACTGGTCCCCTTCCCCCGTGCTGTTGGGGGCTTTGAGTATTGTATGTTGCAATCGACAAGTTCACAAAGTGGCCGAAAGTGGAAGCGGTGAGAAAGGTGACAACACAGTCAGCCGTCAACTTCTTCAAGGGACTGGTCTGCCGCTTTGGTGTGCCAAGAAGAATTATCACCGACAACGCGGCATACGCTTCCACGAGCCACACCTTCATGCGCAAAGATGTTCAAGACCTCGGCGGCAAATAGGTTCTGCATTTTGCTTCCGTGGCACAATGAGCAACGCTGCTGGCAGAGAGGGCGAATCGCAAGTGTTGAGAGGCCTGAGAACCAAGACCTTTGATGTGCTGCAAAAGAGCGGAAGGCGCTGGATTGATGAGTTGCCATGTTCTTTGGTCGACCGTCGATGACGCCAAATCGAGCCCCCTGGGCCAGACACCCTTTGCCCCTAGTATATGGGGGCAGGCAGTTCTCCCACGGAACTCATATACAGGTCACCTCGAGTGCTCGCTTATGATGAGTTTTTGAGCAAGAAGCAGTTGCGGCAAGATGACGCAATGCTCCTTGAGGAAGATCGCCTTCGGCGACTATGAGAGCAAAGACGCTACCAAAGAAGCCTTGCACCGCTACCATAGCCGCAAGGTTCATGCCCAAGCTTTGAGGAAGGCGACCTTGTTCTTCGCTGCCGCTCACCGGCCAAGAATACCAACAAGTTGACGCCAAGTGGGAAGGCCCTTATTGGGTAATACGAGTCACGGTGCTCTTGAAGTAGCCGCTGAGATCGAAGATGTCATTCCAAAGGAGCAATTCTCGAACATCGAGCATCTTCAGCAAGTTTTACCCATAAGGCGTGGTTTGCCCGGCCTTTTGTACAAGCTTTGCTTCAAGGCATGTAACCCTCAGACAAAGCCAGGCCTGCACCTTGAGCATAAATAAATGAAGTTGCACGGGCGCTCTAAGTTATAGCATGCATGCTAGGTTGAGTCTCTTCCTGGTTAGGGTCGATAGTGCTTAGCAGCACCTAACCCCTAGCCTAGAGGTCGGTGCAAAGGCCTTTTTCTGCTTTTCTTGGTTCGCAGGGCACTTCATCTTGAGCCACTTGGGGAAAAGGAGAAACAACTGGCGCCCGAGCCCTGGCAAGGCAAGGCTACGGGGCTGAAGATGAGGCATCCAACCACAAGGAGCCAAGGTTGCCGGGGGCTGCGGGTTCAGATAAGTTTTTCATCCCCCTGCTGTACGTTCCCGTATGGAATTGGGACATGTGAAGCCTTGTTCATATATTAAAAACCACCGTATCGAGAGTTACTTCCTGGGTCGAGAGTTACTTCCTGGGTCAGAATTTGGTAGTAGTTGCGGTGGCGAAGCGATGAACGAGGAGCCTAACTCTACTTCGCCCCTGCCTCCGCCAAAAGCGCGAGAACGGTCGTCTAAAGAAGAGAAACGGCAAGGCCTGTTGCCGGGTGATAATGTTTATTATGAAAATAATAAGGATTCATCCTTGGCATGGGCCTCGCTCACGCATGAATAACCCGGCAAGCACCCTTTTTCATTAAAAATGTCCCATATAGGTAGAGTTCGTACGGAAAAAAAACATGAACAAGGGGGATTACAAGCTTTAAGTCTAACAAGGCCCAAAGGCATACAGACTAAAAAAAGAGATGAGATGCCTGATCCCTTTCTTGTCCCTCTCCTCAGGAGGCAGGTCAAGGAGGCGAAAGAGCAAAAGGGGCGCCTAGGCAAACTACGAGCAAAAGAAAGCACCAAGAGAACACCTCGGTGGCCGCGCGCGGATGGGCCGGTGATGATGGTGCCGGTAAAGGAGTTGGAAGACAAGGCGGTAGCTCGTCGAACACGCGATGAAGGCATCGGTGTCCGTGTACTCCAAGTTGATGGCCTTGCCGCCCGCCCTCTTCCTCTTCCCAAGCCCCCTGACACCAGCCGCCCAAGGAGACGGCCCCGAGAAGTTCAAGGAGCTGGCCCTCCCAGTGAAACTCCGCCCGAAGGAGGCGGCCTGGTGCAGATCTTGCTGTCACTGCACCTGCCCAAAGGCGTCCGACGCCCTAGTCGGACTACGTCCCACATCATCTACCAGCTGTCCCTCCTCGTCACTTTCGCTCGAGGAAGAGCTTCCATCGTCGGAATCCCGTCGGAGGATCTCTCCACGCAGCACTTCAACAGTTCCAAGATCTCCAAGACCTTGACAGAGAGCAGCCGTCCTCCATTAATTTGAAGTACAGGATGAGCCCCGCCAGTCAGCCAGGATGCGAGCGACTGCCTTCCATCCTGTGAGGTACATGACCCGAGGGTCGGAAGTCGACGTCGACCAGCAGGCCCCATTCCCACAACCCCTCATGTGCAATCTGAGGGTCTGGGGCGGGTCATGCTCCATCTCTCGAGCAAACAGGGTGGGAAGATGAAGACGGTGACGCGGAGGCCGGCGCAGCCTGATAAAGAACTCGCGAGGCTGGTCTCCAACGTGGCCCTCCATCGGGAAAGGCATCATTGACGGGGGCGAGGCTGGCGTGCCGCCCCGTCCTCCTCTTCCCCGGGCACCATGACCTCGCCCACGGCCTCACCCCCTCCCCCTTCCCCTCGCGGCCGGATCCGCCACTGCGGGCTCAGGAGGAGGAGGGACGCGCTGTCGAGCGGCGACCCTCGCCGCCACCTTCGAGGGACCAGGGTTCCCCTTCTCCATGGCAGATGAGAGGAAGAAGCAGAAGCAGGAGGAGACAGAAGAGTGCGGAGTGCCATTCACCCCCTTCCCTCTCCTTATAAAGGGGCGAGGTCGGGGCTCGGCCGCCTCGCTCAGCCAATCCAGCCATCGGGAGCGTAGGGAATCGGGACCGACCCGCTGCCCTAACCAGCGACGACCCGGTTTCCCGCCTCCACAGCTCGCCACATGCATGAAGGACGCGTGGAGAGCGTGCAGGGTAGAAAGGACGGGTGAGGCGACCGTTCCCCGCTCCGTGATCGGGGGGGCGTGGGCGCCTTAAAGATAGCAACCCGAGTCCATGCAGTAAATGAGCCGCGCCTCCACGCCTCCCTCTTTTTACGGGGAAGGCGCGAGCCGCCTCTTTACCAGGATGTGATGCATGCATGCGGGAACCGCCCCACGCATGCCACCCATGTCACGCGCACCCCTCCACGTCGCGCATTCAACGCATGTCGTGGGGAAGCGCAACAGACATAAAGTTTTACCGCGGTAAAAATCGCCCCTCCTGCCCGCGCACCGTTTTGGGCCTGGCCTAACAACGTGTCGCGCTTATGTGTGGCCAGGCCCGGGGGCTCCTGTCGGTGTACAAAAGAAGGGGCGCACCTTTGTACCCCTTTACCTGTGCACGGACAGTCGGAGCCATGCCCACGGCGCACTAAGCAGAGCAGGGGAAAGAACCGAAGAGAAGCCGAAGCACAAGATGCCCAAGGCAACGCCAGGGCCAAGAACACAAAGAAACAGAGAGGCGAAGCAGGTTCCCCCGGCAAGATCCTTGTCGGGGGCAGCCTCCGCGGCCCCTGCAAGGCCCGGGCGGCTCGTCCAACACCAGCGGAGCGCACCACCCTTGAGCCCACGGTCTCCAACACCATCAACCACGTTGGGCCGGGGCTCGGGATACGCCTCCATGGTAGCATGCAGATCTTTGTGAAGACAAGGAATATTCAAGATCAGATGAGGATTAAAAGACAACGATCCTCGGCAAGATCCTTGCCGAGAAACCTGAAGACCCCGGCAAGATCCTTGCCGGGACGACAAGACGCCATTATACGGCAAGGCCCTTGCCGGGCCACCCGGCAAGGCCCTCACCAAGGACGCCAGCAGGGCCACTTCCAGGCCCGCACCAGCCAAGTCTCCACCGCCGTTCGCATGCAGCTGCCAGCCCAACCAGCTGGGCAGGCACCTGCGTGGCAACATGCAGCTTCCAGGCCAACTCAGCAAGCGCCTGCGTGGCGGCATGCAAACCTTCGTGAAGACCTTACTACCGCGCCACCTCAGCTGCCTGCCTGCCTACATGGCACCGCATGCATCGGCTGGCTGTATGCCGCGTGTTTAAATAAGGAGGAGGCGGCGATGGACGGACGGGCCTCATTCCGTCCCGATAAAGCAAGCGGACACATAAGCGATGCATTAAATGCATCTTGTCTATGTAATACGCGCGATAAGATCGTAGCATCAGACGCCTTTCCACCTCCTCTCTGCATGCCTTTGCCGTGGCAGCCCTTCCCACTATAAAAGGAGGCCCATGGCGTCTTGGAGAAGGATTCGGTCTTTGGAATGACTCAGCCACCGTAGCTAGTTGGAGGCTCAAGAACACTCAATACATCCACCAAAGCAGGACTAGGGTTTTATGCATCCTCATGGCGAACACAGGTAAGCGATCCTTGTGTTGATTACTAATCCTGCTCTTCTTGCAACACTGCGCCACGGCAACCGTAGTAGGGATTCTTGTGATCCCATAGGTGTCGTTTTCCACCGACAGTGTCTCTAACTATGATTCTCCATGTGAAATCTCTTTCTCTCACACAAACACAAACTTCATCTCCCGGGGCTCATTTGTCTCTATTGTTCCCAGGTGTGTCACTCGCACACACCCTCTCACACAGAGATGTCTTTCGCTCCTTAGGTATGAGAAGCTACGACTCTTCCTCTTAAATGTCTCTTTCTCACACGCAAACACAAACTCTGTCTCCCAGGGTCTCATATCTCTCCACCATTCTCTTGTATGTCGCTCACACACACTCTCTCTCCCTAGAGATATCTTGTGTTCCCTCCTATGTCTCTCTAGCTATCACTCTCGTTGTGAAATATCTTTATCTCTCGTAGACACAAAATTTCGTCTCTCGGGATCTCATTTCTCTCCGATATTTGTTTGTATGTGAGTCACATGCACCCTTTCTCCATCTCTCTCACACCCACACACATAACTCAGCCTTCTGATCCACTCGACTCCTATCTCTAACGTACACTAGCTAGCATCTTTATATTTCTATTTATCTGTTTCTCCATCAACCTTCTTTCTCGGCCTCACTCTTGCTTCCTATCACGCACACTATGTATGTTTCTCTCCACCTGCAGTCAAGTGCCCTCTTTTTATCTTTCTCTCACACACACATAACTTCACCCTCTGAACCACCCGGCGGTCATCTCCAACACTCAAACTAGCCGATTTCCCTCTAGCTAGCATTTTCATCTCTGTATCTATCTGTAGTTTCTCCGTCAACATTTCTTTCTCGCACGCACTCTTGCTTCCTATCACCCACACTATATATGTCTCTCCATACATGCATTTATAGGTTGATTTGTTTTGCACAATCGTTGTGTCTCACTCCCTCTGCTCGCCATAGATGCATGCTCCAGCCCACGCCACTATCTCTTAAAGATAAAAACACATGCTCAATTGTTGGGCCTTCTTCTGCACTCTCACATGCATGCATATTGTCATACCGATCCATCTCTCCCATGTCGTTGATCTTATGACTTGTGTCTTCTTTCTTTTATCTCGATCATGCACGCACGCACACACACACACACATCCACGTATACATGTATACCTCTCGCACATGCATGTTCAAGGTCTCTATGTCTCCATACGTAGTTAATTACCCTCAACCCTAAGACCACATCGAATCGTTCTCTTCTCGGCACATAACTTCCGTCTGGATGGGTAAAACACACACTCACACTTAACAATCTCCTTCTAGCTACTCCCCCCCTCACTCTTCCCCTATATCCTCGAAACTAACAAGACCATCCCTTCGTTTAATATCCGCCTACATGCACCATCGATATATAGTAGCCTTCCTCGGTGTCTCTCGAACAAACACGTTCTCTCGATGTCGACTCCTCTCACGCGCACACACCTTCTCTTCCCTCTCTACGGGCCTTTTCTCCCTCGCACCCCATCGTTGGTGGCCTCTCCCATACACATCACCTCTCTATGATGAAGCCACGCACACTTAAATTACATCCGCCAGCGAGGACCACGCGTCACACACACACGCGCACGCACCCACCCACCCACCCACACACACACACACACTAAGACTCCATCTCACACACACACACACACACACCCACCGACCCACCCCCAGACACACAAGCACACACAAAGACTCCATTTCACACACACATGCTCTAGGCGGAGCATTTGTTCCTACCACCCTTCATCCAACCTTACCCGTATGATAAACAATCACCTTAATTTACTTGTATAACATGGACAAATTCCACTTTCCTTTAGTAGTTAGCAAACTTATCATTTCTACTCCTATAAAAAAACTGAGTTGGTGATGATGGTGTGCCTGCCATCTTGTAATTAGACCGTCCGATCTATATCTAACGGATAGAAAGCAATCTATGATAATTTTACAAAATATACCCTGCACCTCTCTCCCACATCCTTATCTCCCACAACCTCATTGCTGAGCAATTAAAAAGGAAGTCTGGAACAATCTAGCATGGTGGCATTGGCTGCTGCTTGCCGGGCGCAAATCCATCCCCATGCCTCCGCCTAGTCCGACCACAGTCACCACCACCACGCTCCACTCCTCCTCACCTTATCTCTCATCTTTCATTTTTTCGATGAAATTCTCGAGATACCAGTTTACGATAAAATTATCGAGATATCATTAGTTTTTACATGGGATTACTTCCTGCATGGGTCAATCACAATAGGTATTTTGTAAAAAATGCATATTGATGTTCCGATGCAATGCAC
Organism: Aegilops bicornis; assembly: GCA_021605145.1. Classification (NCBI taxonomy): domain Eukaryota; kingdom Viridiplantae; phylum Streptophyta; class Magnoliopsida; order Poales; family Poaceae; genus Aegilops; species Aegilops bicornis. The sequence goes on along the minus strand of CM038674.1, from coordinate 262,256,265 downwards.
GAGCATCTTGCTTAGTAATTATATAACGCATAAATCACGAGCAGGAAGTGACATTTTTTTACACAACCACGTTAACATGACCACGTAAATCACTAGCTAAAGTGTAATACCATTATACTTTTATCCCGATGCAAAAAGGTTGAGTACATGTCTGAAGAGTAGAGTCGCACACACACGCACACACACACACACTCTCTCTCTCTCTCTCTCTCTCTCTCTCTCTCTCTCTCAGAATCTCTCACACACACCAGTTACGTGACGCCCACTTAACCAGACACGTATGTTACAATTTGTGCACCCACGGGTACACGTGATGGTGCGCATTTATTTAAGCCAGACGGGAAACCCAAACCGTAGCTGCATTCATTCCCCTCCCGCCGCCTCTTATCTGGTCGCCATCGCCCGGTAGCCATGGCCCGGCCGAAGGTAACGACATACTCGACATACTCCCAGCCGGATGACGCTTTAATCTCGAAATTTTAGTGGTGGTCATGGATGCATCTTTTGTGCTAGCACTCCTATATAAGGGTTGACCGATCGCTTCCGCTGGACGTCTTGCGCGCGGTGGAAGAGGAAGGAGAAGTGAAAGCGGGCTGTGGAGTAACGTTTTTTACCATAATTTCTTAGGAAGCTGAGTGCAATAATTGAGTAGTTTTGCAAACTACCGATTACTACACCAAGCGGTTCAAAACCAATACTCCCTTGCCGGTAGCGCTTCCGCGTGAAGCGGTCGGCGTCATACAGGCGTTAGTGCCACATTAAGGCCCCGCCAGAGCAGAGGTGACCTCTCACTGGCAACGGCTTTGAAGAAGCACGACGGCCGAGAGAGCGCTGCTTCCCGGTGCACGCGATTGCTCCGCGTCGAGGCTGGCCATAGTTTGGATGAGTCCCCATCGTGGGGAGCCACACTAACTGCGATGATATGGATCGTTCCATCTATGAAGAACACATGGGACTGGAACAACGAGACGGACATGTACCCTGGAGTGGACGTACGAACCTGAGTAATGTAAGCGCGATGAGTGAAGTAGAAAGGCACAAATAGTATGAACATGTGTGTTATATAGAATTTGTCTCTTACTACGTGCCACTAAATGTTATGCGTGCAATGCACGGTGATGTTTTAGAGTGCGTGCCTAACTACTCTACTACTACTATATATTAATTGGAGGCACATATTAGGTTTTATATTTGTTTACAAGCATGTCCCGAGACCTTCCAACTAGACGTGTCTTTCTCTCCGGGTCGCACTTTGTATCGTTCATGCCACTAATACTACTACGTGTGGTCTCCGACCCAGAAGTGGAAGAAGTGGAGATGCTCTACCATTGATTGTTCATGTCCCACTCCTTTCGGTGGCGTGTGGGACATCCAGCATGTGCCGTGTTTGGCACTCCTTAAGTCGTAAGAGTTGAAAGCGCTAGCATTAAATGGAAATATATATATATATATATATATATATATATATATATATATATATATATATATATATATATATTAGGAGTGATACTATCCCACGCTGTTTCCTTGCTCCTAGATATCGGAAAGAATAGTACTACTTCCGTTCGCCAACCTGTGGGATGTCGACAATCGTGGTCCACTTTCCATGCACGCAGAACTCCAAGGGACAGTCACCTCGGTCATCACGCTATAGTAATAATGACTAATGAGCCATCAAATCACAGGCCCAACCTTTTCCACTATGAAGTTTCTCGGACGAAGGAACCATCATGACTTCGTTGAATTCCGCTTCTTGAAGAAAACTACTGTACCAGTGATCTTGCTAGCTTCTGATGTAGTAACTTGACGAAGGCCTCCATTACGTTCATAGGATAGGAATTTTATAGGAATATGAAAATCATAGGAATTGAGATGACATGCATCTCAATTCCTATAGAGAAAGAGATGCCATTTGATGCATAGGATAGGAATTTTTCCATTGAGTCTAGGCTAATGTGGTGGTAATTTGCTCTAAAAACTACGGTGGTAAATAGTAATCTTTGTTACATGCTAGATCCTCGGAACCTGGAACACACACACTAACTACTAGTACTACCACTTCTCACATACTGCAAACCAGGGCACGTATCGTTCTCCTTCCCGGCTTTGTCGGCGACACCCCACCGTGCTTGGATCTTCGCCGACCTCTCCGCAGCAGCACGTGCGTCCTCTTCTTTCTTGCGGTGGCAGTCCTCTCTTTTATTGAGTGCTTTCTGACTTCTCCGCTCCCTCTGTGCGGCTTTGGCCGCCCCTTGCTCTACCGCCCATTCAGCCTTGGCACCTTCAAATTCCGCCCACGTAGGTGTGAGGTTGCGGCGGCGATGAACCGGCCGCGGCGGGATGCCATCGCTTCCCTACCATTTTGTGTGCGATGCGTGGTGGCGAGGAACTTCGGCGTGTGAGGATGCCATCACTTCCTTACGGTTGGTGTGCGGCGTGGTGGAACGAACGATGCTTGGTGAGAAACTACGGGGTGGAGTGGCGGACAACCACTCTGATGCATTGGTTTGTCAAGAGCTCAAGGATGAAGATGAAGGAAATTTGGATTCCCCTTCAATCCTGGTCATTTATTACCAAGTAAAATGCATTGGCGGTCATCGAACTTGTGTTGATAGCTCACTTTGATCAGTATATTATACGTGATGCACACATTAGCGCACACCATCCATAGAGGCGGGTAGCATGTGCGTGCGTCTGAACACTCATGCTCACGTCGTCAAACCATGCTAAGGCATGCCGCGTCGCCCTCTCAATCAAAGTCCTGCTCATGGCGCCAACGCAAAGCGGTGAGCCCGTAACCTCTGGCGCCCGGCGGTGCCTGACATTACTGTTTAGACGTTTGATGGAGGCCTCCGCGAACGCCGAGCATGTATTCACCTGGCTCAACACCAAGGGTCATACTCGTGACTCGGCGCCTTGCTCATGTATATCATCCATCACAATGACAATATATAAAACAGCCTAGCTAGAGAGGGTACTATGGTACGGAGTATGTAGTAACGTGAGCGACCGATCATAGTGCCACTGCACACGAGTGTGTGTCTGACCGATTCGTCCACTATTCATAAGTTATGCATGGTTGTGTGGTGTCTAATGGTGGTCGTCGAAGGCTAGCTGGCGACAAGACCGGTTGCATGGACGCCTAGTTGTCAATACGTGCCGCATACATTTCAAAGGCTCGTCATCCATGAGTTCACATTTTTACCACCATGCCAGCGTCTGACCACCCTGGCCTATCGAAACCCCTTCCATCGCTGACGCGCGCTTCCTGCCTAAGACATTCGCCGTCTCTCCAGAACGTCAATGCCGCATTCACCGGACTTAACTGCAGGTGTAGTTGGTGTGTCACTGACATGCGGGCCAGATGCCCGTTGGGCCCACATGTCAGTGACCCAACGCACCTGCAGTTAAGTCACTGAAGCAGCATCCGCATTCACGCCCGATGAACCTACTCCGGCACCAGCCGACCATCCGTGTGCCGCGGTTCATTGCCATTCGCCCGCTATATTGACTTGAGCCCCAGCTCCCAGCCATAGCCAAAGACCCACACTCATTCTCCTCCGGTCCCTTCCTTCTGTCAGCACCACTCCAACCATGGCCTCCTGGTGCTCCAAAGCTCTCTTAGACGTCTTGTCGCGGAGGAGACGAAGCGACATTGTGGCTCTGCTCAGGCGCACTCCAAAGCTCTCTTGGGCGTCTGATTGCGAGGAAGCGACGAAGGAGATCGCCGGCTCCCACCCGGCCACCCTCCGCCGCCACTACCACAAGCCGGGCGCGTCTTGTAGCCTTGGCCGAACAGCGAAGGAAGAGTAGTACACTGTAGGTCGCTGCCGTTACGGTCCCAGGGAAGGCCACCGCTCCTCCACTCGGTCGATGCCAAGCTTGGTGGGATAAACATCGGCGACCGATTAGCCACTTAGCCCAGTAGCGATGGAGGCGAAAATCTTCAGAACCTTGTGCTCCGTAGGAGGAGGTTATCGAGGCGGATGAGGAGGAGGCAAAGGCAATGGCCGACTTTCTCGGGTTCATGGCCGGACCTGGTGGTCGGCGCCGGCGATCGTCTAGATTAGGTTTACAGTAGGTTTTAGTATGGTTTATGCGAAATATGTAATGAATTTCGTCCAGTTTGTAGGAAAAGTTTTCAAAATGTAATGACTTTAATCCGGTTAATTTGAAATTTGCTTTGTTTGCACGAATTTTGTCCTAAGTTAGTTCATATGGTTGTCGAAAGGTATGCGGGCAGCATGGATGGCATCCATCAGTGTCCTCAGATAGATGCCGGTGTAAATTTGTGGGCCAGCGCTGGAGATAAACAGTGCTCCATTATTTGGCAGGGAACAGTTACCCTTGATGAAAATCAGATCCGCCGTGTTTCGCACTCCTCCCACATAAGAGTGTAAACTCTTGCTTACGTAAAAATTGAGCAAGTGGACGGCAACATGGCATGTCATATCAGTCAAACTAGCACTTCTTGGCAGGAGAAAGCACCGCCCTCGTCATTTTGTTACGGATTTCTATCGATCGATCGACGAAAATGTTTTGCTTTGCAAGTTTAAAAGTAAAGGCGGCACACTTACGACTTCGTCTGTCGCTCCCCGACAGATCCGGCTCTTACGCCGCTCACCGGAAAGGGACACGCGTTGTCTTGCAATTTCACTGACATGTGGGAGTGCAATTGAATAAACCGTCGATAGCCAAAATCTAATCGCTCGGCGGGCGTCGGCTGAGAAGAGAGAGATGGGAGAGGGAGAAGAGATCGCCCGCCCGCCACGCACGAACTCTAAGAAATATATGGTGATAATGTGAGGTGGGCCATATGCGGAGTCGGGACGCTGCTTGAGCCCGCCCCCTCTCGGGCCTTGACTGCTTCATAGCAAGTAGTACCAGTAAAATACTGGCCTATAAGCCCGCTTATGTGGAGGAGAGAGAGTCATTGACAAAGTCAAGGAGTGGGCTCTGCAAGAGCCCGTCTCTACACATGTTCCTAGGTATAAAAAACTAATTCTAAAAAAAGAGGCATAAAAAACAATTGTGTCTAAAAAGAAAGGTAAAAACATTTGAGAGGAAATAGATAGAGAGAAAGTGAGAAGCGTTGTAACCTTTATAGCCAACCTTATAGTCAACACTATGGTAGTATTACATGAGGAAGGAGGGAGTGGTGCACATGCCAAGTTCACTGCGCTGCCGTGTTTCACACTCCTCCGTCATGCAATAACGATGGAGACAATAGCTTTCATCAAAAATAAACAATGAATACTCGTTGCTTTCGTCCTCTATATCCTGAAAAGAATACTTTCCATTCACCGACATGTGGGACGTCGACCATCACAGGTCCACACGCCATGCACAAAATTATCCTGGTCCACCCGGTCAGAAGCGCAGGCCCAACCTTTCCCATTTGTAAGTTGGTTGAATGAAGGAACCATCATGACTTCAATTAATTCCGCTTCTTCAAGAAAACTTACTGCATTCGCATAATCTGCTACCACACGCTAAGGGGCGGTAGCAGACATGCCACGTCCATATCACTTTGAAACCGACTAGGCCAAACTAACCCACTTAGGATTTGTACTCCCTCCATTTCAAAGTTAGTACTAGTACAAAGTTGAGTCATCTATTTGCAACGGAGGAAGTGCGTCTACCATCTTGCTATGATTTTCACATTTATGCGTCTACGTACTTTTTGCTACGATTTTCCTACCCTATGAACCAAATGAGGCTTGAATGTATCCATGTCGATTATTGTCTGATCGATCGCTAAGCCTGCAATTTTAGGAGCTTGGGCAATTGGCCGATCGACGAAGGATAAGCATAAGCGTACCACGAGCTCATCAGCCCCAACGTTTCTCTTCGGTGAGTGTTTTGCAAGTACTATAGGCAGCACGAAGAGCTAGCCTACTAAAACCAAGAATCATCAAACAAGCCCTCTTGATATGATAAACGATTCGAACTTACATCTAAGCATGCGATATATTACATCAAAAATGGTGAGGATACATCTGTTTCCATAACTTTCGAAGAGGGTTTGCATGATTCACTATCAAACAAAAGTAGCAAGTACCACCCACACACAAGGCGGTGCACTAGCCCTAAGATGGTTTGATAACACGCATGGATTACGGTTTATCAAACACAGGGCAATGCAAACTACCCTGAAGGATTAGCACGAGCAACTATTTATTGTCATCGATCTCTCGGGCAATGACCACAGCACGGACAATGGCATGGGAATCGATCTCTGGGGCGATGTCCACAGGACTGAACGCGACATCGGAATGGATCTCTGGGGCGATGTCCACAGGATGGACAGCAGCATCGGAATTGATCTCCGGGGCGATGTCAACAGGACGGACCGTGACATCAAAAACAATCTCTGGGGCATTGTCCACAGGACGGGCCGCGACATCGGAATCATCAAGGACGTCCACCGGCACCTGCACAACCCTAACATATTAGCAAGCACATTACAAATAATAAAAAACGACAACTATGGTAAGCCATTATTTTTTATCTTGTGCAGCTCACCGGGGGATCCATCCCTCTGGGGGCCATCTCCTCGTCCTCGATGGGGGCCATCACCTTGCCAGGGGAATACTGCTTCTCAACAGTGACTATCTCCTCAAACTCGACCTTGAGCCTTGCATAGGTGGCCATTAGAGTTTCTGGGGTAGGCACGGTGGGGCCCTTGCTGTTCTTCCAACTTTCTTTGAGGAGTTCACCACCAACGTCGTCAACTCTTTGGCCAGTGCTTGTTTCTTGGAGTTCTTTGTCTCCATGGGTTGGCCCGCCAACATGGTCAACTCGTTGGTCGGTGCTCGCTTCCTGGTGATCGCTGTCTTCAGTGGGTTGTCCACCAGCAACTCTTTGACTAGTGCTCCAGGATCCATCAATGAACTAACAAACAAAAAGCAATCTAAAGGAATCCACAATCGCAATGAAAATGGGAAAAGAATAGGCTGTGAGAATCGGTTGGTGCTTCGCAAAAAGAAGATTCTTGGAATGAAAATATAGCAGCATCACCGATTCGCCCACCTTTCCTTCGTTGGTACAGAAGAAAAATGGCAGAAATGAGTAGCCTGGAGTGAGGTTTTCTTCAAGAAAGGGGAGAAAGGGCTTCAACGAGCATTCCAGTGAAATGATGGTTGCTTCGTCCAGTCCAACTTCGAGGCCACTTTACCACTTCTTGTAAAGGTGGGTTTTGTGATATGATGGGTCATGACGGCCACCTTTGGGGTAGCAAATTGAGTCCACGGTAAAGCACCTCGGCGTGATTTGGTGGATGGCACGCGGGCCGGATGCTTTGATGTCCCGCATGTAGATAGAGCGGCTAGTCATATAGGAGTGCTCAATGTTGTGAACCGCGACCAAGGCGGAGAGGAAAACGAGAGAAATACGTAATTAATGCATGAGTTTAATTAGGGTAGTTTTGTGAAGTACGAGATACATTCCTCCAATCACAAAATGCCTTGGTTGATGAGATTTGAGATTTGAGCCAGTACTACACGCGGTGTATTCTAGTCACTTGTTGAAATCTCTAGAAAGGCAAATACTCCTTTCCGGTTTACAGGGATATAATAGCAAGTACTAGTACTACAATAGTGGGCTCAAATAGGAATTTTGTCTCATGCAAGAGCCTGGCTATATGCATGCTCTAAGGCTCCGCACCACACCCCACCCCTACACAAAGACTGCCACGCGAGCGTTCGCAACTGCCACGTTCGGGTTGCGCTTGGCTCTTGGGCTCTTCGAGAAGACGAACAATGATGTTTCTACTACTTCTACAGTATCGAATCCACTGCTGCATGTCCGTCCACCGCGTGCAGGAGGGATAGCCACCGCGCGCATGGGCGAGGGAGAAGATGTGTAGTAGTAAAATCAAGCCTCTCCTTGTTGTATGAGTTGACGCAACACATCATAGCACTAGCCCTACATGGTTGCCTCTAAACTTGGCTGAAAGACCCGCAGTGTACAATACTCCACTTGCTGCAACCTCTAACATTTACCCCACCACAAATTAAAATATATATTCCTGTCTTGTCCAGATGAGCATGCAAGCTAGAATCCTCAGGATGACAGGTAGGGCCAGAAGATTATTTTAATAAAAAAAGCATGGAGCCGACCCCAACGATTTTAAGCTTACAGGCACGATACACGCTATCCTAGACTACTCTACAAATGAAACTGCCACACGAGCGTCCGGGCTGCGCTTGGCTTTTCGCCTCTTTGGGAAGTTAAACTGTGATGGAGTACTACTGCAGTGGAGGAATACTACAGTATGCTTCTGGCCATCTGACACCGACTGAACTGTTGCATGTCCACCATGTGCGGGAGGGAGAGCGTGTAGCGAACGAAAGCTTCTCCTAGTCCTACCAGCCACCACGCTCATGGGCGAGGGAGGGACGCAGCTTCATTGACTTACTGCTCCTGCCTTTGCGTCTATGATAGGTGGGCCCAACATGTGGGTGGCCCACCTATCATGCAGCCAAAGGCAGGTGCGGTTAAGGCAAGAGGGCATTGTAGTAATCAAACTTCTCGGTCTTGTACGAGTTGACGCGACACATCAAAGCACTGTTGGAAATATGCCCTAGAGGCAATAATAAAAGCATTATTATTATATTTCCTTGTTCATGATAATTGTCTTTTGTTCATGCTATAACTGTATTATTCGGAAATCGTAATACACGTGTGAATACATAGACTACAATACGTCCCTAGTAAGCCTCTAGTTGACTAGCTCGTTGGTTGACAGATAGTCATGGTTTCACGACTATGGACATGGATGTCATTGACAAGCGGGATCACGTCATTAGGAGAATGGCGTGATGGACAAGACAATCCTAAGCATAGCACAAGATCGTGTAGTTCGTTTTGCTAGAGCTTTTCCAATGTCAAGTATCTCTTCCTTAGACCATGAGATCGTTAACTCCGGATACCGTAGTAGGAGTGCTTTTGGGTGTATCAAGCGTCACAACGTGAATCGGGTGACTATAAAGGTGCACTACAGGTATCTCCGAAAGTGTCCATTGGGTTGACACGGATCGAGGCGGGATTTGTCACTCCGTATTATGGAGAGGTATCACTTTGGGCCCACTCGGTAATGCATCATCATAATGAGCTCAAAGTGATCAAGTGTCCGGTCACGGGATCATGCATTGCTTGATGCGAGTAAAGTGACTTGCCCGTGAACGAGACTAAACAAGGTATTGGGATACAAACGATCGAAGTCTCGGGCAAGTAACATACCGTCCGACAAAGGGAATAGAATACGGGGTTGCTTGAACCCTTGACGCCAAGTAGGTTCATCCGATGACAACATCGAGGAGCATGGGGAGCCAACATGGGTATCCAGATCCCGCTGTTGGTTATTGACTTGAGGTAGTCTCGGTCATATACGCATGTCTCCGAACCCGTAGGGTCTACATAAGGTTCGGTGGCGCTAGGGTTATTAGGAAGACAAGTATGTGATTGCAGATGTTGTTCGGAGTCCTGATGAGATCCCGGGCGTCACGAGGAGCTCCTAATGGTCCGGAGGTAAAGATTTATATATGGAAAGTGGTTAAACGGACTCAGGAAAGTTTGGGGCATGGAGGTAAAATGCAGGGGCCACCGGAGGTTTCGAGGTCCACCGGGAGGGGCCACCCCTCCCGGAGGCCCACATGGGCTAAGTGGGAGAGGGAGCCAGCCCCTGGTGGGCTGGGCGCGCCTCCCCACCTAGGCCCATGCGGCTAGGGCAAGGGGAGGGGAAACCCTAGGGTTTTCCCTAGAGGGCCGGCCCCCCTTGCCCCCTCTCTCCTATATATAGAGGGGTGAGGGGAGGGGTGCAACACACAATTGAAGGCGCAGCCCCTCCCCTCCCCAACTCCTCTCTTTCTCCGTGTGTACTTGGCGAAGCCTGCCGGAGAACCTCCGAGACCAATTGCACCACGCCGTCGTGCTGCCATTGAGTTGTCTTCCTCAACCTCTCCTTCATCCTTGCTGGATCAAGACGGAGGAGACGCCATCGTCCCGTCACGTGTGTTGAACGCTGAGGAGTGCTTTGTCCTTTCAAAGCACTTTGGTCATCGATGATCGGAATCACGTTGGGAGCGTCTTCATCATCACCACTCCCTCGAACGCCTTCCATTTTCGATCTACAAGTGGTATGTAGATGCAAACTCTCTCTTGACTCGTTGCTTAGATGAACTCATAGATAGATCTTGGTGAAACCGTAGGGAAAATTTTAATTTTCTGCAACGTTCCCCAACAGTGGCATCATGAGCTAGGTCTATGCGTAGTTCTCTTTGCACGAGTAGAACACAATTTTGTTGTGGGCGTGGATCTTGTCAACTTACTTGCCGTTACTATTAGTCGTATCTTGCTTCCGCGGTATTGTAGGATGAAGCGGCCGGACCAACCTTACACGCATTCTTACGTGAGACCGGTTCCACCGACTAACATGCACTAGTTGCATAAGGTGGGCGCGGTGTCTGTCTCTCCACTTTAGTTGGAGCGATTCGATGAACAGGTCCTTATGAAGGGTAAATAGAAGTTGACAAGATCACGTTGTGGTTATTCGTAGGTAAGAAAACGTTCTTGCTAGAACCCAATTGCAGCCACGTAAAAGATGCAACAACAATTAGAGGACGTCTAACTTGTTTTTGCAGCAATTGTCATGTGATGTGATATGGCCAAGTTGTGATGAATGATGATATATTGTGATGTATGAGATCATGTTCTTGTAATAGGAATCACGACTTGCATGTCGATGAGTATGACAACCGGCGGAGCCATAGGAGTTGTCTTTACTTTTGTATGACCTGCGTGTCATTGAAGAAACGCCATGTAACTTACTTTTACTTTATTGCTAAACGCGTTAGCCATAGAAGTAGAAGTAGTCGTTGGTGACAACTTCATGAAGACACGATGATGGAGATCATGATGATGGAGATCATGGTGTCATGCCGTGTGAGGATGATCATGGAGCCCGAAGATGAAGATCAAGGAGCTATATGATATTGGCCATATCATGTCACTACTTTATAATTGCATGTGATGTTTATTATATTTATGCATCTTGTTTACTTAGAACGACGGTAGTAAATAAGATGATCCCTTAAAACAATTTCAAGAAGTGTTCTCCCCTAAGCGTGCACCGTTGCTACGGTTAAACTTCTAAGCACCACGTGTTGATCGGGTGTGATGGATTCTTACGTTCACATACAACGGGTGTAAGACAGATTTACACACGCAGAAACACTTAGGGTTAATTTGACGAGCCTAGCATGTACAGACATGGCCTCGGAACACGGAGACCGAAAGGTCGAACACGAGTCGTATGGATGATACGATCAACATGAGAATGTTCACCGACGATGACTAGTCCGTCTCACGTGATGATCGGACACGGCCTAGTCGACTCGGATCGTGTAACACTTAGATGACTAGAGGGATGTCTAATCTAAGTGGGAGTTCATTAATAATTTGATTAGATGAACTTAATTATCATGAACTTAGTCTAAAAAACTTTTACATAATATGTCTTGTAGATCAAATGGCCAACGCTCATGTCACCATGAACTTCAACGCGTTCCTAGAGAAAACCAAGCTGAAAGATGATGGCAGCAACTATACGGAATTTGGTCCGGAACCCGAGGATCATCCTCATAGCTGCCAAGAAACAATATGTCCTAGAAGGACCGCTAGGTGAAGCACCCATCGAGAGAACCAAGGCGTTATGAACGCTTGGCGGTCTCGTACGATGATTACTCCCTCGTTCGGTGCGGCATGCTTTACAGCTTAGAACCGGGCTCCAAAAGCGTTTTGAGCAACACGGAGCATCTGAGATGTTCGAGGAGCTGAAACTGGTTTTTCAAGCTCATGCGGGTCGAGAGATATGAAGTCTCAAACAAGTTCTATAGTTGTAAGATGGAGGAAAACAGTTCTGTCGGTGAGCACATACTCAAAATGTGGGTTGCATCACCGCTTTGTCCAATTTGGACATAAACCTCCCGGACGAGGCGGTCATTGGAGAATCCTTGATCGCTCCCACCAAGCTACAAGAGCTTTGTGATGAACTACAATATCGAGGGGATGGAGAAGACCATTTCGAAGTATTCTCAATCTTTGAAGTCGTGAGAGGTTGAAATCAAGAAAGAACATCAAGTGTTGATGGTCAATAAGACCACTAAGTTCAAGAAGGGCAAGGGCGGAAAGAACTTCAAGAAGGACGGCAAAGAGGTTGCCGCGCCCGAGTAAGCAAGTTGCGGGAAGAAGAAGAAGTCAAAGAATGGACCCAAGCACGAGATGAGTGCTTTTATTGCAAGGGAAGGGTCCTTTGGAAGCGGAATCGCCCCAAATACTTAGCGGACAAGAAGGCCGGCAACACTAAAGGTATATTTGATATACATGTAATTGATGTGTACCTTACCGATTACTAGTAGTAACTCACAGGTATTTGATACCGGTGCCGTTGCTCATATTTGTAACTCACAATAGGAGCTGCGGAATAAGCGGAGGCGGCGAAGGGCGAGGTGGCGATGCTTGGCGTCGGGAATGGTTCCAGAGTCGATGTGATCGCCCGGCATCGCTACCTCTACATTTACCCTCTGATTAGTTATAAACCTTAATAATTGCTATTTGGTGCCAAGTTTGAGCATGAACATTGTATACGGATCTCGTTTAATTGAGATGGCTACTCATTTAAATCCGAGAATAATGGTTGTTCTATTTATATGTGAGAAATGTTTTATGGTCATGCTCCAGATAGTCAATGGTTTATTCATAATGAATCTCGAGCGTAATGTTACACATGTTCATAGTGTGAATACCAAAAGATGTAAAGTTGATAACGATAGTCCCACATACTTGTGGCATCGCCGCCTTTGGTCACATTGGTGTCAAGCGCATGAAGAAGCTCCATCTTGATGGACTTACGGAGTCTCCGGATTATGAATCATTTGACACATGCGAACCATGCCTCATGGGCAAGATGACCAAGACTCCAGTTCTACGGAACAATGGAGCGAGCAACCAACTTATTGGAAATCATACATACCGATGTGTGCGGTCCAATGAGTGTTGAGGCTCATGGAGGATATCGTTATGTTCTCACTCTCTCACAGGATGACTTGAGTAGATATGGGTATGTCTACTTGATGAAACACAAGTCTGAGACCTTTGAAAAGTTCAAGGAATTTCAGAATGAGGTAGAGAATCAACGTGACCGAAAGATAAAATTCTTCTGATCAGATCGTGGAGGAGAATATTTAAGTCACGAATTTGGCACACACTTAAGAAAATGTGGAATCGTTTCACAACTCACGCCGCTGGAACACCTCGGTAGAACGGTGTATCCGAACGTCGTGTCGCACTCTATTGGATATGGTGCGGTCTATGATGTCTCACCGATTTACCGCTATCTTTTTGGGGATACGCTCTAGAGACAGCTACATTCACTTTAAATAGGGCACCGTCTAAATCCGTTGAGGCGACACCGTATGAATTATGGTTTGGGAAGAAGCCTAAGCCGCCGTTTCTAAAAGTTTGGGGATGCGATGCTTATGTCAAGAAACTTCAACCTGAAAAGCTCGAACCCAAGTCGGAAAATGCGTCTTCATAGGATACCCTAAGGAAACCCTTGGGTATACCTTCTACCTTAGATCCGAAGGCAAGATCTTTGTTGCCGAGAATGGAACCTTTACGGAAAAGAGTTTCTCTCGAAAGGAGTAAGTGGGAGGAAAGTAGAACTCGATGAAGTACTACCTCTTGAACGGGATAGTGATGTAGCTCAGGAAAATGTTCCTGTGATGCCCACACCAACTGAAGAGGGAATTAATGATGATGATCAAGGTACTTCGGATCAAGTTGCTCACGAACTTACGTGGGTCCACTAGGACACGTTCCGCACCGAGTGAATGCAGCAACCATGTCACCGGAAATCATGTTGCTAGACAACGGTGAACCTTGAACTATGAAGAAGCGATGGTGGGCCCGGATTCCAACAAATGGCTCGAAGCCATGAAATCCGAGATAGGATCCATGTATGAAAACAAAGTATGGACTTTGACAGACTTGCCCGATGATCGTGAGCGATAGAAAATAAATGGATCTTTAAGAGGAAGACGGACGCGGATGGTAATGTCACCATCTATAAAGCTCGACTTGTCGCTAAGGGTTATCGGCAAGTTCAAGGGATTGACTACGATAAGACTTTCTCACCCGTAGCGAAGCTTAAGTCCGTCCGAATCATGTTAGCAATTGCCGCATACTATGATTATGAGGTATGGCAGATGGACGTCAAAACAGCGTTCTCTTAACGGATATCTTAAGGAAGAGGCTGTATATGATGCAACTGAAGGTTTTGTCGATCCTAAGAATCTTTGACAAAGTATGCAAGCTCCGCGTTCAATTTATGGGCTGGTGCAAGCATCTCGGAGTTGGAACATTCGCTTTGATGAGATGATCAAAGCGTTTGGGTTTATCTGAGACTTATGGAGAAGCACTGCGTTTACAAGAAAGTGAGTGGGAGCTCTGTAGCATTTCTCATATTATATGTAGATGACATACTTTTGATGGGAAATGATATAGAACTCTTGGACAGCACTAAGACCTACTTGAATAAAAGTTTTTCAATGAAGGATCTTGGAGAAGCTGCTTATATATTAGGCATCAAGATCTATAGAGATAGATCGAGACGCCTCATAGGTCTTTCACAAAGCACATACCTTGATAAGATTTTGAAGAAGTTCAAAATGGATCAGTCCAAGAAAGGGTTCTTGCCTATCTTTGCGCAAGGTGTGAGATTGAGCTCAGCTCAATGCCCGACCTGACAAAGCAAAATATAAAGAAGAGATGAGTGTCATCCCCTATGCTTCAGCCATAGGATCTATTATGTATGCCATCTTTGTGTACGGACCTGATGTAAACCTTCTTAGTAAGTTTGGTAGGGAGGTACCAAAGTAATCCCGCAAGGGAACAACTGGAGCAATGCGGTCATGAATATCCTAAAGTACACGAAAAGGACAAAGGACATGTTTCTCATTTATGGAGGTGACGAAGAGCTTCAAATCCGTAAAGGGTTACGTCGACGCTAGCTTGACACAGATCTCGATGACTCAAAGTCACAAACCGGATACGTGTATATATGTTGAATGGTGGAGCGATGGTAGATGCCATTTTAAAGCAGAAAGCGTCGTGGCGGGATCTACATGTGAAGCGGAGTACATGGCAGCCTCGGAGGCAGCACATGAAGCAATTTGGGTGAAGGAGTTCATCACCGACCTAGGAGTCATACCCAATGCGTCGGGGCCGATCAAACTCTTACAGCTGACAACACTTTGGAGCTATTGCCCTTGCCAAGGAGCAGGGTTTCACAAGAAGACCGAGCACATCAAGCGCCGCTTCAACTCCATCCGTGAAAATGTCCAAGATGGAGACATAGAAATTTGTAGTGCATACGGATTTGAATGTCGCAGATCCGTTGACTAAACCTCTCCATGGGCAAAACATGATCAACACCGAGAACTCTATGGGTGTTCGATTCATCACAATGTAACTAGATTATTGACTCTAGTGCAAGTGGGAGGCTGTTGGATATGCCCTAGAGGCAATAATAAAAAGCATTATTATTATATTTCCTTGTTCATGATAATTGTCTTTTGTTCATGCTATAAGCGTATTATTCGGAAATCGTAATACACGTGTGAATACATAGACTACAATACGTCCCTAGTAAGCCTCTAGTTGACTAGCTCGTTGGTCAACAGATAGTCATGGTTTCGACTATGGACATCGGATGTCATTGACAAGCGGGATCACGTCATTAGGAGAATGACGTGATGGACAAGACAATCCTAAGCATAGCACAAGATTGTGTAGTTCGTTTTGCTAGAGCTTTTCCAATGTCAAGTATCTCTTCCTTAGACCATGAGATCGTGTAACTCTAGGATACCGTAGGAGTGCTTTGGGTGTATCAAACGTCACAACGAATCGGGTGACTATAAAGGTGCACTACAGGTATCTCCGAAAGTGTCCATTGGGTTGACACGGATCGAGGCGGGATTTGTCACTCCGTGTTACGGAGAGGTATCCTTCGGGCACACTCGGTAATGCATCATCATAATGAGCTCAAAGTGATCAAGTGTACGGTCACGGGATCATGCATTGCTTGATCTGAGTAAAGTGACTTGCCGGTATGAGACTAAGCGAGGTATTGGGATACCAACGATCGAAGTCTCGGGCAAGTAACATACCGTCTGACAAAGGGAATAGAATGAGGGTTGCTTGAACCATTGACATCGTGGGTTCATCCGATGACGACATCGAGGAGCATGTAAGGAGCCAACATGGGTATCCAGATCCCGCTGTTGGTTATTGACTTGAGGCAGGTCTCGGTCATGTCGCATGTCTCCCGAACCCGTAGGGTCTACACACTTAAGGTTCGGTGGCGCTAGGGGTTAATAGGAAGACAAGTATGTGATTACCGAATGTTGTTGAGTCCGGATGAGATCCCGGACGTCACGAGGAGTTAGGAATGGTGCGGAGGTAAAGATTAATATATGGAAAGTGGTTAAGCGGACTCCGGAAAGTTTCAGGGGGCATCTTGCAGTAAAATGCAGGGGCCACTTGGGAGGTTCCGGAGGTCCACCGGGGAGGGCCACCCCTCCGGGGCCCTATGGGCCAAGTGGGAGAGGAGCCAGCCCGTGGTGGGCTGGGCGCGCCTCCCACCTAGGCCCATGCTTGGCTAGAACAGGGAGGGAAACCCTAAGGGAAAAAAAGAGGCGCCCCTAGCTTGGGGAAGCCACCCTCCCTCCTCCCTTTGGCGCCGCCCCCATCTAGGGTTCCCCTAGATGGCCGGCCCCTTGCCCTCTCCTCCTATAAATAGAGGAGCGGGGGGAGGGCTGGAAACACCATTGAAAGCGCAGCCCCTCGCCTCCCCAACTCCTCTCTTTCTCCGTGTGTGCTTGGCGAAGCCCTGTCGGAGAACCTCTGCACCAATTGCACCACACCGTCGTGCTGCCATTGGAGTTGTCTTCCTCAACCTCTCCTTCATCCTTGCTGGATCAAGACGGAGGAGATGCCATCGTCCCGTACGTGTGTTGAACGCGGAGGTGCTGTCCTTTCAGCACTTTGGTCATCGGTGATCGGAATCACGTTGGGAACGTCTTCATCATCACCACTCCCTCGAACACTTCCGTACTCGATCTACAAGTGGTATGTAGATGCAAACTCTCTCTCTTGACTCGTTGCTTAGATGAACTCATAGATAGATCTTGGTGAAACCGTAGGAAAATTTTAATTTTCTGCAACGTTCCCCAACAAGCACTGCACTCGATATATTTCAATAATTTGCGTTTACCGATGCATTATTTACTCCCTCCGTTCCTAAATATAAGTCTTTTTAGAAATTTCAAATGGACTACAACATACGGATGTATGTAGAATTTTAGAGTGTAGATTCACTCATTTCGCTTCGTATGTAGTCACTTGTTGCAATCTCTAAAAAGTCTTATATTTGGAAATGGAGGGAGTACAACGCATGCATGCATGCATGCCGTGACTTTCCTTTTGATACTTGCATGTGTTGATTTGATGCACCTTGCCAAATTTTGACTATAAATTTAACTAACCAAATGTTCATGCATGTCACAAAAATTTACGGGGCTGTTTGGATTGTGACTATGTTTAAAGTGTCTTATGTTGCCACATTATTTTTACCACACTTGCCACATTTGCCTAACTTGAGTTGCTCAAATTGTTAGACCCACTTTGGCTTGCCTAAGGGAATCTTGCCCCACTTTTTGTGTCTATGACATGTGGGGTTCACTGCTAATAAAAAAAATTCTTGTGTTAGGTGTTGCTAGAACCAGACACCCACCTAACTTGGTCAAATTTGCCTAAGGTGAGGTGTGGCAAAGTGTGGCTGGAAACCAAACAGCCCCTACATCATTGAAAACTATGTTCAAATACGAATCAAACGATAAATTTTTTGTTAACATGCACTAAAATTTTGTCAGTTAAGTCTTTGGTCAAAATTTAGCACCAATTACAAAGGGGCCCAATAAATATTGTACTCTCACATTTTGTTTTGAGGATACTCCCACATACTGCATCTGTTCCCTAATAGAAGTCTTTTTAGAGATTCTAACAAGTGACTACATACGGAGCAAAATGAACGAATCCATAATTTAAAATATGTCTACATACATCCGTATGTTGTAGTCCATTTGAAATGTCTAAAAAGACTTATATTTAGGAACAGAGGGAGTAGAAAATATAAATAATAATGCATGTTGGGGTAGCCCACGTTTCCGACAATTTTAGCCGTGGGCTTGTTCACAATTTTTACGAGGGGGTGGTTGTTCATTTAATGGAGGGTCATGTACCAGACTTGAACGATACAAAGTGCGACCTAGCATACCGTAATACCACTTGGAATAAGAGGGTAGCTAACTCAAAAAACAATCAACAACAACAACAACAAAAACGGCGACCTGGCACGTACACAATTTTAAACGATTGTTTTGATGGGGTGAAAAAGGAAAACTACCTCAAAGACGTATATATAGGGGTCGAGACCTCCGCGCTTGCTTGCTAGGGTTGCTCTATTCACACCGTCATCCTCTCCAGATCTAAACAAGATAGCGGTGGTAACACTTGTCTTTCTCCTTCAAAAACATTGTCTTTCTATCCTCACCGCTGGTTACTGAGATCCAGACGTATCCCCTCCGCGGTGAAGGGAGGAGGGGGGCAGCGTTTGAAGCCGTGCGTCGACAATGAGGGAGGAGACCCACTGCCGTCCGCACCGTTATATCCGATCCCTTCGTCGTTGCCCTAGTGTGGGCGGATCCGGCCTCCTGCCGCCCACCTATCCACATCCCGACGACCTTAAGGTATATCTTCCTTCGAAACCGCCTTAGCTCTACTTCCCCAGCTCGCTACATCGCTGCATGTGCATCATTTTCTGCCTCTCAGACCCTTTCAATCGGATGGTCCAACGTCACTTTTTTTTGTTCTATTGTTAGAGGTAAAGCTACTTCATGGAGTCGAATCTTGTACTTGGTTCAAACAAGAAATAAAGTGGGGGTGGGGGAATTTAGTATGTACATCGGACTTGGTACAAACAAGAAGGAAAGGGGGTGAAAGTAATCTGCATGGTCATCCAACAGGTCTCTTGGTCGAAAAAGGGAAATATCGGGTAACCACTGCAGTGGTATGACCAGGACTAGATTTGCTATCCACGCATAGGAGTAGGTGGCTAGAGTGAACAAAATGGGACCAACCCGGATATGTTTCTTGGATGTTTGTTTCTCGGGGCAACAAACTCCGAATCACCACTTTATGCCCTTTGTTTAGGTACATGGTGCCGGATCGCTAGTGCACCCACCGTCCCCATGCCCTTATACCAAATATTTAGCTGTTCTTAATCTAATGCCCCTGGTAAAATGAAGCCATGCCACTGTTATAAGCCACGACAAGTTTAGCCAAATGTTTTTGCCTATAATTGTTTGAGACACTGACTATTTCCCTTGTAGCTTTTTGTGCAAACAGGGATATACATTTCACCAGGTTGCTGTTGTGACCTTTTGGTGCACTCCACAAAACACTTCTTAAAAGAAGTGACTTTTTTGCCGTTTAACTGGAATGTCAGAATGGTACAGTTGATTCATTTCGGTGGAACTGCACAAAGGGAGATATGTGTTCTAATCCTCATCATCCATATTGGTGCCATAACCTTCCTTTAGGTAAGAATGATATTTAATGCATGTGTTCATCTCTATTTCGCAACTCCCATGAGAAAATAATGCTATTGTTTACTAGTACACTTGTACTCCGTCACTAACAAATAGAAGGCCAATCATGTACTTGGTTTCACCAACTGGTGAGGAGAAAGAGAAACAGAGCATGAAGAGGAAGAAGAAGAATAAACAGTGCCAAGGTGATCTTGCTGAAGCCGAGGCCTCAGTCGAGGCCATTCAAGGGCTCCGGCAACGTCTACCTTACATGTGAGACGATCCTCCAGGGAGCCCTTCCACTTCTGTTGTCTCTCCTGCAAGGTCACTTAATTAATTAGGAGTACTTAAGTACCACTAATTTATTGCTGCCTAATTTTCCTGTCGGAGTTAAACAAATCTTTAGTAGCACCTTATGCTGAATCATATACATGTGTATGTTTGTCTATGGAGGTGAATCATGTGGTGGAGCAGGGAGGGAATATTATTAGTGTCATGACATAATAGTGCTATTGTTTTGCATGTCAATTTATTACCATTGGTTTAAAGAGGCAATGTTTTGCAAATTGTCCATAATGAATTTGATGCTACTATTAGAGTAATATGCTAATGTCTTTCTATCCTTTCTCACCAAGCTAATGAAGGTTTCACCTTGTTCCTACTTGTGCAAACAAGGATCATGTTGTGCCAATCATACATTTTAGTGGAACTACACAAGACAATACAATGAACTGTATCCCAGCCAGTGCTTTAACTCTGCTGGAAGTTCTTGATAATCTTTCGATATAATCTCAACACTGGTAAACAAGAATGATTTCAACCATACATCTGAAGTGCACAAAAATATACACTATTGAGTGATTCCAGTGAGTTCTTTATCATCTCTTATGGGACTACATGAATAAGCTTTTTCCCTCAGGTTTGTACCGGCCTAAGGCCTTCACCCATATTAGTTTGCTGTCATCTCTATTTTTACCGTGCTACTGTCATGAGAAACTCCATTATCTTTGCACGTTAAAGTTTTGCAACCTATGAGACATGGCAATGCTTTAAGTGTTGAGCTAATTGGCACTGATTAAATAAACAAATACCTCTCTTTAAGCAAGACTACTATGTTGCTAACTTTACCCATTAAGATAATGAGGGTGCTTCTATTTGTTAGTGTATGTTTCGTCAACTAGTCCCACTATTACAGTAATCTCACTCTCTCAATATATGTGCCAACATGGATGCTCGATTTTGGTGGAACCGCACAAAAACTTTGGGTGCTTCATTGCCTCGATGACTTCCTTCCTTTCTGTGGAGTCACTAATCTGGGCTTATGCATTCTTCCTTTCCTATCAGTCGCTTGGCTTATCTCAGCTTCCAGTCAAAGGAAATAGTAATTGATATGCTACCTCACACAGGTTGGTACTAGTCTTTATCCTAATTATTGTGCCTGTGATATGTATTGGTAATTTGGTATTGTGCTACTGTTTGCCGATTTCATAAAGGAGTAACTTGGAGCCTGAACTCGCAGGCAAATCATTACATTGGGTGATTTCAGTAGAACTGCACAAAAAGATCAGATGGACGGGTAATTATGTGGCTGCTATGTACTCCAAAGTTCACTCAGACAAGCATCAATGTTGAGAAGAAGAAGTGCCTATATTCATTCGAGTATCAACAGGCATCAACCAGTTGTCGAACTCCAAGTATTAGGAGAGTGAACGCCAAAAATATTGCTTGCCGCATAGCCCAGAAAAATGCAGTCCAGTCTTTGGTCCCAACTTGTGCCTTTTGGTTATTGGCACATATGGTAGTGAACTGTATGGCATGGAGTCTAAGATTCAAGACAAGTTGGTTGATGCGTATATTCATCTGGCACTTAATCATTCTGCATGCCAGGGATGCTCCATTTCAGTTGAACTGCACAAAAAATTTGGGTGGTTTATTTTCTCAACCGCGTCCTTTGTTGTCTGCAATGTAGAATTTTCACGAGCTACAGGACCAAGATGAGCCAGTAAACTAGTTGGATGCAAGTAGTGGCCAAGTTGCTCAAACCTCCCTCGGCACGACGCCACTATATGAGGATAAACCTACAAGGAAAGTTCAGATTGTCTATGCTGCCTCTTATGTACTTGAAAGTTTACTCGTACAAGCATTAATTTTAGCAAGAAGTACCTTCGACTGAACACCATTTAACAGTCTATACACTAGGTAATTAAAGTTCGTCCATGGATGATATTGGCTGTTATCTCAATCATTTGGATGCATAAACATACTGAACATGTGTATATCTGAATCATTTTGTGAATTATCTATGAATATTGTCGTGTGATCTATCAATAATTTGGATGCATAGACATGCTGAACTTGTGTATATATGAATCTTTTGAGTTGTTTATTATGAATGTTGGCTATGAATATGAACGTGTCCTGTGAACCTGAGTTTGATACGAATGTTTACCTTTTTTGTTTTACTTGTGTGTGAACTTGTTAGTATGCCTCTTTGTGGGATTTGTGGCGTGTGGGTGTCAGCGGCACACCTTCTTCCAGGAGAAGAATTGCACCTGCTTTGTTAGGGTAGCAACGGCACATCAACTCTTTTTAATCTTTTTGCTCTGTCTTCCTCCCTCCCCCACTCAACCCCTGCCGTAATGTTTTCGGCCTCAAAACAAACATATTACTGTGTTGTTTTTGGGGCTTGATGAAAAATCGAGTGCTGTTTTCTGTAGGTTGGCCCGCCCAGAAAATGGGCTGCTGGTCCACCACGAACTGGAAGGCCAAAAATACGAGTTGTATGGTGCAGAGGCAAGTAAAAAAAACGCCATCGAGAGCCATCCACTGAAGAAAAAATCATTCCGATGTGCTTCTTGGTGGCAAGTCGGCCCCCTCTTTAATCCGGTTATTTCGGGGATCTAGCTGGTATCATTTTTTTCCAGGGAGGGCTAACAAGTCATCGCTAGGCCTAGGTTTTGTTTTTTAACATGCATAGCCCACGACATACGGAGACAGTGGTTTCAACTTATTTATTGAGGTCCATACCGGCCTATGGGCTTTTTCTTAAAGATCGGCAACCCAATGTATTTTTCTTAATAAAACGCAGATCTCTGTTCTATTTATCTATATATAAGAATAATAATGTTGTCTCCAATTTATGTTTTCCCTTCTAAACACATTATATATATTTATATTATTACTATTATCGTATATTTTATAGAGACTTATATAAACATTATAAAAACATCCCATGTGTTATTAACTTATAAAAGTAAATGTTTAACAGAAGTTGGGAAGGAAAATCCTGGTTGTTTTTGACTCACAGGCAAGGAAAATCCTGGTAATTGCATACAAAAGCTTGCGAAGATTTTAAGGACCAATGTAATAATAACGCGCTCAGTTTTATTCTGAGAAATAACTCGCTAATTTGTTAATTTTATATATATATAATGTGTCGCTCCGATTTAATTTTTGATATTAATTGCTCCTTCTAACCTAACATTATATATAGAATGAGCCCAGCTAATTCGTGTATTTCAAGAAAGTGCAAATGGGCTAGGATTTCTTAGAAAATATAAATGGGCCGCATTGACGTGAAATTATTTGTTCACCCAGCCCCGCAAATGGACAAAACATGGGTTAAATATATGCCACATTTTTGGAGGCTGACATGTGGGCCAATAGGTCGAAGCCTACGCAGGGCGTTCTCAACTTGGTCAACAAATGATTATGACATCCACAGCCATTGGATTTATATCCAATGGCCGGCATGCACCTTCAATCTCTCATCTTCTTCCTCCAGCATCGCCGGGACCGCCTAGTCCGGCCTCCGGCGGCTTGCGGCTCTGCTTAGCACGCATCACTGCGAAGCGCTAACCCATCACTGGCAAGGCTATCCCTCCACCCCTCCACACCTCCTGTTATTCTCCACCGACTGCAGCCCCATGCCGCACCAGAACCAGTTATAACCCTTCTCCTCATCTCAATCTGCCACTCCACTGCCGCATCTTCCCATCTCCGGGTCGTTCCTGTCCGGGGCCTCATCGTCGTCCACCGTCTCGATGCGCTGGGTGCGGCTGTTCGCACACGAACACATCACCGTGTACCTCCAACACCGAGGGTGATGCACTGTAGCTCACGTCGAAGGAGACCGGTCCGGAAGCGCGGTACGCAAGCAATCCGGCGGGCGCTTTTGTAGACCCGAAACCCCACACGCCTGGGATGGACCCCATCTGGACGCGTGGCGGCTATGGGCTGCCCTAGGTCGACCTGATCGCTCCTAGAGCCTTGAGGTTCGCCGCCCTGCAATGAAGAAGAACGAACGAAGAACGAGGAAGAAGAAGAACTAGGGTTAAGGAGAAAAGATAAAAGATAAAAAGTGATAGATGATTTGTTTGATAATGTGTTGTTCAATCGGCTGTCACCCCTTATGTACATAAGAGGCGGCTGGACTTCCCATGCGATGAAAAGGCTTGGATTCACGTCCAAAACTCTAGTCAAATTCGGATTGGGTTTGTCCGAACTTTCCAAAACTGTTCGATTTAAACTAGCTGCACATTATGGGTAATTTTTGATGTGGTAAACCACCTCGGATGGAAATGGGCTCAAAAGAAATCTTGACCGTTTCAACGAGACGAACAAATTTCATGTTGAACGGTTTTTTATCAGAGGTCATCTTGAGGGTCATATCGGTCATGCAAAACAGGCTATTTCCTTGTGCTACCCATCAGACATGCGTTTGGTGGGGCACGCCACATCTCGCCTCGTGAGAGGGCTGCACTCCGATTGCTCTAACTTTTGCATACGAACACGGATCTGGATGATTGTTATATCAAAATCAATCGCTTCAACGAGACGAAGACAATTTCTGTAGAATGTTGTTCCATATGAGGCCGTCTTGGGGGTGTGATCAGCCGAATAGTGTTCTAAATACAAAATCTCAGTATTTCAAACACAACTTCGGCCTTCGAGATGAGATCGGATGGCGATGGCCCAAACTTCAAAGATGTACATATGGACAATACCACAATCTTTTATGTCGACCACTTCTCCATTTGAGGCTATATTAATTGAGTTATTGACCGTGCCAAAATATGGTGTCAACACATGCCCCTCTGTTTTTCGGCAAAACTTGTGTGCCGAAAAATAACTTGCACGAAGTTTGCTCTAAGCGCGATGTCAACACTCCATTGTCCATTTGTACGTGCTTAGGACAATAGGTATATATTGGCCATTTAGATTAGGAACAAAAGTGAAGCTAATCGAACATATGATGATTTGATAATACCCTTTCATGATGTAAGAAATTATATTGCATCCATGGATTAAAATAAGCCCATTGAGGGTACCCAATTATGCCTGATGACGAATACCATGGCATAGGCATCAACGACATAGTTGAAGAATATGGATAATGTGTGGACCGAAGATGTTGAAACCTTTGGCTTGGTCTTTCATAGTTTTCACTCTTTTCCTTCTTCATCTTTGCCGCACGTCATGTAATGGATGCTTTCACATAATTCTTATTTTGAGTACTTCCTTTAGGAACCCATGCCATGTTACTTTCTTCAAGTTCTTGTGCACTAAATTTTTGTAATTTCTTCTTTTGCCAATATGATAACCCGAGTGAGCACCCTGGCTGTGATTTTGTTTGAAGTAATGGCAATTCTTGTTTTACCTTGCGCACTCTCAACTTCTTTTCTTCAGATTTGACACTTGATTGACTTGCCTCATTGCCTTTAGTAGCCAATGTCAACACTTCAATTGGCTCTTTGTTATTTGAGATCAAATCTGAAGTAGCACACTTACGACCATCTCTTTTCACGCGGTAAACTTGCTTGACCACCTCTTTCTTCTTCTGTGAGCTCTGGACCGATTCCTTATGATTGAAACGGTCTTTGATGTGTGATTTTTCAAATGTTGATCTTCTTGGAGCTGCATAGTATTGGTGAGATTGTCTAAAATAAGATGGAGAATGTCCCCTTGTATCATACCTGTCCCATGATGGATATGGATCTACATGAGCATAGGGAGGCATCCACGACATTGGCATTGGTGATCCAAAATAAGGATATGAACATGTTGCATTAAAATTCTCTTCTTGCCAATACTGATCCTTAGATTTGCGCCTAGAGGGTGATCTTGATGCTTCTGCATTACTCGGCCGATAAGCACCATTTCCTTCACTTTTCTTTTGATATTTATCTAATAACTGTGCAAAAGTGACCATGGATTTCTTGTGCTTGTGCTTATTGCGGCCTTTATCTCCTTTGGTTTTTCTTGCATCGATCTTCGGATTGCTTTATTTTCCCCCAGTCCTTGGCGTCTTCATTGTATCTTCGATAGAATGCATGCCTTCAAGAACATTTTCATTGTGCTCTTGAACAACTTCTTTACTTGAAAACTTGATCCCATCACCTGCTTTTTTACCTTCTCATCTTTAAAGGAATCGTCTTGAAACAACTGATTCAAAAACTTTTTTCCATTAGGACCAATCGGAATACACTGGTCATCCCTTGGTGTTTCATCAAATTTTAATCGTCCTTTATCAATGGCAGATTTAACTATTTGACGAAACATGTTGCAATCCTCAAAATTATGTTTGGACGAATCATGCAACTTACAATACATTCGTCCTTGGATTGATGGCTTCACATGGTGATCAAGAACTCTAATGTAATTATTTTTCAGCAACAAATCAAATATTTGATTACACATGCTTGAATTGAAGGTAAACTTTTTATTCTCTTGCCGATCTTGCTATGAGAACGGCTTTAGTGTTAAGCAAACGAATGGTTCAGATTTAGCATTACCCCATTCGGCTATGCATTGTGTTTTGCACTCTATCTCCGATGACTTTGAAAAGGAAATTATACTATCATCGGTTTTCTCAACAGAGTATAACATTGGCTTTAAATTTCTGAAATAAAAGTAGTTAGAACATACATGTCTCAATTGATCCCATGCATAAGCCAAGTATGAAGCAAGCAAAGATACCCAACTAGATATGAACTTTAAATAAAGCAATGGGAAAAGCTTTGGTTGCAGTAATAAGTCACTACCGATCTCTTTAAATGGTACAATATATTGACCGATATGCTTTCTAACAATTTTATTGCTAACAAGTAAATTTCGCTTCATCATTGGTCTTTCAAAATTACTTATAAGATTTTTTCTAATAGATGTATCAACAATAAAGTTGCAACCAAATCTGAAAATAGGTAAATCAATTGCTAGACATACCTCTTAGAATATGTTGGGAGAGCATGACAATGGTTTAATTTGAATGATACTTTGTTCTGCTTTCAGTTGGCTCCCCAGCGCCTTGGCATCCTCTTTTTCTTCAATACATTCGACCGATATAATATTTGATTTGGCTTTTTAAATAACCGAATTTTCTTTGTTACTTGAATCAATAATTTATCTTTTTGAATTTGCAAGGCTTTTCGCTCTTGTCTAATTTCAGCCCACATCTCAGGTTGGCGGACTTTAAACTTTTTCATCTCAATTTCCATCCAATCCTCATGAGATTTCCCCCAATACTTTGAGACTCTTTCGGCAATGTGGTGCCGAAACATTGCAATTGTTTAGGGGGTACACTGGATGGTACAACATTGGATGACTGCATCATTTGCACAACGCTAGCTTTTACAGCAGCAAAATCATGAGGCCTCCCGCCTTCTATTAGTTCCTAGCGAATAGAGTTGCACAAATCCCAAGAGAATGTAAGTTTGTTCTTAATTACCCAGTCTGGATATGGTTTCCCCCCGATGCTTTTTGATTCTTTTGGTAATGAGATGTTGCCGAAATTCTGTAATTGTGTAGGGGGGACATGATATGCCACAGTAGTAAGTGAAGCCATTTGTGCTCCTGCAGAAGTTTCACTTATTCGACCATGACCATGAAGGTCCGAAGTCGAATTATGGACATCAACAGTTGCGTATGGTGCCGAAAAATTAGTAGTATGAGGTGTAGCATATGATGTTTGAGGGTAATTGGCCTAATAACTTGCAGTAGCATGGCCAATTCCCCTATCCACCGGCATGTTTGGAATAACATATTGCAAATTACTTGCTGTTGAATAAAAAGTTGAAACACTTTGCTGCATACTATTGGAATTTCCTACATGGGGTGTCTCAAATTGATTAACCGAACTCATCATGTTTTTCATCGGCATATAGATTTGTGGGGTTGCCGATGCATGGGAGTTGGCATACATATGTGGCATGTTGCTAAAATTATATGAAGTTGAAGCATGAAGATTATTCTGAATCGGCTGTTGCGCATAACTAGATGCATGATGATAAAGCTAGGGCTAGCCGACACATTATGATCCTTAAATGATCTAGCAACAACATATGCATTATTTGCATCTACATAAGTGAATTGGGTATTCATATTACCTTTGTAGATTACAAACCCGAGATGACGATCTCTTCGTAGCAAGAACGGGTCGAGACCGCTCAAAGCTTTGTCCCAGCTGGAGTCGCCAAAAGTGTGTTCACACATGAACACGTCACCGTGTACCTCCAACGCCAAGGGTAATGCACCGCAGCTCACGTTGAAGGAGACCCGTCCAGAAGCGCGGTACGCAGGCAATCCGGCGGGCGCTTTTGTAGACCTGAAACCCCACACGCCCGGGATGGACCCTATCTGGGCCTTGGCGGCTATGGGCTTCCCTAGGTCGACCTGATCGCCCCTAGAGCCTCGAGGTTCGCCGCCCTGCAATGAAGAAGAACGAACGAAGAACGAGGAGAAAGAAGAACTAGGGTTAAGGAGAAAAGATAAAAGATAAAAAGTGATAGATGATTTGTTCGATTTTTGTTGTTTAATCGGCCGTCACTCCGTAGGTATATAAGAGGCGGCTGAACTTCCCGTGCAATGAAAAGGCTTGGATTCACGTCCAAAACCCTAGTCAAATTCGGATTGGGTTTGTCCGAACTTTCCAAAATTGCTCGATTTAAACTAGCTGCACCTTACGGGTAATTTTTGATGTGGTAAACGACCTCTGATGGAAACTTTCATGTTGAACGGTTTTTTATCAGAGGTCATCTTGAGGGTCATATCGGTCACGCAAAACAGGCTATTCCCTCACGCTACCCAGCAGACATGCGTTTGGTGGGGCGCGCCACATCTCGCCTCGTGACAGGGCTGCACTCCAATTTCTCTAACGTTTGCATACGAACTCGGATCTGGATGATTGTTATATCAAAATCGATCGCTTCAAC
The DNA here is from genome assembly GCA_021605145.1 of Aegilops bicornis. Classification (NCBI taxonomy): domain Eukaryota; kingdom Viridiplantae; phylum Streptophyta; class Magnoliopsida; order Poales; family Poaceae; genus Aegilops; species Aegilops bicornis. The sequence continues at coordinate 262,227,347 of CM038674.1, read as the reverse complement.
AAGACGAAGACAATTGCTGCAGAATGTTGTTCCATATGAGGCCATCTTGGGGGCGTAATCAGCCGAATAGTGTTTTGAATACAAAATCTCAGTATTTCGAACACAACTTCGGCCTTCGAGATGAGATCGGATGGCGATGGCCCAAACTTCAAAGATGTGCATATGAAAAATACGACACTCTTTTATGTCGACCACTTCTCCATTTGAGGCCATATTAAGTAAGTTATTGATCGTGCCAAAATCTGGTGTCAACAGCGACGTGGTCAACAAACGAGAGTCATTGGAAGAGGACTGTACACGGAGAGCCTGACGGCTGGAACCCACAAGGTCCATGGTCGCACGCAAGGAAAGTTCCTCCTTATTAAGCCGGAAAAAAATGTTTCCTCCCCCTGACAGCTAGGACCCACCGGCTGTATCTTTGCACGGAAGGAAGTGTCTCCTTGTTATGCGAAAAAATATTCCTCCCGTTGACAGCTGGGACCCGTCAGATTTGGTGGCTGACTTGTGGGCCTACTCAGCGGACGTGCACGTAGGGCTTTGTCAACTTAATCAACAAATGATTCTAGTAGCTGGACCGCTGGATGTTAATCCAACAGCCGTGCTCCTTCTTCAACCTCTGTTCTTGCTCGTGTCTCTTAGTGGCGGCTTGCCGTGGCAGTCTGCCGATGCACCTGAACGATCAAGTTTCCCACTCCTCTCCATCTGCGACTCCACTGTCGTGTCTTCCCCATCTCCGGGTCGTTCTAGTCTGGGGCCTTGCCGTCATCCACCGGCCTTGGTGTGCTTGGCACGGTGTGGTCAACGTGGTCAACAAGCGAGAGTCATCGGAAGATGACTGTACGTGAGAGGCTGACAGTGGGGACGCACCACGCCCATGGACGCATGCATGCAACTGCATCCTTTTTACCCTGAAAAATAATGTTTTCTCCCCCTGACTGCTGGGACCCACCAGCTACATCTTCACACACAAGGAAGTACGTCCATATTACGGGCAAAAAAATGATTCGCCCCCTGACTGCTGGGACCCACCAGCTACATCTTCGCAGGCAAGGAAGTGCGTCCATATTATGGGCAAAAAAAAATAATTCGCCCCCCTGACTGCTGGGAGCCACCAGTTACATCTTCGCACGGAAGGAAGTGCATGACAGCCGGGACCCACCCGGTCGAAGCGTATGTAGCGTTGTCATTCTGGTCGCGAACGTGTACGTACATACTGGTCGATTGGTATGTCTGCAGGCTGCAGTGATGAACCGTGGCCGTGTAAGGAAGGGCAAGTGTCATAGTAGAGGCGCTCACGTGTCGTAGTAGAGGCGCGCACGTAGCATGTACACATACGCATAACGCTGTGGTGCAAGAAAGTAACACGCCACATACGTGAATACGGTTGAGGGTCTCAAACGCCTACTCGTGCATAAGTACGGCCAGGGCTCGTGTACATGGCTGTGGTTGGGTCGGAACGGAGAAACCGCGTCGTCTCGTGTTCATTGGGAGGCAACGGAATGCGTCGTGTTCATCGAGAGGCAACGGAACGTGTGCTGTTCATCGGGAGCCAACCGGCTTGGACGGAACACGTGATGGAAACGAGGCCTGGTGTACCACGGAACAGAGGAAACGGCCTTGTTTTCGACTGGCCACGGTGGAAACGCGATCCTGTTCATCAGGAGGGGTCTGGTGTACCGCAAAACGGAGCAAACGGACCTCCTACGGTCGAAACAGGGTCTTGTTCATTGGGAGGGGTGTGGCGTACTGCAAAACAGAGGAAACGGACCTGTGATGGAGCGCCTACGGTTGAAATGGGGGTCCTGTTCATCGGGAGGGGTGTGGCGTACCGCAAAACGGGACTCCACGGGATACTGTTCATCTCCACCATCGACCTCCTCCAGCCTCCCCGGCTACTGTTCATCCACCGTCGACCTGCTCCGGCCTCCACCTACGACTGTTCATCCACGGGCTCATGTTCATCCAGCCTCCACCGCGCGCTCCTCCACCGGCTACTGTTCAACCAGCCATCTCCACGGGGGTCCTGTTCAACCACCCCTCCATGGGCTACAGTTCATCCAGCCCTCCACGGACTACTGTTCAACCAGCCCTTCACCGGCTACTATTCAACCAGCCCTCCACGGGGTCCTGTTCATCCAGCCTCCACGGGTCCTCGTTCATCCACCGCTCGATCGATCGCGCAGTATCGTTTCATCTAGCTAAGAACGGCCTCTATTACCACGGGTCCTGTTCATCCAACCCCCACCGTGAACTGTTCATACAAAACCCCCCAACAACGCCACTGCTCATCAAGGGAAGGAGGCAGCGATGTTCGATCGGCTTCGATTAGCGGCGATAGTGAAGCGAATCACTTTCGGGTTGATTAACATCAAGGATCGATCGATCGCCGGGTTCGTGAATGCGAGTTCGCAAAGGCAATCACTGGTTCGGGTTCGATTAGAGCCCAACGCCGCTTGGGTTCGGTTAGAGCGCAACGCCTACGCACGCTGCAACGACGTCACGAGAGAAAGCGTGCATCGCTCGCCCCCGACCACCCATCGAATCGGAAGTCCCCCGATATTTTCCTCGCCTCGCTTCTACTACGGTTTTCTCCGTCATGGACGGCCCAAAGAATGTCATGTAGTCAAGCGCTCTCCGCCCGCCTGTGACTTAAAAGCCCATTTTCTGTCATGATTTCTTTTCATAGAAGTAGGAGCCCACCACATCTATGATGATACCGGGTTTTGTCACAATTTATCGTCATAGAAGTGTCATAAGTATGACAGAAAAAAATTTCGTTCGGCCCAAAATGTCACGGATGTGTCTTTTTTGTAGTGTTACACGATGATGTATTACGGAACGAGTAAAGAGACTTGCCGGTAACGAGATTGAACTAGGTATGAAGATACCGACGATCGAATCTTGGGCAAGTAATATACCGTTGAAAAGGGAATAATGTATGTTGTCATAACGGTTCGACCGATAAAGATCTTTGATACGACTCCAACGTATCTGTAATTTTTTATTGTTCCATGCTATTATATTATCTGTTTTGGATGTTTAATGGGCTTTAATATGCTCTTTTATATTATTTTTGGGACTAATCTATTAACTGAAGGCCCAGTGCAAATTGCTGTTTTTTTGCCTATTTCAGTGTTTAGCAAAAAAGGAATATCAAACGGAACGAAACCTTCGCGAGGATCTTTCTTGGAACAAACGCAATCCAGGAGACTTGGAGTGGAAGTCAGACACACAACGAGGCGTCCATGAGGAAGGAGGGCGTGCTCAGGGAGGTAGGCGCGCCCCCCACCCTCGTGGGCCCCTCATAGCTCCACCGACCTACTTCTTTCGCCTATATATACTCTTATACCCTGAAAACATCCAGGGGAGCCACGAAACCACTTTTCCACCGCCGCAACCTTATGTACATGTGAGATCCCATCTTGGGGCCTTTTCCAGCGATCTTCCGGAGTGGGATTCGATCACAGAGGGCTTCTACATCAACACCATAGCCTCTCTGATGATGTGTGAGTAGTTTACTTCAGACCTTCGGGTCCATAGTTATTAGCTAGATGGCTTCTTCTCTCTCTTTGGTTCTCAATACATAGTTCTCCTCGATGTTCTTGGAGATATATTCGATGTAATACTTTTTGTGGTGTGTTTTCCGAGATATGATGAATTGTGGGTTTATGACCAAGATAATCTACGAACAATATTTGATTCTTCTCTGAATTCTTATATGCATGATTTGATATCTTTGCAAGTATCTTCGAATTATCGGTTTAGTTTGGCCTACTAGACTGATCTTTCTTGCAACAGGAGAAGTGCTTAGCTTTGGGTTCAATCTTGCGGTGCTCGATCCCCGTGACAGAAAGGGAACTGATACATATTGTATTGTTGCCATCGAGGATAAAAAGATGGGGTTTATATCATATTGCTTGAGTTTACATATCCCTCTACGTCATGGCATCTTGCCTAATGCGTTATTCTGTTCTTATGAACTTAATACTCTAGATGTATGCTGGATAGCGGTCGATGTGTGGAGTAATAGTAGTAGATGCGGAATCGTTCCGGTCTACTTGACACTGACGTGATGCCTATGTTGATGATCATGCCTAGATATTCTCATAACTATGCGCTTTTCTATCAATTGCTCGGCAGTAATTTTTTGACCCACTGTAATATATGCTATCTTGATAGAAGGCACTAGTAAAACCTATCGCCCCCGGGTCTACTTTACGTTATATAAGTTTCCGATCTATAATTCTAGTTTACTATTTATTTTGCAATCTTTATTTTCCAATCTATACAACAAAAATACCAAAAATATTTATCTTATTATCTTTATCAGATCTCACTTTTGCAAGTGGACGTGAAGGGATTGACAACCCCTTTGTCGCGTTGGTTGCAAAAGGTTCTTGATTGTTTGTGCAGGTACTAGGCGATTTGCGTGTAGTCTCCTCTTGGATTGATACCTTGGTTCTCAAAACTGGGGAAATACTTATGCTACTTTGCTGCATCACCCTTTCCTCTTCAAGGAAAAACAAACGCATGCTCAAGAGGTAGCAATCTTCATAGAATGTGTAGGAGCAAATATGAGCATCAAGGTTCCGCTGTTGGTTATTGACCGGAGAGGTGTCTTGGTCATGTCTACATAGTTCTCGAACCCGTAGGGTCCGCACGCTTAACGTTCGATGACGATTTAGTATTATACTCCCTCCATTTCTTGATATAAGCTGTATAGATTTTTGAAAAAAAAAATCCAAAATATAAGGTGTATTGCGTTGCAACACTCGTTTGGATAATCTTTTTTAGGATTTGATTACATTTCCTTATATCATGCAAGCTCCTCTATTTTCTCATGCCAATTATTCAGGTGTAAACTTGCCCAAAACTTGTGAAATTTTGCCTTCACGTGCGTTCTTTAATTTTCGTGCCAAAAACTATACACTCTACATTTAGGAACGGAGGGAGTATGAGTTATGTGTTTTGGTGACCGAATGTTGTTCGAGTCCGGATGAGATCACGGACATGACAAGGAGTCTCAACATGGTTGGGAGGTAAAGATTGATATATAGGACGATGGTATTCGGACACCGGAAGTGTTCTGGAGGGTACCGGGTACTTATCGGGTCACCTAAAAGGAGTTTCGGGCACCCCCGGCAAAGATATGGGCCTTATGGGCCAAGTGAGGGAACACACCAGACCTGGTGTGCCCCTATAGAGGACAGCCCTATGAGGAGGAGAAGGAAAGAGGGGACGGCAAGGAAAGTGTGGATTATTATTCCTACTTCCTTCCATCTCTCCCCTCTTTCCTTCCCCCTCGGTTATATATGGCAGGGGGCGCGGCTTGAGAGGGACTCCAAGTAAGATTCCTCCTACTTGTACGCCTCCTATGGCTGCCCCTCCCTCCCTCCCAGCTATATATATGAGGAGGGGGGCGCCTAGCACACATCAGACAATTCCTAGCCGTGTCCGGCGCCCCCCCCCCTCCACAGTTTACACGCTCGGACATATCTTCGTGGTGCTTAGGCGAAGCCCTGCGAGGATTACTTCACCCTCATCGTCACCACACCGTCGTGCTGACGGAACTCATCTGCTACCTCGACGTCTTGCTAGTTCAAGAAGGCGAGGGACGTCACCGAGCTGAATGTGTGCAGAATTCGAAGGTGTCGTGCGTTCGGTACTTGATCGGCCGGAGCTAGAAGAAGTTTGACTACATCAACCGTGTTGTCAAATGCTTCCTCTTTTGGTCTACAAGGGTACGTAGACACACTCTTCCCCTCGTTGCTTTGCATCTCCTAGATAGATCTTGCGTGAGCGTAGGAAATTTTTGAAATTGCATACTATGTTTCCCAACAGTGGCATCCGAGCTAGGTCAATGCGTAGATGATATGCACGAGTAGAACACAAAGATTTGTGGGTCGTGATCGTCATACTGCTTACCACCAATGTCTTATTTTGATTCACCAGTATTATTGAATGAAGCGGCCTGGACCAGCCTTCCACCGACAGACATGCAACTAGTTTTGCATAAAGGTGGCTGGCGGGTTTCTGTTTCTCCAACTTTAGTTTAATCTAAATTGACTGCGGCCGGTCCTTGTTGAAGGTTAAAACAACAAACTTGATAAAACACCAATGTGGTTTTGATGAGGAGGTAAGAACGGTTCTTGCTAGAAACCTTTAACAGCCACGTAAAACTTGCAACAACAAAGTAGAGGACGTCTAACTTGTTTTTGCAGGGCATGTTGTGATGTGATATGGTCAAGACATGATGTGATATATGTTATTGTATGAGATGATCATGTTTTGTAAAAGTTAGTGGCAACTGGCAGGAGCCTTATGGTTGCCTCTTTATTGTATGAAATGCAAATGCCATGTAATTGCTTTACTTTATCACTATGCGTTAGCGATAGTTGTAGAAACAATAGTTGGCAAGACGACCACGACGGTATGACGGAGATCAAGGTGTCAAGAAAATTGATGATGGAGATCATGACGATGCTTTGGAGACGGAGGTCAAAAGCACAAGATGATGATGGCCATATCATGTCATATATTTTGATTGCATGTGATGTTTATCTTTTATGCATCTTATTTTGCTTAGTACGGTGGTAGCATTATAAGATGATCCCTTAACAAAATTTCAAGGTATAAGTGTTCTCCTTGAGTATGCACCGCTATGATAGTTCGTCATGCTTGAGACACCACGTGATGATCGGGTGTGATAGGCTCTATGTTCACATACAACGGGTGCAAGACAGTTTTGCACATGCGGAATACTCGGGTTAAACTTGACGAGCATGGCATGTACAGACATGGCCTCGGAACACTGGAGACCAAAAGGCCGAACGTGAATCATATAGTAGATATGATCAACATAGATATCTTCACCATTGATGACTACTCCATCTCACATAATGATCGGACATGGTTTAGTTGATTTGGATCACGTATCATTTAAATGACTTGAGGGATGTCTATTGATAACCCACAAGTATATGGGATCGTTTGTAGCCTTCTTCGATAAATAAGTGTGTCGAACCCAACGAGGAGCTAAACGCAGAATAAATATTCCCTCAAGTCCTATCGACCACCAATACAACTCTAGGTACACTTGACGTTTGCTTTATCGGAAACAAGTATGAAACTATTTGGCAAGAATAAAACTACAAGTACTTTGCGATAATAGAAGTACGAATAAATTGCAAGGTAATAGAAGTAGATAGCTTTTGTCAACAAGAAATTCGTTTGTGCCTAGGCAATCGATAACAAGTACCGGTAATCATTCTTGTAATTTTACATGAGGGAGAGGCATGAGCTAACATACTTTCTTTACTTGGATCATATGAACTTATGATTGGACCCCTAGCAAGCATCCATAACTACTAAAGATCATTAAGGTCGTGAAACCCAACTAACGGTGTCCTGGACTAGGGGGTACTCACCACGTCGTCCCCCGATCAGTTAGATTGGGCCGAGGACCCCCAGGGCCGTATACTCATGGGCTAGTCCGAACAGTTGCCGCATACAAGGAAGATTCCACAAGACTTGGTGATCAAGACAAGGACTCCTCCACCACCGGCGTATTCGGCTAGGACTCTTGTTATCCTAGGCCTCTGGTGCATTATATAAACCAGGGCCAGGCTAGTCGACACAGAGACAACAATCATACCATAGGCTAGCTTCTAGGGTTTAGCCTCTTTGATCTCGTGGTAGATCTACTCTTGTACTACCCATATCATCAATATTAATCAAGCAGGAGTAGGGTTTTACCTCCATCGAGAGGGCTGAACACAGGTAAAACATCGTGTCCCTTGTCTCATGTTACTATCCGCCTAGACGCACAGTTCGGGACCCTCTACCCGAGATCCGCCGGTTTTCACACCGACATTGGTGCTTTCATTGAGAGTTCCGTTGTGTGTTCGGAAAAAGGTCAATGGCTCGCTGCAGATCAAGCTGCGACTTGACATCTTCGTCACTACTGACCGTTGGTCCCCTTGGTTCGACCAAGGACCACGCCTACCTCCGATCGTCATGTTGGATGAGGGCCTTCATCAACATCAACTCCGATCTCTATCAAGATCATGGAGGAATCATCCAGGAGCCCGGGGCTCAACGCCAACATTGCCCTCGGGCGGCCGTCTTTTTTTACGGACAGCGGACTTGTGTCCGCCGCCACCGCCTCCTCAAGTATCGTTTTAACGATCGCTTCGGTGGAATTGTGTGGAATTGGGTCTACAACAACCCTGGAAAATTTCGTCGAGTTCCGATGGAGGAATCTTTGGCAATCTCCGATATAACGGAGCCGCATTGAATCGGGACGAGAATCCGGACGAGTTTAGGGCGTGGTGTCCAGCTTCTATCTCGGACTTCCTTTGGAAGATCCAACCGTTGATCGGCTGCGGAATTCCTATATCTACCACCCCTCAAAATTTCAGCTCGATCCGACCGTCCAAACTCCGGGAACCTTCCGAGTAGTGCATCACTTTTCGGATCTGCTTTTCACGCTGAAACGAATCCGACCCGAGTTCGTCTTTTTATGAGCAGGATTTGGATATCCTTTTGAAGGAAGTTTTGTATGGGGTATTGTGTTTTGTTCGAACACATCCCACTAACTTTAAAATCCTTTGAACATGATCTTCAACATCATCTTTGGTGTCAAACCAGTCCGGCAATATTGCTCCACAGCTGCCGACCTGCGCTAGACACGTCGTCACTTTGTTGAGCCGAGCTCAACTTCTTCAGATTATCATCTCGGCAAGCCGAACAAGAGTCCGGCATCACAAAGGATAAATCATCACCAACCTCGCCGCCCCATGGATTGCACGGAGCGGGCACACCCGCATCGCCGCACGGTCACTTCATCAAGCCGGCATCGACCACGCCGACACCGTGCACGGGCAGGGTCAAGACCGTTGCTTTTTCAAGCCGGTGTCCATCACGCCGACTCCATTTCGACTCATCGGCTGACACCGAGGCTTCATCACGTTAGCTGGACCGGGGGCTTCATCATCTCTTCATCAACCTACTCCGGAGACTTCGGCGTCGCTGGCCGACCAGACAAGAATAAAACAAACACACGAGAATATTCACCCCACACTACTGCTCCCCGACAACGGCGCCAGAAAAAAGGTCTTGATAACCCACAAGTATATGGGATCGTTTGTAGCCTTCTTCGATAAATAAGAGTGTTGAACCCAATGAGGAGATAAAGGCAGAACAAATATTCCCTCATGTTCTATCGACCACCAATACAACTCTACGCGCACTTGAAGTTTGCTTTACCGGAAACAAGTATGGAACTATTTGGCAAGAATAAAACTATGAGTACTTTGTGAGAATAAAACTACAAATAAATTTCAAGGTAATAAAATTAGATAGCTTTTGTCAACAATAAAGTCATTTGTCCGTAGGCAATCGATAACAAGTACTGGTAATCATTCTTGTAATTTTACATGAGGGAGAGGCATGAGCTAACATACTTTCTCTACTTGGAACATATGCACTTATGATTGGACCGCCAGCAAGAATCCGCAACTACTAAAGATCATTAAGGTCGTGAAACCCAACCATAGCATTTAGTATCAAGTCCTCTTTACTCCCATACGCAACAACCTACCTACTCGGGTTTAAGCTTCACATCACTCGCAGCCCACCATAAGCAAATCATGAACGATTCCAACACCCTATGGCGGGGCACCTCACGTTTGCGCGAGACGGAGGGCACCGTAGGATAGCACCATAAATAAAATATACAATCATACCAACCAAGATCATGATTAACCCACAGGACAAAACAGATCTACTCAAACATCATAGGATAACCACATATCATTGGGAAATAACATACGGAGTTGAGCACCATGTTTAAGTAGAGATTACAGCGGGGAGAAGAGGTGTTACACCGCAGCACAGAGGGGGAGAAAGTTGGTGTTGACGGTAGCAAGATTGTTGATGTAGATCGTTGTCCCGATCGTTGCCCCGGTGGCACTCCGGCGCCACTCGAAGCGAGGGGGAGAGAGCCCCCCTCCTTCATCTTCTTCTTTGGCCTCCCCCTAGATGGGAGGAGGGTTCCCCCTCTGGTCCATGGTCTCCATGGCGGCGAAGGGGCGGGAGCCCCTCCGAGATTGGATCTCCCTCTCTGTTCTCTTCAGTTTTGCGTTCCCCTGATCTGGCCAAAAACTGTTTCTTATATTCCCGGAGATCTGTAACTCCAATTGCGCCGAGATTGTAACACGATTTTTTCCGGATATAAGCTTCCTTGAGCCCGAAGTAGAGCTCCAACTGGCGTTTGAGGAGGTCACAACCGACCACCACGCGCCAGGGGCCTCTGACGCGCCCTGGTGTTTTGTGGGCTGTGTGGGCCTCCGTTTGCGGTGATTCAAACTCCCAAAAATCACATATATTCCAAACTAATTCTCCGTAAAAATTTATTACATTTGGACTTCGTTTGATATGAATTTTCTGCGATACAAAAAACATGCAAAAAACAGGAACTAGCACTGGATCAATAGGTTAGTCCAATAAATCATATAAAAAGTTGCCAAAAGTATGTAAAAGTTGTATAATATTGGCATGAAATAATCAAAAATTATAGATACGACGGAGACATATCATCTATCTAAGTGGGAGTTCTTAAGTAATTTTATTAATTGAACTTAATTTTTCATGAACTTAGTCCTGATGGTATTTGCATATCTATGTTGTAGATCAATAGCTCGCGTATAGCTCCCCTGTTTTATTTTCGCTATGTTCCTAGATAAAACTAAGTTGAAAGATGATAGTAGCAATGATACGGACTGGGTCCCTGATCAGAGGATTATCCTCATTGCTGCATAGAAGAATTATTTCCTTAATGCACCGCTAGGTGACAAACCTGTTGCAGGGGCAGATGCAGACGTTATGAATGTTTTGCAAGCTCGATATGATGACTACTTGATAGTTTAGTGTGCCATACTTTACGGCTTACAACCGGGACTTCAAAAATGTTTTGAACTCCAAGGAGCATATGAGATGTTACAAGAGCTGAAATTGGTATTTCGGGCTCATGCCCGTGTCAAGAGGTATGAGACCTCTGACAAGTACTTTTCCTACAAGATGGAGGAGAATAGCTCAGCCAGTGAGCATGTGCTCAGAATGTCTGGGTACTACAATCGCTTGAATTAAGTGCGAGTTAATCTTCCAGATAAGATAGTGATTGACAGAGTTCTCTAGTCACTCTCACCAAGCTACTAGAACTTCGTGATGAACTATAATATGCAAGGGGTGAAGAAAATGATTCCCGAGCTCTTCGTGAGGATGAAATGGGTGAAGGTAGAAATCAAGAAAGAGCATCAAGTGTTGATGGTGACAACACCACTAGTTTCAAGTAAAAGGGCAAGGGAAAGAAAGGGAACTTCAAGAAGAATGGCAAGCAAGTTGCCACTCCCAAGAAGAAGACCAAAGCTAGACCCAAACCTGAAACTAAGTGCTTCTACTACGAAGGAAATGGTCACGGTAAGCGGAACTGCCCCAAATACTTGGCGGATAAGAAGAATAGCAAAGTGTACAAAGGTATATATGATATACATGTTATTGATGTGTAATTTACTAGTGTTCATATCAACCCCTGGGTATTTGATACCAATTCAGTTGTTGAGATTAGTAACTCAAAACAGGAGTTGCAGAATGAACAGAGACTATTTAAGAGCAAAGTGACGGTGTGTGTTGGAAGTGATTCCAAGGTTGGTACGATCACCATCGCACACTCCCTCTACCTTCGAGATTAGTGTTGAACCTAAAATATATGTTATTTGGTGTTTGCGTTAAGCATGAATATGATTAGATCATGTTTATTGCAATACGGTTATTCATTTAAGTCAGAGAATAATTGTTGTTCTGTTTACATGAATAAAACCTTCTATGGTCATACACCCAATATGAATGGTTTATTTAATCTCGATCATAGTGATACACATATTCATAATATTGATGCCAAAAGATGCAAAGTTGATAATGATAGTGCAACATAATTGTGGCACTGTCGTTTAGGTCATATTGGTGTAAAGCGCATGAAGAAACTCCATGCAGATGGGCTTTTGGAATGACTTGATTATGAATCATTTGATAGTTGCGAACCATGCCTCATGGGCAAGATGATTAAAACTCTATTCTCCGGAACAATGGAGCGAGCTAATGACTTATTGGAAACAATACATAGCGATGTATGTGGTCCGGCGAGTGTTGAGGCACGCGGCGGGTATCGTTATTTTCTGACCTTAACAGTTGATTTGAGTAGGTATGGGTATATCTACTTGATGAAACACAAGTCTGAAACATTTGAAAAGTTCAAATAATTTCATAGTGAAGTGGAGAATCATCGTAACAAGAAAATAAAGTTTCTACGATCTGATCATGGAGGCGGATATTTGAGTTACGAGTTTGGCCTTCATTTTAAACAATGTGGAATAGTTTCACAACTCATGCCACCTGGAACACCAAAGCGAAATGGTGTGTCTCGAACGTCGTAACCGTACTTTATTAGATATGGTGCGATCTATGATGTCTCTGACCGATTTACCATTATTGTTTTGGGGTTATGCATTAAAGATAGCTGCATTCACAATAAATAGGGCACCGTCTAAATCCGTTGAGACGGCACCATATGAACTATGGTTTGGCAAGAAACCTAGGCTGTCGTTTCTTAAAGTTTGGGGTTGCGACACTTATGTCAAAAGGCTTCAGCCTGATAAGCTCGAACCCAAATTGGAGAAGTTCGTCTTCATAGGATACCCTAAAGAAACAATTGGGTACACCTTCGACCACAAATCCGAAGGCAAGATATTTATTGCCAAGAATGGAAACTTTCTAGAGAAGGAGTTTCTCTCGGAAGAAGTGAGTGGGAGGAAAGTAGAACTTGATGAGGTAATTGTACCTTCTCTCGAATTGGAAAGTAGCTCATTAGAGAAATCCGTTCCCATAATGCCTACACCAGCAAGAGAGGAAGTTAATGATAATGATCATGAAACTTCAGATCAAGTTACTACAGGACCTCGTAGGTGATCAGAGCATATGGTTTTATACAGACTTACGACGAAGCCTATATTTACAAGAAAGTGAGTGGGAGATCTGTAGCATTTCTTATATTGTATGTGGATGAAATATTGTTGATGGGAAATGATATAGAATTTCTGGATAGCATGAAAGGACACTTGAATAAGATTTTTTCAATGAAAGACCTCGGTGAAGCTATTTATATATTGGGCATCAAGATCAATAGGGATAGATCGAGACGCTTAAAAGGACTTTCAAAAAGCACATATCTTAACAAGATTTTGAAGAAGTTCAAAATGGATCAGTCAAAGAAAGGGTTCTTGCCTGTGTTGCAAGGTGTGAAGTTGAGTAAGACTCAAAACCCGACCACGGGAGAAGATAGAGAGAGAATGAAATTCATTCCCTATGCCTCAGCCATAGGTTCTATAAAGTATGCCAAGCTCTATACCAGAGTTGTTGTGTGTTTTGCCATAAGTTTGTCAAGGGGGTACAATAGTGATCCAGGAGTGGACCACCGGACATCGGTCAAAATTATCCTTAGGTACCTGAAAAGGACTAAGGAAATGTTTCTCGATTATGGAGGTGATAAAGAGTTCTTCGTAAAGGGTTACATCGATGCAAGCTTTAATCACCAAACCAGATGACTCTGAGTCTCAATCTGGATATGTATTGAACATGGGAGCAATTAGCTAGAGTAGCTCCATATAGAGCATTGTAGACATAGAAATTTGCAAAATACATACGGATCTGAATATGGCAGACCCGTTGACTAAACCTCTCACACAAGCAAAACATGATCACACCTTAGTACTCTTTGGGTGTTAATCACATGGATATGTGAACTAGATTATTGACTCTAGTAAACCCTTTGGGTGTTGGTCACATGGCGATGTGAACTATGGGTGTTAATCACATGGCGATATGAACTATTGATGTTAATCACATGGCGATGTGAACTAGATTATTGACTCTAGTGCAAGTGGGAGACTGAAAGAAATATGCCCTAGAGGCAATAATCAAGTTGTTGTTTTATATTTCCTTATTCATGATAAATGTTTATTATTCATGCTAGAATTGTATTGATCAGAAACCTTAATACATGTGTGAATACATAGACAACCACTGTGTCCCTAGTGAACCTCTACTTGACTAGCTTGTTGATCAAAGATGGTTAAGGTTTCCTAACCTTAGACATGAGTTGTCATTTGATAATGGGATCACATCATTAAGAAAATGATGTGATGGACATGACCCATCCGTTAGCTTAGCATATTGATAGTTCAGTTTTATTGCTATTGCTTTCTTCATGTCAAATACATATTCATTCGACTATGAGATTACGCAACTCCCGGAAACCGGAGGAATACCTTGTGTGCTATCAAACGTTAGAACGTAACTAGGTGATTATAAAGATGCTCTACAGGTATCTCTGAAGGTGTCTGTTGGGTTGGCATAGATCGAGATTAGGATTTGTCACTCCGAGTATCGGAGAGGTATCTCTGGGGCCTCTCGGTAATGCACATCATAAGAAGCCTTGCAAGCATAGTGACTAACGGGTTAGTTACAAGATGATGTATTAAAGAACAAGTAAAGAAACTTGCCGGTAACGAGATTGAACTAGGTACGAAGATACCGACGATCAAATCTCGGGCAAGTAACATAATGATGACAAAGGGAATAACGTATGTTGTCATAATGGTTTGACCGATGAAGATCTTCGTAGAATATGTAGGAGCCAATATGAGCATCCAGGTTCCTCTATTGTTTATTGACCATAGAGGTGTCTCGGTCATGTCAACATAGTTCTCGAACCCGGAGGGTCCACACGCTTAACGTTTGAAGACAATTTATATTATATGAGTTATGTGTTTTTGTGACCGAATGTTGTTTGGAGTCCCGGGTGAGATCACGGACATGACGAGGAGTCTCGAAATGGTCGAGAGGTAAAGATTGATATATAGGACGATGGTATTCGGACACCGGAAGTGTTCCGGAGGGTACCAGGTACTTATCGAGTCACCGGAAAGGAGTTTCGAGCACCCCCAGCAAAGATATGGGCCATATGGGCAGAGTGAGGGAACACACCAGCCCTGGTGCGCACCTATAGAGGCCATCCCTATGAGGAGGAGAAGGAAAGAGGGGAGGGCAAGGAAAGTGTGGATTAGGATTCCTACTTCCTTCCCTCTCCCCCCTCTTACCTTCCCCCTCGGTTATATATGGTAGGGGGGCGCGGCTTGGGAGGGACTGCAAGTAGGATTCCTCCTACTTGGAAACCTCCTATGGCTGCTCCTCCCTCCCTCCCACCAATATATATATGAGGACGGGGCCGCCTAGCACACACCAGACAATTTCCTAGCCGTGTGGTGCCCCCTCCCTAATTTACACCCTCGGACATATCTTCGTGGTGCTTAGGGAAGCCCTGCGAGGATCACTTCACCATCACCATCACCACACCATCGTGCTGACGGAACTCATCTACTACCTCGACGTCTTGCTGGATCAAGAAGGCGAGGGACTTCACCGAGCTGAACTTGTGTAGAATACGGAGATGTCGTGCGTTCAGTACTTGATCGGTCGGAGCTAGAAGAAGTTCGACTACATCAACCACGTTGTCAAACGCTTCCACTTTCGGTCTACAAGGGTACATAGACACACTCTTCTGTCAGATTACGGGTTCCAGAAAAACCCTTGAGGTTCGAACTCTGGGGTGCGCACGAAGATCTCTCTCCCCCTAGCTCACGCTCTCATCGCAATCTCAAAGCTCAGCTTGTCGAACCCGAAGAACAAGGGACACAAGAGTTTATCTTGGTGCATGCCACCGATGTGGTGTAATACCCTACTCCAGTGTGGTGTGGTGGATTGCCTAGTAGGCTTGGATGAACAAGTACAAGGGAAGAACTACCTCCTGAGGAGAGGTTTTCTTGAGCTCGGTGAGCTTGTGTGTGTGAGGATGGTCCGAATCATCCACTCCGCTTTGTGGTGGCTAGTGCTATTTATAGAGGCCCAGGTCCTCTTCCCAAATGTTAGGCAGGAAGGGATCCCACAACGGCCAATTTGAAGGGGGACAGCTAGTACAAGCTATCCTGACAAAAGGTGATCTTTGCCTGCCAAAGGCTCTGGTGGTGACGTCGTCGTGGGCTCATGATGACCTCAAATCTGTCAGTCTGCTGGTCCTGGTCTCGTTGCACCGATATGGAAACCTTTGCCCGACGCCTCGGGACTCCTTGCCTGTGCCTGCTCCTTTAACACCGAAGAGGAAACCAGTACTCTGCACCCGCTGGCGCCCGCCTGGCCTTGGTCATCATGGCTCATGTCACGGGAACCTCACGAGGTGCCCCTCGCCTTGATCTCTCCGCTCCTCGCAAGCCAG
This sequence comes from Aegilops bicornis, assembly GCA_021605145.1. Lineage (NCBI taxonomy): Eukaryota > Viridiplantae > Streptophyta > Magnoliopsida > Poales > Poaceae > Aegilops > Aegilops bicornis. Next base: position 262,210,963 of record CM038674.1, on the reverse strand, counting down.
CTTAGCGAGGCCGCCCCTGAGGAGGTCTTGTTTCATCTGCACAGAAGTAACCGACCTCGAGACGGTCAAGTCTCTGTGCTTAAGTGTCATCCACGGATTGGTATCTTTGACACACACAAGATTTCGAGGATTTATAACAGAGGTAAATCACATATATAAAGTAACATAAAATATTACCTCAATCCAAATAGCGGAAGTAACAACAAGGATGTGGATTACAATCAACACCAACGGCAAAGTTGAGTGTAGAAATCGTAACCCTAACATATCACTACTCGTCGTAAGATTCCTGCAACATGAGACGTTGCAGCCACAAAGGGTCAGTACATTGAATGTACTGGCAAATTCACACCATAGGATAATAGCTATCACTACATGCATATTTGGCTGGTGGAAAAGCTCTATGGTAATATGGTTTTTGCGAAAAGCCAATTTTTCCCTCCTGCAAAGGAATATATTTTATTTAACTACAAAGTTGGTTGAAAATATTGAGAAGGTAAACCCCCTCTCAATCCCAATTAAAAGTAATCATTAACAACCCAACAAATTAATTATGAAGTGATGAGATCAATATGATAATCCAAGAACCAGATACTCAAGATGTCCATAACCGGGGACACGGCTAATCATGATTAGTTTCTACACTCTGTAGTGGTTTGTGCACTTTCCCCATAAGACTTGATCTCCTCCATTGAATTTCTCGCACTGCATTATGTTTGAGAAACGGATGACCGAGACATAGTCTTTCCCAAGAGGTCCCCTTAACCGATAGATAGGCCGGTACACCTACAATCCCCTACATCTGCTAGCCCATCATGGAAAGGTTTCCCACAACTTACTCAACTATGCCAGAGCCCATAATGGCATGTGGATGCACATGGAAGTTTCTAGCATGAATAATCTTATGATCCCTTTGAGCCTGGGTGGCAGTCCATAGGAGAATCACACGGTACCCCGGGATTTCCAAAAAATACAGGCAATCACTGGATACCCCAGGAGGCTCAATCCACCCAGATGTGTATTTAAGTTGCCACCTTAAGTTGAACCATTAATTAACAATCTCACATCTGTCATGGATACACTCAAACCCAATCCACGTCTATGAGCATAGCATAGCAATATAAGCAACATAATAGTAACTCCCAAGGTTTGAATGCAGGCAATAGGTTCCTACCTTATCAACTACTTCCCAATACCCACATGTTATCAGTTCCTAACCATGCAATGTTTGAGGGTGAAACTAATGCATAAAAACTGGGTATGAAAGGGATATGATCAAAGTGTGAACATGCCTGCAATGTTGATGAAGATGATTCGCACTCAACACTCTTGATAGTTCTACTCGTCACACTCCGGTCAATCTATCGTAAGGAAGCAATAGTAACCACACATAAGCAATCACTCAAAAGATCGTAAAGAGCGAAAAAGACAATTTGGAAAACATCAAAACCAAGCAAATAACTCTTGCAACATAAAACAATTTCTAACAGTACCAAAATTATGTGAATTTGGCCTTATCAGAAAGTTTAGGTCAAGAGCTTTAGTTTGCAAAAAGAATCAACTCAAGCGGAGTTATAAAACTCGAGTTACGATCAAAAGAAGATTCAAATTCAAATCTGTTTGAAATCAAATTCTAAACTTTCAAAAACATGTTTAAGTTGTTTTACTGGATAGAGGGGATCATAACAAAGAAGTGGGCATTGGTTTCGTTGAATTTGGACTGACGAGTAAAAAGTAGTGATCGTTTGAAAAACAGGGGCTGAACTATAAATAAAATACTCACAGATAGGTCCCTGGCCGAAATTAAAAAGAAAAAAAAAGAAAAATCCGATCGAACGAACGCTCGCTAACATAACCTAACGAACGAAACCGTTTGCTGTGAAGACCTAACCTAGCGAACGTTCTCTAAATAACCTAATTAAAATAATAAAACCGGCTAAAAGAAAACCGAAGAAAACCTGAAAAAACCGGATCTAGGGTTTGGCGGTTTTACCGATTGATCGGAAAAACATGGCGGCTCGTGAAGGGCGAGGCGAGGTGGGCGGCGGCGTGGGCGGCTGCGGCGACGCGAGTGGCGAGAACGGCGAAGGCAGCGCGGCGACAATGCGGCGACGCGAGGTGAGGAGAGAAGGCGGGCGGCGGTTGTGACGACGCACGATCGCGAGGAGGAGCGGGGTCGAGGGCGCGGCTATTTATAGAGGAGGGCGGCCTCGGGAGGCGTGGAGGAGGGGGCAAGGGCAAAGGTGACGGGGCACGGTGTCCGCGACGGACACGGGCGTGTCTTTGTCGTCGTGTGAGTCCTACCGGTGCTTTCGAGACCTTGGTGAAATTTGGTGCACGGCTAGCTCTTGGCCAGCCCGGTCCGGTCGGTCCTGAAGTTTTTTTTAACACAAACAAAAATAATAAAAACAAAATAAATAAAAAATATTATATAGGCGTTTTATATATCTAAATTTTCAAAAAAGATTTTCTACGACATGAACATTTTTCTAACATCAAATAAAATCCACACAAATTTGAATAAAGCAAAGAGTGCAAAATGATTTCAAATTTATTTCTCTCCAATTTTCTGATGTAGGGAATCATTTTACCCTAATTTCTGTATATTTTATTTTTGGAGAAAATAATTTGAAAAAAAACCAAAATAACTCCAAATTAAAAATAATTTCAATGGGACTTTGAATTTAATCCTTTTAAACTTCCAACTCATATTTCATACGTTTTGAAGAAGTCATTTTATCTTCTCTCATGAAAATCATTGAGTTGCTTAAAGTTTCTGAATTTGAAATATTTTCAAATGAAATTCAAATAGTTTCAACGACCCTTTTCATTTATTTAAATGGAAGAAGTCATATCATCTTCGCTCAAGGGTTTTGTGATGAAAAGAATTTGAACTCATGGAAATCATAAATGCAAAATGAAAGTTTGGGAAAGTCCTTTTATTCCCTCTCATTTAACTTTCAAAAGTTTCAAATTTCACTCACTTTCAGTCAATCAATCACACAACAATCAAACAAACAAACAAAACTATCTATTTAATATAACATTCCAAAATTTAGAATTTTGGGATGTTACATTGCCTCGCGAGGCTCGGCTCCTCGCAAGGGTCTTGAGTGTTTGCTGGTGAAGATGGGCCGTACAGGGCTGCTGGTGGAGTCACACCGTGGCCTTGAGGAGGAAATGCAGGGACCCCGTTCCCGGAAGCATGACAGATAGCCCCGGGCCCAAGTCAGCAAATACATGGCTTCGAAGCCAAGGGCAAGTCTTGAGGCGCTTGAGCCCCTAACCGCCTGCGGCCTTGATTGACGTGTGGCGACTAACGGAATGTGGGCGTCTCCGCTTTCCCACACCGCCTCGACAACTGCCCGACTGACAAAAGGCTAGTGCGGGCCGCGCTGCTTTCATTGCTTCCCTTCGTCTTGCTCCAGATCCCCTTTCTTGCTCCTCGCTCCCAAAGACTCCAGATCCGCCCAATTCCTACTCCGAGTCTGTTGCCAATGGTGCCCAACAAAGCTTGCGCCGCCCCTCCGCCATCCTGGTACGAGCCTGCGCTGAATGCTCTGACTGTCTCGGAGAAGAACCTTACCACGACGCTCCTAATGACGGCGGAGGGTGATGAGAAGAGGAAAACTTCCCTCTGGGTTGTCTCCGCCGAGCCGGAGGTCGCGGGTAGCACCTTCTACCCCTTCTTCATGAGCAGCATTACCGCGGGGTTGGTTTCCCCCTTCTCCGACTTCTTCTTCTCCGTCCTCAGCCACTACAAGCTTCACGCCCTCCATCTTCACCCCAACTCCGTCCTCCTCCTGTCGATCTTCGCCTTCTACTGCGAGGTGTATGTCGGGGTGATGCTGTCCGTGGTGCTGCTGCGCCACTTCTTCTATCTCCGGGTCAAGGACGGCCCCGTCTCGGGATGTGCCAACTTCGTTGCGGCCAATAAGACCAACACGATCTCTAAGGTCAGGAAGAAGGCCGAGGGCTTCAGGAGCAAGTGGGTTCTAATGGATGCCGTGTGCTCTCACCCCCGGCTGGTGCTGCCGATGGAGATGCCTACGTCTCACGACGGGTGGTTCCGTGCGAAGCTCACTGACCCTCGGGCGGAGTTGGTGCTGGAGAGGATGACCGCTGAGCTGAAGCCTGAGGCCCCAAGGGCTGCGAAGCTGACGGGGGCCATGATCGTCAAGGAGATCATGGCGCAGCGCGTGGCTCCCCTCCAGGCGCGCTTGCGCCCCATGTGGAAGCTCGGGGGTGAAGGAGACGACCTTCGCCTGCGTCTGGAGGCCCTGTCTAACGTGGAGTTGGGAACGACCAGGGATTCTCGCCAGATGCCTTCGTTCCCTTGTACCGCCGCCCGGATGGAGCGAATATCGCCGCCGGCATGCCTGTCTTTGATGGGCGCGGTCTTGTGCCGCCCTCTGAAGCCCCAGCGGTGTCGGTCCCAGTAGTGGTGTCCTCCGACAATTCTGGCGAGGAGGAGGAGCAGGATTCGGTGGCCACCCCGGAGGGGTCTGGGGAGACCTTCCCTCTGCGCAAGGCTGATCTCCTCCGCGCCTTGCATGACGACGACGACGCCGGCGAACACCCAGTGAGGGAGGCCATACCTCCCATCGGGGAAGCCGTCGTCCGGTGTCCCGATGAAGAGCAGATCGGCGCTGATCTCCTGGGCGACGCCCTTGCCTCGTCGCCACCCAGAGCCACCGTGGCCTCGCCGACTCCTGGGGCCCAAGCGCCAGCGCCCCAGGCCGCGAGTCCCCCAGGCTCTGCACTTCTGAAGAGGTGCCGGGACTACGCTGCCGTAGACCAGTGAGTATCTTGCCCTGGCCTTGCCCTCGCTCCTGCTTCTGTTGCGGCTTCCTGATGCTTCCTCCTTGAGCTGCTAGGCCGACGTCGTCATTCAAGAAGAAGAGGCAGGGGGTGGCCACACCCTCGGGGACCCAGCAGTCTAGCACGGCCGCGCCTCCTCCGGCGCAGAGGAGCGGCGATGGCGCCCGCACCTCTCCGGCTCGGTCTTCTTGGCGAGGCCCGGAGGAGCGTCTCCAGGGGACATCGGCCCCTGGTTCTATGTCGACTCCCGAGGCGCTTGTCCCCAGCCCCTTGGCAAAGGCCCCGCAGGCTCCAGAGCTCCTGGCTTCTCCTTCTACCGTTGTTAACCTACAGGCCATGGCGACGACGCTGCCTTCTCCTTCCGTCAAACTGCCCGTTCGCGATCCTTCCGCCTCGCCTGACGTCCTGGAGAATGTCCTTTCTGCCCTGACCCAACTGTGGGGTGATCTTCAAGGCGCCGACCGTCGCCTAGTGGCCGGGCGCCTGTAGCTGATCTCTGGCTGGTTGCACTCTGATGCATCCATCTGGGAGGCGCTGAGCCAGGCCGTGGTGGCTTTCGAGAGGGACAAGCAGGCCGCTGCCCAAGCCGCGTGTGACGCCCCGAGACCGACGCTTCAGATGCCTTCCATGTTTTGCGTGTTAGCTGTGTTATTTATTTGTTTGTTGCATTCATCATCGCATCATCCGCATTACATCGGCACTCCGTTGCCGTCATGTTTTAAAAACTTGCATCTGTTCGTCGTTGCCGTTTCTCCCTTTGCCTTCATCACCTTCTCTCGGACCCCTTGCCCTCGTTGACCGCTTCGAGACCAACCGGGTTTTTCGAGTCCCTCTTGTCTGACCGTTTGACCCTCTCTACATTTTACTCAGACCCCTCCCGTGAGTGTCTGAAACTTCCCCAAACCCGAACCGGACTGTCGTTACCGATGGGTCCGGATCATCCCCAAACATCTATGAAACATCTCCGTTTTCTTAATTGAACTTCCCAACCTATATTTTTCTCGATCGTCCGATTTAAATCGGAGGGTCCTATCCTAATTCTATTTCCCTTTTTATATAGTCCACCCACCTACCAAATCAGTCCAACCCCTACCCTAAAAATTAGGAGCCTTGTCACATCCTCCCAACCGCCGCCGCCAGCCCTCTTCAACCTCGGGATCCTCCTGATCCAAATCCACCCGTAGCTAACCATCCTTCCCTGCCTCGAGCCGAGCCAGGATCTCGTCCGCGACCCCGAGTCACTTCTCCCACCGGCAATCGAAGCCACCGACCAGGACCCTGTCGTCCTCCAGCAACAACCAGGAGCTCAAGCTCCCTCCTCTCTGTCCATGGCGCCCCCGCCCCGAGCACGCGGGACCACGCCCTTCCTCCCTGCTCTTCCTTCCATCCTCACACTACTCCTCCCTGACCGTGCCTGCCCGTCCCGTTGTTCCTCGCAGGGAACCATGGCTGCCGCTTTGGAAGCGGCAGCGCCGAGCGCTCCTCCACCGGCCGATCCATGAACCCGGGCCGCTCCGCACCCACCTCCTTCCTCTCCATTCCTGTCTTTCTCCCTCACCTCACATCTCTCCCTCTCTGTTTGCTCGAACAGGAGATAGCGACGCTGCCTGGAGCTTCTCCACCACTGACTCCCTCCGTCTCTGGTTCCACCCTGCTCGCCTCCTGCCCCGCCTCACAGACGGGGCGGCCCCTACTGCTTCACGTCCGTCAGATCCGCGCTGGTGAAAGTGCAACTATCCTAGGTGGTTTTGGTAATTCCTAACAACATATAGCTCATTGAGCTAACATTATTCCAAGATAAATATTTCATGAAAAGCTCGATGAATGGCATGGCATGGATGAGAAAAGTGGACCCCTCAAAATACAAGGATAAAAGGATTGGCTCAAGCTCAAAGCTCAGGACTCTACATTTTATATTTTAGTGATCCAAGATCACATTGAGTCTATAGGAAATGCGAATACTATCAAGGAGGGATGAGGTGTTGCGTAATGAGGTTCTTGCTTCATAGTGCTTAGTGATATGCTCCAAAACCCTCAACTACCTTCTCACATCCACATATGACCTAAACCTAAAGTCAAACTCGGCCCCACCGATTCTTTCTATCCGGCGCCACTGAGTTCAGATGTCATAGCCACTGCCACAAACCCTAGGCAAATCGGTCTCACCGATAGGGATCTCGGTCTCACCGAGATGGGATTGTAACCTCTCTATTTCCCTTTGTACCGTTTCGCTCCGACCGAGATAAGCGATCGGTCCCACCGAGATTGCAACGTAAACTCTTTGTTTCCTTTTTGTAACATTTCGGTCTCACCGAAATGAGCGAATCGGTCCCACCGAGTTTACCTAACCAACTCTCTGGTTAGCTTATTACCAAAATCGGTCCTACCGAGTTTGTGTAATTGGTCTCACCGAGATTACGTTATGCCCTAATCCTAACCATATCGGTCCTGCCGAGTTGCATGTCAGTCCCACCGAAAATTCTAACGGTCACTAGATTTCCTGAATCGGTTTGACCGAGTTTATCAATTCGGTCCCACCGAGTTTGGCAAGTTGTGTGTAACGGTTAGTTTTTGTGTGGAGGCTATATATACCCCTCCACCCGCACTTCATTCGTGGAGAGAGCCATCGGAAAGAACCTACACTTCCAATACACATTTTCTGAGAGAGAACCACCTACCCTTGTGTTGAGGCCAAGATATTCCATTCCAACCATACGAATCTTGATCTCTAGCCTTCCCCAAGTTGCTTTCCACTCAAATCTTCTTTCCACCAAATCCAAATCCTGTGAGAGAGAGTTGAGTGTTGGGGATACTATCATTTGAAGCACAAGGGCAAGGAGTTCATCATCAACACACCATTTGTTACTTCTTGGAGAGTGGTGTCTCCTAGATTGGCTAGGTGTCACTTGGGAGCCTCAGAGCAAGATTGTGGAGTTGAACCAAGGAGTTTGTAAGGGCAAGGAGATCGCCTACTTCGTGAAGATCTACCGCTAGTGAGGCAAGTCCTTCGTGGGCTGACGGCCATGGTGGGATAGACAAGGTTGCTTCTTCGTGGACCCTTCGTGGGTGGAACGTCGTCTCAACGTATCTATAATTTTGATTGCTCCATGCTATATTATCTATTGTTTTGGAATATATTGGGCTTTATTTTCCACTTTTATATTACTTTTGGGACTAACCTATTAGCAGGAGGCCCAGCCCGAAGTGCTTGTTTTGCCTATTTGATATTTCAAGAAAGCAGAATATCAAACGGAGTCCAAACGGAATGAAACCTTCGGGAACGTGATTTCTCATCAGATAAGATCCAGGAGACTTGGACCCTCCGTCAAGAAAGCCACGAGGCGGTCACGAGGGTGGAGGGCGCGCCCCCTGCCTCGTGGGCCCCCCGAAGCTCCACCGACGTACTCCTTCCTCCTATATATACCTACGTACCCCAACAGGTCAGATACGGAGCCAAAAACCGAATTCCACCGCCGCAAGTTTCTGTACCCACGAAATCCCATCTTGGGGCCTGTTTCGGAGCTCCGCCGGAAGGGGAATCCACCACGGAGGGCTTTTACATCATCATCAAAGCCTCTCCGATGAAGTGTGAGTAGTTTACTTCAGACCTTCGGGTCCATAGTTAGTAGCTAGATGGCTTCTTCTCTAGTTGCTTTGATAATTGTTTGAGATATGGAGGTGATAATATTAGAGTCATGCTAGTTGAGTAATTGTGAATTTGAGGAATACTTGTGTTAAAGTTTGTGATTCCCATAGCATGCACGTATGGTGAACCGTTGTGTGATGAAGTCGGAGCATGATTTATTTATCCATTGTCTTCCTTATGAGTGGCGGTCGGGGACGAGCGATGGTCTTTTCCTACCAATCTATCCCCCTAGGAGCATGGCGTAATACTTTGCTTTGATAACTTGTAGATTTTTGCAATAAGTATATGAGTTCTTTATGACTAATGTTGAGTCCATGTATTATCGCACTTTTCTCACCCTTCCACCATTGCTAGCCTTTCTAATACCACGCACTTTTCATGGTATCATACACCCACCATATACCTTCCTCAAAACAGCCACCATACCTACCTATCATGGCATTTCCATAGCCATTCCGAGATATATTGCAATGCAACTTTCCACCGTTCCGTTTATTATGACACGCTCCATCATTGTCGTATTGCTTAGCATGATCATTTAGTTGACATCGTATTTGTGGCAAAGCCACCGTTCATAATTCTTTCATACATGTCACTTATGAATCATTGCATATCCTTACATAGGAGGCATTCATATAGAGTCATATTTTGTTCTAAGTATCGAGTTGTAATCATTGAGTTGTAAGAAAAATAAAAGTATGATGATCATCATTTTTAGAGCATTGTCCCAAGTGAGGAAAGGATGATGGAGACTATGATTCCCCCATAAGTCAGGATGATGCTCCGGACGAAAAAAAAGAGGCCATAAAAAAAGAGAAAAGGCCCAATAAAAAAATGATGAGAGAAAAAGAGAGAAGGGACAATGTTACTATCCTTTTACCACACTTGTGCTTCAAAGTAGCACCATGATCTTCATAATAGAGAGTCTCTCGTTTTGTCACTTTCATATACTAGTGGGAATTTTTCATTATAGAACTTGGCTTGTATATTCCAATGATGTGAGACTATCTTCCCTCAAATTGCCCTAGGTCTTCCTGAGCAAGCGAGTTGGATGCACACCCACTTTGTTTCTTTTGTTGAGCTTTCATACGCTTATAGCTCTAGTGCATCCATTGCATGGCAATCCCTACTCACTCACATTGATATCTATTGATGGGCATCTCCATAGCCCGTTGATATGCCTATTTGATGTGAGACTATCTTCCCTCTTTTTGTCTTCTCCACAACCACCATTCTATTCCACATATAGTGCTATATCCATGGCTCACGCTCATGTACTGCGTGAAGATTGAAAATGTTTTGAAAATGTCAAAAGTATGAAACAATTGCTTGGCTTGTCATCGGGGTTGTGCATGATTTAAATACTTTGTGTGGTGAAGATAGAGCATAGCCAGACTATATGATTTTGTAGGGATAACTTTCTTTGGCCATGTTATTTTGAGAAGACATGATTGCTTTGTTAGTATGCTTGAAGTATTATTATTTTTATGACAATATTAAACTTTTGTCTTGAATCTTTCGGATCTGAATATTCATACCACAATTAAGAAGAATTACATTGAAATTATGCCAAGTATCACTCCGCATCAAAATTCTCTTTTATCATTTACCTACTCGAGGACGGCAGGAATTAAGCTTAGGGATGCGTCGATACGTCTCCAACGTATCTATAATTTTGATTGCTCCATGCTATATTATCTATTGTTTTGGACTATATTGGGCTTTATTTTCCACTTTTATATTACTTTTGGGACTAAGCTATTAACGGAGGCCCGGCCGAAATTGCTGTTTTTTGCCTATTTTAGTATTTCAAGAAAGCAGAATATCAAGCGGAGTCCAAACGGAATGAAACCTTCGGGAACGTGATTTTATCATCAGATAAGATCCAGGAGACTTGGACCCTCCGTCAAGAAAGCCACGGGGCAGTCACGAGGGTGGAGGGCGCGCCCCCCTGCCTCGTGGGCCCCCTGAAGCTCCACGGACGTACTTCTTCCTCCTATATATACCCACGTACCCCCAACCGATCAGATACGGAGCTGAAAACCTAATTCCACCGCCGCAACTTTCTGTATCCACGAGATCCCATCTTGGGGCCTGTTCCGGAGCTCACGGAAGGGAATCCACCATGGAGGCTTCTACATCATCATCATAGCCTCCGATGAAGTGTGAGTAGTTTACTTGGACCTTGGGTCCATAGCTAGTAGCTAGATGGCTTCTTCTCTCTTTTTGGATCTCAATACAATGTTCTCCCCCTCTCTCGTGGAGATCTATTTGATGTAATCTTCTTTTTGCGGTATGTTTGTTGAGACCGATGAATTGTGGGTTTATGATCAAGATTATCTATGAGCAATATTTGAATCTTCTCTGAATTCTTTTATGTATGATTGAGTTATCTTTGCAAGTCTCTTCGAATTATCCATTTGGTTTGGCCAACTAGATTGGTAGTTCTTGCAATGGGAGAAGTGCTTAGCTTTGGGTTCAAACTTTTCGGTGTCGTTACCCAGATGTGAGAAAGGGTTGCAAAGGCACGTATTGTATTGTTGCCATCGAGGATAACAAGATGGGGTATTTATCATATTGCATGAATTTATTCCTCTACATCATGTCATCTTGCTTAAGGCGTTACTCTGTTTTCATTACCTTAATACTCTAGATGCATCTTTGGATAGCGGTCGATGAGTGGAGTAATAGTAGTAAATGCACGGGAGTCGGTCTACTTGTCTCGGACATGATGCCTATAGACATGATCATACCTAGATATTCTCATAACTATGCTCAATTACATGTCAATTGCTCAACGATAATTCGTTCACCCACCGTAAAATACTTATGCTCTTGAGAGAAGCCACTAGTGAAATCTATGGCCCGGGTCTATTTTCATCATAGTAATCTTCCTCGCTTTATTATTGCTTTGCTATTTACTTTGCCTTTTATTTTACTTTGCATCTTTATACCAAAAATACCAAAAATATTATCTATCATCTCTATCGGATCTCACTCTCGTAAGTGACCGTGAAGGGATTGACAACCCCTATTCGCGTTGGTTGCGAGGAGTTATTCTTTGTGTAGGTACGAGGGACTTGCGCTTGGCCTCCTACTGGATTGATACCTTGGTTCTCAAAAACTGAGGGAAATACTTACGCTACTCTGCTGCATCATCCTCTCCTCTTCGGGGAAAACCAACGCAAGCTCAAGATGTAGCACAACCCTCCGTGGACTCGCGCAACCGTTACCCTTCGTGGGTTGAAGTCTCCATCAACGTGGATGTACGATAGCACCACCTATCGGAACCATGACAAAAACATCTGTATCTCCAATTGCGTTTGAATTCTCCAAACCCTTCCCTTTACATTCTTGCAAGTTGCATCCTTTACTTTCCGCTGCTCATTTACTCTTTGCATGCTTGCTTGAATTGTGTTAAGATTGCTTGACTTGTGCTAAGATAGCTAAAATCTGCCAAAGACTAAAATTGGGAAAAGGATAAGTTTTTTTTGGTCAAGTAGTCTAATCACCCCCCCCTCTAGACATACTTTCGATCCTCTGACTGGCCCGCCGTCTTGGCCTCCCCTCAGGTGCCCTTAAGCTCGCCACCTTGGCCCGTCCTTGCCAAGACCTGCTTGTTGCGCCTTGCTTTGTCTGAAGCCACTTGCACCAAGCCTGCTGCTCGCCTCTGTCGGCTCGGGGCCAGACGGCGTGGGCCTCGTCTAGCCTCGCCATCTCCAGCGCCCCGCTTGGGCCTCCTCTCCAAGGCCTCAAGGCCCAATGTGAGCATCCCCCACCCCCCCGCGCGTCTTGGGCCAGATCTCAGTTCCAGCCCGCGTATGTTTTTTTTTCAGTCTCTGTGATTTAGCTATTATTCAGTGAATTACTGTTTTACAGAAAAACCATCATACTTCATGCATTTAATATCTCACAAACCGTGCATCGGATAAAAATGGTTTAAACATGTAAAATGCTTAGAATTTCATCTAGATTCAGAATATGCTGCTCTCCTCCATGTTTGAAATGTGTAACTTGCTATTTGCTATTATTTTGCTCAAATGCCATGCTAAAATGATTTATTTCATAACTAAATAACCGTAGCTCCGAATTTAATAAACTTTATATTAAATGGGGTAGAAAAATGCCTAGTTTAACATGGTGCACTTTATTTTGCTGTTTAACAACATTAAAATTGTGTTTAGGGCAGAACAGTAGCAAATTCAAAATATGCATATGGGGATTTCCGGAATTGTTGTTTATTTTTCGGACTCATTTAAACTTGCCTAAATAGTTAGTTTACTTATGCGTCACGCCTTGCCATGTTTAATAACATTTAATATTGTTGGGTACATAACCGAGAGAGAACTAAATAATTGATGTGGTGTCCACTTAATTTGTAGTGTTGTTTGTTGCGCTTTGCCATGCCATGCTATTTAAACCGGACATGCATCATCCTTGGTGCATCATGCCATGTTTATGCTTGTGCGTTTACCATGTTGCTTGCTCCTTTCCGGTTTGCTTTTCTCGTTAGCTTCGGTTTCGTTCCGAGGTTGTGAGGATTCGTTCGACTATGTCCGTTTGTCTTCTTCATGGACTCGTTCTTCTTCCTTGTGGGATCTCGGCAAGATGAGCATACCCACGAAATCACTTCTATCTTTGATTGCTAGTTGTTTTCTCTATTGCTATTCCTCGATACCTACCACTTGCTATATCATGCCTCCCATATTGCCATGTCAAGCCTCTAACCCACCTTTCCTAGCAAACCGTTGTTTGGCTATGTTACCGCTTTGCTCAGCCCCTCTTATAGCATTGCTAGTTGCAGGTAAACATGAAGTTTGTTCCATGTTGGAACATGGATATGTTGGGATATCACAATATCTCTTATTTAATTAATGCATCTATATACTTGGTAAAGGGTGGAAGGCTCGACCTTATGCCTGGTGTTTTGTTCCACTCTTGCCGCCCTAGTTTCCGTCATACCGGTGTTATGTTCCTTGATTTTGTGTTGCTTACGCGGTTGGGTGTTATGGGAACCCCTTGACAGTTCGCTTTGAATAAAACTCCTCCAACAAGGTCCAACCTTGGTTTTAACATTTGCCACCTAAGCCTTTTTCCCTTGGGTTCTGCAGACTCAAGGATCATCTTTATTTTAACCCCCCCCCCCCCGGGGCCAGTGCTCGTCGTGAGTGTTAGTCCCACCTGTCAACCGCCGGTGGACACCAGGGGCAACTCTGGGCTTGCCTACCGGAAGTTTGGACAATCCGGTGTGCCCTGAGAACGTGATATGTGCAGCTCCTATCAGGATTTGTCGGCACCTTCGGGCGGCTTTGCTGGTCTTGTTTTACCATTGTCGAAATGTCTTGTAACCGGGATTCCGAGTCTGATCGGGTCTTCCTAGGAGAAGGATTATCCTTCGTTGACTGTGAGAGCTTGTGATGGGCTAAGTTGGGACACCCCTGCAGGGTATTATCTTTCGAAAGCCGTGCCCGCAGTTATGTGGCAGATGGGAATTTGTTAATATCCGGTTGTAGAGAACTTGACACTTGACTTAATTAAAATGCATCAACTGCATGTGTTGCCGTGATGGTCTCTTTTCAGCGGAGTCCGGGAAGTGAACACGGTCTTGTGTTATGCTTGTGCGTAAGTAGTTTCAGGATCACTTCTTGATCACTTGTAGCTTACGACCATTTGCGTTGCTTCTCTTCTCGCTCTCATTTGCGTATGTTAGCCACCATGTATGCTTAGTGCTTGTTGCAGCTCCACCTCATTACCCTATCCTACCCATAAGCTTAAATAGTCTTGATCTCGCGGGTTTGAGATTGCTGAGTCCTCGTGACTCACAGATACTACCAAAACAGTTGCAGGTGCCGATGATGCCAGTGCAGGCGATGCTACCGAACTCAAGTGGGAGTTCGACGAGGAACTTGGTCGTTACTACGTTTCGTTTCCTGATGATCAGTAGTGGAGCCTAGTTGGGACGATCGGGGATCTAGCCTTTGGGGTTATCTTCTTTTCATTTGGATTTGACCGTAGTCGGTCTATGTGTGTACTCTGAATGAAGTATGTTTAATTATTGTATTGTGTGAAGTGGCGATTGTAAGCCAACTCTTTATCCCATTGTTGTTCATTACATGGGATTGTGTGAAGATGACCCTTCTTGCGACAAAACCACCATGCGGTTATGCCTCCAAGTCGTGCCCCAACACGTGGGAGATATAGCCGCATCGTGGGTGTTACACTGTGACTGCCATGGCGGTGTCTTGAAGGGCGCAGGCCGCCAGGACCGGCTGCTGTCGGCTGGAGGCTGATTTGGAGACCGTGGCGCAACGAAATGGCGATGTCTGAGGCTCGAGACCGCAAGGCGGAGGAGGAGATGATGAAGGCCCGAGAGGACGCCGTCAGAGGTCACAATGCCGAGCTGGAGCAGTTGGAGAGGGCACAAGCCGCAAAGCGCAGCTGGCTGGAGGAGCTAGAGCAGGAGATGACGGCAGAGAAGGCCGAGCTGGAAGCCAAGGTGAAGATCCTGGCTGAGGATCGCGTGGCCTTCACGTCCCTTGAGGAGAGGTCCCGCATGGCGCTGCGAGCACTTTATGAGAAGGGTTGGGAGGAGCCGCTGGCGACAAACACCGAGGGCCCCACCCAGCTGCTCCCTCATCTTGTCGCGGCGCTCGAGGATGTTGTCGACAGGATCGGCCCCTTGGTGGAGGGGAAAGCCCGTGCGCTTTCCTCATCTGCACTGACGCGCATCTTCAACCACCTCTATCTTCGCGATCCTGACGCCGACCTTGACGAGTTGCTCGAGCCCGTGGATGATGAGCGTTGCGCAGCTGCTACCGAAGCCGTGGAGAGCCGAGTGGAGGCCTTGCTGAAGAAGTTCCGTGCCTTCGACCCTGCGCCCTCGACTGGTGGTGCTACTAAAACTGCGACTCCGGTGGGCGACACAGGTGAGGGAAACATCGCCGTTGAAGGGGCACCCCTTGCAAGTGACGGCGGCATCCAAGGATGACGAGATGGCTTGCTGGCGGCTCATTTCCTGCTTTGCCTCTACAACATGCACCATGCCTCGTGGAGGTGTTTAAACTTGTGTTTGGTATTTGAAGACAGTATGTTTTGTAATATTTGTTTGAGATTTCGCGACTTCCTTCCCGCTTGCCTGGTGTTCTACGTCGGCAGGGCCCGACCCCGCGCATACCTCACCGGTGAGGCCGGCCGTCCGGACAGGACGGTCCAAGGGTGAGGGGCTACGTGTGATTAGGCTCTGAGTCGCGATGCTCAGGAGTCCCCCTTGACGCTCAAAAAGCCTGCGGGAGAAAACCGCTGAAGAAGGTCTTAGGGTTCTACGTCGGCAAGGCCCGACCCCGCGCATACCCCAGCCGCCATTGGGCCGTCCGGATTGCCAGGATTGCCAGGACGGACCAAGAGGTGAGGGGCTACACGGCCAGTTAGGCTCCTGAATCGCGATGCTCAGGAATACCCCTTGACGCTCAAACAGACCTTTATACCTGTCCTCACCGAGGTCCCGCTCGGGAGTGGTGCGCGACGACCAGGTCCGAGGGACCTGGCAGGGCGGCGTACACTAGGCAGGGCCTGAGCGTAGCCCCCGTGCCCAGCCCTCTTGCGCGACTCTCCCAAGGGGAAAGAGTTGCGGTGAGGCTGAACACTGAGCCGGGTGGCTCCCTGAGGTTGGTACGGCCATGGGGCCGCCTCAGTTGTTTATCACCAGCGCGGAGCGTAGGGCTTCCGCACTTGCACGGGCATAGCTGCTCCTCGACCGTGTCGATTGCGGTATGAGCATGGTGCTTCCACTGGTGCGTGGGTGAGGGCTCCCTCTGAGTGGAGCCCCCGGGGCGTGTACAGCCCCGCCCTGACACGTGGCTTGCACGGTAGGGCTAGAAGAGGTGTGTTTGGGCACTCGTGAGCCAGGGCCGGACTCACGAGGCCCTACCTCAAGGCGGGTTGCGCTTGGTCTTGGATCTTGATAGCTTCAGCGATCCTGCGAGATGGTTAGGTAACCTGCGCCGGACGAATTTCCTGAGGCGATCCCATGAGTAGGCTAGGCACCAACGACCCAGGAGGTGACGTGAACGGGGCGGGCCCGCCAGAAAAAGCTCAGTCATTGGGTTTATCGACGCTGCAGGGACGCACCCGAGCATAGACGTTGTGCCAGGCCTACTCATGCCTGGAATCCCAAGGGAAGACGACCGGTGCACGGCTCCCGTGGCGACGAGGGTGGTCGCGGGTGGGATATCGATGTACCAGATAAGCAGGTGATAGCCATAAATAACTTATGTGAGGAGACAAGCTAGCTTAGGTGGATGCAAGAACGATACATGCCACTGGCACGGACCCGAGCGGCCTGGGGATGATGCAGCCCGAGGGGTGCCCCCAATAGAGTAAGCTAAATATGCAAAAAGATACATGTCGCGGGGGCAGGCCCGTGCGACATGGGAATGATGCAGCCCGAGGGGCGCTCCCAGCTAAGTAAACCGGAAAATGTCACCTGGTTCCATCGTTGAAGGGGTGTTGAGGTAGCTGAAGGTGCGTGCTGGAGAGGTCGCTCCTCACGAGCCACCAGGGCCCTAAGCCTCAGGAGGCTCTGGGGGCTCAGGTCGTTCCTTGAGGACCGTCGCCATCTCCGCCAGGACTGCGTGATGCCTGGCCTCCTGAGCCGCCAGGATGCTCCGTAGATGACGCTGGTAGGTGACAGCCGCGTTCGGCAGGCCAAACGGCATGCGAACATAGCTGTGAGGTGGACCCTCGCACCGGCCAACGCGCGAAGGCCAGAAGCGCTCCTGAGATGCGGCCCTGTTGAGCCCTGGAATGTCGACGCAGATGCGCAGCCCGCCGCCCTCGCTAGGATGGGGGCTGCACCCGGTGGTGGGAAACGGTCGCCGCGTATGGTCCTTGCTTCCTGAAGCTCCTGGATTGCCTGGGTGATGAACTCCTGAGCACTTGGCACTCCTCGCCTTGTGCCCTCTTGAGGGAAACGTGCAGCGAAGCACGCCTCCACGTGATGCCCGAGCGCCTCCCTCGTGACATTGTCTAGGTCTGAGGCCCTCTAGAAGAGAGCCCCCGAGCCCAGCCTAAGGAGGGCATCGGGCGCGCCTTCCTATGTGAGGGAGGGAGGCGCCCTGGCTACGGGCGCAGATCCTGAAGTGGTACCACTGGAGACACCGCTTCCCTGAGGCGCTAGGTGGAGTAACTGCTTTTTCTTCTTGGGGATGGCCTCAGGACGGTACAGGGTGCCTTAGTTGTTGGGATCTTCGATTGCTGCGGCTTGGAAGGCGCGCTCAAGGGAGCACACCTCATCTCTTTCTTCACACGGAACAGCGACGATGCCGCCACTCCCCGGCATCTTGAGGACATTGTAGCCATGGTGGGTCACCGCCATGAACTTGGCCAATGCTGGATACCCGAGGATAGCATTGTACGGCAGACGGATGTGGGCGACGTCAAAGTCAATTAGCTCGGTGCGGTAGTTGTCATGCTGGCCAAAGGTGACGAGGAGGCGGACCTGAGAAAGGCTTGGTAGGATGTAGCTGATTGTGTGGCACTTGGACGTTGTCGGACGTCTCGACGGACAAGACATTGACCCCTGCACCGCCGTCGATGAGGGTCTTGGTGACTTGGACGTTGCTGATGACGGGTGAGCAAAGCATCGCGAGGGTGCCAGCAGTGGCCGCGCACTTGAGCTGGTCCGACGCGCTGAAGGTGAAGGCACACTTGGACCACCTGAGCGGGCGCGTGGCCTCGAGCCTGGGAAGGGTTGCGTTCACCTCGCGAGCAAACTGCTTGAAGATGCACTGGGAAGCTGGGGCCTGAGCACCGCCCAAGATGCAAGCGATAGCGCGCTACGCCTGGAAGCCCCCACCCCCTCGTCCTGATGGTGGTCGTTGTTCCTTCTTGGCAGAGGCGGCAACGGAGGAAGGCAAGGATTGCCCTGGGGGCGGTCCTCACGAGGCTGGTCCCTCCAGGCCCCCTCACGAGGCTGGTCCTGCCAGTGGTCCTCGCGGGGCTGGTCGCGCCACTCCTAACGGGTGCCCTCGTCGTCCAGCGTGCTCCACTTCGTCCTCCTCCTCGGCCGTAGCCCCGGTCGTTGCGTTCGGGGCATCGACCGAAGCGTCCATCTCGAATGGCCCTAAGCTCTTGGTAGTCATTGGTGTTGTGGCTGTGTACGTTGTGGAAGGTGCAGAATGTACGGCTGCTCTTGGACGACTCGGGGTGGTCCCTGCTACCTCTTGAGCATGCGTTCGTTTTCCCTTGAAGAGGAAAGGGTGATGCAGCAAAGTAGCGTAAGTATTTCCCTCAGTTTTTGAGAACCAAGGTATCGATCCAGTAGGAGACTACACGCAAATAGCCTAGTACCTGCACAAACAATCAAGAACCTTGCAACCAACGCGATAAAGGGGTTGTCAATCCCTTCACGGCCACTTGCAAAAGTGAGATCTGACAAAGATAATAATTTAAATATTTCTGGTATTTTTGTGGTATAGATTGGAAAGTAAAGATTGCAAAATAAATAGTAAACCAAAATTGTAGATCGGAAACTTATATGATGTAAAGTAGACCCGGGGGCCATAGGTTTCACTAGTGGCTTCTCTCAAGATAGCATATATTACAGTGGGTGAACAAATTACTGCCGAGCAATTGATAGAAAAGTGCATAGTTATGATGATATCTAAGGCAATGATCATGAATATAGGCATCACGTCCGTGTCAAGTAGACCGAAACAATTCTGCATCTACTACTATTACTTCACCACTGGCGACGCTATCCAAAGATGCATCTAGAGTATTAAGTTCATAAGAGTGGAGTAACGCATTAGGCAAGATGACATGATGTAGAGGGATAAACTTAAGCAATATGATATAAACCCCATCTTTTTATCCTCGATGGCAACAATAAAATATGTGTCGTTTCCCTTTACATTCTTTGGGATCGAGCACCGCAAAGATTGAACCCAAAGCTAAGCACTTCTCCCATTGCAAGAAAAGATCAATCTAGTAGGCTAAACTAAACCGATAATTCGAAGAGACTTGCAAAGATATCAAATCATGCATATAAGAATTCAGAGAAGAACCAAATAATATTCATAGATAATCAAGTTCATAAACCCACAATTCATCGGATCTCGGCTAACACACCACAAAAGAGTATTACATTTTGTATTGAGATCCAAAGAGAGAGAAGAAGCCATCTAGCTAATAACTATGGACCCGAAGTTCTGTGTAAACTACTCACGCATCATCGGAGAGGCTATGGTGTTGATGTAGAAGCCCTCCATGATCGAATCCCCCTCCGACAGATCGCCGGAAGAGGCCCCAAGATGGGATCTCACGGGTACAGAAGGTTGCGACGGTAGAAAATTGGTTTCGTGGCTCCCTTGGATGTTTTCAGTGTATAAGAGTATATATAGGCGAAAGAAGTAGGTCGGTGGAGCTACGAGGGGCCCACGAGGGTGGGGGCGCGCCTACCCCCCTGGGTGCGCCCTCCTGCCTCATGGCTGCCTCGTTGCTTCCTTGACTTCCGCTCCAAGTCTCCTGGATAGCGTTGTTCCAAAAAAGATCCTCGCGGAAGTTTCGTTCCGTTTGGATTCTGTTTGATATTCCTTTTTTGCGAAACACTGAAATAGGCAAAAAAACAGCAATTTGCACTGGGCCTTTGGTTAATAGGTTAGTCCCAAAAATAATATAAAATAGCATAATAAATCCCATTAGACATCCAAAACAGATAATATAATAGCATGGAACAATCAAAAATTATAGATACGTTGGAGACGTATCAAGCATCCCCAAGCTTAATTCCTGCTCGTCCTCGAGTAGGTAAATGATAAAAACAGAATTTTTGATGTGGAATGCCACCTAACATAATTTTCAATGTAATTCTCTTTATTCTAGCATGAATGTTTAGATCCAAAAGATTCTAGACAAAGTTTTAATATTGACAAAAAAATTGTAATACTTCAAGCATGCTAACCAAGCAATTATGTCTTATTAAAATAACATAGCCAAATAAAGCTTATCCTACAAAATCATATAGTTTGGCCATGCTTCATTTTTTGGCACACGAAAATGCTCCCATCATGCACAACCCCGATGACAAGCCAAGCAATTGTTTCATACTTAGCCTTTTCAAACTCTTTCAACTTTTATGCAATATATGAGCGCAAGCCATGGACATAGCACTATGGGTGGAATAGCATATGATGATGGGGGTTATGTGAGAAGACAAAAAAGGAGAAAGTCTCACATTGACAAGGCTAATCAATGGGCTATGGAGATGCCCATCAATTGATGTCAATGCGAGGAGTAGGGATTGCCATGCAACGGATGCACTAGAGCTATAAATATATGAAAGCTCATCAAAAGAAACTAAGTGGGTGTGCATCCAACTTGCTTGCTCACGAAAACCTAGGGCATTTTGAGGAAGCCCATCACTGGAATATACAAGCCAACTTCTATAATGAAAAATTCCCACTATTATATGAAAGTGACAAAATAAGAAACTCTTTATCATGAAGATCATGGTGCTATTTTGAAGCACAAGTGTGGAAAAGGGATTGTAACATTGTCCCTTCTCTCCTTTTCTCTCATTTTTTATTTGGGCTTCTTTGGCCTCCTTATTTTTATTTATTTGGGCTTATTTGGCCTCTTTTTTATTTTTTATTTTGTTCGTCCGGAGTCTCATCCCTACTTGTGGGGGAATCATAGTCTCCATCATCCTTTCCTCACATGGGACAATGCTCTAATAATGAAGATCATCACACTTCTATTTATTTACAACTCAAGAATTACAACTCGATACTTAGAACAAAATATGACTCTGGTGAATGCCTCCGACGGTGTACCGGGATATGCAATGAATCAAGAGCGACATGCATGAAAGAATTATGAAGGTGGCTTTGCCACAAATACGATGTCAACTACATGATCATGCAAAGCAATATGACAATGATGGAGCGTGTCATAATAAACAGAACGTGGAAAGTCGCATGGCAATATATCTGGGAATGGCTATGGAAATGCCATAATAGGTAGGTATGGTGGCTATTTTGAGGAAGATATAAGCAGGCTTATGTGTGATAGAGCATATCATATCACGGGTTTGGATGCACCGTGAAGTTTGCACCAACTCTCAAGGTGAGAAAGGGCAATGCACGGTACCGAAGAGGCTAGCAATGATGGAAGGTTGAGGGTGCGTATAATCCATGGACTCAACATTAGTCATAAAGAACTCACATACTTATTGCAAAAATCTACAAGTCATAAGAACTAAGCACTACGCACATGCTCCTAGAGGGATAGATTGGTAGGAAAAGACCAGCGCTCGTCCCCGACCGCCACTCATAAGGAAAGCAATCAAAGAACACTCGATGCTTCAAATTTGTCACACAACGTTTACCATACGTGCATGCTACGGGACTTGCAATCGTCAACACAAGTATTTCTCAATTTCACAATTACCCAACTAGCATTACTCTAACATTACCACCTTTATATCTCAAAACAACTATCAAGTATCAAACTTATCATAGTATTTAATGCACTCTATATGAAAGTTTTTATTATACCCATCTTGGATGCCTATCATTAGGACTAATTTTATAGCCAAAGAAAATTACCATGTTGTTCTAAAAGAATTTCAAATAATATAGGTGAAGCATGAGAGATAAATAATTTCTATAAAATAAAACCACCACCATGCTCTAAAAAGGTATAAGTGAAGCACTATAGCAAAATTTATCTAGCTCAAATGATATAAGTGAAGCACATAGAGTATTCTAATAAATTCTGATCATGTGTGTCTCTCCCAAAAGGTGTGTACAACAAGGATGATTGTGGTAAACTAAAAGGCAAAGACTCAAATCATACAAGACGCTCCAAACAAAACACATATCATGCGGTGAATAAAAATATAGCCTCGAGTAAAGTTACCCATAGATGAAGACGAAAGAGGGGATGCCTTCCGGGGCATCCCCAAGCTTAGGCTTTTGGTTGTCCTTGAATTTTACCTAGGGGTTCCTTGGGCATCCCCAAGCTTAGGCTCTTGCCACTCCTTATTCCATATCCATCAAATCTTTACCCAAAAACTTGAAAACTTCACAACACAAAACTCAAACAGAAAATCTCATGAGCTCCGTTAGTGTAAGAAAACAAATCACCACCATAAGGTACTATAATGAACTCATTCTTTATTTATATTGATGTTAAACCTACTGTATTCCAACTTCTCTATGGTTCATACCCCCCGATACTAGCCATAGATTCATCAAAATAAGCAAACAACACACGAAAAACAGAATCTGTCAAAAACAGAACAGTCTGTAGCAATCTGAATTGTTGGAATACTTCTGGAACTCCAAAAATATGAAAAACTAGGACAACCTGGATAATTTTATGTTGATATACTTCAAAAAGAATTGGTATTTTATCATGTTCTCGTGAATTTTAAAAATTATATTCGTGAGCGCAAAGTTTCTGTCTTTTTCAGCAAGATCAAACAACTATCACCCAAGAAGATTCTATTGGTTCTACTTGGCACAAACACTAATTAAAACATAAAACCACATCTAAACAGAAGCTAGATGAATTATTTATAACTAAACAGAAACAAAAATCAAGGAACAAAAATAAAATAGGGTTGCCTCGCAACAAGCGCTATTGTTTAACGCCCCTAGCTAGGCATAAAAACAAGAATAGATCTAGGTATTGTCATCTTCGGTATGCAATCCATAAGTGGCTCTCATAATAGATTCATAAGGTAATTTAATTTTCTTCCTAGGAAAGTGTACCATGCCTTTTCTTAATGGAAATTGGAATCTAATATTTTCTTCTTTCATATCAATAATTGCACCAATCGTTCTAAGGAAAGGTCTACCAAGAATAATAGGACATGTAGGATTGCAATCTATATCAAAAACAATGAAATCTACAGGCACATAATTCCTATTTGCAAAAATAAGAACATCATTAATCCTTCCCATAGGTTTCTTAATGGTGGATTTCGCGAGATGCAAATTTAAAGAACAATCATCAAATTCACGGAAACCAAGCACATCACACAAAGTTTTTGGAATCATGGAAACACTAGCACCCAAATCACATAAAGCATAGCATTCATGATTTTTAATCTTAATTTTAATAGTAGGTTCCCACTCATCATAAAGTTTTCTAGGGATAGAAACTTCTAATTCAAGCTTTTCTTCATAGGATTGCATTAAAGCATCAACGATATGTTTGGTACAAGCTTTACTTTGATTATAAGCATGAGGAGAATTTAACACGGATTGCAACAAGGAAATAAAATCTATCAAAGAATAATTATCATAATTAAATTCCTTGTAATCCAAAAAAGTGGGTTCATTGCTATGTAAATTTTTGACTTCTTCAATCCAACTTTTACCAATCTTTGCATCAAGATCTAAAAACTCCGAATCATTGGGACGCCTTTTAACTAAAGTTGACTCATCTCAAGTCCCATCTTTATCAAGATTCATATTGGAAAACAAAGTTTTAATAGGAGACACATCAATCACTTTTAGATCTTCATCATTATTATCATGAAAACTAGAAGAACACGCTTTCACAAAGCAATCCTTTTTAGCACGCATCCTAGGGGTTCTTTCTTTGCACTTATTCCATGAATCAATACTATTTTTAAGCAAAGAAGAGAACCAAGTTTTAGCACGACTTCTAAGCGAAAACGGAAATAGCTTCAATTTAACAATATCATTATCCACATCTTTCTTGTTTTGCATATCGCACAAACCAACAAAGTTGTTTAGATGGGTAGTGGCATCTTCACTAGGAAGGCCAGAAAATTGATCTTTCATGACAAGATTCAACAAGGTAGCATTAATTTCACAAGATTCGGCATCGTAATAGGAGAAATTGGAGTGCTAATAAAATCATTGTTGTTGGTATTGGAAAAGTCACACAATTTAGTATTGTCTCGAGCCATTGTGACAAACAATCAATCCAACACACAAGCATAGAAGAAGCAAGCGGAAAGAAGCGGACAAAAAAAGGGCAAATAAAACGGCAAGGGTGAAGTGGGGCAGAGGAAAACGAGAGGCAAATGGCAAATAATGTAATGCGACGGATAAGAGTTTGTGATGGGTACATGGTCTGTCTTGACTGGAGCGTAGATCTCCCCGGCAACGGCACCAGAAATCCTTCTTGCTAACTCTTGAGCATGCGTTAGTTTTCCCTTGAAGAGGAAAGGGTGATGCAACAAAGTAGCGTAAGTATTTCCCTCAGTTTTTTAGAACCAAGGTATCAATCCAGTAAGAGACTACACGCAAATTGCCTAGTACCTACACAGACAATAAAAAACCTTGCAACCAACGTGATAAAGGGGTTGTAAATCCCTTCACGGCCACTTGCAAAAGTGAGATCTGATAAAGATAATAAGATAAATATTTTTGGTATTTTTGTGGTATAGATTGGAAAGTAAAGATTGCAAAAATAAATAGTAAACCAAAATTGTAGATCGGAAACTTATAGGATGTAAAGTATACCCAGGGGCCATAGGTTTCACTAGTGGCTTCTCTCAAGATAGCATATATTATGGTGGGTGAACAAATTACTGCAGAGCAATTGATAGAAAAGTGCATAGTTATGATGATATCTAAGGCAATGATCATGAATATAGGCATCACGTCCGTGTCAAGTAGACTGAAACGATTATGCATCTACTACTATTACTCCACACATCGACCGCTATCCAGCACCCATATAGAGTATTAAGTTCATAAGAACGGAGCAATGCATTAGGAAAGATGACATGATGTAGAGGGATAAACTCAAGAAATATGATATAAACCCCATCTTTTTATCCTCGATGGCAACAATAAAATACGTGTCGCTTTCCGCTTTTACATCCTTTGGGATCGAGCAATCGCAAGATTGAACCCAAAAGCTAAGCACTTCTGCCATTGCAAGAAAGATCAATCTAGTAGGCCAAACTAAACCGATAATTCGAAGAGACTTGCAAAGATATCAAATCATTCATACAAGAATTCAGAGAAGAACCAAATAATATTCATAGATAATCAAGTTCATAAACCCACAATTCATCGGATCTCGGCAAACACGCCGCAAAAGAGTATTACATCGAATAGATGTCCAAGAAGATCGAGGAGAACTTTGTATTGAGAACCAAAGAGAGAGAAGAAGCCATCTGCTAATAACTATGGACCCGAAGGTCTGTGGTAAACTACTCACACATCATCGGAGAGGCTATGGTGTTGATGTAGAAGCCCTCCATGATCGAATCTCCCTCCTGCAGATCGCCGGAAGAGGCCCCAAGATAGGATCACATGGGTACAAAAGGTTGCGGCGGTGGAAAAGTGGTTTCGTGGCTACCTTGGATGTTTTCAGGGTATAAGAGTATATATAGGCGAAAGAATTAGGTCGGTGGAGCTACGAGGGACCCACGAGGGTGGGGGCGCGCCTACCCCCCTTGGGCGCGCCCTCCTGCCTCGTGGCTGCCTCCTTGCTTCTTTGACTTCCACTCCAAGTCTCCTGGATTGCGTTTGTTCCAAAAAAGATTCTCGTGAAGGTTTCGTTCCGTTTGGATTCCGTTTGATATTCCTTTTCTGCGAAACACTGAAATAGGAAAAAAACAGCAATTTGCATTGGGCCTTCGGTTAATAGGTTAGTCCCAAAAATAATATAAAAGAGAATAATAAAGCCCATTAAACATCCAAAACAGATAATATAATAGCATGGAACAATCCAAAATTATAGATACATTGGAGACGTATCAGTCACGGCCACGCTTTGTGTCTGGCTCCGCAGCGAGCACGGCTACCCCATTGCGCTTCACGTCCTTGGTTGGCAGCTGGGAGTTAAAGAAGGGTGAGGCGCCCCTCCTCAACCCTCGCACACTTAGTCGCCATGTTGAACATCTCCCGTGCCGTGCATAGCTCCTCGTGGATAGCGAGCTCCTCCTTCATCTTGACGTCGCGGACGCCATCAGAGAACACTGAAATCCTCCGTCACCTTGGGAATCTTGAGGCGAACATTGTTGAAGCGCTGGATGTACTTCTGCAGGTTCTGCCCTGGCTGCTGCTTGAGGCGGCATAGGTCACCCACAGCCGGCCGGCGGTCGTGAGTGCCATGGAAGTTGGCGACGAAGCGGTCGCGCATCTCACCCCAGGAGGAGATCGAACTTGGGGGTAGGTTCAGGAGCCACGAGCGAGCACCATCTTTGAGAGCCATGGGAAACCAGTTCGCCATGAATTTCTCATCGCCGTTGGCCACCTCGATGCTCAGCTCGTAGAGCTGCAAGAACTCCGCAGGGTCGAGGGTGCTGTCGTAGCGTGGAGGCAGGTCTGGCTTGAACTTGCCTGGCCAAACGATGCTACGCAGCTCCGGGGTGAAGGCATGGAAGCCTTCCGTAGCCACCGGGGCCCGCCGCGGGGGAGGAGCTTGGTCTTGGTGCCCACGTACCACTGGCGCAGGCAGCATGCGGTCTTGACGTGGTGGCGCCGGGAGCACGGGAGCGTCTACTCTCGGTCAGAGAACCTCTTAGCAGCTTCCTTCATCATGCGCGGGCACCCGGCACGGTGGGTCGCGCCGAGGGGCCGCGCGTCTTGGTGCCAGGGCGCCGTCTTGGTGCGGAGGTGGCGGAGGCGCTCCGTGAGCTACATCACCCGCAGCTGGCGGAGGGCGAGGCAGCGAGAGGGACGGTGCAGGAGAGCCCCCAGCGGTGCTAATGAGCTCAGAGATGTGGTCCAACCAGTCCTCGTAGAGGTTGTCGACCGGGCAGTAGCACAGGAGCTCACGTGCCATGAGCAGCGTGGCCTGTGCGTCCGTGGGCGTGCGACGAGCGTGAGACGATGAGACGGCTGGAGTTAGCGATGGGGTGGCGGTGCGGTCGTCCCACCGCACAGAGGGGTGCAGCGAGGGCGCTTGCTGCTCGTTTCCCGCCGGGCCAGTGGCGGCGTTGGCGGCGGGTGACGGAGAACGACGGGGAGGCCCACCGACAGGGGCTGTCTGAGCGACACGGGCGGCGAGGGTGGCCCGACGCTCGGCGTTGGCTCGACGCGCGTCTGCCATGGACGCGGTGGAGCGTGGATCGGCGGAAGCAAAGCTTCAGTGCACCCCTACCTGGCGTGCCAAATGTCGGATTACGGGTTCCGGCAAAACTCTTGAGGTTCGAACTCTGGGGTGCGCACGAAGATCTCACTCCCCCTAGCTCATGCTCTCACTACAATCTCAAAGCTCAGCTCGCCGAACCCGAAGAACAAGGGATGCAAGAGTTTATACTGGTTCGGGCCACCGATGTGGTGTAATACCCTACTCTAGTGTGGTGTGATGGATTGCCTAGTAGGCTTGGATGAACAAGTACAAGGGAAGAACTACCTCCTGAGGAGAGGTGTTCTTGAGCTCGGTGAGCTTGTATGTGTGAGGATGGTCCGAATCATCCTCTCCCCTTTGTGGTGGCTAGTCCTATTTATAGAGGTTCGGGTCCTCTTCCCAAATGTTAGGCGGGAAGGGATCCCACAACGGCCAATTTGAAGGGGCGCAGCTAGTACAAGCTATCCTGACAAAAGGTGGTCTTCGCCTGCCAAAGGTTCTGGTGGTGACGCCGTCGTGGGCTCCGCGATGACCTCCATCCTGCCGTCCTGCTGGTCCTATGAAATCTTTGCCTGACGCCTCGAGACTCCTCGCCTGCGCCTGCTTCTTTAACACCGAAGAGGAAACCAGTACTCTGCGCCCGCTGGCGCCCACCTGGCGCCCGCCTGGCCTTGGTCGTCATAGCTCACGTCACGGGAACCTCACGAGGTGCCCCTCGCCTTGATCTCTCTGCTCCTCGCGAGCCAGCCTAGTGAGGCCACCCCTGAGGAGGTCTTGTGTCGTCCGCCTCGCGAGGCTCGGCCCCTCGCGAGGATCTTGAGTGTTTGCTTGTGAAGATGGGTCGTACAGGGCCGCTGGTGGAGTCACGTCGTGGGCCGCAAGCAGGCAAGTCTGGGGACCCCCGTTCCCAGAACGCCGACATCTTCCCCGCGTTTCTGTGCATCTCCTAGATAGATCTTGCGAGAGCGTAGGAAATTTTTGAAATTGCATGCTACGTTTCCCAACATCTGGTACTCCCTAGAAGCATAGGTTAGTCCATTATAGAAGGTATCAAGTATTTTATTTTTCTTAAGAGGATGATCAGGCAAAGCATTAAGTAACTAGAGAAGCCTCCCCCAAGATTGAGGGAGATTCTCTTCTTCAATTTGCACGGAGTTAAATATTTACTGTAAGGCAGCTTGTTTCTTATGAGAAGGAAAATATTTTTCAGAGAAGTAATATACCATATGCTGGTGACTATACACACAACCAGGACCAAGAGTATTAAACCATTTCTTAACATCACCCTTTAATGTGAAAGGAAACAACTTAAGAATATAGTGGTAGATGTTTTTTCCTCATGAGCAAACAGGGTGGCTATATCATTTAATTTAGTAAGGTGTGCCACAACAGTTTCAGTTTCATAACCATGAAAAGGATCAGATTCAACCAAAGTAATTAACTCAGGATCGACAGAGAATTCGTAATCCTTATCAGTAACAAAGATTGGAGAAGTAGAAAACTTAGGATTATATTTCATTTTCTCCATCATAGATTTTTCTTTCAGCTTACATAGTAATTTCTTATCATCTTCTCTATCATTACAAGCAAGAAATTCTCTAGCTATCTCCCCATCCATAACATAACCCTCAGGTACCTTAGGTATCTCAATTCTAGGAGAGCTAGGTCTAATAGGTGAGTCATAAATTTCATCAGTTTCAGCATTTTCTAGTTCTTTAGCTTGAGCAAGTTGTTCATCAAGAAATTCACCTAGTGGCACAGTTTCATTAAGCAGAGTATTAGCATCATTCATATCATAAGTAGTGTCGTCAACTACTTGCTACATATCAGACTTAATAGAAGGTGGTGGTGTTGCAAGCCTACTCAAAACAGAAGGTGAATCAAGTGAAGAGCTAGATGCCAGTTCCTTACCTCCCTCGTCTTAGAGGAAGCGATCTTGGTCTATCATATTTTAGATTCTTCATAGTGATCAACAGATATAAATCCTAAGTGACTCAACCAACAAGAGCTACGCTCCCCGGCAACGACGCTATAAAAAGGTCTTGATAACCCACAAGTATAGGGGATCGCAATTGTTTTTTAGGGTAGAGTATTCAACCCAAATTTATTGATTTGACACAAGGGTAGCCAAAGAATATTTGCAAGTATTAGTAGTTGAGTTGTCAATTAAGGCACACCTAGAGAACTAATATCTGTGGCAAAGTGATCAGTAGCATAGTAGTATGATAGTTTTATAGTATTGGTAACAGTAGCAATAGTAACAGTAACAGTAGTAGTAGCAGTTTTACAATGATTGTAATAGAAACAACAATGAAAGTAACTTAGCAAAGATCAATATGGGAAAGTCGTAGGCATTGGATCAGTGATGGATCATTGTGTTGGATAACAATCATCATATAACAATCATAACCTAAGGTGACACAGAACTAGCTCCAATTCATCAATGTAATGTACGCATGTATTCCGTACACAATCATATGTGCTTATAATAAGAACTTGCATGACATCTTTTGTCCTACCCTCCCGTGGGAGTGGTGTCCATAAGGAAATCTATGGTATATTAAGGCCTCCTTTTAATAGAGAACTGGAGCAAAGCATTAGCACATAGTGAACACATGAACTCATCAAACTACAGTAATCACCGGAAAGAATCCCAATTACTGTCACCTTGGGGTATGCCGATCATAACACGTAGCAGGTGCATACAACTTGCAAGATCGGATCAAGAACACAAATATATTCGTGAAAACATAAAGGGTTCAGATCTGGAATCATGGCACTCGGGCCCTAGTGACAAACATTAGGCATAGCAAAGTCATAGCAACATCAATCTCAGAACATAGTGGATACTAGGGATCATGTCCTAAAAAAACTAAATCGATTACATGACAAATCTCATCCAACCCATCACCGTCCAGCAAGCCTACGAAGGAAGTACTCACTCCCGGTGGTGAGCATCATGGAATTGGCGATGGAGAATAGTTGATGATGACTACAGGGTCGAATCCCCCTCCTCGGAGCCCCAAACAGACTCCAGATCAGCCTTCCCGATGAAGAACAGGAGGTGGTGGCGGCTCTGCATCGTAAAACGCGATGATTCCTTCTCCATATTTTTTTGGATGAATAGGTACTTATGGAGTTGGAGTTAGGGTTGCGGGAGCTGCCATGGGCCCACAAGCCTGCTAGGCGTGCCCCCTGGTGGCCCCCCTCTGGTATTTCTCTTCGCCGGTATTTTTTATATATTCTGAAAACATTCTCCATAAAATTTTCATCTTAATCCGAGAACTTTTATTTTTGCACAAAAACAACACCCTGGCAGTTCTACTGAAAATAACGTTAGTCCGAGTTAGATCCATTCAAATCCTGCAAATTAGATTCCAAAACAAGAGCAAAAGTGTTTGGAAAAGTAGATATGTTTGGGACGTATCAATAACCAGAATGACAGATGGTCTTAGGCTCTCACGTACATACCCGTTCTCGAGGGGGTGCTGCACTTGCCTTTGAATTGTCTCGCCCGAGTTGACGCAGTAGCACTAATACAAGAATGCCTAGCAGTAGCGGGCGCAAAAAGGCTAGTAGTGGAGGGAGAAGCGCCTAGGGCCACCCTCCACGGACCTCCAGCCACTTCTATAATGGTATAAGTGGCGGGCGGATGCCCGCCCCTGGTGGGCGTATAGTAGTGGCGGGCTTTGTGTATTGTGATACGTCTCCAACGTATCTATAATTTTTTATAGTTCCATGTTGTTATATCATCAATCTTGGATGTTCTACATTCATTTTGTAGCAACTTTATATCATTTTTTGGGGGTAACCTATTGACCTAGTGCCCAGTGCCAGTTGCTATCTTTTTGCTTGTTTTTTACTTCACAGAATATCCATATCAAACGAAGTCCACATGCAACGAAAGTTTTTGGAGATTTTTTTCCCAGAAGAGACTCAGGGAGCCCACAAGGTGTACCAGAGGAGGCCCGTGGGGCCCACAACACAATAGGGCGCACCAGAGGCCCCAGGCGCGCCCTGGTTCCTCTTGGGGCTCACGGTGATCTTTTCCACCGCCTCTCAGCTCTATAAATACTCAGATAATCCAGAAACCCTAGGGGAGTCGATGAAACACCATTCCAGCTGCCGCAATTTCCAGAACCACGAGATCCAATCTAGAGCCCTTTTCCGACACCTTGACGGATGGGGAAACGATCACCGAGGGGTTCATCATCCTCTTTGGCGCTCCTTCGATGATGCGTGAATAGTTCACCACAGACCTATGGGTTCGTAGGCAGTAGCTAGATGGCTTCTTATCTCTCTTTGATCTTCAATACAATGTTCTCCTCTATGTTCTTGGAGATCTATTTGATATAATGAATTTTTGCAGTGCGTTTGTTGGGATCCGATGATTTGCGAGTTTATGATCAGTTCTATCTACGTATATTTTTTGAGTCTACTATGAACTCATTTATGCATGATCTTTATAGCCTTGTATTTCTTCTCCGAAACTTTGGTTTGGTTTGGCCAACTAGATTGATTTTTCTTGCAATGGGAAGAGGTGCTTTGTGATGGGTTCGATCTTGTGGTGCTTATTCTCAGTGATAAAAGGAGACATGACACGCATGCATCATTTCCATTAAGGATAAAAAGATGGGGTCTATTCCTACCTGAATAGATCTTGTCTACATCATGTCATCGTTCTTATTGCATTGCTCCATTTTTCCATGAACTTAATACACTAGATGCATGCTAGATAGCGGTCAATGTCTGGAGTAATAGTAGTAGATACAAGCAGGAGTCGGTCTACTAATCTTGGACATGATACCTACATACATGATCATTGCCTAGGATATTGTCATAACTATTTGCTCTTCTTTCAATTGCCCAACAGTAATTTGTTTACCCACCGTATGCTATTTTCTTGAGAGAAGCCACTAGTGAAATCTACGGGCCCGGGTCTATTTCCTATCATATTGTTTTCATATCTGTTATTCTAAAAACCTTAAAATACCTTGCTGCACTTTTTATTTATTTTATTTTGCTTTTTTGTCAGATTTATTTACCAAATCTATACAATTTTATCTATCTCAATACCGAGGAGGGGTTGACAACCCCTCTTAAGTATTTGTTATTTGTGTGCAGGTGTTGTTTACATAGTTTTGCTTGGCTCTCCTATTGGTTTGATAACCTTGGTTTCATAACTGAGGGAAATACTTACCGTTGATGTGCTGCATCACCCTCTCCCCTTCGGGTAAATACCAACGCAGATACAAGCAATCAGGAAGAATTTCTGGCGCCATTGCCGGGGAGACACCATCAACATCTATCAGTTACCCAATCACAAATATCATCTCCTTGCAGTTACTTTATTTGCCATTTGCCTCTCGTTTTCATCTCCCTCACTTCTAAAATGTTTTTAAGAAAAATACCAAAATATTTTTTGTTTGCCTTTTTGCTTTTTTGCTATTTTTGTTTGTGTTGCCATGTGCCCTCTATTTGCTTGCTTCTTTGCTTGCTAAAAATCTATTGATATGGATCCTCATCCACTTGCTAATCTTTTTAAAGGATCCAATTACGATGAACCAGTTGCTAGTGAGTTGAGTGCACTAGATTATCTTTATGAAGTTCTGCTTGAAATTCGTGAATCTGAAAATTGTGATGAAGTGTTAAAAGAAGAAATTTATATAGTGATTCACGATATCTCCTTGAAAGAAAAGCATGATTGCAATGATGTTACTATAAATTCTATTAATGTCAATTGTGTTAATGATATGCAAAACCCCAACTTTAGGTTGATGATTTTGTTATGTCCACAACTCATTGTGATGATCATGATGGGGGTGATGCTTCTTACGATCTTGAAAATTTATTTAAGCCTCATGATGAATATGATATCGATGATAATATTTGCAATATTGTTGAAAGTGGGTATGGAAGAGTGTCAACTCTAGGAAAAAAATAACCCCACATATTTGGAGAGTGTTCAATCTTATGATTCTTTTAATGAAAGTGGGTTTGGAGAGGTCATGACTTTAGTTGATGTTGATCCCACTATCTTGGAAGATTATAAAAGTTTTATGCATGTGGATCATGAAGAGAAAATTTTATATGATAGCTATATTGTTGAATCTGATTATGATTCTACATGTAATTATTATGAGAGAGCACTACTGCAGGTTGGTCCAAACGCGGCAGTCCAATCAGAGACCCTTTAACAAAACTGTGTGCGATGCATTAATCACAAACAGTGATGTAATAAAACCATCAAAAAAGATACAAAACGTTTGCGATGGCGGTGACATACACAATTCAAATTAGAGTTGCATGAGCAATGCGTGGCAAACGGTTCTTCCAGTAGAACTGTTTCGATGAGGCAGAACAACAGAAACGGACAGCCAAATGAGGGTTTGTGCGATATACGACATACAGTTCACTCGGATGAACTTTTTGTGATGAGCAAAGACAACATAAATTGTTCAAGTGAACAAGATGTGTGTGATACGTGGTAAACAAGTCCGTAATCAGAAATGTGTGCGAAGACCAATAATAACACAGATGTTTGCTGCTAATAAGTCGTGTGATTTGCTATGTTTATAGAAGAATAATATATATATAACTGAAATAAACATCAAATTACATAAGTGACTATATAGATCATTCGCACACACCTGAATAAACAATTGCGTGCATTCTAAACTAGGAGAAACAACCGTCTAGTCATCTACTTCTTGTGACACTCCCGCCACTGCTCTGTGGCTTGATCCCTTGTCTAGGGCAGGAAGAAAACACTTCCTCATGTCAATGATCTGCCTGTACATCTCGTAGCTTGTGTACGCGTCGTTGGCTGCGTACTTGACGTGTTCCTCATCAAGTCTCTAATGCCAGACACTTTAGCATGCGTTCTTGTCCTTCTTGCTTCATCCTTCATCTTCATGTAGTAGGGGTCGATGATGGCCGAGGCAAGGTCAACTAGGGAGTTCCGTTTGTTGTCATCGCTGCCCCAGACCTTCTACTGGTCATGGATGTTGAGAAGATTCTAGTAGGTATTGTGCCCGACACGACCGCTGGTGAACTCGAGGTCGAAGCTGACCACTTGGTACTTGTCCTCAGCAAGCAACTCCTCATAGTTTAGATGGAGCTCTCCACCGAGACCGACTCGTTCGTGTACACCACCGAGAGTGCCTTCCCCCTCAAGTGGGTGTCCACTACGTGATGCATGGTGAACTGCCCCCGTTGTCGCCGGCAGTCACTGGATGTCCACTTTGTATAATAATAAGTAAATGTAGGTGTTCTTATTTTGTCATGTGGTACAAGAGATGAAGGTAAATGGCCGCATGAATAAAAGGGGGCCGGGCGGCCTAGATTCTCGCGGCGTGTCCGCATGGCAGTTTTTGCAGTGGGTAACTGCATCGTGGCGCCACACCCGATGCAACCACATACATAATGGCAGCACGAACGTACGTGATTGTGCGCCGACCCCAAACACTGGCAGCGCACATGGAGGGATGAGGGCAGAGCGTGCAGAGGGACGCGAGAGTAGAGCGCGCGGGGCATAACGCAAGCAGAGTGCGCTGCAGCCACCTCAACCGCGAGCAACCACACACATAGAGCAGTTGAACACGCAGAGAATGGTCGTCTGCAAGCCGACCGGCAGTTGCAATGCTGTGTAGAGAGCGGCCGTGTGCTACTACCTCCGTCTTGGTCTATTAGTCGCCTTTATATTCTGTGCCATATTTTGACCTTAAATTTAATTAACAAAAAGTTAATGCATGTTGTAAAAATTATATAATTGGAAACTATGTTCAAATACGAATCCAACGATATAATCTTTGGCGACATGCATTCGTATTTTATTAGTTAAATCTCTAGCCAAAATTTGGCACAAAAATATAAAGAAGACTTATAAACCAGGACGAGGGTAGTAGGTAATTAAACCGCAAACATTTTTTTGTTAACTATATGTGTACGTGTCCTTTTGTCCTCCTCTCGCACGTCTTGTCACCCCGCTGCCGCAGACGGCTTCGAGCACAAGCTTGAGTAGCGCGCGGGGGCGTTCTTTTGGTCAAACGGTGGCTCGAAGTGGCGCCAATAAATTGTCGGTGATCCCGTTCCCGCGCAACCGCGCAGGTTCCCGCGCAAGCTTCCCGTCCGACTCGGTGAGATCCCCCAAAATCCCAATGCTTACAGGCTGCTATATAAACCCTCATGGCCGGCGAGTCCTGCGTCGCATTTTGCCCACCCTCCCTGTAGCTTATCTCATCTGCTTCTCCCACAATCGCCAATGGCACTAGTCCGTCGTTGTCGCTCAGCCACTCCACCATCATTGGAGGACAGCTCCAGCTGGGAGGCTAAAATGTGGCGGCGGCGTAGTCCCCGCCGTAGTGTAGTGCACGTGGCGTCCCTGTTGGGTGTGCGCAGAACACCCACCACACGCTGCCACGCTTGCCGCCATTGTTGTCGGCCACCGCTTAAGCCGCCACCACATCGTGCTCGCCACCGTGTGGCCGCCACACCACCGCCGGAAGCTGTGGCCATCGTCGCTCAAGCGCCACTTGCCCAAAGGCGGGAGGTGGCCATCGTGGCCGCCAACCCAGTGGCGGCCACCGTCAGGGGCGGACCCAGAACAAAAACCACCCAGTGTCCACGTGTACACCAAACTCGACAACCTAAAATGTTCAACGATATACATCCTTATAAAATGAAGCATTTCACTTGAAATTTTCGTTGATTATGTAAAGCTGTACAATAAAACATAAGGAACCCAAACAATAAAAACAAATACAATGACCAACTAAAAAATATATGATCAGCGATCATAACAAAAATTCCATTATAATTTGCCGGTTAATATATTATCACGGGTGCACAAGCACTATGGATGCAAGAATAGAAACAATAAATAAAATATATATTGAGTGAACTGCACGGTTGTAGAGTTAAAAGTTACTCAAAAAATACCCGCATATAAAAAAATTATTCAAAATTGTGTCTTCATCACGGCCGCATATGGTCGAGAAATAATCTAAAATTCCAAATAGATGTGAATCACTAAGGAAAATTATCAAATCACAGTCAGATTCTCGATTGTAATACCGATAAATTTGAAAACTCTAACCATGTAATTTAGGTAACAGGAATCTGAGATAGCTACACGTTGAGCCACAGCGGTTCCTTTGATTATTTTTGCGGTCTGCAGCGGCAAGCGGGCGAGGGCAGGGGCTGGCGGATGGTGACATTTTCTAGCCGACTGCCGGTTGGTGACTGGCGACCGCGCCACTAAGTGTAAGCGGGCATGTAGGAGCACAACCGGCCCATGTTAGTAATGCGTCGTCTGAGAGCACGTGGGATGGGCACTTTTGTGCTGAGTGCTCGCCGTGTGTTTCTCTCTCTCTAGCTCGTTTCAACCGCTGTCCAGCTTTAGTTTTTACCGGTGTCCAAGGCCCAAGCTGCGTACTATACATAACGTAAGCTGGATTTCTACCCGGTGTCCAGTGACACCGGCTGGACCAACGTAGGTCCGCCCCTGGCCACCGTGGCCATCACCCGCTCCACCACCGTGGCCCGTACGCGAGAGGTGGTGGTCATGGCTGCCACCCCATCGTCAGCCGCCATGGCAGCCAGCCAGGTGCCAACGTCGCCCGAAGGCGGGAGGCGGAGGTGGAGGTCCCCACGTGCGTCAGCGACCTTGCCCGCTAGATCGAGTTCCTGCAGGAGGAGGAGCGCCTCGTCGAGCATGCAAAGAGCCTTAAGCGCCATTGTGGCCGCAAGACATGCCGAAGCGAGGCGAGGAATCGGGGAGATATACGAGAGTCCCAACGCTTTGAGAGGGTCGCCTGGAGCGGCAGAGGGCTGCCTCGAGGTGGCGTCTTGAAGAGGTGCTGCATCGGTAGGCAGCGTATTGCAGTTGTCCAGCTCGTCGGTAGGCTCCTCCTCCTCTGCCTCTTACTGAGTGCACTCGACAGAGGAGAGGCTTCTGGAAGTAGTACACAGCCCCTCCGTAGTAGTATTTAGGGGCTATTTTTCAGTTCATCTGACTATAGATGTGGTTGAAATGTACTACATACTTAAAATCAGCTAGTATATATAGTTGAACTAGCTATTTTAGTACATGGTTGGCAACAATTGGAAAAAAGTCTGGTCGGTTCAGCTGTCAAGTTGAACTGTTTGTATAAAGAACGACTACTTAATCTATGAATGAAATCTATGCTTACTGAATTTCATTTGCAAAATTAGATAGTGCTAGTGATTTTTAGCTGCATATTTTGACAAATGGCAGGGTTACAGGGGAATTAACTAGATCAACAAATGTCAATCATTCCAGTTTGACAAATGGCAATATACCCAAGATGACAGATGCAAATATGTCAAATTACTGACGAACGGTTGCTACGAATCATCTGAAAAAACTGTTTGCATTGAAGGGATGTACAAATCCTGTGCCAGATTTTCTCTTGGCTTAGCGGCGAAGTCTCGCTTTGCATACCTTATTCAATCTGAACCGTTTGTGTTGAAGATATGCACAAATCCCGCGTGCCAAATTTTCCCTTGGCTTATTGGGGAAGCTGTCGGTTTGCACACGTGTGTTCTATCTAAAACGTTTGCGATCAAGAGCTGCACAAATCCTACTCAGAACATTTTCCCTTGGCTTCCTCGGGAAGCTTTCAGTTTGCATATGGGTGTTATATCAAAAACGTTTGTGATGAGTGTTTTATATTTAAAAACCATTGAATTTTTTTTAAGAAAATCGTTTGATAAATTTGTACATTCAGAGAGAAAAGGCAAGTTCATTCAAACCATATCTTTCATTTAGTCACACTGCAAATTTATATTCGTATGGTCGAGATACAATATTAAACCCAAAAAAACTAATTCAGGCGGCGGCGTGACGTGCCAGCGTTGTCGTTGTCGTCCTCCGGGACGACGTTGTTGAAGTCTTCAAGGCAGCACAAAATGTTCTTCACTTGGAAATCAAACATCATGTCGTCGCGCGATCGACGGGCGGGGCGCGGGAGGATGACAACTCGCGCCGCTGCGAGGTATCGGTCGACGACGGCGTCCCATATCATTGAGGAGGGCGCGCACACGGGCACGATCGCGGCGGGTGCAGGCAAACACACGAGGACCGGCACCGCGGTGGGTGCAGGGGTGCGCACGGGCATGGGCACAGGCGCTGGCATGTACACGAGCTCGCGCGGGTCCACAGAGACCTCGTTGACACCCGCGGCTTCCAGCTCTATGATAGTGCTCGGCGACCAGCCCGTCAATGCTACGGGATGGTCCACAGTGCGCGCGCGCTGATGGGACTGGATGGGCGCGAGGCGACAAAGAACCGGCCGTTGCCTCTCGTGGCCATGTCCATGAGGCCCCATTCCTCCCTATTTTCTATCTTGTCCGGCTCGGAGTCGACTTCAGCAAACTGGAAGACTAGTGGCAGATGATCCTTCTACGCCATGGCGTTGGTGGAGGTCTGCGGAGGGGAATGGGAGGCCAATAGTACAGCCGCCCATATTAAACAGCGGCTCGGGTGCCATTAATGGAGAGGATGCGAGCTATGCGAGAGGGGAATGGAAGACTATTTTTTAAGCTATGGAATTGCTCTAGTGCTTCACTTATATCTTTTTTAGCACGGTGGTGCTTTAATTTTGAAAGAAATACTCTCATGATTCACTTAGATCAATTTGATAGTTATTAAATTTTTGAAGAAATTCTCTCATGCTTCACTTATATTATTGAGAGATGAAACAAAATTATGCTCATGTTCTTCACTTAAACTTGTTTGAGAGCTTGTTATAAGCAATGGTAATATATGAAACTAGTCCCAAAGTGATAGATATGCAAGAAGGATATAATAAAAACTTTCATGAAGATCATTGAATATTATAAACTAGATTCTTTGTAATCATTTTGAGATATGGAGATAGTAATATGTGAGTCATGTTGGTCAGTAATTATGCTTTAGTAAGAATATTGGTGTTAAGGTTTGCGATTCCCTATGCAAGCACGAAAGTCAATAGTTATGCAGTGAAGTTACATCCTACTTGGGTGCATTATTTGGTGTTAGTTATGTTTAATGCTCGTTTATGCTTGTTTTTTTTTGGTTGATTGCTTCTCAATCTATTTGCTACCCGTTCCTTATACTAACTGGGAATACTACTTGTGCATACAAACTCGTTAAACCAAGTTGTGCCAATGAGTCCACCATACCTACCTATATGCGGTATTTCCATGCTGTTCCAAGTAAATTTGTAAGTGCCAACTCTAATTTTCAAAATTAATTTCCCTTTTGTGTACCCGTACCACAAATGAAGCGGCAGGGGGTGGCCAATATTTTTCCATGCTAGATGTGTTATTCTCAAGATGAGTGTTTATTCACTTGACGTTGCATGAGAGTGTGGCAAGGTAATAGGGATGCCTAGTTCCGAAATGAAAAAAATATATTTATGTTGTCAAATAATAAATTCCTTGGAAAGTGTTGGTATGGAAGGCACCCGTGGATACAACTAGCCATGGATTGTGAAAGAATGGTGAAAAGAGGAATACACTTTATTTTATGTTTGGGAACTTCCTATGATGCATCTAGCATGGAAAGTATTGGGAATTCTAGGTCGTTTTTTTAAGGGGAAATCATGCCTCTCAAAACATTTTATCTCTCATTTAAGCTTTGAGCCTTGGCACCTCCAGAAATCCTCGCTTCCCTCCTCATGCTAAGGGCCATCTGTCTATTTACTTTATGCATTTTTTATTTGTACTTTGAGTCCCCATCTTCTCTTATAAAGCACCAACTAGGGAGCACTATGATCATACATGTGCATTGGATGTAGCTAATATTCGAGTGTGTTTCATGAATGGATCAATGATTGAGCATGATGGGCTAGGGATAGCTTTCTTTAGTGTTGATATATTGAAAGACATGGTTGCTTGTTGATATGCTTGAGTATTAATGTCCTCATGTCAATTATAGACTATTGCTTTGAATCATCTAAAAGTCCAAATGTCCATGCTACAAACGAAAATAAAATGTGATGAACATGTTAGGCAACATTCCACATCAAAAATTCTGTTTTTATCATTTACCTACTCGAGGACGAGCAGGAATTAAGCTTGGGGATGCTAATACGTCTCCAACGTATCTATAATTTTTTATTGTTCCATGCTATTATATTATCAATCTTGGATGTTTTACATTCATTTTATAGCAACTTTATATCATTATTTTGGGACTAACCTATTAACATAATGCCCAATGCCAGTTGTTGTTTTTTGCTTGTTTTTTACTTCGTAGAATATCCATATCAAACGAAGTCCAAATGTAGCAAAACTTTTTGGAGATTTTTTTCTGCCCAGAAGAGACTCAGGGAGCCCAGGAGGTGTACCAGAGGAGGTTTGTGGGGGGCACAAGACACCAGGGCGCGCCAGAGGCCCCAAGCGCGCCTTGGTGCCTTGTGGGGCCCAAGGTGATCCTTTCCACCACCTCTCAGCTCTATAAATACTCAAATACTCTAGAAACCCTAGGGGAGTCGAAGAAACACAATTGCAGCCGCCTCAAGTTCCAGAACCACAAGATCCAATCTAGAGCCCTTTTCTGGCACCTTGTCGGAGGGCGAAACAATCACGCAGGGGTTCATCATCCTCATTGGTGCTCCTCCGATGATGCGTGACTAGTTTACCACAGACCTACGGGTCCGTAGGCATAGCTAGATGGCTTCTTCTCTCTCTTTGATCTTTCAATACAATGTTCTCCTCGATGTTCTTGGAGACCTATTTGATGTAATGACTTTTAGAGGTGTGTTTGTGGGGATCTGATGAATTGTGAGTTTATGATCAGTTCTATCTATGAATATTATTTGAGTCTTCTCTGAACTATTTTATGCATGATCTTTACAGCCTCGTATTTCTTCTCATAAACTTCCGTTTGGTTTGGGAAACTAGATTGATTTTTCTTGCAATGGGATGAGGTGCTTTGTGATGGGTTCGACCTTGCGGTGCTTATTCTGAGTTACAGAAGGAGACATCACATGCATGTATTGTTGCCATTAAGGATAAAAATATGGGGTCTATTCCTTCATAAATGGATCTTGTCTACATCATGTCATCGTTCTTATTGCATTACTCCATTTTTCCATGAACTTAATACACCAGTAAGCATGCACATGAAATTCACGTGGATCAACAAAGATCGTTTCAAAAAAAAGACGAGATTTCATGTGTGCCTGGCTTGGGAAAGATGAGATAGACTTGGTGCATGCTGATGCCTCCCTCTATCCTAATGAAGCATGAAACTGTACCCAAAGAAATAGCTGCAAGCGGTGTGGGTTGCTTTCGACACATTGCTCGTTGGAACCAACTTTTTTCCTTTTCGTTCTCGATGCTGATTTACAAGTATGATTTAGGTACCTGTGTTGTGAGTTTGAGTTTTGTGTTGGACAAGTATAGTACATCATAAGCAAGTTGTAATAAAATGGATATGCTTCATAGCTAACTGCCACCTGAGTTTTCCAAGATTTTGAGTTGCCAATTAAATATAATGACAAGCATCTAGTTGATGTATAAAAGGAAAATTCAAAACAATTTGGTGAAGCCTATTGGGAGTTAACCCATAAAGACAAGACGAATTTCCATGTATGCCAACATCAGCTAGACATCTGCTTATTTCAGTTGAGATTACAAGGGATGACCTTTACAATCGTGTCTCCACTCTCCACTTGAGAACAGTAGTTTCTAAGGAAAAAATACAATAAACAAACATATATTCAGCTAAAGCAATGCATTATAAGTGATTCATTTGGTAGCAACATGTAGTGCATGTACTTGGAAATGCATGTCGACATACCATTGAAAGGAAAAAATCAATTTTATGGTTTAAACATATTTAAAGCAAATGCATGTATTACCGTTCTATCCTGACACCGGAGCTTCTTGGGCACGACCTCGTCTTGAGACCTCTAGGATGACAGACGGCTACACAGTTTGGTTGGCCCCAAATATGGTTACAGCAGCAGAGGCGTCGACAATGGATACTCTGGCTCATATAACCTATGCAGATATTTTCAATCAGAATATTTCTTCAAGCTGGTACAACCTACATATATTTTAAATGCATTTCACTGTTAGCAATACTGCCACTCTAGGTATTCATTATTCAAATGGGGAACACTCCCCTGGTCCTAAAAGAGAATAGATGCATCTAGATTATTATTTTTCATCTGCATTTAAATAAGGGAAATAACTATATCCTAAACATGCTAGGGAAACTACAAATGTTTCCAGCGGCTTCTAATATATGAGAAATAAAAGGAGAAGCAGGAGCATCAACATTGATCTGAGACCTTATAACAAGCAAGAAATATACACTTAGTACATAATTCACCATGTGCTTATCAAGATGGCAATAAAAGGTTAATGACAGTAAAAATGGAAGTTGACCTCTCTCTAGATCATCAAATAAAGATAAAACGTTTACCCATCAGTGTTCATAAATTAACTCATTATTTCTAGAAACATTAATTCGAGATATGTGTCAGTTGTGCACTTATACTTATTCAATTTGGAAGCATCACATAACTAATAGAGTTTGACTTACTTCAAATAGAACAGTCACATGCATGGTAATATCACTCAATTTGTATAATGGCATTTGACCTTACGATTATGAAACCCACCAAAGATCTTCTAGATGCGAGGTATAACAGTAGAAAACCCAGAATGACTCGAACTACAGGCAATTCAAACAGCAACATCAATCAGTCGGTTGCACCGATCAAAGATCTTGATGATGTCCTCGTATGACCACAGCCTCCTTATAGGAGAGCACGAGCTTGTGTTGCAGGCAGATGGCAAGGGAGCACGAGTTATTAAATCCTATAGGTCATTCACCC
Source organism: Aegilops bicornis (assembly GCA_021605145.1). NCBI lineage: Eukaryota > Viridiplantae > Streptophyta > Magnoliopsida > Poales > Poaceae > Aegilops > Aegilops bicornis. The sequence goes on along the minus strand of CM038674.1, from coordinate 262,167,571 downwards.
ATCTCTTCCCATATCCCATCAGAACGTTAGGCACTATGAGAAAAAGAGAAAATAAAATTATGTACTTGAGAGGCCATGTAGCGACCCGACCTTAGACGGTCAAGTCTCTGTGCTTAAGTGTCATCCTGGATTGGTATCTTGACACACAAGATTCGAGGATTTATAACAGAGGTAAATCACATGTATAAAGTAACGTAAATACTATTACCTCAATCCAAATAGCGGAAGTAACAACAAGGTTGTGGATTCCCACCAACGCCAACGGCAAAGTTGAGTGTAGAAATCGTAACCCTAATGTATCACTTACTCGTCGTAAGATTCCTGCAACATGAGACGTTGCAGCCACAAAGGGTCAAGACATTGAATGTCTTCGCAAATTCACACCATAGGATAATGATGAATAATAACTATCACTACATGCATATTTGGCTGGTGGAAAAGGTCTATGGCTATAATGTTTTTGTGAAAAGCCAATTTTTCCCTACAACAAAGGAATATATTTTATTTAACTATCATGGTAGTTGATAAACATTGAGAATGGTACCCCCATCTCAATCCCAATTAAAAAGTACTTAACAACCCAACAAATTAATTTAGAGTGATGAGATCAACATGATAATCCAAGAACCAGATACTCAAGATGTCCATAACCGGGGACACGACTAATCATGATTAGTTTGTACACTCTGCAGAGGTTTGCGCACTTTCCCCACAAGACTCAATCTCCTCCGTTGGATTTCTCACACTACATGGTGTTTGAGAAGCGGATGATCGAGACACGCCTTTCAAGCATTAACTCTAACCCGGGTAGAGCGGTACCAACCTACATCCCCTACATCCGCTAGCCTACCATCGGAAGAGGTCATGCAACCTACTCAACTATGCTAGAGCCCATAATAGCTTCTGGCTGCACACGGAAGTTTCTAGCATGAATAATCTTATGATCCCTTTGAGCTTGGGTGGCGGACCATAGGAGGATCACACGGTATATCCTCGGGATCTCCTAGGACAACACTGGTATATCCCCAGGTGTCCGGGCAAGTCCACTGGTATATCCCCAGGGTGCCCCTAGCAATCCACCCAGATGTGTATTAAAGTAGCCACCTTAAGTTGAACCTTAGTTAACAAATAGTCTCTCACATCTTTCATGAATTCTCTCAAACCAATCCATGTCTACGAGCATAGCAGGCAGTATAAGCATAACTAGCAGTATCTCCCAAGGTTTGAATGCAGGACAATAGGTTCCTACCTCATCAACTACTTCCCAATACCCACATGTTAATCAGATCCTACTCATGCAATGTTTGAGGCTGAAACTAATGCATAAAAACTAGGTATGAAAGGGATATGATCAAAGTGTGAACTTGCCTTGTACTATTGATGAAGATGATTCGCACTCATAACTCCTGATAGTTCTACTCGTCACACTCCGTTTCAATCTATCATAAGCAAGCAATAGTAACCACACATAAGCAATCAGTCAAAAGATTAGAAAGAACGAAGATGACAATTCGAAAAGCATCAAAACCAAGAAAATAACCCTTGCAACATAAAACAAGTTCTAACAGTACCAAAATTACGTGTATTTGTCCTTATCAGAAAGTTTAGGTCAAGAGCTTCAATTTGCAAAAAGAATCAACTAAATCGTAGTTGTAAAACTCGAGTTACGATCAAACAAAGTTTAAATACAAATCTGTTTGAATTCAAATTTAAACCTTTCGAAAACAAGTTTAAGTTGTTTATCTGGATAGAGGGGATCATAACGAAGAAGTGGGCGTTGGTTTCGTTGGATTTGGATAAACGAGCAAAAAGTTGTGCTAGTTTGAAACAAAGGGACTAATCTGTAAGAAAGATAACTACATCTAGGTCCCGGCCGAAATTAAAACAGAAAAAGAAAAAAGACTAAATAACGAACGTTCGTTACGGGACGCTAACGAACGAATTCGTTCGCTGCGAAGGGATAAATAGCGAACGTTCACCGAATAGGACTAACTAAAAAGAAAACTGATCTAAAAATATAAAACCGAACTAATAAAATAAAGCCGGGTGGTTTTATCGGTTTTACCGGCTCGGGCGAATAAACCGCGGCGGCATGGGCAGTTAACTCCGCGTAGGGCGGGCGCGAAGACAGCTGGATCCGGTGCGGCAGCGAGGAGGCGGCTTTACAAGGGCGAGAGCGGCATGGTATAAGTGGCGCGGACAACAAGGCGGCAAGGCATGCACGGGCGGCGTGAGGAGAGGATACAGGGCGGATCAGGCGGCGGTGGCGCGAGATGCAGGCGAGGCGAGTAAAGGAGAGGCGGCGGGATAGCGCGGCTTTAAGGAGGTGAGATGGCGGAGGAGGAGGGCACGGGGCGAGGGAGTTCGGATCGATTCTGCTCCCATGATGGCCTTGGCGTCTGTGGCAAGTGGAGTCCGTCGCCACTGAGGACGGCCGGCGTAGTGAGCCTGGTTTGGCGGATTGGTTTTTTAAAACAGACAAAGGAAAAAAATACAATAAAACAATAAAACCCAATTATAATACAGGCATATAATATATCAAAATTTTCAGAAAAAAAGTTTTCTACAACATGGACATTTTTCTAGCATCAAATAAAAATCCACAAAAATTCAAATAAAGCAAAGAGTGATACTGCTACAATAAAACCCAGTAAAAATTATTTTAAAAATACCAAAATGATTTCAAATTTATTTCTCTCCATTTTTCTGATGTAGGGAATCATTTTACCCTAATTTCCATATATTTTATATTTGGAGAAAAATAATTTGAATAAAACCCAAATAACTCCAATTTGAAAATAATTTCAAAGGGACTTCAAATTTGATTCTTTGAAACTCCCAACTCATATTTCATATGTTTTTGAAGAAGTCATTTTATCGTCTCTCATGAAAATCATTGAGTTGCTTGAAGTTTCTGAATTTGAAAAAATTTCCAAATGAAATTCAAATCTTTTCAAAGCCCTTGTCATTTATTTAAATGGAAGAAGCCATGTCATCTTCCCTCTAGGGTTTTGTGATAAAAAGAGTTTGAATTCATGGAGAACATAAATGCAAAAAATGAATGTTTGGGAAAGTCCTTTTATTCCCTCTCATTTAACTTTCAAAAACTTTCAAATTTCACTCAATTTCACACACTCAATCAAACAATCAATCAAAACTATCTATTTAATATAACATTCCAAAATTTAGAATTTTGGGATGTTATCTACCACCCTTAAAGTGAATCTCGTCCTCGAGATTCAGAGAGGCTAGAAAGAAATAGGTTATGGTTGGAGTCTTCTCAAAATCTATCGATCGTCAGAGGGGGTCTGGGGTGCTACCACCCTTAGAAGCATGATTACGGTTCCATCAATACTCATATACTCCATCCTTATTCTTGACAGTGTCGGTCTTCTCAGATTCTCGGGAAAATTCCTTCTCCGGGCTCTTAGGTAGTGGCATAACCTTTTCCTTAATACTTCTATCCTTTCATCCGGGTACGGTTTTGCTGTGATGGGGTCTTCTTAGCTGACGGGTTTGGCGCCCATACTAAACAACTATCGATATCTCATGGTGGTCAACAATTCATGGTATCTCCTGCAGGAAATGGGTTTGGGCTTCATTCTCACCGTATGTCCTACGATTGGCAAGATCTGCCTTGCACAAGGGAAAAATTCTTATACCATTCTAAGGTTTAAACAAGGTTTAATATCACCGTCTCTCTACTATAGGCAAGTCACTCAGATTTACCATCCCATATAGCAAGGCGAATAATAAGAGTAAGTCAGTATGGTGATCAATCCATCCCGCACCCAAATCATTACCTTGTATATGGTTTAGCGAATCTCGCATTCTAACACTCGGTCATCCTCACAAGCATTGCAGAATTTCTTTTGTCGACGAACCAAATTCGGATAATCCATTGATTCTGCAAGCCAAACAAACATCTATCGTTTCTTCACAACTCTCAGGTTTTGTGTTACTCCTATAAAATCGTATGTCGATAAAATCGTAACTTCTTCCAGGGTTTTTCCTTCAAAGAAGAGTGTGCTTGCTTCTTGGCAGGTCACAGGGCACGTGGGTTATGCGGCCCATCTCATCACTTGTAATCCTTGAACTCCTTATCGTGGCAACCGATCATTACTCCAACATCCAGCTTCCTAGCATTCTTAAAATCCATCCGGTTATCTTTGTCTCTCTTCCTTCTATTGGTACCAAACTAAGACGTGATTACTCAAACTCATCATGGAGTTACAATGCTCCATATTACCAACATTCTACGTCCTTTATATCCAACAGTACTTCATCTCTTCATCCTCTTGGGGTATTCCACATATCGAGATAAAACTTATACTTATGAAGTCCACTCCGTGGAACATCATTATCCTTTCCAGGGGTCAAATCTCCTCATAGGGTACTACCACCCTTAAAAATGCTCCAACTCTTCCATAGACCAAATTTCTCATATCCTCGAAAATGGTCAAAATCTTCCTTCATAGAGTCACTACTCGTAAAATCCAAATCAGTACCAACGATGCTAACTTTATTTATTCTCCAATTACTACAATCTCCCGCACTTCCATTACATGCCTTAACTCATCGCCTCAATATAAAGGAATTGTTCTCACTACTACTACTATACTTCTCACAGACTCAACTATTTATCACAAGTCTCCTTCTCTTTGGGACAATCTCTGGCAAAGTGCCCTTCTTCATTCTGACAGATACATATTACTTCGACAAGTCTCATGGTTTCCTTGTGACTACATATCCTCCTTGGGTCCTCGGCTTCCTTTTTTCAAAGAATCAATAAGTAGTGCCTGACTCCTTGCACCTAAAACATATTATATGAGCGTAGGTCCTTCTTGGAATCAATCTATTTCTCTTCCTGGACTTTTCTGTGCCAATCAGGGCTTCTATTTCCTGTGGGTCATCCTCTACTTCCTCTGTCGGGAATTGTACTAAATCCCCATTTAGACAATTCTGGGAGATGTGTCCTTCTTCCCCACATGAATAGTAAGACTTGGTGCGGGATTTAATTGGGTCTTCTACGGGTGTGTCCTCCACCTCTTCCTTCATCACAGGTTCTTCTAAAATTTCCATGGGGTAAATGTGACACTGAGCAGGGTAGTGGGTAGTCCCTTCACACAAGAAACAAGTGTAACATCCCAAATTTTGAACTTGGAATATTATACATTAGATCATCATTGCATATCATATTTTTTTATTGCATTTTGGCTTGATCCTAGAAATACTACGCAACTCAAGGACCCACGGAGAGAGTTGGGGATTTCGTTATTTTCATAATTGCGTTTTCTCAAATTTTGAAAATAGGATCATTTGATTTTAATTATTTTATCCTCAAGTATTTCTATTATAAAAATATGAGAGAGGGAATAAAATGACTTTCCAAAATAAAGAAATATTGAGGATTTAATAATAAAATCAAATAAGATTTTATTTTGGAGTTTATTGCTAGTTTATTTGTTTTAGGAAAAATGCGCGTTTTTCAAAATTGCATTTAGGCCCCAAATAAATGCTCAACTTGTCCGGCTTGATTTTATAAGTCGGGGAAAATTTATTACGGGATCTTTGGAGTCAGTTTACTATTTCTTTTATTTGTTTTTCTACGCGTAATTATTTAAAAAACAAAGAAAAAAAACGCGAACCGACCTAACCGGGCCGTGTCCAACTAGGACACTTGGCCCGGCCGGCCTTTAAAGCCGCAAGGGCCCGAGCCGTTGGCTCCGACCCATGAAACCCTAAGCGCCTTGCGCCCTCGATCCAGCGCGCGCCGCCGCCGCCCGCGTGAGTCGCCGCCGCCGCCGCCCTCGCCCTCGCCGCCTGCTTGGCCCAGGAGCCGCGCCCGCCGCCACCCGCCGCCCAGCGCCGCCTTGCCGCCGTCGTCTACTTGAACCGCCCAAGAGTATACCGTTGCCTCGGTTTTTGTGAAAGAAAAGCCGGCCAGTTTTTCGAAAACCTAGATCCGTTTTTTTAGATCCGGTTCGGTTTATTTTCGGTTTAGTATATTTTGCGGACGTTCGTCCGTACATTCGTTTTAACGAACGGTTTTCGTCATTTAGCCGCAGACAGCGAACGTTCGTTCGTTAGCCTGTTCGTCGTTTTTCTTTTTCTCGGATTTTCCACGATTATTTCTAATCACGATTTTTGATCCGATTTTCGTTTTAGTATAACTTTTTCATTGCGTTTATCGAATCAGGCGATTCAAGCGCCTAGAGTTTCGTATCGAAACCCTCTTTCCGTTTAACGAACTCAAACAAGTTTTTGCTACTGTAAAATTTGACTTAGATCCAGATTAGTAAAGGAAGCTTGTTTCTTTCGCTGTTTGACTTTCGTTGCTTCGTTTGAGTTGATTATTTTTGCAAACCGGAGTTCTTAAGTTGAACTTTCTGGTGAGATCTCTTATTTGAGTCTTACCTGTGCATTAGATGAGTGCTTATTGTATGCTTTTTTGTTTGCGATAGAGTAATGCTTGGAGTGCGCGCTTGCTACTTGAATCTCTAGGTTTCACGGATCATCGACCAAGGCAAGTAACACTTTGATCATACCTCTTTACTACCCAGCTTTTATTGCATTAGATCAATCCTCAAACAATTGCATGATTAGGATCTGATTAATATGTGGGTTTTGGGAAGTAGATGAGGTAGTACCTATTACCTATTTTATTATCAAACCCTTGGGAGTTACTTCTCGTTTGCTTATGCCATGCTACGCTAGTAGACGTGGATTGGGTGAGTGTATCCATGATAGATGTGAGATTTTTATTTAATGGTTCAACTTAAGGTGGCAACTTTAACACACATCTGGGTGGATTGAGGCACCTGGGTATTCCAGCAATTGCCTGTTGTTTTTCTTTATGGACCGCCACCCAGGCTCAAAGGGATCATAAGATTATTCATGCTAGAAACTTCCGTGTGCAGCCATAAGCTACTATGGGCTCTAGCATAGTTGATTAAGTCGTGCGAACTCTTACAGTGGTAGCCTAGCAGATGTAGGGGAAAGTAGGTGTAATGGTCTACCCGATCGTAAGGTGCTAGCGCTTCTGAAAGACTATGTCTCGGTCATCCGTTTCTTGAACACCATGTAGTGCGAGAATCCCAACGGAGGAGATCGAGTCTTGTGGGGAAAAGTGCGCAAGAGTGTACAAACTAATCATGGTTAGCCGTGTCCCCGGTTATGGACATCTTGAGTATCTAGTACTTGGATTATCATGTGAATCTCATCATGTTACTTTCATTAATTTTGTTGGGTTTTAATGATGATGCTTAATTGGGATTGATAGGGTGTCTACACTCTCAATGTTTAACAACCACCATGATAGTTAAATAAAATTTATTCCTTTGCAGTAGGGAAAAATTGGCTTTATGCAAAACTGTAACCATAGAGCTTTCCACCAGCCATATATGCATGTAGTATAGCCTATTTTTGTTCAGTACTCTCTATGTGTTACATTGCGGCATATTCCATGTCTTGACCCGCTTTTTCGGCTGCAACGTTCATGTTGTGGACTTTTCAGACTGACGAGTAAGGTGCCTTTTAGGTCGTGGTTCTATACTCAGTGATGCCGTTGGAGTTGATGGACTCGCTTATCTTCCAAGCCTTCCGTTGTTATCGTTATTAGATGGCCTTAAGCCATATTTATTGTAATAAGTTCTCTTTTGAGACATTCGTTCTGATAACTGTGTGATTGCTACTCTGTTATAAATCCTTTGAATACGTGCGTGTCGACATTCGATCCAGGATGACACCGATTCACAGAGATCGATCGCTTGAGGTCCGGTCGCTACAAGATGGTATCGAGCACATTGTATCAGAGACACGACCACTAAGCTAAAGCCCTAGATCACTACTCACTCTTCTCATTTACGACTCCTCATCTTTTCTACTCTTTTAGGATGGCGGATGCAAGGAACAAGTTCACGCAACCGGATGAAGATACACCCTTTGGACGCCACTTGAAGGAAGTCACTAGATACCTGAACATCGGAGTACCAAGCTTCATTGGGACCTAAAATGCCACTTTACCCGAAGAGGAGCGCTAGATGATTCAAGTTCAAGTTCCAGGAAGGACATTACGTGCAGATACCATCGAGCCCATAGAGCTTTCCTTTGATGCACCAACACGAGTCTAGGAAAGAGTATGGCAGCCCACATCACCATGGGACCCATTGGAGAAGTTTACCACAATGATCTCAAGGACACTATCTACCAGATTTGTGGGCGCCAAGATGAGCAATGGGAGATGATCAGCACCAGGAAGGATAGATCAATCGCAGCTTTTATCCGAGTTAAACCAGCACATTCGGACGCCGGAGAACCAGGATATCTTGTGATCATGATAGATCTGCGAAGGCCTTGACCAAGATCACGAGTGGAGGAAGAACTCAAGGCTACACGCGAAGATTATATGGAGAAAATCGAAGTATTAGTGGAGAAGAATGACGACCTGACCAGGAAGCTAGGAGTTTTCATGGGAGACCCCGCGCTAGGAGGAGGAGATGACGATTCCACTTGCCCGAAGAACTATATCATCATCAACGACACCGACTCGGACCCAGACGACAGTGATGATGAGTATGTTGATGAAGCTGGAGCGGATATCATGGAGTCTTCATCGGAGCAGTTTTTCTAGTCGACCACCATAACAGTAGTAGTATTCCCCCATGTATCTAGTATAGTCTGAGCACTTTTATAACGATAGTTAGACCGTTGTATGCCCTTGTTTGAATTGATTGAAGTAATATTGATTGAACTTGTCTCATGTGCATATGGGTAGTGTTTTCCCTCTAGACCTCATTCTATTCAATATCCTCATCTTTTCTAAAACCCTCAGATGCCTCCGAGACGCGACAATAGATTTGCTTTCCCACCGGAGCTCACCCAGTTGATCCAGCAACAGAATGCATTGATGCAGTTGCTAGTCCAGAATCAGAATCAGGGGAACAACAACAACAACAACAACAACCACCACCACCACCACTGTTGATCACTTAACCCATTTTCTTAGACCATTTGAATCATTTGGTGTTCTCCAGTAGCACCGAGCCGATAGTTGCTGATGATTGGCTCCGCAAGACAGCAAGGGAGTTGACCAACGCGGGATGCACAGATCACGGAAAAGGTGCGTTTTGCCGCACATCAACTTGAAGGACCTGCAGCATCATGGTGGGAGAATTTCACAGCCACTTATCCTATCGACACTGTCACATGGGATCAGTTTTCCGTACTGCCCATGTTTCAGCAGGAGCTATGGCCATGAAGAAGCGTGAGTTTCGTAACTTGCGCCAAGGAGGACGGACAGTTGTCCAGTATGTGGATGACTTCAGTAAGTTAGCACGTTATATGCCCCGGATGACGCGTTATAGATCACGGAGTAAGCAGGGAGAAGTTTCTGGAAGGACTGAATGATGACCTGAGCATGCAGTTGATGGTAGCAACTTTCAACAACTACCAGGAGTTGGTAGATCATGCTCTTATGATTGACGGGAAGCAGCAGCAGATTGAAAATCGCAAGAGGAAGTATGGACAAGGGAAGTACAATTCTGGAGTTCAGCAGAAGCCACGTTTTACCTCAAAATCGGGAGGACATTTTCAGCATACCCATGGAGGAGGGAGTTCGCATAATCATAATGGCCCCAAGAATGGTAATGGGACTGGGAAACAGCAGTCAGAACCGTACCAACCCATCAACCCCAGCCAAGAGAGACCTGAGCCAAGTCACTTGCTATAAGTGTCAGAAGACTGGAGATTATGCCAATGAATGTCCTGAAGCTCATAATGGAAATGGCAATGGAAGCTCTGGGAAGAAGCCGAACCCTTTCAACAGGGGACAGGTGAACCATGTTAACGTGGAGGAGATTGAAGCCCAGCCAGATGCAGTAATAGGTAAGTTTTTGGTTAATTCATTTACTACAATCATTCTTTTTGATACTGGTGCATCGCATTCATACATATCAAGGGGATTTGTGGATAAGTATAAACTGCCCACCAAGGTTCTTAGAACACCTATGTTAGTAAGCTCACCAGAGCGGAGTATATGCCAATCGAGGATGTTTTCAAGTGCCATTGAGTATAGGTAGGCATGTTTTCCCCTCGGATTTAGTCATTCTGGAATCGCAAGGTTTGGATGTGATTCTGGGTATGGATTGGCTATCGATGTATGGAGGAAACATCGATTGCACCAGTAAGTCGATTATGCTTACCACCCCGGAAGGGAGAAGAATCAAGTATGTGTCACGGCATGAGCCGAAGAGGACACAAGGAAATTCCTTATCAAAGCACTGAAGAGCATGCTGGGCCATATCCTTTCCGGCTATAGTGTTATTCTCCATATGATCCTCCATGTTATGAATCCATCGGTCCGTCTCCAATTGACTCATCGGTCCTGAAAATATGGGTTCATCTCCATTCATCCTCCATTGGGTCCATGGGTTTTGGGGTGGGATAAGAGAGATATAGAGGGAGACACACAATACAAACAAAAGTTTTGAAAAGACAGATTTTTATTGTGGCTGTCAGAAAAACATCAAACAAATGACAGCTCACAATCGTCGCATCTAACGTAGGTATATAATAGGGGTTTGGTCTTCTAAGGGTCAATAAATCTTCAAAGTCATCAAACTCCTCAAGTCTTGTTCATGCATCCAATGGCTTCTTCCGATCATGCTTGTCTTTCTCAAGTTCTTTTGCCAGATCATCTTTGTTGATGCGAAGACTCTCGTGACATCCCTTAATATTCTGGAGTTGCATTCCAAACTTCTGGGTTTCAACATCCTTGGCATGAACCATGGTCCTACTGTCCTTTAGGTCCTGACGAATCTCCGGTATCTTGAGGTTTTGTTCCTGTAGTTTGGCTACTTTAGCTTCTGGGTCCTAAGTTCTTCACGAAATGCTTCCTTGTCAAATACAGCTTCCTGCAGATCTATCTTAACTTCTTGATGTAACACTCCAGATCCTGGCGATGCACCATCTAAGGTTATAACTTCGTCTCTTGCTGATAGGTGCTCCATTAGCCCTTTTGTCATCCAATCCTTCCGAAGAAATGCATGCTTAACTCCGCATGGTGACAATAGCATAAGCGGGCAATAACACCATGGATAGCTGTGTTTCTGCCCTTGTCGTTGCCATGAGCTATCACTCCATAATTGATATCTCCTCCATTAGGGTTTCCTTGACAAAAACTTTGAGTTCTAATGCTCCATGTTCCGGTCTTTCTCTGGCACACCTTGATGCAGGGGTATTGATGACTTCAATAGTCTGACCAATTCCATAAGGGTAGCCTTCCTAGGTCATACTAAATCTGGAAATTCTTCATAGCCTTCAAATTCTCCTAGTCTTCGGAGTCTTCAACTGTTGTAGTTTCCATTCCTCTAATGCCCACTAAAATCCTTTTTATTCCAAGTGGTCTTAGTTTTTTTTTGACTGGACACTGTAGGGAAAGCCCCCACAGCCATTTATTGATTTAATATAACATAATTACAAGGAATACAAAGGCTATCAGGAGTAGCTAAGAAGGAAAAGAAAACAAAAAACAAAAAATACATTTAAGGAGGGAGAAAGGAGACCCATCTAACCAGGTCTTCCTTGAACCTCACCTTGATTCTGTGAGAAAGTAAAAGCATATCATTCACAAAAGCCCCTCTCCACCTATTAAAACTGGGCCTTTCCTGTCTAAAAACTTTTCCATTTCGATGATCCGGATATTCCGATAAGCAGTGAAGACCACTTCAAAGAAAGAAAGGGTGTGCAAATTTTCTCTTAGCATAGAGCACAATGTCGGCCCATGTCATTCCCGACTTCCCAATCAATGGAGAAAATTCCAAACCATTTGACTAAAATTACAGTTGAAGAAAAGATGATCCCTATCCTCCCTGGTGTGAGTGGGACAAAGCACACAATTAACTCCATCATCTATATGCCAATGCCTTCTTTCCACCATATCCTTGGTGTTGAGTCTGTCCATTATTAGCATCCAGGCAAAGACCTTGATCTTCATGGTGCAAGAGCTCCTCCAAATCCAAGTCAAGACAGGGTTAAAAGTATGATTAATGAACCTGGATACATAAAACTGTTTGGGAGTATAGGGTTTGTTAGAGCCATGCCAAGATCAAACATCCTTCAGATCAGAATTCCTCTCATGGTTCAGCATAAGAGATTTCAGAACCAGAAGCTCATTGTGTGCCTGCTCAGAAAGTGGGAGATGAAACTAAGAGATCAGGTCATGGGCAGAAAAACCATCCTTGACTGAGACTAGAGCATCTTTGACATAAGAAAATAACCTGGGAAACCTGTGCTACAAAGGCAAGACAGAGTTTCCAAGCTGGCATTTATCCTGCCAGAAAAGAGCAGTGTCACCCTCATTAACTTTAACCCATGTGACTTCTCTGAATTGATCCATGAGTTTAAGAATATCCTTCCACCAGAAAGACCCACATGGAGTGGTTCCTTGTGGGGCAAGCTCATGGTAATATGAGTTCCAAATGAGATGTACCCAAGTAATATCGGCCTTGTTGAGGAACTTATTGACATGCTTCAGTAAGAGGGCCACATTTTGAAAACCAAGGTCTAGGATGCCAAGCCCTCCTTTGTTTTTGGGTCTAGAAATCAGATCCCAAGCAGCCAGAGAAGGAGCAGGTTCTTGCCTATTTTTCCTCCACAAGCACTGCCTTTGAATTATCTGCAGTTGCTTCAGAATAACAGGAGCAATAAGCAAACTACAGAGGAAGAATATTGGTAAGGAGGACAAAGCAAAGTTTAAGTATTGCAGTCGACCTCCCTGAGCAAGGAAAGATGAACTAGCAGACATTCTCCTCTCCATGCAAGTAACTGTAAGGGCAGACATCAGACATTGCAGGTTTGGTAGTTCCAACTGGTAAACCTAGATAGGTGAAGGGCATCTTTCCCACTTGACAACCAAAAATGGATGCCAATCTCTGGATTTCCTCCTGGGAAACATTTATTGGGATCATGGAAGATTTGTGGTAATTAACCTCCGTGCCGCTGGGTGAGAAAATCCGACAACATTTTCTTAAGAGCCAAAAGTTGTGCTTCATCAGTAGGTACCACAATCAAAGTGTCATCAGCATACTGCACAATTGGGTAGTCCTTGTCATGACAGGGAATAGGCAGTTTAATTTCCCCTCTGGTATGCATGTCATTGACCACAGATTGCAAGAGATCTACAGCAAGAACAAAAAGAAGAGGGGATACTGGGTCTCCTTGTGTAACCCCTTTTTTACAGGCAAATTTTTTCCCAGGCACACCATTAAGCAGAACAGAGGAGGTCCTAGAGGATAAAAGTGATTTCACCCAACTAATCCATTTGTCATTAAAACCCTTGTGCTTCATGATCTGAAAGATAGCTTCATGTTCAATGGAGTCAAAAGCTTTCTCAAAATCTAGTTTGAGAATCAAAATGGGCCTTTTGAATTTGATGACACTAATGCAAATATTCCAATGTCCACACAATGCAGTCTTGAATAGTCATAGACTTAATGAAACCATACTGGTTTTTATGGATGCACATCATTATCAATTCCTGAAATCTATTGGCTACCATTTTGGACAGAAACTTAATACCCATGCCAGTCAAAGAAATAGGCATGTAATCTCCAACCACTTTAGGTGAAAGTTTCTTGGGAATCAAAGTGATGAAAGACTCATTTATGTTTTCCAAGCTGGCTTTACCATCGTAAAAATCCTGAGCTAAAGCATAGAACTCATGCTTAACAATGTGCCAGCACTTCTTGAAGAAGAGGCCATTGAAACCATCTGGTCCAGGGGCTTTATCAATGGGCATATGTTTGACCACCAGGTCCATTTCCTCAATTGTAAAGGGTTTTGTCAAAACCTCTAGGCCAGGCACATGTTGTAGCAGGACAGACAGATCAAAACCCATAACAATTCCTCTTGAAACTCCCATCCTTCCTTTTAAAAGCACTCCAGATCATACCTTCCATTTGAGAGTGATCAGAAATAACAGCACCATCAGGCTGCTGCAAGCTAGCAATAGAGTTTCTTCTAAACCTTTCTGTAGCCATGGCATGGAAAAATTTAGTGGTTTCCTCACCCACTTTGATGTATCTAATAGTACATCTCTTCTTCTAGTACAAAAACTGTAGATGCAACAAACTTTCCAAATGCAGTTTGACAATTTTCCTGAAATTAAATTCCTGCCTGAATAGAGGCCTGAGCTCCTCCAAGTTATCTAGCAGTAAAATGACCTTGTTGCAGCTAGAGATGAGCAGCTTCATCTTGGAAAAACTAGTTTGCCACCTCTTTAGGTCCTGCCTGAGAGTTTTCAGCTTATTAGCAATGATTGCAGAGGAGTGAGATTTATTAGATGGTTTGCTCCAAGATTTCTACACACACTCCAAGAAACCCTCCATGTGCACCCAGTAATTCTCAAATCTGAAGATTTTAAAACTCTCAATTTTTTCCTCCTTCCTTCCTCGCAAAAAAAGGGAAAGAAAATCAAAGACTTGGGAAGGCGTACAGAACAAGCTAGTGTACCAAAGAAAGAGACGTTGCGAAGTTTTAGAAAAAAGAAAGACGTGCTCTCGTAGCTGGTTCGAATCCAAACCTAGACTATGACTATATATGGTGCTATGCTACTCGCAAGTAATGAAACCGACATATCCAATGTTCGCTTCTCCTCTTCTCTACTTACTGCGCTTAGCATCGAAGCTCGCCGCAGCAACCATGTCTGCTGGCTGCTCGTCCACCCGCTCTTCAAGAGGGCAACAACTAGATATGCGCCAAGTCGCCACCCGCATTACCATCGCTTTGTGGGTCTCATCACACCCCCGCCGGCACGCGCACCGCAGCCGATTGCTCATAACAACCCGCTGCCGTTGGTGTGGTGCCACTGCTGCAAATCATGCGGAGTCATCCGTCGCGTCTCAACCACAATCTGCAACCCTGGCCGAGTATTCTACAAATGCCTAAATCATGGGGAAATAATATGTTTAAGTGTTGTTCTGCTTCTTTCAGTTGATGATTTTTTAATAGTTTGGTTGATGATCTTCCAATTTGATTCGTGCAGAAAAGGGAAGATTCGTGTGATTTGTATTTCTGGGAAGTTGCTAATGTGGGGGAATGCAACTACGCTGATTATTTGGTTAGCCGAGGAATCCCAATACCAGTAGGTTGAGGTGTTGGACAAGTAATGGCGAAGGAACGGCAGAAGAGCAAGATGCAGCAGAAGGTTAAAGACGCAGTTCCTCGATCATGGCCAAGCAACAAATTTGAACGGCCTTGACAAAGAATGAGGAGATGAAAGAGCTTGTGAAGATAATGGGCAAAATCGATGTGCTCTGTAGGATGATTGTCTCTTTATTTGCAGTGTATGTAGAACTCGTGATGTATTCGGTGGCTACGACATGAGCACTTTGCTAAAACTAGTAATGAATGAAACCTATGTAGCAGGCTGGACGTAGTGTTGTGAACATCTAATGATTTCTATTAACGGAAATCAGGGGTATCCCCTTTGCTCATATAAATAAATAGATAGCAGAGGCCACTGTCGGTCGACTTTGTTCTCATTCGAAGACGTCGAGCAAATTGCAGTCCAACAGCAAACTATGTCATCAAATTCAAGTTTCACAGCCAAATATGAGTACAACTAAACAACAACGTCATCATGTTTTACTTGTCATACAATCACCAAACACAAATCAGCATACATAACAAGTGATGTTCTCACAGCAAAATACTAAACAACATGTTCATCAGGTTTCAGTTGTCATAGCAAACACAATTTCACATAGTAGATAAAAAACATCTTCTGACAGGCAAATACGACAAAAGCAATGTAATCATCATCCGCAGCAGCAGCGTCAACATCTTCGCCATGTGTATCAGTCTGAATCATAATTCCCCACGGTGTCATCTTCTTCTTCGTCCTCAACGTCCTCGAACGTTGGCTTCTTCTTGATCAACTCTTGTATGTCCACAGCATGACAGGCAATCTTTTCGCCGGCATCATTGACATGATGGTTCTCAAATATATTAGGAACATCCGTGTTATCTTGTACATCGTGAGGCGGTAAGCATCATCTTGTTGTGCAACTTCATTAAGCTTAATTCCTTTGCTCAAACCTTTGCAATACTCTCCGATCATCGTTACGTGCAAATGTGTCTTCCAAGAAAAATATCTGTGTTGCTTGATTTGCCAAAATAAAAGGCTCGTTGGTCCGGTACGCCGCCTTGACATTGATGGATTTGAAATAATCATCGACTCACGGGTTTTGCGATCCTAGAAAGGTTATACCAACGACAAAGACAATGAACCACACACCGATGATCCTCAAATCGGAGATATCTGCAGAATCGAACAATGTCTGTTATGTTAGCATACATTTCAGTTGTCTCTTTGTCATCACGTATCCGTGCTCATGATGGCACTTTGTTTTGTGTCTTCCCGCCTTCGTCTCGTGCAAGGGTGTTGTGGCGCACATCACCAACAACGCAATATTCATAATGTCTTACCCGAGTATCGGGACCCATTGCTAGTGAGTAAAGGGCATCATCAATCGCCTACCCATCCTCCGCATCTTCTTAACCTATGGTTAGAAAATAGACAAGCTGATCATCTTATGTACTCAATATATTAAAACCGGCGGTGCACTTCAAAAGCTTACATGGTTCTTGAACCATTTCGCAAATCCTGCCATAACCAGTTTGTCAATGTTTCTTGGACTTTCTGCGGTAACCCCTCTTTGTACATGCCGCACAACATAGTGATCGCGTCAAACATCTAAATATATAAGAATGTCTGCAAGTTTAGTAGATTATGATGTATAAGCTGCGATCACTGCACTTACTTGATATAAGGTAGTATCTCGTGATGCTTATTCAACACATACCAAACCATTTTATCCAAATCTTTAGGTTTGTCCTCTTGTTGACTCTTCCTCAGAATTTCGAGCAGAATAATAATCAAAACATTGAGCCCGGGATTGTCTTCACCCACCTCTTTGCTAAGGTGATCAGCTGTTTCAATGTATTTTGAGCAGAATGTCAACGCTTCAGAGCAATGTAGGCCTCTGCAATGGAACCCTCGGGTCTAGCTCGCATTCCTAACATAGCCCTTGAAAGTGTTTAGTCACGATACGTCTCCAACGTATCTATAATTTTGATTACTCCATGCTACTTTGTCTACTGTTTTGGACTATATTGGGCTTTATTTTCCACTTTTATATTACTTTTGGGACTAACCTATTAACCGGAGGCCCAAATTCTAATTGTTTTTTTGCCTTTTTCAAGATTTCAAGAAAGCAGTAATATCAAACGGAGTCCAAACGGAATGAAACCTTCGGGATCGTGATTTTCCAACCGAACGTGATCCAGGAGACTTGGACCCTACTCCAAGCAGTGCGAGGCGGTCACGAGGTGGAGGCGCGCCTGGCGCGCTTCTACCTCGTGGGCCCCTCGGAGCTCCACCGACGTACTCCTTCCTCCTATATATACCTACGTATCCCCGAACGTTTAGCACAGGAGACAAAAACCTAATTCCACTGCCGCAACTTTCTGTATCCACGAGCTCCCATCTTGGGGCCTGTTCCGGAGCTCCGCCGGAGAGGGCCGTCATCACCGAGGGCTTCTACATCATCATAGCGCCTCCGATGAAGTGTGAGTAGTTTACTTCAGACCGTCGGGTCCATAGTTAGTAGCTAGATGGCTTCTTCTATCTTTTTGGATCTCAATACAATGTTCTCCCCCTCTCTCGTGGAGATCTATTCGATGTAATAATCTTTTTGCGATGTGTTTGTTGAGACCGATGAATTGTGGGTTTATGATCCAAATTATCTATGGAAAATATTTGAATCATATCTGAATTCTTTTATGTATGATTGAGTTATCTTTGCAAGTCTCTTCGAATTACCTTTTGGTTTGGCCAACTAGATTGGTAGTTCTTGCAATGGGAGAAGTGCTTAGCTTTGGTTTCAATCTTGCGGTGTCCTTACTCAAGGATGTAAAGAGTTGCAAGGCACGTATTGTATTGTTGCCATCGAGGATAACAAGATGGGGTTTTTATCATATTGCATGAATTTATCCCTCTACATCATGTCATCTTGCTTACGGCGTTACTCTGCTTTTTACTTAATACTCTAGATGCATCTTTGGATAGCGGTCGATGAGTGGAGTAATAGTAATAGATGCGTAATCGTTTCGATCTACTTGTTTTGGACGTGATGCCTATATACATGATCAATGCCTAGATATACTCATAACTATGCTCAATTCTATCAATTGCTCAACAGTAATTTGTTCACCCACCGTAGAATACTTATGCTCTTGAGAGAAGCCACTAGTGAAACCTATGGCCCCCGGGTCTATTCTCATCATATGAATCTATATCACTTTATTTACTTGCTTTGCTTTTACTTTTTTGCCTTTTAATTTTTACTTTGCATCTATCTATCAAAATACCAAAAAATTATCTCTATCAGATCTCACTCTCTCGTAAGTGACCGTGAAGGGATTGACAACCCCTAAGCGTTGGTTGCGAAGTTGCTATCGTTTGTGTATGTACGAGGGACTTAGCGTGGTCTCCTCATCGGATTGATACCTTGGTTCTCAAAAACTGAGGGAAATACTTACGCTACTTTACTGCATCATCCTCTCCTCTTCGGGGAAATCCAACGCATTGCTCAAGAGGTAGCAAGAAGAATTTCTGGCGCTATTACCGGGGAGGCTCAAGCAAGAAAGTCAGCCATACCAAGTACCCATCGCAATCCCTATCTCTCGCATTACATTATTTGCCATTTGCCTCTCGTTTTCCTCTCCCCCACTTCACCCTTGCCATTTTATTCGCCCTTCTTCCGTTCGATCTTATGTTTGCTTGTACCTTCTTTTTGCTTGCATCTTCACTTGCTAAAAGTTTATGGATCCTCATCCGCTTGCTAATCTTTTTAAGAGATCCAATTATGATGAACCAATTGCTAGTGAGTTTTGTGCACTAGATTATCTTTTATGAAGTTTTGCTTGAAATTGTGAATCTGAAAACTATGATGAAGAACTTTATGAAGTGATTCACGATAGATCTTTGAATAAAAAGCATGATTGCAATGATTTTACTATAAATACTCTTGATGTCAATTGTGCTAATAATATGCAAAACCCTAAGCTTGGGGATGCAAGTTTTGCTATGTCTACTACTTGTTGCAATGATCATGATTGGAGTTCTTCTTATGATCTTGAAAATTTATTTAAGCCCCATGATGAATATGAGATTGATAATAGTGTTTGCAATAATATTGAAAGTGGTTTTGGAAGAGTGTCAACTTTAGATCCGACATATTTGGAGAATGTTCAATCTTATGGTATTTTTGATAAAAGTGGGTTTGGAGAGGTCATGACTTTAGTTAATATTAATCCCACTATTTTGGAAGAGTGTCAACTTCGCATGCATGTGGATCGTGTTGGAAATATTTTATGTGATAGTTATTTTGTTGAATTTGCTTATGATCCTACATGTAATTATTATGAGAGAGGAAAATATGGTTATAGAAATTTTCATGTTACTAAATTACCTCTTGTTATGTTGAGATTGCTATTGTTTCTTCCCGCTTCCTTGCATATGCTAGTTTTTGCTTACCTTGATAATTTGTTTTCCTATAAGATGCCTATGCATAGGAAGTATGTTAGACTTATATGTGTTTGTCACATGTCTTATGATGCTCTCTTTGTGCTTCAATTCTTGTCTTTCTTGTGAGCATCATTGAAATCTCAATGCCTAGCTAGGGGCGTTAAACGATAGCGCTTGTTGGGAGGCAACCCAATTTTATTTTGTGTTCTTTGCTTTTGTTCCTGTTTAGTGCTAAATTATGTTTCTACTTTCTGTTTAGATGTGGTTTTATCTTTTAATTAGTGTTTGTGCCAAGCTAGACCTATTGGATCTTCTTGGATGATAGTTATTTGATCTTGCTGTAATTTCCAGAATCTTTGTGCTCAGAGCCCGAATTGTTAAAAATCACAAGAACGTGATAAAATACTGATTCTAATTGCTGCTGATCAATAAACAAATTGTCCAGTTCTTCTAATTTTGGTAGAATTTTTTGGGTTCCAGAAGTTTGCGTTAGTAACAGATTGCTACAGACTGTTCTGTTTTTGACAGATTCTGTTTTTCGTGTGTTGTTTGCTTATATTGATGAATCTATGGCTAGTAAATTAATTTATAAACCATATAGAAGTTGGAATACAGTAGGTTTAACACCAATATAAATAAAGAATGAGTTCATTACAGTACCTTGAAGTAGTCTTTTGTTTAATTTCTCTAACAGAGCTCACGAGATTTCTGTTGAGTTTTGTGTTGTGAAGTTTTCAAGTTTTGGGTGAATTCTTTTGATGGATTATGGGGGTTTTATCATATTGCATGAATTTATCCCTCTACATCATGTCATCTTGCTTACGGCGTTACTCTATTTTTACTTAATACTCTAGATGCATGCTGGATAGCGGTTGATGAGTGGAGTAATAGTAGTAGATGCAGAATCGTTTCGATCTACTTGTTTTGGACGTGATGCCTATATACATGATCATTGCCTAGATATACTCATAACTATGCTCAATTCTGTCAATTGCTCAACAGTAATTTGTTCACCCACCGTAGAATACTTATGCTCTTGAGAGAAGCCACTAGTGAAACTTATGGCCCCCGGGTCTATTCTCATCATATCAATCTATATCACTTTATTTACTTGCTTTGTTTTACTTTGCCTTTTACTTTGTACTTTGCATCTATCTATCAAAAATACCAAAAATATTATCTCTATCAGATCTCACTCTCGTAAGTGACCGTGAAGGGATTGACAACCCCTAACCGTTGGTTGCAAGTTGCTATCATTTTGTGTAGGTATGAGGGACTTGTGCGTGGTCTCCTACTGGATTAATACCTTGGTTCTCAAAAACTGAGGGAAATACTTACGCTACTTTACTGCATCATCCTCTCCTCTTCGGGGAAATCCAACGCAGTGCTCAAGAGGTAGCAGCCGCCTTTCAATAGGGTACATCCAGCCATACTGTACTGGACCTCTAAGTAGTGCCTCATCAGGTAGATGAACAGCCAAATGCACCATCACATGAAAGAAGGCTGGAGGATATATCTTCTCAAGGTCGCATAGGATAGTTGGTATCTTGTCTCTAAGACGCTCCAAAGCATCTATCCTGATATTTCTACTTCAGAGTTCCCTGAAGAATTGTCCCAACTCTGCAACTACTCTGTATAAGTCAGCGCGGCCCAATCCTCTAACGATAACATGTAAAACCCTTTGAAGTAGGACGTGGCAGTCATGAGTTTTCAACCCTTGTACCTTGTTTCCATCTCATCGACTCTCCTTTCGTGGTTGGAAGCAAATCCATGTGGGAATCTCACACGTGATGTGACCTCGCAGAATTCTTTTCTTTTTACCTTGTCCAAGACGTATACAAAGCATGTGCCATATCCCGTGGTTTACCTTCATCTTGCACCTGCAAATCCTTTCTGATACCCAGGTGTGTCAAATCAATCCTAGATTTTAAGGTATCTTTCGTCTTGCCTTCAATGTTAAGAAGTGTGCCAATAATGCTGTCACATATATTTTTCTCGATGTGTGAGGGAATCCTGGATTAGGGGGTGTCCGGATGGCCAGACTATAACCTTTGGCCGGACTCCTGGACTATGAAGATACAAGATTGAAGACTTCGTCCCGTGTCCGGATGGGACTTTCCTTAGCGTGGAAGGCAAGCTTGGCGACACGCATATGTAGATCTCCTCTCATTTTTAACCGACTGTGGTAACCCTAGCCCTCTCCTGGTGTCTATATAAACCAGAGGGTTTTAGTCCCAGAGGGACTAACAACAATCATACCATAGGCTAGCTTCTAAGGTTTAGCCTCTCGATCTCGTGGTAGATCTACTCTTGTACTACCCATATCATCAATATTAATCAAGCAGTGAGTAGGGTTTTACCTCCATCGAGAGGGCCCGAACTCTGGGTAAAAACATCGTGTCCCTTGTCTCCTATTACCATCCGCCTAGGCGCCGCAGTTCGGGACCCCCTACCGAGATCTGCGGTTTTGACACCGACATTGGTGCTTTCATTGAGAGTTCCTCTATGTCGTCATCTTTAGGCCGATGGCTCCTCCAATCATCAACAACGATGCGGTCCAGGGTGAGACTTTTCTCCCGGACAGATCTTAAATATTCGTGGCTTTGCTCATGAGCCAATTCGCTTGGCCATCCGGAGCGAGATCAAAAGCTACGCCCGCCATCGTGTCGATTAGGAAGTTTGAACTACACGGCCGACATCCGCGGAGACTTGATCTTTGACGGGTTCGAGCCACTGACGCGGCCACCGCATCGTTACGATGGGCAAGATCTAGCTCTGCCGCCGAACAGTGCCCTGGAGGACGCACCCGTGTCCGCTCCGACCCTTAGTTCGGAGCCGACTGCGACAATCGAGGACGGGTAGTTGGACACCGCCTCGGGGGCTGCACTCTCTACGGCGATCGAGCGAATACCAGCCTTTGTCCTTATGCGGCTTGTGACTCCAAGGTGCGGACTCTCCGGACTCAACCTTCCGCTACCGCCAATCGGATCTGATTGGGCGCCGATCATGGAGTTCACCGCCATGGACATCTTTCAAGCACTCGCCTTTGACGACATTCTGAATTCACTAAAGTCTCTCTCTTTATCAGAGAGCCTGCCGACTATGGTCGCAAGGTTGGGATGCGACG
This sequence comes from Aegilops bicornis, assembly GCA_021605145.1. Taxonomy (NCBI): domain Eukaryota; kingdom Viridiplantae; phylum Streptophyta; class Magnoliopsida; order Poales; family Poaceae; genus Aegilops; species Aegilops bicornis. The sequence goes on along the minus strand of CM038674.1, from coordinate 262,144,853 downwards.
ACGAAGAAATTCAAAGCCCACCCACCACCCACTTCAGAGCTAATCACGATGATTTAACCGACATGCTCGACTTCGACTCCGAAGACATCGACGGTATGGACGCTTATGCAGGAGACGACCAAGAACCAGCGCCTACAGGGCACTGGAAAGCCACCTCGTCGTATGACATATACATAGTGGACACCCCAAAAGAAGGGAATGGCGATGGAACAACGGAGGATGACCCCTCCAAGAAGCAACCTAAGCGCCGACGCCAGCGGCGCCGCTCTAAATCCCACCAAAACAAAACGGCGATTCCGCACGGGAGATAATAACACCCCTGACAAGGCCGAAGACAACCCCTCCAAAGCAGTATTCAAAGTAGGAGGATGGAGAAGCCAGCCCTCATGAGAGAGCGGCATGAGAGGTAGAGGACGATAATTACATGCCTCCTCCAAGACGAGGCAAGCCTCGGCGACAACGAATTTGTCGTGGCTCGAGGATCCGTCCGAACAACAAGAGCGCTTTCAAATGCAGGCTTATGGCCACGGCGAGCAGCCTCAAGAAAAAAGAATAACAGCTTAGAGTCGACCAAGACTTGCTAGCCGATGGATGGATCAAGTCCTTGCGTCAAGAGTACGAACTCGAACGTCCCACCAAGAGCTACCCAAAGCGCAGGCTGCTACCCTGATTAGAGGAGGAAGCACCTAAACCTACATCACCAGCGTATGACGCGGCTGACTGGCCACCTCGTGGCCGCGACAGAGAGGCCTCTCGGCCCTCCACCCAACCGCACCCCGGCGTTGCTCAAAGAATACCAAGGCACGGGCAAATGCGCCAGACCTACGAGATATATTGGAGGACAAGGCAAGGCAAACAAGATCGATCTACGGATCGCGTGGGCGCCCCACGACACGTGACGATAACCGCTATGCCGAATATGACAACCGCCGGGCCGAACACATGAGACAAAGCTCATTTGAGCTGCGCCGTGATATAGCCCAAAGACAGAGGCGCCAAGACACCCGCTTATGCTTCACAGATGAAGTAATAGATCGTCAAATCCCCGAGGGTTTCAAACCTGTAACATCGAATCATACGATGGCACAACAGATCCTGCGGTATGGATCGAGGATTATCTCCTTCATATCCACATGGCCCGTGGTGATGATCTACACGCCATCAAATACCTCCCACTCAAGCTTAAAGGACCAGCTCGGCATTGGCTTAACAGCTTGCCAGCAGAGTCAATTGGTTGTTGGGAGGACCTGGAAGCCGCATTCCTCGACAATTTCTGTGGCACCTATGTGCCACCACCGACGCACCGATGACCTAAGCCATATAATTCAAAGAGCTGCAGGAATCAGCCAGCAATTTCGGACACGGTTCCTAACCAAGAAAAATCAAATAGTTGACGGTCCGGATGCAGAGGCCCTCGCAGCCTTCAAAATAACATCCATGACGAGTGGCTTGCGGCACCTAGGACACGTAAAAGCCGAAATCTATGGCAGCCCTCACAACACTCATGACCCGCTTTTTGCGGCGGAGAAGACAAATGGCTAGCTCGTAGTAATAACATGACCAAGAGCCCCGGTAACTTCCGGATACCAAGGACAGCAATGGCAGGTCGCGTTAACAAGCACAAAGCGCCAGATTAACGGCGACAATGCCGAGGATACTGGCAGTTAATGCCGGATTCAGAGGCTCTAAACCGGTCGGCGGAAAAGCCATTTAAAAGAAATACTCCGGGGCCCGGCCCAGCTTTGGACCGAATACTCGATCGCTCGTGCGGATACACGGCACTTCAAAATCACAACCACACCAACAAGGATTGTTGGGTGTTCAAGCAGGCAGAGCAAGTTAAGTGCAGCAGAGACAAGGGGCTGCATAGCGATGGCGAGGAGGAGCCCACCGCACGAACAATAGGGGATGAAGGGCTTCCCCCCACAAGTGCGGATGGTGAACATGATATACGCAACCCACATCCCCAAAAGGGAGCGGAAGCGTGCACTCAGGGACGTGTATGCGTTTGGAGCCAGTCGCCCCAAAGTTCAACCCGTGGTCCTCCTGCCCGATCACTTTCGATCAAGGCGACCACCCACTAGCATCCGCCACGGCTGGATTCGCAGATTTGTTCTAGACCCAATCATTGACGGATTTCACCTCACTAGAGTCCTTATGGATGGCGGCAGAAATTGAACCTCGCTTTTATCAGATACAAATAAAATGGGCATAGATCCCTCAAGGATTAAACCCACAAAGACGACCTTTAAAGGCGTCATACCAGGTGTAGAGGACAACTGTACAGGCTCAGTTACACTTGAGGTGGTCTTCGAATCCCCGGATAATTTCTAAAGCGAGGAGTTAATCTTCGACATAGTCCCATTCTGCAGTGGCTATCACGCACTGCTCGGACGAACCGCATTTGCAAATTTCAATGCGGTGCCGCACTACGCATACCTCAAGCTCAAGATGCCAGGCCCTCGAGGAGTCATTACGGTCAATGGAAACACCGAACGCTCTCTCCGAACTGAGGAGCATACGGCGGCCCTCGCGGCAGAGGTATAAAGTAGCCTCTCAAGGCAATTCTCCATCCGCTATTAAACGTCCGACACCGCTGCGCCGCAGAGTAACTTACAACAAGACCGCTGGCACGTTCCGAGCAAGCGTAGCAATGCGGCCCCAACCCCAGCCCTCGCGTAATTTCGAAACCAAGATTACTACGTACATAACTACGCCCGAAATACCATGGGCATAGGGGAGGGCACGACCACGGCATGCCCAAAATGCGGCTCAACCGCACTAGGGGCTCCGATTTTGTCATTCTTTTTCTTACTTTCAGAACTCCACTCTACGGAAGTCCTGTCCGGCAGTACAATCGCCGAACACACGATGCAACAGCCAGGGAGGCAGAAAGCTACGTCGAGTGTCGAGGTGATCTCTATAACGAGCAGTATACTTGTTTCACATATCATCCTGCGGCTCGCCCCTGTAGGGGGACATGTCAAATAGTCCCATCTCTTGCTTATCGCACTATTTGTATCGTTCTGCTTTTACCGCAGCCTTTTCGAATAAACAATACATAGCTTTTGTCTATTATTGCATTCCTTTTTATCTATATATGTTCACTAGTGACATGTTGCACCCGTACACTTTGGTACGGCCAAATACACCAGGGGCTTAAGTACCCAAGAATATGGTGTGAGAAGTCCGAACACTCTCACGAGTGCGGCACCCTAACTTATAGCATTATATGCATCACTCGTAATCATGTCTTGGGTCAATAGTTGGGTTTGCCCGGCTCCCCATGTTTTGGTACCTTACGTTCCATTATATCGGCTAAGGTAGTCTGGAGAACCATCGCGATTGTGCCCTGCTGAGCTGGGCTAAGCACCTCAGTGTAGAAAGCTAAAACTGACCATCATGATAGGGCGAGAGCTGGTCGCTGTTCCAGAGGTTTTTGTGTCCCTAGAGACTTATGCCGCTTCGAGCGAGGAGTCGGCTTTGTCCGGCCTAGGCGTGGATAGCGCCCGAACTCGGTCTTCCGAATACTAGGGGCTTCACTAAATTTAAAATTATAGAATTCTATGGCTAAGTGAGAGTGTTCAAGCATTATAGTCTGATTGCACAGTTCGTTGTGTTGAGCGCCTCCCTCGAAGGACCCAAGAATGGGAAAAAGAGCGCTCAAGTTTATCCCGAACACCCCAAAGACTTTCGTGGCATGGGGGCGAAGCCGACGACTCGCCATCTCTCAAATTTAATAAACGACCACCACAGAAGGTAATATTTTAAATCCAAAAGCATTGCTTAGCGATATGAACAAGTTTTCAGCGTTGCAGATCACAAATGCGAAGTTTACTAAAAATTACATCTTTGGAGCATTCATCCGCTTATAAGGCGGGCACCCTTCAAGACGCCCTCATAATACATCTCGGTTTGCGATGCTCCTTGCCCAGCGGTGGTCCGTCTGTCACAAGCTTAGAAGCGTCCATCTTGCCCCAAGCACTTTAGCACGGGCAAGGGCCCTACGCGCACCTTCGATGCATACGGAGCGCTTGATGACTTCAAGCCATGGACAGGCATCCACCAGCCGCCTCACCAGCCCGAAGTAACTCCTAGGCATGGCCTCCCCAGGCCACAGCCGGACTACGAGGCCCTTCATGGCCTGTTCGGCCACCTTATGGAGCTCAACCAGCTGCTTCAGCTGGTCGCTCAAGGGCACCGGGTGTCCGGCCTCAGCATACTCGGACCAGAACACCTTCTCCGTTGAGCTCCCCTCCTCGGCCCGGTAGTAGGCGGCAGGAACCGGCTTCAAGGGGCAGATCTGCGAATGCTCTGGAGAGCTCGGACTCGGGTAAGTAACAAGTAATTCACTTTACGTGCTTGCTTTGCATAAAGAATGCCTTACCCGCCGCTATCTTCTTCATCGCCTCAATTTCCAGGTGGGCTTTTTGGGCTTCGGCCTTAGCAGATTTGGCGCTCTCAAGGGCCGAGGCGAGCTCGGACTCTCGAGTCTTTGAGTCAAGCTCCAAACTCTCATGTTTTTCCATGAGAGCCTGGAGCTCTTGCTGCACCTCCGCCACCCGCGCCTCATGCTTCTCTCGCTCGGTGCGCTCCACGGCCGCCTTGTCTTCAGCCTTGGACAATGCTTCCTTCAGGGTCGCCACCTCGGTTGTGGCCCCTGTAATACTCACGTTGGTCCTGTCATTTTTTGCAACCACATCTTTTTAGATACTTACATAAGGTATTACTTACCTTCCTTGTCCTCGAGCTGCTTCTTGGCAAGGCCGAGCTTGTTCTCGGACCGCTCGAGGCTCGCTTCAATGCATCGACCTCCCAGTCGGTGGGCGGCAGAGGTCGCCAGCGCAACCTGCATTCCCATATTGACATACTTATGTTAGACTCTCACAGATATCTTTTTGATCCTCGGTTCGCTTTTTCTTTCCAACACCAAATTGAGCATCAGGGGCTACTATCTATGCGGTAATATTTTTACATATCTTAAATACATACCTCAAAGCCTCGTTAGAAGGCTAGCCACGAAGCTTGGGCCAGCCCGCTCTTGGCGGATCGAACCTTCCGGATCACCGTACTCATAATAGTGCGGTGCTCCTCGTCGATGGAGGCGCCGTTAAGCACCTCCAGCAGATTATCCGGTGCCTCCGGTTGGACGGAGGTCACCGGCGTCGTAGGCTTGCCCTTCTTGCTAGGGGGCCGCCTGCCGAATTCCGGAACCACTGAAGGTTCCGGTGCGATGTCCAGCCCGGGGCCGGACTTAGAGCCCTTCGGGGTTTTATCCCCTTTGCGCCTAGAGTCCGGGAGGTTGCCTTGCGGTGCCTCCAGGACCACCTCCTCCTGGCTTGGACCCTTTTGGGACTCCACCTCGGCATCGTCTGTAGGACGAGGGGAGGTAGCTGTCGGGAGTGAAAGACTATTCACATCTGACGAACCCAGGGAGCCGCTCGACAAAGCGTCGAGCCCGGCCTTGGGCGGACTGCATGAATATATTCGGCGTCAGAAGATACTGTGCAATAAAGGAACGCCATGAGTTACTCTGGTATCCGGATGCTTACGATTTTGCCAGGGGCTTGGCCCTGGATGGCCACTCCTCTTCGCCGTCGTCGACATTGGCGGAGTAGTCCGGAGGAAGGGTCCTTCCCTTCTTGGACCCTTCGGCCCCCCCAGTTGGGGCGGCTTTCCTTTTCTTCTCTTCCCCCGCTGGAGGGGGAGAGGCCTCTTCTTCCTCCTCGTCGTCTTCGTGGGAGGAGTCTGCCTCGAAGTCATCGGACGTCGAATCCGACGCCACCGGGCGCCGGGAACTCTTTCGAGTTCCCGTGGCCTTCTTCTTGGCCTTCTTCTCCGGCACCACGTAAGGTGCCGGAACCAGCAGCCCCGTTAAGCGGGCATCTGCTGGCCTTCAGCAAAGGAGCGGACGGTCGACCGTCTGCCTTCACCGCCTGCCCGTCTGCCAAAGGAACGGGAGCTTAGATCCCGTGATAGAGTCAAACTATGAAAAGCAAGTATCCCGCAAGAGGTAAAACAGCTTACCGCGATCGGCTTGATCTTGCGCGCTATATCCGCGATCCTCGGTAGCGGATGCGGAGCCTCGGCGCCCTTGAATAGCGCCTTCCAGGCATCTTCGTACGTTGTGTCGAAGAGCCTGCTCAGAGTTTGGTGTTGGGCCGGATCGAACTCCCACAAGCTGAAAGCCCGTTGTTGACACGGGAGGATCCGGCGAACGAGCATGACCTGGACTACATTGACAAGTTTAACCTTCTTGTCCACTGTGCTTTGACGCAGGTTTGGAGTCCAGTCAGCTCTTCCGAATTACCCCACGTCAGGCCCTTCTCTTTCCAGGAGGTGAGCCGTGTGGGGATGCCAGATTGAAATTCGGGGGCCGCTGCCCATTTAGAGTCACGCAGCTCGGTGATGTAGAACCACCCCGATTGCCACCCTTTGATGGTTTCCACAAAGGAGCCCTCGAGCCATATAACTTTGGGCATCTTGCCCACCATGGCGCCCAAGACTCCGCTTGCTGGCCGCCCACTACCTTCGGCTTGACATTGAAGGTCTTCACCACAAGCCGGAGTGGGGCTTGATGCGGAGGAAAGTTTCGCATACCCACGATAAACGCCGAGATGTTGAGGATGAAGTTTGGGGCCGATCGTGGAAATCCAGGCCATAGTAGAACATGAGCCCCCGGACAAATGGGTGAAGTGGGAAACCTAGTCCGCGGAGGAAATGGGTGAGGAACACCACCCTCTCATGGGGCCTGGGGGTGGGGATGAGCTGCCCCTTATCAGGGAGCCGGTGCGCGATGTCGTTGGACAAGTATCCGGGTTTCCTCAGCTTCTTGATGTGTCCCTCCGTAACGGAGGAGGCCATCCACCTGCCTCCCGCTCCGGACATGGCTGGAGAAGGTTGAGGTGGGAAGTGCGGACTTGGGCGCTGGAGCTCGAGTGCGCGAAAATGGATAAGCAAAGGAGGCGTAGATGAAAAAGGTGGATCCTTATCCCCTTATATGGGCGGACGAAACTATGTGCCCCCACCAGCCTAGTAAAACTCGCTTATCTTCCAAGCGCCCGTGATTAATGGCACGGTTGGGTTACCCACGCGTATTGATGAGAATCCGGAATAAGGGGACACGATCTCTGCCTCGACAAGACGTGCCAAGGAAACCACCTCGCTAAACGCGCTGAGGTGGGACAGTAAAATGATTCGAATAAAGACGTGGTCGTGATGTGGTGTCACGCCACAGAATACGTCAGCAGATTAGATTTGTGTAAATACTATTCTCTCTATGGCAGTATGTGGAACTTATTTTGTAGAGCCGGACACTATCCTGGTGTTCAAAATCTTCTATGAAGTATTCGGAGGAGGAACCCGCCTTGCAATGTCAAGACAATCCAGCGCGGACTCGTCGTCATTGAAGCCTGGTTCAGGGGCTACTAAGGGAGTCCTGGATGGCCGGACTATGACCTTTGGCCGGACTCCCGGACTATGAAGATACAAGATTGAAGACTTCGTCCCGTGTCCGGATGGGACTTTCCTTGGCGTGGAAGGCAAGCTTGGCGATACGGATATGTAGATCTCCTCCCATTTGTAACCGACTGTGTAACCCTAGCCCTCTCCGGTGTCTATATAAACCAGAGGGTTTTTAGTCCGTGAGGACGAACAACAATCATACCATAGGCTAGCTTCTAGGGTTTAGCCTCTCGATCTCGTGGTAGATCTACTCTTGTACTACCCATATCATCAATATTAATCAAGCAGGAGTAGGGTTTTACCTCCATCGAGAGGGCCCGAACCTGGGTAAAAACATCGTGTCCCTTGTCTCCTGTTACCATCTGCCTAGACGCACAGTTCGGGACCCCCTACCCGAGGTCTGCTGGTTTTGACACCGACAATGTGCATCACATCAATATTATGCCGCAGATCCAAATCTTTCCAGTACTCCAAGTCCCACAAAGTGGACCTGTGGGTAAACAATAATCTCTCTTCTACTGTGCCACGCTTCCTTTCCCGCTACCATTACCAGGATGGTTTCCTGGTGTAATATGCCTGACCTTCTCTAATTCCACTTGCAACTCATCGGCGGTGAGCCTCTTTGGCGCATCACGGTTTTCATGCTTTGCATTGAACACATGTCTTCGGTATTTTCTAGGATGCGGCTTGTCCTTGGCAAGGAAACGGCGGTGTCCAATGTAATGCAGATCTTGCTAAGTATTGCGTATGACAATGATTCTGTCACAAATAACACATGCATTGTAACCATGTGTCGTTCGCCCTGACATAGTGCCCAAAGCCGGATAATCATGGATGCACCAAATTACAACAGTACGCAGAAAGAAATCAGCTGGTGGGCTGCTATATAGGTCTCGAGTGAGAACACCCTTCCATAGCTGTTGAAGTTCCTCCACAAGAGGCTCCATGAACAAATCAAAATCCTTTCCAGGACTATTTGGACTGGGATGAGCAAGGCCATCATGTAGTTTGATTCTTTGGTGCGGACATTTGGAGGCATGTTGTAAGGATAACAAGCAATCGCCACATGCTATATGTGGCGCCTCGTGGCCAAATGGGTTAAATCCATCCGAAGCTAAGCCAAGTCTAATGTTTCTCGGGTCAAGACAAACTCTTTGTGTTTATCATTGAAGCTTTTCCACTCACTACCATGAGATGGATGGCTCATTACATTCTCGATCTCTGTACTCTGGTTCCTAGAATGCCACAAGACATCCTCTCTTGTTTCAAAGATCATGAAACAACCTCTCGCAATCTTGGTGTAATTGGAAAATGTCTTGGAACATTATGAGGAACCCTCTTCACAAAGATCGCCATCTTTCCATCTTGATGATTTGCATTTCGGGCATTAACTTAAGTTGGCATAATCCTTCCGGAATGAACACAATTATTCTTACAAACATGGATCATATCATATCCAATTCCAACCGCACGAAGGAAATTCTTCATTTTATCAGATGTGTGGCAGCTCAGACGCATCTCGGGAAAGATTTATGGAAAGTAGCCAACATCGCATCGAATGATTTGTTGGTCATCCGCCAGATGTCTTCACCAAGAAAGGTGACCATAGCTGAGAATACCGATGCCTTATTTCCGGGGTGATAGCAACGTTGCATTGTTCCAACATGCGGGCCCACCGTTTTTCTTCTGCAGGTGAAAGTTCACGGAATGCACGAGCATTTCGTAGCATTGTTTCAATGTTGGTCAAACTCACTGGCTCCGCCACCACCACCTCCTCCTCCTCCTCTTCCACCTGAGCATCAGGCAGATCAAGATGGTGATCTGCTGCTTTCGCGTAGTCAATAACATTGACGTTCACAACTTCACCATGATCAACCCACCTAGTATATGTGACCGACATCCCATACAAGTGTAGATGATTTTGCATGCTTGATCGGGTCTTGTAACTGAATTCATACAACTGCTACACGGGCAGAGCACATCCGATTTCGACCACCGTACTCAGCTCGATAAAGTTCATGAAGTTTTCAATCCCCTCGACATATGCCGGAGAATCTTCGAGTGAAGTTATCCAAGTCCTGTCCATCTGTTAGACATACAAATTACTTCTTCTATTAGATATTACAGGAAAAACATATATGCTTTTTATGAAGTCCAGAAAAAAATACCTAGGTCGATGTCTAAAGCTATGGCAAGATATTTGGACGAGCAGATCTAAGTAACGAAATATATGCAAAGCTAATTCAGCAAACAGATTTGAGTGCTAAATTATGGCAAAAGGTTTCAAAGATCAATGAGCCCGAGCGTGCAGCCATCGAACTATCGAAGGACATCGCAGCAACAAAGATCGAGTATAAAACGGTGTAGAGCTATTTCACCTAACAGATTGGCTACTAGACCATGGCAATCTATGTCACAATAAATATATGGCAGGATATTTTAGCAACTAATCGGCCTTGGCATGCCATCTCAGCTAAGCAGATTGAGTGCGTAACAGAGGCAAGGAAGCTTCTTAAGCGAGCATATTGACAAGAAACTACTTCGGCAAACAGTGAGATTAACAGCGTCTATCAGCTAACATTCAGCGCTACACCGACATGAACAGGGCCTCAGTCTAGAATGCGCGTACCGTGGGAGAAGCTGACCGCCGTGCGTCTCCACACGAACGTCGCCAGCGGTGGCGGTGCTGACCGCCGTGCGCCTCCACAAGAACGTAGCCAGAGGTGGCGGCGCGGCTAGATGACGGCAATCTACGAGAGCGCATCAGGGAGCGAGAGGATCGCCGTCGTCCCCTCGACGAATCGCGGTGCGGGCGGGAGGGCGGCTTTGGCGGAGCGAATGGAGTGGAGGGGGACGGGGAGGGGTTTGGGGAATATTTGGCGAAGGGCGGTTGAATCAATTTGGGGAATTTTTGTGTGTGGGGGGAGGATTTTCGCAGCGTGGGCGGGGGAGTTTAGGCGCATGGTCGGTTTCTCCAAGTGCAGTCCGACGTGTTAGTGAAGAGGCAAGCCAAGCGCTGCCCGCTTATGCGTGAGCCGTGTGCAGGACCGAACGTGTGTGGGGTGCAATCACGACGCGACAGAGTGCTGTGAGTGTACCGCCTTTTTTCCTTTTAAACTAGGTGCTTCGCCTCAAAAAAATGTTGCTTGGCGCGATCCATCGATACTACTACTAGTAATCCGGTAATCCCGACTAAACGGCGCTGGCCGGGTATTTTCCAGCCGATATGCTGGGAGGTTGGCTTAGTTGGGTTTTTTAGATTTGTCTCGGTTCAATAAAAGCAGAGTTGGTGATGATGGTGTGCTGTCATCCTGCAATATAGGCCAGTCGATCTATATCTAACGGATAGGAAGGAAACTATGACAATTTACCCGCACTCCTCTCCACATTTGCAGATAAGGCTTTCCCTCGTTCATCCTTTTCTCCCACAAGATCTTGATCTTCCGTGCACGAGTACTCCCACAATATGTATATTATTGTGAAAGTTCATATACACCGACCGAGATTAATGCAAACATGGCAGATTTTCATTACATTTCCAACTTTTATAGGACAGAAAAATAAATGAAACCCGACCCTAAACCTATTCTACGGCGGCGACCGACGTCCTCCATCTGCGATCTCTATGTATGGGGCGGGGTTCAAGACCCGTGAAGTGAAGGTGCGGTCTCGGCGAGGAAGAGTAGAACACGGGATACGGACGGCCAGTTGGCACACCATGCCCTGCCGCCTCCCATGCCCTACTCATCCTCGGAGGAGTCCCCGACCTCGGCGGTGCCGGACGTTGGACGGCGGCAAGTAGGACGCGTGGTTGATGGTGCTCCCGTCGTCGGCCGCCAGCGTGGCCACCGCTTGTGCGGTCGCGTCCGTGTCCGGCTACGCCGCTATTGCGTCGCGAGAGGCGACTTGAGCAAGGGCGGCGACGTCGAGCTTCATCCCCGAAGACAGCTCTCCCGCAGAGCGTTCACACTTGCGGTCATGGCGGATGTGGTGTCAGGTAGGAGGACAATGCGCTATGGTGTGGAGGTTAGCTGGGCGTTGCCGCTTTAAGTAGCGCATTCCGGTGAGGCCAAGCGTCCGGTGCGCTATTAAGTCGCGGAGTTGGTTCCTCGGGCACCGAGCCTCTTAACGCATTTACATACGAACGAACGGCATGAATGCGGGCAAATGGCGCCGGCTGGGAATGCACCAGCCTTGACGGGCGAGGGACGAGGGCTTTGGTGTGCTCGGTAGTCACCGCGGTCGTGGCAACGTTGGAGATGCCCTTTGCTCAAATGCGATCCCGCATGTCATTGAAAAAGTAAGACGACCGGCATGGTCTCAGGTCCAGAGGATGCAGTTGGCGCGCTACACCACTCCGCCGGACGGCCATGGCGCCTGCATCCGCGACGAGCCGGGTGTTGGGGTGTGTTTGGATTGTGGCCAAAGTGCACCTTACCAAAATTTTGGTCATGACCTAAAGATTGGTCTTTGTTTGTGTGGTTGCCATTTCTTTGGCATGCCAATGAACTCTAGCCAACTCTAGTTCATTTTTCTTGCCAATGTCGGCCAAATCATGGGCAACCAATACCTCAACCAAAATTTTGGCTACCCAATGCTTTGATGGGGCAACATTGGGCACAAACCAAACATACCGTTGGTCGCGCCACAGCACAAACGCCACCCTCGGCACACTGAAACCGACCGTGTCTATCGACGATATGAGCGTGTCGCTCACCGCGGTCGCCGTGTCTGTAGGGCGGTGGCCGAGCTACGCCCGTTGTTGGCCCCAAAGACCCACATGAACGGTTGTCGGTTGGCGAGGAGGTCGTGGGCCAGCTCCTCCATTGGACTAGTCTGCGCTACGTCGTTCCGACGGGTGTGCCCTACATGTCGGTTTCCCTGTTTTCCGGCCATATTCGAGCGTCGATTGTTCGCGTTACGCATTAGGCCTTTCACTATGTAGGCCAAGCGAGACAACTTTTTGTTTATTTGAGCCGTTAAAGTGTAATCATGTGGCGTTTGCTTTTTTCTCATTCCTCTCCAACCCTCTTCTCCATCGATCATGTCACCCTCCAGACGAGTTCATCCTCCCGCATGCCTCATTTGAGCATTCCGCCGAGTATCATTCGCATGTACCCACCCTTGTCCTCTTTCAATAGATCTCCGGACCCTGAGATGAAATCGAGAGGGAACGAGTGGGGGCACGTGATACCTAAGGCGGATTCAAAATTTTGAACCGGTGATCATAGCATCCGCAAATCATATATAAAGGGTATTCAGTGTTCGTTTCGTTTTTGAATGTACAATATACTCCCTCCTATCCTTTCTACCTTACATATAAGTTTTATGTGTAGTCAAAGTATCTCTACTATGATAAAAAAAGGTATCAACATTCAACAACGCCCAATCAATATTGTTAGATTCAGACGTACTCTAGACTTGTACTCGAGATGGTTTCCAAGTTGACTATTGACAAGATTAATAGTTCTCCTTTCACATAGGTGAGTAAGTCATCTTAGGCTGTGCACCGTGACCAAGGAGGAGGGGAAAACGAGAGACATTAATGTTTATTTTCTAATTAATAGTATTGCATGCAATGAACTAACCACTGCATGTCAGGTTTGATAGTCTCAGGTCATTAAAAGCATGCACACCCTCATCTCTTATTGGTTCATATGTCAAGAAACAAGAAAGCGAGGTAGAAGTTAATGCACCGCGCCTACCTGTTTTGGGATTATTTGGTTTTCAGAAGATTACTTACTCATCTAGACGTAGGTATTACATGAGATGTATAATGTTAAAATTATATCTTTTGAAACTCCTTTCAAATTAGAAATTGACCATATGCTTTGTGTAAGTTGCATGTCATATATTATTACTCTAACATTTGGTCAAAGTTAGCCTCGAAAAACGCATTAGACCTTGTATGCTTTGTGTAAGTTGCATGTCATATATTATTACTCTAACATTTGTGTAAGTTGCATGTCATATATTATTACTCTAACATTTGGTCAGAGTATAGTGGAAGTGGATCCTCTGACGTAGGTATCTCTGCCTTACCCCCCTTTCGGTCACTTTCATCGCGGACCCCATGCTTGCTAGGCCCCGCATGTCGATTACTCAATGGGTTCGCCACGTCGGGATTCTCATCCGTAGTATACTCCCTCTGTTTTTATTTACTCCGCATAAAGCGGAGGAGTAGTGGTATAATAAATGACACGGGCGGGGAGGGAGGACGTCGGTTTGCTCTCAATCGCGTCCCACAAGCGAAGCCGAAAACGAAGAAGATTTAAGCCGCTGCTCCATTCGGTGAGCGACGTGGAGGGTCCAGCGTGCCCGGATGCAACGCGAATGCGACAAGAGCGATGTACAGTCAAAACCGATTGACCGGTCGTCACCGGAACCACTATTCACACCAGAACCTTCGCTGCTCGGCCTACGCCGGCCACTGCCCTAAAACCACACCAAATCTCCAGCCCATTCCCCCACCTTTCGATCCCCTAGCCCGCATCAAGCATCCCCTATTTCACCTGAAAGCCATGGTGCACCGCAAGATCACTTACTACAAGATGCTGACGCCGAAGCGCCGCGCAGAAATCGCGGCGGCGGTCAGCACCACAGACCTCCGTTCCCAAGCTCGCTTTGCGGAGGGCCAATCCCCGAGTTCTCTGGAGCCAAGCTACGAGGAGGAGGAAGCCGATCCAATGTTCACTGCGGAGGTCGCGGTGCAGAAGGCCCCCGATGGGTATGAGGAGACGATGGGCGTCGACTTGCGTGCGGCGTCCGAGTCCCCCATGGTGCAAAGCGGATCAGCGGTTCAACATGGTGATACTAAAGGAGGACCGGAGGCAGAGGCTCAACTCGACGCGGAGCGCTGCACAGATGCCGCCGCATCGAGGCTCTCCTGCAGGAGGAATCGGATGTCGAATGTGAACCGGGCGGCGGAGGCTCAACTTGAGGCAGAGCGCGCGGATGCCGCTGCCATCGAGGCCCTCCTGCACGCGGAACCGGACGTCCTGGACATGAACCGGGCGGCAGAGGGTCGACTCGACGTAGAGGCCGCGGATGCTGCTCTCATCGATGCCCTCCTACGGGAGGAACCGGAAGTCCTGGACTTGAACCGGGCGGTAGAGGCTCGACTCGACGCGGAGCGCGCGGATGCCGCTCTCATCGACGCCCTCCTGCAGGCGGAACCGGAAGTCCTGGACTTGAACCGGGCGGTGGAGGCTCGACTCGACGCGAGCGCCGCGGATGCCGCTGCCATCGAGGCCCTCCCGCAGGGCGGAACCGGACGCCCTCGACTTGAACCGGGCTATGCTCTCGTCTGCAGGCGCTTTGACGCTCCGCTTGAACAAGTAGCCGGAGGCCGAGGACAACCACGGTGCGGAGACACACGCCGGCAGCGACGGCTGGTTCAGCCGGCAGCCAAAGACGACGAGGCCGTCTCTTTCCATGAAAGCAGTGATAGTTTTTCTTTATGTTATTGTTATTATTATTATGGATCTTTGCTGTGTAAAAACATACTATTTGTTATGCAAGTCGCCTGAGTCTACCATTTCAGGCGGTTGGATGAATATCCTACGTCTCCTAACCCTTCTTTCCTTCTTCCTCACCTCTTCTTCTTCCCCAACAGACCACCACATGGGCCGTACGGATACTCCGGTTGGATAAACATACTCTATGAACAAAAATTATGTGTCAGCGATAGGATGGCTGAGTTTCGTTTGTTCACATGCGACAGCACGTGTCAGTGAGGGTGCGTTCCCTTGGTTGGGTTTGGCGGCGCAAGGAGCGAAGTGTGAGGAGAGGCGGTGCAACCACAAGGCAGGAAGCGGCATCAGGTGAGGGTGCGGTGCTGACCATGACTGACCGTGGTGCAAGTGTACCTCCTTCTCATTTTGAAAACTTTAGGCAAGCTTGGCAAAATGTGTGGCGAAGTTTGGCAATGCAAGGCCTAGACCCAAACAGGATAAGTATCGTACTACCTACTGTCGGTTTATTGGCCCCCATTGTATTTTTGCCAAATTTTGACCATAGATTAAACTAAGAAAATGTTCACGCATGTCACCAAACATTATATTTTTCAAAACTATGTTCAAATACGAATCCAATGAGATAATTTTTCTTGACATGCATTAACATTTTGTTAGTTAAATCTTTAGTCAAAATTTGGCACAAACTATAAAAGGGACCTATAAACCAGGACGGAGGTAGTACGTACTAGGAGTACTAGTGTTAAAAAAGAAAGGCGGGGTTTTCCTTCGATACAAATCCTCATTTCACGTGTCAATTAATGTGTATTTTTTTCTGGAAAGACCAAAGAGCTAACCATCTCACTCCTCATAGCTTGATTAATGCAGCGCCATGCAAACGAACCTTCTCACTTCCGCATGCATGCAGGGGATATTAATGTCCTTGGTAACTAACCCCATCAATTTTGCCTCGATTAGTGTTAGTGGCCCTTTGCAAATTGTAATTTTGATATACTGGCCTTGCGTACAAAAATGGAGGTAGTAACTATATTTGAATTCCTTGCCCATTGCGGTGACGTCGATGACTTTTTTTGTGTGATTTGGCAAAGTGCGTTCGACGGAGAACACCATTGAGGGAGACCACGGTAAGTCGTTCGCAAGTGCCGCCTGCAAGCCGAGACAACCGCCTTATTTGCATCCAGGAAGTCCTTTACTAGTACTACTACCAGGAGTACTAGTGCGGTGAGATGGTTTCTCGAAGAAGACGATGGAGAAGCGGAGTCAGCGAAGAGTGAAATGATAGTTGCTTCGTCCATGCTTTGTGATTTGACGCCTCACTGCTTTGTGATTTGTGATAGAAGGGACAGGGGAGTAGACTCTGTGCTTGATGACCCACAAGTATAGGGGATCTATCGTAGTCCTTTCGATAAGTAAGAGTATCGAACCCAATGAGGAGCAGAAGGAAATGATAAGCGGTTTTCAAAGAAGGTATTCTCTACAAGTATCAAATAAGTGGTAACAGATAGTTTTGTGATAAGATAAATTGTAACGAGCAACAAGTAACAAAAGTAAATAAAGTGCAGCAAGGTGGCCCAATCCTTTTTGTAGCAAAGGACAAGCCTGGACAAACTCTTATAATAGGAAAAGTGCTCCCGAGGACACATGGGAATATCGTCAAGCTAGTTTTCATCACGCTCATATGATTCGCGTTCGGTACATTGATAATCTGATATGTGGGTGGACCGGAGCTTGGGTGCTGTTCTTACTTGAACAAACATCCCACTTGTGATTAACCTCTATTGCAAGCATCCGCAACTACAACAAAAGTATTAAGGTAAACCTAACCACAAAGATGAAACATATGGATCCAAATTAGGCCCCTTACGAAGCAATGCATAAACTAGGGTTTAAGCACATCACTCTAGCAACCCATCATCTACTTATTACTTCCCAATGCCTTCCTCTAGGCCCAAATAATGGTGAAGTGTTATGTAGTCGACGTTCACATAACACCACTAGAGGCTAGACAACATACATCTTATCAAAATATCGAATCTAATACCAAATTCACATGACTACTAATAGCAAGACTTCTCCCTTGTCCTCGTGGAACAAACGTAACTACTCACAAAGCATATTCATGTTCATAATCAGAGGGGTAATAATATGCATATAGGATCTGAACATATGATCTTCCACGGATAAACCAACTAGCATCAACTACAAAGAGTAATCAACACTACTAGCAACCTACTAGCACCAATCCCGGACTTGGAGACAAGAATTGGATACAAGAGATGAACTAGGGTTTGGAGATGAGATGGTCTTGGTGAAGATGTTGATGGAGATTGCCCTCTCGATGAGAGGAGCATTGGTGATGACGATGGTGATGATTTCCTCCCGGAGGGAAGTGTCCCCAGGAAAAGCTCAAGTGAGCCCTAGATTGGTCCCGCCAATGTTCCGCCTCGTGGCGGCGGAGTTTCGTCCCGAAAGGTTCTCTGCTATTTGTTTCTCATCGAAAGACTTCATATGTGAGAAGATGGACGTCGGAGAGCCACCAGGGGGCCCACGAGGTAGGGGGCGCGCCCCCCACCCTCGTGAGCAGGGTGTGGGCCCCGGGCCTTCATCGTTGGCGATGATTTTTCTTTATTTATTCTAAAGTATTCCGTGGAGTTTCAGGACTGTTGGAGTTGCAGAATAGTCCTTCAATATTTGCTCCTTTTCCAAAGAATTCCGGCTCTTGCCGGCTTTCTCCCTCTTCATGTAAACCTTGTAAAATAAGAGAGAATAGCCATAAGTATTGTGACATAACATGAAATAACAGCCCATAATGCAATAAATATTGACATAAAAGCATGATGCAAAATGGACGTATCAACTCCCCCAAGCTTAGACCTCGCCTGTCCTCAAGCAAAAGGCCGATAACAATAAATATGTCCTCATGTTTAGAGGTAGAGGCGTCGATAAAAACAAAATACGGACATGAAGGCATCATGATTATTTCATAACAAAGAACATAAATAGATTTTGTCATATGATTACTCATGTTCAAGTAATGACCCATTCACAAAGCCAAGGCATGAATCAGAAACATTATTGGGCACTAACAATTATAATCTCAGTCATTGAAGCAATTGCAATTTGTCATAACATCGAAAAAGTCTATGTCAGAGCTTAAAAGCAAGTCCACATACTCAACTATCATTTAGTCCGGCTATAGTTGCTAGCACTCACGCCGATACTTGTGGTTACGGAGTTTTAATGGGACACAGAGAAAGATAGGGGCTTATAGTTTTGCCCCACAACCTTTACCTCAAGGGTAATGTCAACAATAACAATTCATGCTCCCCCACATCCAATTAGATATGTATATCATACTCTTTCCTGCTGAGCTTGCCAAAGGATAAAATGAAAAGGAAGGGTGAAGATCACCATGACTTTTGCAATAGGTAGAGGATAATAATAAAAGATAGGCCCTTCGCAGAGGGAAGCAGAGGTTGCCATGCGCTTTTATGGTTGGATGCACAAAATCTTAATGCAAAAGAACGCCACTTTATATTGCCCCTTGTATGTGAACCTTTATTATGCAGTCCGTCGCTTTTATTGCATCCACAACAAGTTCGCATAAAGCTTATTTCTCTGCACTAATAAGTCATGCATATTTAGAGAGCAATTTTATTGCTTGCACCGATGACAACTTACTTGAAGGATCTTCCGAATCCATAGGTAGATATGGTGGACTCTCATGGCTAAACTGGTTTGAGGGTATTTGGAAGCACAAGTAGTATCTTTACTTGGTGCTGAGAATTTGGCTAGCATGAGGGGGAAAGGCAAGCTCAACATGTTAGAGGATCCATGACAACATACTTTATCTCAGATACAAGAAAACATAACTCATTACGTTGTCTTCCTTGTCCAACATCAACTCTTTAGCATGTCATATTTTAATGAGTGCTCCCAATCATAAAAGATGTCAATGATAATATATCTATATGTGAAACCTCTCTTTCCTTATTACTTCCTATTAATTGCAACAATGACCAAAGCTATATTTGCCAACTCCCAACAATTTTAATCATCATACTCTTTTATGTGGAGTCATCACTTTCACTAAGATCAATATGAACTCTTTGATTCTTTTTATCCTTTTTCCACTAATCACCCCAGATCATGGCAAAATACTCAAGCCCTTGACTCAACACTAATCTTTATTATATAGCTCACGGACTCGATTACAAAGAAAGATCATAAAGCAGAACTCAAAACTAGATCATCCCACGACTTTATTCTACTAAATCAAGATACTACTAATAGGATCGAACTGAGAAAAACTGTAAAGATAGGAGTTGTGATGGTGATACGATACCGGGGCACCTCCCCCAAGCTTGGCAGTTGCCAAGGGGAGTGCCCATACCCATGTGATTATGTCTCCTTTGTTGTTGGCGATGCAGGCTTGACCTTCTCTTTCTCCAACTTACGTCTGAGGGTGAAGTTATCAATCCTCAACTCATCATTCTCGATCTCAAGCTTTATTATCCTTTTGCATAATGCCTCTTTGCTTTCTTGCTTGAAGCGAGGGGGAACTGGTTCATCTTCATCTTCCTCATCAGGGTACCATATATATGGATAGGTATCCTTGAATATGTTTTTATCTAAAGGCCGGTAAGAAACTGGGCAATCCTCCTCTGAATATTGAGACGACATGTTGATCTAACCTGCAGTAGGACAGCTAGAAACAAAAACAGAAGATATTTGTGTGATACGGAGTCAAAACCTTCGGAGAATATATAATGAATTTTTACCGACCAAAATACGATCGTGCAAGAAGAACGGAGTCCTGAGGGCACACAAGGTGCTCACGAGGGGGGCGCGCCTCCACCCTCGTAGAGGCCTCGTGTCCTCCCGGACTGCTACTTATTTTTCTATTTTTCTAAATATTCCAAAACGGAGAAATATTGCCTTAAAAATTGTTTTGGAGTCGGTTTACTTATACTGCCACATACCTATTCCTATTCGAGTCGGGAACGCTCGAAAAGTGTCCTTTATGTACTCCTCCGGTCACGGTTTCAATAATATTAGTTTCAACATTTATAGGATTACACGAGATATAGTGTTTGATCCTTTGACCGCTTACCACCTTCGGATTTGTGCTCATGGTTGTTAATTTTTATGGCACCTAACGATAGACCTCCTCGATAACGAGGGACCTTCCCACTTAGAGAGAAGTTTTCCTGCAAAAATCTTAAACGAGAGTTGTATAGCAATACATAATCACCGACATTAAACTCCCGCTTTTGTATCCTTTTGTCATGCCATCTTTTAACCTTTTCTTTAAACAACTTGGCATTTTCATAAGCTTGGGCTCTCCATTCATCAAGTGAGCTAATATCAAATAACCTCTTCTCACCAGCAAGTTTGAAATCATGGTTGAGCTCTTTAATAGCCCAATATGCCTTATGTTCTAATTCGAGAGGTAAGTGACAAGATTTTCCATAGACCATTTCGTAAGGAGACATACCCATAGGATTTTTATAAGCAGTTCTAGAGGCCCATAATGCATCATCAAGTTTCTTGCACCAATTCTTTCTAGACCTATTGATGTCTTTTGTAAAATTAGTTTGAGCTCCCTATTGCTCAATTCAGTTGACCACTAGACATGCGGGTGATAAGGAGATGCAATTCTATGATTAACGTCAGATTTAGCAAGCATCTTACTGAAAGCACCTGCATGAATAAAGTGTGAACCACCATCAGTCATTAAGTATCTAGGGACTCCAAACCTCGGAAAAATAACTTCCTTAAGCATTTTAATAGAAGTGTTATGATCATCACTACTTGCTGGAATAGCTTCTACCCACTTAGTAACGTAATCAACAGCAACTAGAATATGAGTATAACCATTAGAGGCAGGAAAAGGTCCCATATAATCAAAGCCCCAAACATCAAATGGCTCAATAACAAGTGAATAATTCATAGGCATTTCTTGACGTCTACTGACATTCATCGCAAGACAAAACAAACTTACGGGCATCCTTGAAGAGAGTAGGCCAATAAAAACCGGATTGCAATACCTTATGTGCAGCTCTGTCTCCAGCGTGATGTCCTCCATAAGCTTCGGAGTGACACTTGCGTAGGATCTATTCCTGTTCATGCTCAAGTACACAACATCTAATGACACCATCTACTCCTTCTTTATAAAGATGTGGGTCATCCCAAAAGTAATGTCGCAAGACATAGAAAAACTTTTTCTTTGCCGGTATGTGAAGCTAGGTGGTATAAATTTAGCAACAATATAATTAGCATAATCAGCATACCAAGGAGTGCTACGAGAAGTACTTATGACATTAGTTGCTCATCGTGAAAGCTATCATCAATAGGTAGTGGGTCATCAAGAACATTCTCTAGCCTAGACAAGTTGTTCCAAGAACGGGGTTCTCAGCTCCTTTCTATCAACAATATGTAAATCAAATTCTTGAAGCAGGAGAACCCATCTAATAAGTCTAGGTTTTGCATCCTTCTTTTCCATAAGATATTTAATAGCCGCATGATCGGTGTGAATAGTAACTTTGGAATCAACAATATAAGGTCTAAACTTATCACACGCAAACACCACTGCTAAAAATTCCTTTTCGGTAGTAGCATAATTTCTTTGAGCATTGTCTAGAGTCTTACTAGCATAACGGATAACATTCAATTTCTTATCAACTCTTTGCCCTAGAACAGCACCTACAAAGCATAATCACTAGCATCACACATAATTTCAAAGGGTAAATTCCAATCAAATCGGGTTGAACAATAGGTGCAGAGACTAATGCTTTTTAAGTATTTCAAATGCTTCTACACAATCATCATCAAAGACAAGCGGTACATCTTTTGTTATAAATTAGTCAGAGGTCGAGAGATTTTTGAGAAGTCCTTAATGAACCTCCTATAAAATCCGGCGTGACCAAGGAAACTTCTTATACCTTTGATGTCCTTTGGACATGGCATCTTTTCAATAGCATCAACCTTGGCTTTATCAACTTCAATACCTCTTTCGTAAACTTTGTGCCCCAAGAAATACCTTCATTAACCATAAAGTGGCACTTTTCCCAATTCAAGACAAGATTAGTTTTTCTTCACATCTCTGCAAAACTCGATCAAGATTGCTCAAGCAATCATCAAAAGAGGAACCATAGACGGAAAAGTCGTCCATGAAAACCTCACAAATCTTTTCACGAAAGTCGAGAATATAGCCATCATGCATCTTTGAAAGGTAGCGGTGCATTACATAAACCAAAAGGCATACGCCTATAAGCAAAAGTACCAAAAGGGCATGTAAAAGTAGTCTTGATTGATCTTTAGCCGAATACGGTATTTGAGAGAAACCAGAATAACCATCCAGAAAGCAATAATGTGTATGTTTGCATAGTCTTTCTAGCATTTAATCAATAAAAGGTAAAGGGTAATGATCTTTCTTAGTAGCCTTATTTAATTTACGGAAATCAATTACCATCCTATAACCTGTGATAATTCTTTGAGGGATCAATTCATCTTTATCATTAGGGACAACAATAATACCTCCCTTCTTAGGGACACAATGGACAGGACTTACCCATGACTATCAAAGAACGAGATAAATTATACCGCCTCCGTGAGCTTGAGTATTTCTTTTCTTACAACTTCTTTCATTTTAGGATTCAAACGTCGTTGAGTATCACGAACTGGTTTGGCATCCGCTTCCAAATTTATTTTATGTTGACATAGAGTGGGACTAATGCCCTTAAGATCATCGAGAATATACCCAATAGCAAAGACGGTGCTTCTTCGTAGTTTTCAATAATCTTTCTTCTTCATGCTCCGAAAGGTTAGCACTAATAATAACAGGTATATTTCCTTTTCATCAAGATAAGCATATTTAAGATTATCAGCAACGGTTTAAGCTCAAACATCGGGTCACCCTTGGGTGGAGGAGGATCCCCTAGGATTTCAACAGGCAAATTATGTTGCAGAATAGGTTCCTGTTTAAAGAATACTTCATCTATTTCCCTTCTTTTATTCATGAACATCTCATTTTCATGGTCTAGCAAATAGTGTTCCAAGGGATCACTAGGAGGTACGGCAATAGAAGCAAGACCAATAATTTCATCCTTACTAGGCAATTCTTCCTCACGATGTTGTTTACTAAATTTAGAGAAATTAAACTCATGAACCATATCATCCAAGCCAACAGTAATAACATTCTTTTTGCAGTCTATCGTAGCATTAACAAGATTCAAGAAGGGTCTACCAAAATAATGGGACAAAAGCTATCTTGTGGAGAACCAAGAACAAGGAAATCAGCGGATATTTGGTTTTTCCACACAAGACTTCAACATCTCTAACAATTCCCATTGCAGATATAGTATCTCTATTGGCAAGTTTAATTGTAACATCAATATCTTCTAACTTCAGAGGTGCGATATCATGCATAATTTCTTTATATAAGTCAATGGGTATAACACTAGCACTAGCACCCATATCACACAAGCCATGATAACAATGATCTCCTATTTTAATGTAAATAACAGGCACGCCTACCATGTGTCTATGTTTATCTTTAACACAAGGTTTAGCAATTCTAGCAGTTTCACCACGGAATTCGATAACATGCCCATCGATATTATCGACAAGAGATCTTTAACAATGGCAATATTAGGTTCTACTTTGACTTGTTCAGAGGTGTATAAGTCCTAATATTGCTTTTACTTAACAACAGTTGAAGCTTTAGCATGATCCTTCATTCTAACAGGAAAAGGGGGTTTCTCAACATAAGAAGTAGGAACAATAGGATAATTATAAGTGACAGTCTTTTCTTCAACTTTAATAGGTGCAACTACTTTTACTTCTATGGGAGGATGATATTTAAACCACTTCTCCTTGGGGAGATCAACGTAAGTAGCAAAAGATTCACGTAAAGAAGCTACTATATCAGAGTCAAGTCCATATTTAGTGCTAAACTTACGGAAAATATCGGTATCCATAAAAGATTTAACACAATCAAACTTAGGTGTCATACCTGACTCCTTACCTTCGCCGAGGTCCCAATCTTGAGTTGCGTTTAATTCTATCCAATAAATTTCATCCAAATTCAATAGGCTTCATCATAAAAGAGCCAGCACAAGAAGTATCGAGCATGGTGCGATTGTTATCAGAAAGCCGAGCATAAAAATTCTGGAGAATTGTGAATTTTGAGAGCTCATGATTGGGGCATGAATATAACATTGATTTAAGCCTCCCCCAAGCTTGAGCGATGCTTTCTCCTTCGCGAGGCCAAAAATTATATATATAATTGCGATCACGATGAACAAGATGCATAGAGTAATACTTTTGATGAAATTCCAATTTCACTCTTTTATAGTTCCATGATCTCGTATCATCACATAGCCTATACCATGTCAATCGTTTCCTCCAAAGATAAAGGGAAAGCCTTCTTCTTAACAACATCATCGGGTATACCGCAAGCTTAAATAGTCCACAAATATCATCCACAAAGCGTAGATGTTCGTCAGATGCTTTGTTCCATCTCCGCGAAAGTGTTAGCTAGCAGTTTTTCCATCATACCAAGGAAATTCAAAAGGAGTTTCATTTTCAATAGGTTCAGTAGGTTGAGGAACAACCCTTGGCTCAACCGGACGGGGTGAAGATACCTTAACAAGCCCTCAAACAATTACTTTCCATAGTAACGAGTGACAGAAAATTTCAGCACACTAAATAAATTTTTCCTTACCAAATTCCACCTACCAAAGGCGCTTCACTCCCGCAACGGCGCCAGGAAAAAGAGTCTTGATGACCCACAAGTATAGGGGATCTATCGTAGTCCTTTCGATAAGTAAGAGTGTCGAACCCAACGAGGAGCAAAAGGAAATGATAAGCGGTTTCAGTAAGGTATTCTCTGCAAATCTTGAAATAAGTGGTAACAGATAGTTTTGTGATAGGATAAATTGTAATGAGCAACAAGTAAGAAAAGTAAATAAAGTGCAGCAAGGTGGCCCAATCCTTTTTGTAGCAAAGGACAAGCCTGGACAAACTCTTATAATAGGAAAAGCGCTCCCGAGGACACATGGGAATATCGTCAAGCTAGTTTTCATCACGCTCATATGATTCGCGTTCGGTACTTTGATAATCTGATATGTGGGTGGACCGGAGCTTGGGTGTTGTTCTTACTTGAACAAACATCCCAGTTGTGATTAACCTCTATTGCAAGCATCCGCAACTACAACAAAAGTATTAATGTAAACCTAACCACGGCATGAAACATATGGATCCAAATCAGCCCCTTACGAAGCAACGCATAAACTAGGGTTTAAGTCATCACTCTAGCAACACATCATCTACTTATTCCTTCCCAATGCCTTCCTCTAGGCCCAAATAATGGTGAAGTGTTATGTAGTCGACGTTCACATAACACCACTAGAGGCTAGACAACATACATCTTATCAAAATATCGAACGAATACCAAATTCACATGACTACTAATAGCAAGACTTCTCCCTTGTCCTCAGGATCAATCGTAACTACTCACAAAGCATATTCATGTTCATAATCGAGGGGTAATAATATGCATATAGGATCTGAACATATGATCTTTTCACCAAATAAACCAACTAGCATCAACTACAAAGAGTAATCAACACTACTAGCAACCTACTAGCACCAATCCCGGACTTGGAGACAAGAATTGGATACAAGAGATGAACTAGGGTTTGGAGATGAGATGGTGCTGGTGAAGATGTTGATGGAGATTGCCCTCTCCCGATGAGAGGAGCGTTGGTGATGACGATGGTGATGATTTCCCTCCCGAGGGAAGTGTCCCCGGCCCGGAAAAGCTCACGGAGCCCTAGATTGGTCCGCCAATGTTCCGCCTCGTGGCGTGAGTCTCGTCCCGAAAGGTTCTCTGCTATTTTTTCTCATCGAAAGACTTCATATATGAGAAGATGGACGCCGGAGAGCCACCAGGGCGCACGAGGTGAGGCGCCCGGGGCTCCCCACCCTCGTGAGCAGGGTGTGGGCGGCATGGCCTTCATTTTTTGTGTCGATTTTTCTTTATTTATTCTTAGGTATTACGTGGAGTTTCAGGACTTTTGGAGTTGCGCAGAATAGTCCTTCAATATTTGCTCCTTTTCCAGCCCAGAATTCCAGCTGGTGGCATTCTCCCTCTTCATGTAAACCTTGTAAAATAAGAGAGAATAGCCATAAGTATTATGACATAACGTGAAATAACAGCCCATAATGCAATAAATATTGACATAAAAGCATGATGCAAAATGGACGTAACAGTGCTCTATACTATACTACTCCTACATGCGTCCAAGCATGGGAGAAACAGGAGAGACGTTGCATTTTTCTATTCCTTCAATCAATCAATCAGGGAGCTTCGGTTCCATCTTTTTAGCTTTGGCAACGCCGTCCACAATGGTTTCCACGATGCCAAAAGCTATTTTCACATTTGGCTACACATTGTGGATGCCCTTAACCGTGCCACTTGGTTTTGCTCCTGTGTGCTATCTATACAAATCTCAATTATATTGATCTAAAAAATTATAGAATCAAAGATTAGTAAAAAGGAGGTGATTTTGCCGCGCGGATGGCAGGGGAGGTTTCTTATTTTCGGAGGACGTTGTCCTGGCGGTTTGCTAACATGCGGTCCCACGTGTCAGTGCTTTACCAAGCTGATCCGCGTCCCACATGAGGCAGAACAACGGCAGAAGCAACACGTGGTTAAGTTGAAGAAGATGAGGGAGAAGCGGATTCAAGAACGAGTGAAATGATGGTTGCTTCGTCCCTCCAACTTATTCTTTTAGCATTATTACTTCGTCCCTCCAACTTAATGCGGGAAAGGTGCAGCTTTGTGATTTGACGCCTCATTGCTCATTACTACGCCGGCGCCATGACTGGGTGCTTCACCCCGCTGCTCTGCACCGTATTCGGTATGGCACGTGGACCCGGTAGCTTGATGTCCCACATGTCGGCGAAAGGGACTAGAAAGATTTATGAAAGCGAGCGCTCCACTCTTACGACGGACTAGACGACATGATGGCCTAGTGAACTGTCACTTGTACTATATAGTACTATAGTTTTGCTGTTTCGCACGATCCATCGATGAAAACCCGATTAAACAGGAAAGGGCGGGATTTTTCCCGCCGTAGATGATAATCTTGGCCTTACATTTCAAAGGCAATTTTAATGTATGGAAACTGAATAATTATAAGTAACAATATGATATCTAGTAAAACTAAAAACACATATGATTTATTGTATTAGAGTGTAGTAGTAGTCTTTGTATTGCATAGTTGTTAGATGTAACATGCGAGAACGTGTAGAGATGTAGGTTTGGAGGGCCTACGAGAGAGAAAAGCGTAGTATGGTCATCGAACTTCGAATAAGCTGATTACGGTCACTATATACGCTTTTGGCGGTGATTATCCGTCACTTGCTCACAGCTTCAAGATCGGATTGCACTCCGTTGACCGCCAAATAGTCTGCGTGGCGCCATGTTGACTAGTTAAATTGACCACGTTCCTTGTGAGTCCCACAGCCGATTCGCATAGGGAAAAGGTCGAGATAAACACAAATTTACGCTTGGTAGCGACAAAGGCTCCAACCCGTGCGGCGGGAATCTCCTGGTTGTGTATGTATGCATCCGAGGGCTGATGTGTGCGCATGCACGTGTAGGTTGAGCACTTGAGCGTGGGAGTGTGTGTTGGTCGTGTGGCGTATTGGTGTGTGCATGCATGCGTGCGTGTGTGCGTGTGAGTGTTGCGTGCGTGCGTGGCTGCGTGTGTACGTGTGAGTGTTGCGTGCGTGCGTGGGTGCATGTGTTTGTGTGAGTGTTGCGTGGATGGAGTTCATGTGCATGCGTGCGTGTGTGTATAATCACCACACCAGCTCATGTGTGTTAAAACAGACGGCTCAGCACACCAATACAAGGCCACCTTGTCCGCTGTGCCCACGGTCATGACTTCGCACCACCGTCAAAATATTTTTTTGTCGTTTGTTTTCATTCTTACTAGCAAGATGCCCGTGCGTTGCACGTAACATCAAGATGCATTTGTATGACTTGTTTATCTTGTGAGAGAAAAGGATGAACGAGGGAAGGCCTTATTTGCGAATGTGGAGAGGTGTGTGGGTACCTTTTTGCAAAACTGCCTTAGTTTCTTTCCTATCCGTCAGATATAAATCGGACGGCCTATATTGCAAGATGGCAGGCACACCATCATCACCAACTCTGTTTTTTATAAGAGTGTATTTTATGTATTTTGTAATAGTGTAGATGTAGAGTAGATACAAGTCGACAGGTGGGCACGATTTTAGTGAGATAATGTGATTCAACACTAGATTAGGTGCCACGTGGAGCGCTCAACTAGTCAACTAGTCATGAGCAAATACAAAGTTGTACGGTGAGCCCGTGACTGTATAATAACCACTAAACATAAACGATGACCGTAATGAGTGGATTATGAAGTCCAATGTATGTATCGTGCTTTCACTTCAAATACAATGATCGTCATTGCATATATCGCGAGAGAAAGATGAAACACGCGTGAATTTTCTGGGGGCTTATTTTTAGAGGACATGGAGATAGTTTTGTGTGCATACGTGAAAGGCGTCTGGGGGTATCACGATGGAGAGAGAGATGCTCTTCGTTTCTCTTTATTATGACTAACTTTGTATATAGTATAAAAATATACAAATTCACAGTGTGGAATAAAGATCATTGTGCGCACAATGCAATGCAAATTAGCGTTCGTACTCCTCCATATAACTTTGTAATGTTGTATATATGTAGAAACTCTAAAATAATTTCTTGGCCACACTTTATTCAAAAGGAATGTTGTATGCGAAATAAACATGAAGAGAGGGCTTTTTAGATCAATGGGGTACGTGATGTAACATGTGTGAATGTGTAGTTGATGCATTTGGCGGGGCCTAGAGAGGTATGTGTGTGTATTACGTATTCGAGAGAGGCGGGGGCCGACGGGGGGGGTGTGGGGGTGGGAGAGATAGCACGAGAAATGAGGGTGGTCTAGAGAGAGAGAGCCGAATATGATGTCACGACAAGAGATTCCATTCCCTTGAGTGTGTATATGCAAGGGGGGAGGGAATAGAGGCACCAGGAGAATTTTTCTGTCTGTGTGGTGTTTGTGTTGGTATGTGTGGGTGTGAGAAGATAATGAGACGTGGGGGCAGAGGGTGTGTCACCGCGTGAGGTCCGGTGGGTCAAGGTGAGGCCCTTTGTTCGGTTCCGTCCTGCGCCACATTGGTCGGCCCATGACACATTTAGGAAGACCCATGGACGACTAGTCGTACAAGACAAAGATAGCAGAATTGTGAAGGACTCTGTGTCCAATCGACAAAGCCGGCTAGGATTGGTAACCCTAGGTTCTCGGACTAAGGTAACCCCTCTATCTCTGATATTACTATTCATCGAACCTAACTTTAAGGGGCATCCTACAGAATGCTCTACTAGAATCATACTCGTCAATTAGGAAGAGAGGTGTGAGATAATGCGTGAGAGACAGGCGTAAAGATAATGTGCATACATGAGACACGTAGGCAGGTCCATGTATATAGAAAGGGTCGATGAGGATTGTGCGTGTGTATGTTTGCGAGAGAAAGAGTGCTTGTGATAAAGGTTAGTGAAAACAGTTGTAAATGGTTACGAGAGGGAGGGAGGGTTATATCTAGAGAATGTGTGCGAGAAAGACACCTCGAGAGAGTGTGTGAGCATGTGTGAGAGACCACCAATGGAGAGTGAAACTACACATAAAAGACTCTACACATTGATTAAAGATATAAATTGTATCCAAATATTAGGATGGGATCATGATATTTGCAATTCGCGTAAGGAGCGGTCATTGATCCATCAGACATCTAGATTCTATCGAATTTGAGCATCTGTATGTTATTATTCGACACAATTGATCCACATAGTTAGTATTTTGAACTCCAGACAATGCATCGCTTTAGCAATCGAATATAAACGTGAGTATAGTTCATGTTGTGTGTGTAAAGCACATTATACATACGGAAGTTACACAATGGACATTTATAAATAGCTACCTATGAAATAGTATACATTTGAATTCAACCTAAGGTGGTTTAAAAAATCGAATTCAACATGAAGTCCATTCAATTATTTGAATTTGATATCATGGCATTTGTAAACCATACCTAAACTATGGGGGTACCAATCTTTGCTCTGATTTTGTACATAATAGCATATGTAGTCGTGTACAAAATAGATTCAAATTTAGCTCCTCCAGTCCAAATAATCGTAGTTATAGGATTTTCAAGTGTCAAAATTCAAAAGGAAGCGGATAATTTAATGAGGTTTTCAAACATACAAGGTCAAATATAACGTTGTCTATTTAGGTCAATCCTCATAGTTCAAGAGTACTCTAAACGTGAATGCTTGTGTTTCAAAATTTGAGCGAAGAAGCGTAAAAGAGCCTCTACTACTTGAGAAACCGCGTGAGACCAATGTTTGGTAGTACAAGGAAATTATTTTTCTAATAACTCCGACACTGTGAAACCTACCGCCCGACGTCCAAAGGTCTAAACCGGGGTAGGTTTGTAGCTTCATCTAGACGCCACGCAACCGCCTCAAAAACATTCATACACAATGGCCACCTAAGCACACATGCCTTGTGACCAAAATCGCTCCCGCCCACTATTTGGGACACACAGGATTACCATCCTACCCCACCCATAGTAGGTCCGAATTTAAGAGGGGGAAAAGTTTGTACTTTCCCCAAATTTCAAACAAGCGCGTCCCATCTTCTGCTCAAAAAGCCAAAAACAAGCGCCCCCTGCATCAAACATGGTTCCCCCACCCGTCCGATTCCCCATTACGTACTCGTGGGCGCCAAAACTACCTCTCCACCAACCATGAAACCCGGCGTCCTCATCCGCCACCCCATCCCACCCATCAACCGCCGCCCTCCTCCATCACGCCGGAGCCGATACCCGACGTCGTTGCCGTCACCGCAACCTCAACCGCAATGCCCTCCACGGCTAGTAGTTGAAGCCAAGGCCGAGCCGTCCGTACCCGAGCCAGTTCAACCACGCCGTCCTGCGCCTCACCGCTGCCGCTCCAACTTCGCCACCCTCCACCGCACCGGAGTTGTTCCTGCTACGCCGTCATTCGCCACCTTGGATCTGCTTCCTCCGCCGACATACAGCCACGGCAACACGGTCAACAATTTGGCCATGGGTTCGCCCAAGCACGCACCCTCCGTAACCATCGGTTTCCCGGTAAAACAAGAAGATCGGTAGCGACATGTGGAGGTGACCACACCGCAACCAGAAGAAGGTACTCCTCTTCCCTTATTCGTGCAAATCTTACGTGCTGCTTGCATGGTATTCATCCCACGAAGACACTAGTTGACCGCTTCTTCTTGATACTAGATGTTCCTAGTAACTCGCGATGCACAAGGTTTCTCCTCATATACTATTTCACCTTAGCTAGAGGTCCGTTGCCCCCCTGAATTTAAATTTCTGGCTAGTTGATTCCCAATTAACGGAAGCATTCCCGTGTAACGGCTTAGTACGACTATTACGCCGGGAAGCAGCGCTGGTGTTTATCTTAGGCGTCTGCGGCCTAGAAACTCTTGGCGCCCGATCTGGAGGTCGGCCGGGATTAAAGGGATGGCTTGGGGGCGCTGCCAAGCACGGCGGTGGTGTGAGGTCGATGGGAGGGTGGGGCGGCGGAGGCATAGGTCTGGGCCGGTGGTCGTTGGCGGTTCGTGAAAGATCGTCAACAGTGACTGGCGGGAGGTAGACGAAGGCCATCTGCCCGTTCCTTATAGATCGGACGGTTCATTAAAAAAAATCAACTGACCTATTTATTTTTAGTCGACTGTTATCTTAGATATGACCACATGTGGTGGTGTCTTTGGAGGAGTACACTGCATTTCTGTGCTCATATATTACAAAATCATACGGAGTAGAATCTAATTTTGTTTGCCATGCAATGTTGTAGAGCTATCATATGTCTCCTGTCATTTATTTTTAAGCCACCTACTATCTGCTACTTTTACAAAGGCACTAGTTCTCGCACACACTTCACCCATACTCTCACTATTGTGTTTTTATGCAAGGGTATTTAGGACTCTCCTGCCAAAGAGAAGCAGCAAAGAAAAGAGAGAAGTCGCTCGACTTGGTATACGGGTAGGCAAGACACGTTATAACGCTTATAAAGGGTGCGATGTCAGCAGACGGAGACAGTAAACGTAGCTACGTAGTTGATGACCTCGCCGCAATGAACCACCATCCTGTGTGCTTGCTTTAACTTCAGCGGTGTCATATGTGGTTGCATGTTGGTGTCTAGCTTGTATTCGAAAGGCTGAAGTTGGTCTTTATTAAGATAAGGAAAGATATTTTTACATGAACCACCATCCCGTGAGCACCAGAAGACAAATAGCTAGTCAGGGCACTGGCCGAGCCAGTGACAAGCCCAAAGAAAACAGGGCATCACTGGAAGCCAACTAAAAAGCCGCGATGGTGGCGAAGCAGCCTGCCTCCCACCGGGCTCTCGTGTCCTAGATGATCATGTTCACCACTCCAGTAGGATGTCTAGCTTGTATTGCTTCCAATTTGGTTAAATTGCATCTGCTTAGCTTACACATTATACCTTTGAATATGACATGCCTTTTCTGTTTTTGGTACATACTAGTACATACGTGTATTAACCATGTTCTTAGATCAAACTAATGTTCTTGTGGATCCCTCATCAATCACTTATGACGAGGCAGGCAAGGGGACTACTCCTCATTTAAAGAATGCAGCGTCAGCCTCCCGACATGATTCTCAAGAAACAGAAATGCTAGATGAAGATAGTGAACGTAGCTTTGTAGTTGATTACAGCATTTCCCCTACACTAGCATTGCAGGTGCTTGCTCTAACTTGGCAGCGTGATATGTGGTTGCATGTTGCATATGGTGTCTAGATTGTAATTCTTCCAATCTAGTTAAACTGCAAGTGCTAGTCTGCAAAGCTTATACTCATGTAAAAGTGACATTATACCTGTTAATGTGACATGCCTTCCTGTATTTAGTACATAGTACATCTGTCTATTAAGCATGTCCTTACATAAAACTATTGTTTTTTTGTATCCCGCATCAATCAATATGACGAGACACCTTTAGTATATGGAGTGCGATATTAGTTGCATCTTTCATATGATTTATAGCATGCTGCGCTTCTAATTTGTTGAAATTCCATTTATGATGGGACGCTTTTAACATGGCAGTTATATTGGTTGCATCTTTCATGTGGTGTCTAGTTTGCATTGCTTCTTATTTGCTGGAATGGTTTCTGCTTTGTTTACACAAACAGTTGTGAACATGACATGCCGTCCTGTTTTTCATACATATTCCATCCTGGTATCATGTGTTTGCCTTACATCAAAGTAGTGATTGTCAGTATCATGCATGAATGAGTTATGAAGAGAGAATTTTATTGCTTTTTCTTGTCGGTTTTACTTGACAATTCAAAATCAATAAAGTGGAAGGAAGTTAGCAAGGCAGCGGATAAAGGTGCTCCTTCCAAACGGAGGGCCTCTACAGTTTCTACTCCTCCACACCTCCAAGATGATTTCCAGGACAACACATGCATAGACACTCAACAAAGCTGTGTTTATGATGAGCACGTCTCCCCTAGTGGAGCATCACTGGTGCTCCCTCTAACTTGGCATTGTTATATGTGGTTGCATGTTATGTGTGATGTCTAGCTTGTATTGCTTCTAATTTTTTTGAATTCCATCTGCTTACTTTACACATTATACTTGAATAAGACACGTGTTCCTGCTTTCTAGAACATACAATATCTGTCTATCACACCATGTTCTTACATCAAATTACTACTGTTGTGTAACCTGCAACAATCACTTATCATAAGACACGTTTGACTTGGAGTGTGATATAGGTTACATCTCACATTCTTTTCTAGCTTGTACTACTAATTTGTTGAAATGGCACTTATGACGAGACAGTTTTAACTTGGTAGAGTGATATTATTTGCGTCTTTCATACGGTGTCTAGCTTTCATTGCTTCTAATTTGTTGAAATGCCTTCCCCTTAGTTTACACATCATAAGCTGTTAATATGCAATGCTGTGAATATGCAATAGCACTAATGACGAGAGACCTCTAACATGGTAGTGTGATGTTGTTTGCATCTTGCATATGATTTATTTCTTGTACTGCTTCACATTTGTTTAAATGCCATTTATCTTTGAGACACCATTAACTTGGCGGGCGATATTTGTAGCATCTTTCATATGTTGTCTACCTTCCATTGCATTGCTTCTAATTTGGTGAAATGTCTTCTTCTTAGTTTACACATCATAGTTATGGTTATCTCTTTCGTCCTGTTTTTCATACATATTACATCCTCCTATCATGTGGTTGTCTAACATCAAAGTTTTATTAAATGCGCATCACGCATCAATTTGTTACGAAGAACTAAATTTTATTCATTTTTCTTGTCGGCTTGACTTAACATGGCACGTAGAAAGAGGAAGAAAGCAGAGAATGGCGAGGGAATGAGAAGCGGATGAATCCTGCAGATTCTGCCGGTACTGTTGGTGCAATAGAAGGTGAAAGTCCGGTAGGAAAATTCTACAAACACGGAATCCCATGCTACACGAACTGCAAAAAAAGCCAAACAGAAACAAATAGCTGCCACCAAACAAGCAGAGACAGCCCTAGTTCTTGCAACACCTACCACAGTGCTACCAGCTGCACGACATACTCGTGTGTCAGTGAGCTAGCAGCACGTTCCCAAGCTCCCTTGCCACCTGACACTACTTCCCAAGCACTCTTGACACAAGACGAGTTGGCAATATCAGATGAACCTTGTGAGCTTCAACAGCAAGAAGGTAGTTGCTGGAGTCAAGTTACTGTTGCATGCTTCTTTATATGTAGTCTCACGGTTTGATGTACACTAACGCTTCCTATGTCTGTTGTTGGACTAGCACCTAGGCGCAAGAGGAAACAAACATCAGGGATAATGCTCGATAGGTTAACTAAATCTAGAGGAGGAAGAATGGAGATCCATTTTGAGGTAGGTTTAAAAAGGCCACGTGATGCTACAGAGTCAGCCAAGTTAGTATCAGAGGCAGCGGTTGCCGTTAGGTGTCATGTACGTATCCTCACAACATGGATTCAGTACAGGAATGACAAAGACGAAACCCAGTTCAACACCTTCCTCGACCATTTATCTGTAAGTATGGTTATGTATGGAAACTAGTAATATCATCTTGCTCTATCCCATACTTTCTAGGTTGCTGATAATGAGACTCCCATAATTTTCAATAGATGAGGTTCAAGTTGGATAGCCAAGATGATGCAACCAGACAAGCTTGCACCCATGTTTTCAAGTCTGCTCTGCGACGATTATCGGTATAACTTAAGGAAAACTCACTTTGAAGGCAAGGCTAATAGTGAACTTTCCCAAACATCTCTAGTGGAAAATATATCGGATGAAGGCTGGAGGGCCTTGTTAAACACCGGTCCGATCCAAGTATCGTGTACACTCATCGAAATCGGGAATTTGCCATCACCCGACTCTTTGCCATCTGCCGGTGATGGCAAAGAACGTCTTTGCCATCTCGCTTATAAAAAGCAGATGGCAAAGAACATGGTTGCCATCAGCCAATTCTTTGCCATCTCGCTAGTGGATGGCAAATAATCTTGCCATCTGCCCGAGATGGCAAAGAGGTGGGTAGGGTCCAAGTCGCAACGGCTTTGTCAACCCACCTCTTTGCCATCTCGCCAAATAGATGGCAAAGAATCTTTTTCCATCTGTTGGCGGATGGCAAAGAAGTGGGTGGAGCCCAACGGTAACGGCGCTATAACGGCCAGTAGCCCCACCTCTTTGCCATCGCGGCCGGATGGCAAGGCCCATATCTTTGCCATCACCAATGGGTCGGCAGGATGGCAAAGAGGTCGACCCCTCTCTCCAAGCCCGGCCCCTCCCCTCTCTCTCTCTTCCAGCCCGGCCCCACCCCCTCTCTCTCTGTCCCAACCTCACCCACCCACCATTGTCTAAAAAAAATATGCCCCCAACAAACCGCACCCTTCCCAGACGACCCCAGTAGCCGGCCCGGCCTTGCGCTGCCCGCCCGCTCCCGCCACGCAGCCCTCCCCGCCCCTCCCCGCCCCTCCCGCCACGCAGCCCTCCCCGCCCCTCCCCGCCCCTCCCGCCGCAGCTCACCTCCCCGCCTCCCGGCCACCGCGGCCCTCCCGCCCCTCCCCGCCCCTCCCGCCACAGCTCGCCCTAGCCCATCCCTCCACCGTAGCCCGTCGCAGCACCACCGCCTTGATCCCTCCACCGAGCCGAACCTCTCGCCCTCCTCGCCACCGCTGCCCCTCCGGCCACCTTGGCGTGCCCATGCCCGCCTTTCTCCATCGAGCCAGCCACGGCGCCGCCCCCTTCCGCAGCCCTCCTCCGCCAGCGCGCCCCTCCATCTGGCAAGTTTGTTCCATTCGAAATATACCCTCCATTCGGAAATTAATATTTGCCATCTAGAAAATATACTCCTTCCATTATGTATTATTCATCAAGAAGATGCAACGGTGGGTGCCAAAAAAGGCAAAAATGGTGTGAAAAAATTGTTCACATCAATTTTTTTGATTGGATAATGGTGGACTGCTGCTGTTTCAACACTTCGGAACATCAAGGAAAAAAGGGTTTAACTCTGTAGTCGCCTTGGTCTTTTGGTCCGTCTAGAAAGAGCGAACAATATAGTCTTTCACAATGCCCATCTTCCACTTCTAAAGCTTGTTGATTTAATAAATCTGAATGTCATTTATGGGTTCAGTGGAGCAAAGCAATTAGGCTCCCTACTCCCTGTTTTGTCTCTTGGGCAAAGCACATAGGCTCTCGCCTCCTGCTTTTGCCTCTTGACCGGTCATCACGTTTGTACTACCCTTGTACTTGGTTTCGTCTTAATATATGACATGCAGTTCTCCTGCATGGTTGAAAAAAATGCAAACAATGGACCAAATTGATGCTACATGAAGTCTATAAGCTTATGTGTTTTCTTTCTCACCAAAGGTAAATAATTAAACCACAGCTTAAATATATTTGTGGCTCTTGACAAGATTATCCGATAGGCTATGTAAGACATGTAAAAAATCAAATGATTTTACCATCTAAGATATGCATAATTAAATGCAAGTAAAATCAAAACTTTGGCAAGGGATGGGGCTCGTACATCCCAAACCTGCCAGATGGTTATATATGAATTTGGGAAATAGGTTAGGTTGCACATCAAGAAGAACTAATTCATTGTTAGACCCTTCCATATTTGAAGAACGGTATCCTCTCAAAGAAACAACACACGGAAACATGAGCATCTCGACTGGCAATGACAATATTTGTCGAACAAAATTTAGTTTGGATATTAATCAAGCACACAAATATGCAAAACTAGCAAATGTATAGGAACAGTGTGTGCCTTAGCATGTACGGGTTGCACAGGGAAAAACTACCAAAACTATGGTTTTTCTCAATTTTACCAAAACTACCTAGGTTTTTGGCTGGTGTTTCGCGGTGGTTTTCGGGTCATATATTTGTGAATTATTAGTTAGGTCATATATATACCAATATTGTTATGAAAAACATAATATATATTTGCGAAGATCGGGTGGATTTAAATATGCGCTTGTTTCATCGTTGTGAGGGTCTCGGTGTTCAACAACCTCCCGTGCGTTCGACGAGCTCCGCCCTGCGTTAGGTGGGTGAGCACAAATGACATCTCCTCCTCTCCCCTTCATTTGCTCTGTTCCGGTCTTCGTGCCAATGAAACTTGCTAGCTATAGGTGTATTCAATCATCGGTATGCGTGACCACTATCGTCTCCCGCTCGAAAGGGTTACATCTATAAATATGCATTCATTTGCATATTTATAACCGTAATTCTTCGAATTGTCCAACGTTATCCATGGACAGCTGAGTATGTGTAGATTGGGTTCGTTTTCCCATATGCTCTGCTCGGATCGTCACGAAATTTCGTCGGTGCCTCTACATTGTTCTCCGGGTACACATCCTCTCTCGCTATTGCCGAGACGTGTATCGAGAACAGCGGGAGGTGCTGCCAAATTTTGTGTCGGATCCGGAGCAGAAAGCATGGGAAAACGAACCCAATCTACACATACTCGGGTGGGATTAGGACCTATCTTTTACCTATCGCATTCTAGGGTTGCATGGACGTAATAAACCGAGAAACTTTATTAAGCGATGAATATGGTTTCTTTGAGTTATGTATGTATTTCTTGTGTGTCCATTAGCTAGGCAAGATGAGTGATCGTGCGTGGATGTACACCGGTCACCCTAGTCGAAAGACATGACCTCGAATGGATGACAAAAACCAAGGGGTTTA
The DNA here is from genome assembly GCA_021605145.1 of Aegilops bicornis. NCBI lineage: Eukaryota > Viridiplantae > Streptophyta > Magnoliopsida > Poales > Poaceae > Aegilops > Aegilops bicornis. Next base: position 262,106,530 of record CM038674.1, on the reverse strand, counting down.
TCGAGCCGCATTTGCAAATGGACGTAAAACAACACGGTGCCCTGTTTGAAAAGCGACAACGATCGTAAGATGTCGAGTTTGAAATGATCAAACACCTGCAGAAGTGGGGTTTTACGCCCGGTTATACGATGTGGACATTTCATGGTGAGTCGCCCAACGTTCGGAGCTGAGGAGGGCCGTCGTCGCACCGACGAGCATGGTACCGGGATGGAAGACATGGTGCAAGACTTTGATGATGCTCGGATTCGGACGATGAGATGGAGGAATCTGCAAAGGCCTTCAATGATATGTTGGAGTCTTGAGCGTCCTCTCCATGAGCACACCGAGCTTTGTCACCGGATGCCATCGCACAAGTAATGGCTCTGAAGGCTCAATTCAACTTGGGTAGAAGAATGCTATGACGCGATAGTGACACTATTCGGACGCTTTCTACCCAAAGGCCATATAATGCACGCAAACCTGTACCGGTCGGACAAAATCCTCCGTGGTACTTAAGATGCCCTATGAGAAGATAGATGCCCGTGAGAATGGATGTGCCTTATTTAGGCTCCGATATGCGGACTTGAACTATTGTCCCATTTGCAAGTCTTCCGGTATGTTGAGGTAGACAACGGTATGGGTGAGAAGAGTCGACCAAAATCCCCATTAACGTTCTTGGTATATGCCAATCATACCAAGACTTCAACGTCTATTCATGGTCGAAGAGGCGGCGAGACAGATGACATGGCACAAATTGGGCAAAAGAACCGAACGGGATGCAGATGGGAATCGATGATGGTACACACATCGGATGGTGCTTTGCATGGAAACACTTCGATGCATTGCATGATGAAAAGCGGCAGATCCAAGGAATCCTCGAGTAGCCGTCGGCCGACGGATGGGTTCAATGTGTTTGGTATGATGGCAGCCCAATACGGTTGTTGGCTGTGATTTGTCATTCCACTCAATCTCCCCGGACAGATTATGCAAAGAAAGAACATTTTCTTGACGTTGATAATTCGGGGCCCAACTATCCGGGAAGAATATGAATGTGTACATGCGGCCGCTTAAGGATGAACTGCAGGAAGCTTGGGATAATGGGATCAAGACATACGACGCCGCTACAAAAAAACATCCTAATGCGTGTGTGGTACATGTACTCGATGCATGACTTGCCGGCGTATGCGCTATTCGTTGGCTGGTCTGTGCATGGTAGGTTCCCGTGCCCCACATGCAAGGCAACTCTTGAGTTTCGGCTTACTGCGGGTGGCAAGTTTTCTTGCTTGACATGCATAGGCAGTTCCTGGATCCTCACCATAAGTTCGGAAAAGACAAGAAGAACTTCATCAAAGGTAGAGATGTCAAAACTACGCACCACTGCATTGACAGGCCAGCAGACCTGGATCAGTTAAATGCTCTCGAGCCAGATCCAGAGCGTCCAGGGTATTTCAAGGGGTATAATACGGAACACGCCTGGACCTTATATGTGCGTGGCTTTATCCCTGAGGATGAATGGCTAGTACTGGCAGAGCTGAGCTATTTCTTCCGTGTTCTATGTGCGAAAGAATTATCGCCTGGCTTGCTAGAAGAAATGGAAGAGTTGGCGCCGGAGTTGATCTGCAAGTTGGAGAAGATCTTTCCACCTGGCCTCTTTAATCCAATGCAGCATTTGATTTTGCATCTCCCGACCGAGGCACGATTGGGGGGCCCGTGCAGAATCGATGGTGCTAAAGCGAATCGAGAGGATGCGTAAGACGCTTCGAGCAAAATGTAAAAATAAACGTCGAATTGAAGCATCGATGGCGAGGCATTCATTCTCGAGGAGGCGGCAAACTTCGTGACAAAGACACTACAAGGCCAAAAATCGTCATTTGCATAATCCGAAGCCTCGGTACAATGTTGGCGACCCTAAAAGGGTGGATCCAACCTCAGCCTATTCAAAGGGAAGCTTCGCACCAGCCGGTGCTTATACTCCCTTATTGTTGGATAACGACGAATGGCGGACCATTACGTTGTATATCTTGAGCAATCTAATGGCGGCGGCCGTACAACGAGTCAGGTCTCGGTACATGGTTTCGCAACCTCTACGTCATTTGAACTGCTCTTAGTCCAGAATATTTGATACCGACGATACGTCGCCAAATTCTCGAATGGAGCGGTTATCCAAAAGGATTCCGTCAAGAGTATGAGCTTACGGCAATGCATGGAGGCGGCTATCCTAGTTTCATCTCTTGGTTCAAACAAACGGTAATTTCCATTAGACCATTTCATTTCTTCTTCTAATTTACGGCTAATGCAACAATCCTTTCAGATTAAACTTGTAGGCTAGTTCAGAGTCTATGGACGCCGAATTGAGACAAGTCGCTAATGGTTTTGACTATAAGGTCCATTCATTTGACAAATACGACATCAACGGGTATCGCTTTTCGTACCTATGGCAAAGAGCTATCTATGGCCAATCGAAAGTCTACAAATTGTTGTGTCTCCGCTATCGGCGAAGGAGATACCGAGTATTATGGAAGAGTTGAAGCAATTTATGGACTTCTATTCTATGGTGCAAACCCACCAACGTCGTAGTCTTCAAATGTCATTGGTTCCACCCGAAAGAGACTAGAAGGACTCATGAACATCTAGGGCTAGTCGAAATCAAACAAAGCACCCATTTGGATGTTCCCAATGTCTATATTACGGCTCAACAGCAACCCAAGTTTTCTATCTACCGTGGGCCTGCCAAAGTGATCCAAATCTCGAAGGTTGGGATGTCGTTTATGAAGTGCCGCCACGTGTTAGACCACCTCCCCCAATGAAGAGGATTATGAACCTCGTTAATCCGGACACATATGAAGGAGAATTGTTCCAAGAAACACGTCTTTCCAAAAAGCGTTTCAAGAACCGGGCTCACCTCATAACATTCAAGTAGACAGCGGCAGTGAATCCGAGCCCGGCGGGAACAAGAAGAGCGGAACAAGAAGAGGTTATCTTCTTGCGGATGACCTGTCAATGCTTGACCGATTACATGCAGGAGGCCTTCCAGATGTTGATGAATTTATTGATGATGATGATGATGATGAGCACGTCATTACCGATAGTGATGAGGATGATGCATTTATTGACCCTCAAGCATATATGCATTTATGATGATGCATTTATTAATGATGACGATGAAGATTAATATTATAGTTCATGTCAGGTATTCCATTATTATTATATACATATATATTATTAATTAGTTCAAGTTTTAACCTATCTAGCTCTAAAATGAGCTCTACTTAGCATTTATTCCTCCAAAATGAATTTGTATGCTTAGCTAGCACAAAAATGACATAACAACCTTAATTAGCTCAACAATGACTTTAACCTAGGATAGCTCTAAAATGAGCTATACTTAGCATTTATTCCTCTAAAATGAATTTATATACATTTTATTATTCATGTCGTATTCATTTTTTATGTTGTACTAATTTCGTTTACTCTTTGTCATTCGGTGTTGTGAGATGGTGGGCGTGGTCGAGAGCGCCTGGGGCTCCTACCTCGGCTGCAGGTGGAGGGGTAGTTCCATTCCCCCCATAGCCTCCCGGAGAGCGCTAGATCTCGGTTCTGAGTCCAGCGACGGTCGCTTCTTCTTCGGCCGGAGAGGTCGAGGGGTAAGAAGGAGAAGGCTGCTAGAGGTGGACGTGGCGTCGGGAGAGGTAGGAAGGCTGCCACGCCTTCCTCGCCGCCACCAGAGTCACCCCGACCAGAGGTGGCTGCTCCGTCGAGATCGAGCCATCTGAGGTGGACCGTCTATGGCGAGCAGCGCCTCTGGTAAGCGACGAAGCCTCGGCTGACCCGAAGCCTCGGGCCGCCGAGCCTCGGGCTGCCGAGTCTTACGCCCCCACGAGACTCCCGGGAGCTCGGTGAGGGTCACTGGCCGAGTCGGAGCCTCGGGCTGCCGAGTCTTCGCCTTCTGAGACTCGGAGACTCGGTAGGGGTCCTGTTGAGTCGGTCGAGTGCACATGGTTGTGTTCGAGGTGGAGACAATAGTCCCGATAGCTATAGCGAGGGTGAGTGGGTTGAGGCGCAAAGTCTACCAAATGGTCGCACAAAGCTCCGCCCACCCGGCCAATTCCCACCAGAGGTGGTTGATTGCGCCCTAACAGGGAGAAGTAAGTGCATTTACTCTTTTTAACCTTTTGCCTTGACGCTTTCTTGAATATCTAATGTGTTGGCCTTGTCATCTTTGAAGTTCTTGGACACACGAAGATGGTGTCCGCAGGCCCAACACTTTCCTTGGTGTGATTTGTCGCCAGTGCTTCCCGGGTGGGTCACGTTGCGGTGAGGGCCGGGTTCCAGCTAGGAATGACCTGGGAGCACTACTTGGCTGCCCTGCCCCGCCGAGCATAGGGTCGGCGATGTCGAGTGCGACACGGTGGCCGACATTGTGATCGCCACGTTTTGGGTAATTTCTCCTTTGCCATTTACATTCTGTTTTCTTCTTTGATTGCATACCTTCTACATGTGTTTTCTTGTTTGATTGTAGACCTTCTAATCCGTGTTTTCTTGTTTGATTGCAGACCTTCTCTGTGTGTCTTTGAGGGACAGGAGGAGGCGGCGGCTCGGGTTATCGGCGCGAGTGCAAAGCGCCTACTTGGAAACTTTCTAAGACGAGGCTCGGACGCAAGTCGCTCGAGACTACTTAGCCTGACCGGGTATTAGGAGGAGAAAAGAGAAGTGCCGGACAAGTATCTCGAGTAAGGAGAAGTACATGAAGGTAATTACCTATTCTTAAGGCCTTGTACTTAGTTTCCTTGATTTGATTAAGAGGCGTGGCGCTCAAATTTCTCTTGCTTAACTTAGGTGCCTCCGAGATGGTGTGCGGACAAGATGGACTGCTGGGAGGTGTTGGTGGATGAGTGGTGCTCTCCCCAATGGCTGTCGCCCACAACATAGTAAAGGAGAAGCATTTCAAAATGAAAGGTGTGCCACACCATCTAGGCAAATCGACCTACATGGGTACGGGAAAAAGCTGGGTATGTGTGGTTTGCTTCATGATTCATGCAAATTCATTCTTTGTGCTAGCTTGAGTCCTTAACTAATACTATGTTCCTCTCTTTTAGTCAAAACACAACAAGGCTCCAAAGTGCAGAGCTGTTCAACCTCTATGGCATGTCCAATATTGCACCGCATAAGAAGGCCAAGGCATTCTCCGAGTCCGACCTCGAAAATGCAAAGAACTTCACAACGAGGCCTCCCACCACAAGATGGTGCAAGACGTTGCTGTGGGAAGGCGAGGAAAGGGCCGGACTTTAACCCGAGCCGGCCTCTTGATCCAGAGCTGGTGATGATATCTGGTGGCGGAGGTCCCATGGCTCGTTAGCCATTGGTAATGGATCGACACGTTGTAGTAGCACTCTCCGCAGATCAAGAAGCGCTGACCAGCTCTGGTCCTAAGATACCGCCTCGTTCTTACCAGTGGAAATCGAATTCCAGGTTTGTTAATTATACGGACTCAGTAGCCTTTCCTCCATTACATTGTGTTTGCGGTCGTCAATGATTACAATGCTAACGAGTGGTGTTGCAGGCTGCTATTGAGGCAGAGAGAGTTAAGACCCAGGCTTCTTTTGAGGAGAGGGACCGGCAGTTGGCGGAGAGGGACCGGCAGGCGGCAGAGAGGGACCAGCAGGCGGCGGAGAGGGACAGGGAGAATGAGGAGAGGACGGCTAGGCTGTTGGGGGAGGAGAGGAACTGGAACGACTTGGCTAACCGGGCCATGTACGAGCTCTTCGTGGTAAGTTTCTTCTGCATATTAGCTAAATCATGCACGCAATGTTCCTTTCATTAGTAACTAATATGATCGACTCGTCAAAACCAAATGTGCAGTCCATGTGCGAGAAGAACGGCTGACCCTCCGCCAATGCCACTCATTGCTCCTACGGCACGGTGAGTTTCATTTGAACGGTCATTAGTTACTAGTCTTCACATTTGAGTTGCATCATGCTAACAATACATTGAAATAATCTTTGGTGGAGCGTAACTCCCGACAAGCATCGACCGATCCTTCTCCGTGCGCCACATCGGCGACCGGTCCTACACCTACACCTACACCTACACCTCCGTGATGACGGTAAGTGTCCCAAGTGTTTTGCTTAATAGAGTTTTGTTGTGATGCCATGTTGTATATATCTAGACATATCGTGCATAATGTGTGTATGTTTGAAATGCATTGTATGTGTGGGATTCGACACCTAGTCGTGTGCCTTTGGTAGCCTTCCATACAGGAAATGCCTCCTAGTGCTTCCATCGAGCCATGGTAGTTCGCCATCGCTTCTAACACATGGATTGACCGGCATGTGTCCTTCTTTGCTCCTCAGGTTCGTCCTTACGGGAAATGTCACGATGTATCACGAAGTCCTTGTAGCTTGCTACGACTTGGTTGCACTCGCTAATGACCGACACGTGCATTCTTGGGTCATGTATGCTCGTCCCTGCACGTTTGTGCCACCTTGGTTCTATGACTAGTCATGTCGGCCCGGGTTCTTCGCCATATGGATACTAGCGACATAATCATATACTTAGCATTTTTTCCTCCAAAATGACTCAATATGCTTACCTAGCTCAAAAATGACTTAATATGCTTAGCTAGCATAGTAATGACCTATACTTAGCATTTTTCCTCCAAAATGACTTAATATGCTTAGCTAGCATAAAAATGACCTATTTAACCTAGGATAGCTCTAAAATGACCTATACTTAGCATCTTTTCCTCAAAAAGACTTAATATGCTTAGCTAGCTCTAAAATGATATAGTATGCTTAAGAAATGACATATTTTAGGTCCTAAATGACTTCATATGCTTAGCTAGCTCCAAAATGACATAATAACCTTACTTAGCTTCAAAATGACCTATTCAACCTAGGCTAGCTCTAAAATGACCTATACTTAGCATTTTTTCCTCCAAAATGACTTAATATGCTTAGCTAGTTCAATAATTACATAATAAGCTTAATTAGCTCCAAAATGACCTATTTAACCTAGGATAGCTCTAAATGACCTATACTTAGCATTGTTTCCTTCAAAGTGACTTAATATGCTTAGCTAGCTTAAAATGACCTATTTAACCTAGGATAGCTCTAAAATGACCTATACTTAGCATCTTTTCCTCCAAAATGACTTAATATGCTTAGCTAACTCTAAAATGACATAATATGCTTAAGAAACTAGATATCAAACTCAGCGTTGCTGTCATGGGAAAATTAACATACCAAGTTGTAAAAATTCATGAGGTGTGATAAGAAAGAAATGAAATTTTCCAATCAAGTGTGATGCTTACGAGCGATAAGAAGGAAATGAAATTTACCAATCAAGTGTGATGCTTCTAAGCAAATGCAAATCACATTTCCAAAATGATACTCTACATTTGTAGTAAGTCATTCATTCATCAAAGTCTCTTCAAAAAAGTTTCAAAAATTATTAGATGTATGGTTTATGGACAATAAGTTCACTTCATGGAATGTAACTTGGCAATGCAAGCACACTTTAGAATCAGACATGTGAAAATCTGGCTAGCTTTGAAACATAAATATATAACCAATGAAATCAGACTAATCAAACTTTGACATATTGTACAAAGATGATATACATATACAAAAAAGGATGCCAACATTTGAATGAAATGAATGGGATAACCAAACTGCATACATCTGCATCGATTTAATACACATAATCTGTTTCATGGGGAGATATTACTCTAAATCTTAGGATATATAAATATATATACACAACAAACATTAGAAACAGTAAAAAATACTGTCCTAACACCATACATACAAAAAAATACACCACGTATTGGCAAGTGTGCTTGCATAATCTTTGTTTGCAGTAGTGTGTGCTTCACCTGTATATATTACTGTGAATAAGGTATAGGGTCACTCATACAAAAGAGAGAGGGCCTTAGTACATATAAGCAAGGAGAAATATGACTATAGATTGGCAGGAATAAGACCGGGCATAAGACGCTTTGGTAGTGTGTCGTTATATTTAGTCTTAGGGAAGGAACTTTTGAAATCACATCCTTCTTTGATGTATGCATCGTAATTAGAAAAACAATGGAAGGCGACAGAGGTATTCTCTCAGTAAACTAAAATAAGAGTGTTTATATTACTACTTTAGTGATCTAAACGCTCTTATATTAGTTTACTGGAGGAGTATGTTCTAACAAGATCGTCACAGCGTACTTCATTATCTCATACCAATCAAGAAGGGACACTCGATATTATTTTTATATGGTGCCGTATAGATAACTGAAAAAACATAAATAGACATCATAAACTTATTGAATTCCTTCTTTTCAAAATTGCAAATTATGAACTGCTATATGGATTAATGAATCTGTTATCAATGATCGTGCATCATAGTTCCAAAAGACACAGATAGTGGAGCACAAAAAAGTACCTAGATTTATTTTCAACACAATCTGAGTACCATTTTCACCAAGATCTTGCCCATAGATTAAAACATCTGCACAATCAAACATCAGGAAGATTGGGGTTTTTAGTTTGAGAGAGAGAGAGAGAGAGAGAGAGAGAGAGAGAAAGCTTTCTTATGGAGGGGAGGTAAGCGGGATACGCTTTCTTCTCCATTTGTTGAGCAGGATTCGCTACATAATAGATGGATAGATCGTAGACGGAAACAAAAAAATACTTGGAACATAAATCACTTTCGAATTTCATTACATGGATCCGTCCCATATATAGCCTTCACTACATCTTCCTTTTTTGAGGGAGGGGAGATGGACCGATGGGCTTCTCTTTATTTTTTTGAGGGAGGGGAGATGGACCGATGGGACCGATGGGATTCTCTTTATTGGTTTTATATAAACTGACTCATCGGTAATAGAAATCGGTAAGTGGAATCACACAATTTGTTGGAAAATGCTGAGATGGCAAGTTGATGAGGTGGATAGGCTGCATGTCAAGAGAAATAACATAGTGGGGATGAACTATTTAGGTATTATAGATGACATATTTTAGCTCCTAAATGACTTCACATGCTTAGCTAGCTCCAAAATGACATAATAAACTTACTTAATTAGCTCTAGAATGACCTTAGCATGTTTTGCACCAAAATGACTTAGTATGCTTAGCTAGCTCAAAATGACATAATAACCATACTTAGCTCCAAAATGACCTATTTTACAGATATAAGTTGCATCATAATAATCTTCACATTTTAGTTGCATCATAATAATCTTCTTCTTCTAACTTTCTTCTTTCCCATTTCTGATTTGCTTAAGATCACGGAAGCTTGGGTTGATGGAGTGCTTGTATTTAGTTTTGTTTTGACCTTGTGAAACTTGCTACCTATGGATAAACTGCGTAATATTGATGAAACTATGTATATGTACCTGGATGAAACTTGCTACTATTGGTAACATGTGTTGGATACATATGTGTTCATGACTATTGGTAATATGTGTTGAATATGCTATATTGGTCATATAAATATATTTGTGTTTGATTTACGTGAAAATGAATTGATATAAGAAAAACAAAATTAAATGGGGCAATATAGTCACTTTGCCATCTCACCGGTCGATGGCAAAGAGTCATAGCCTTTGCCATCTGGCCGGGTCGATGGCAAAGAGTCGCAGCCTTTGCCATCTCATGGGCCGATGGCAAAGTATGCCGTTAACCTCCGACGGAGCTAACCCGTTAAGAGGCTTTGCCATCTGCCAAAGAAATGGCAAAGCCACGTGCTCTTGCCATCACCAAATAGATGGCAAAAGCCACGAACTCTTAGCCATCAGCCGCAGATGGCAAAGAAGCCTTTACCTAGTAGGGTTTCAGACGACTGCTTGTTATCTGTCATTTGGCGATGGCAAAGCCTTTGCCATCCGCCCGAACATGTTTTGCCATACGCCATGGCGGATGGCAAAGTGCCGATTCGATGAGTGGTACATTATATATATGTGATCGATCACATGTTGAATTCCTATTGACGCATGTGCCACACAAATCTATCTTCTTGTAGGTGAACTGCTCAAAGAACAAGGCCAACTGCATTTAAAGTGAAATTCCAATGCATTTACGTGATCTCGTAGAGCTATATTGCTAATCGCGAGGCTCTTGTAATTAGTTCTTTGTTTCACTCTTTTCGATGTACCATATTATCAGATCTATATTGACTTATTCGAAATGCGAGGAAAGCCCGCAAGGACCAAAAAGTACCTGAACCAAATGTCAGGAAATCTTCAAGGACCATCACACCAAAGAAGAAGAAGGGCATGACTACACCAAATCAAAGCCCATTGTTGTAAGTCCTTAATCCTCATGCCTTTTAACTACTACTTACTCGACTTGTGCCTTGAACTCGCATGGTTTGCAGCCAATATCTATTACTCTTTTCAATTTTATACACAATTGTCTTAGCGTATCATTGCACCTTACAAGGTTTAAAAGGGAGGAGTGATGTTCCTTTGATCTTGACCCGTAATCTAGTTCTGCCGGACTTGCCCACACAACGTTACAATTGCCTCGCTTTGTCATTCGTTTCTCGCTTGTTTTGTGATATGAATGATGTCATACTATGCTTACCGTATTATAAACTTCGTCTCTTTATCCTTAGACCTCAATACAATGTGAAGAAATAGACAATACATTAGCGATGGTACATGGTCATATGTTTGGAACCTGGTTTTATTATGTACTTTGCAATAAAATACAACTAATATTTTACATGGGTTCACCGTAATAAGTTCTATATATAGACCAAAGCTATTTTGTTTGGTTTTGCCTCCTTAATATCTTACATTACGGTACTACTAATGTAAAACCTCAACTTTTCAGCGAGCTATGGAAAAATGGTGGAACCGCCACCTTACGAAGGTGGCGAGGCAACTATAACCGCAATGTCGATCTTCTTTGCGGTGGGTCAAGACTGCACATCCACTAACGGTGCCAAAAGCACGTTCTCGCTGTAATCTTGGGTTGGTTGTTAAGGCAATATCGTCCAAACCGCCTCATGATCAAGATATGCAAGCTCAAAGCAATGTTATATCTGCGCTCAGACACAAGTCCATTCCCTAACAGAGGCCCTTTGTGAAACAAGGAGAAACATTGCTCAATGTCGTCAAGATATGCATGGTTTTGAAACGGACTATCGGACATTTGCTATGTTGTTCAGAGCCTAGGGAAATGAAGGCGAGGTTATGGTGTTCCATCGGACAATACAACATGAAAACGTAACAGCCAGGTCAAATGAACCGAGCTTCTGAACTTCTGGTGGGGCATTTATCTGCTGGACTGTTAAGTTTTATGCCAACCTTCCTTTTGTTATATAGTTGTAATTTGTTTTGGTGTGATACAAAATTTATTCTTAACGCAGCCACCGTTTGAAGAAAATAGCAAGCCATTTTTGTATAGTGTAGGGTGTTCCCTATATTTTACCTTTGGTGGCGATCTTTGATGCCGAGTGGATGTAATCTGTGCAATCGCCTTAATAGCCTAGCGTTAGTTTCGGCCTTATTTATTTCCTAGTCTTCCTTTTCCCTGGTTTGCTAGTGGCCGCAATTACCCATGGGCCATATACGGTCCGTAGGATCCATGGGTCTCCTACGACCGTCGATAAATGGGCTCAGAATCGGTGGGCCTCGGGCCGTCGATAAATGGGCCTAGGGCCGTCGGATAAATGGGTCTACATGGGCCGTGTCGGGCGTAATTGGTATCGGCCCAGCAAGGTAACGGGCCGTTAACGGTCAGTAGGGATCTGCAAAAGCTTAATTACATCACGGGCATAACGGGTCGTTAATGGGCCAGAATATAGAACGGGCTAGCCAGAAACGGGCCGACTCTTGCCATGGGCCAAATTTGGCCCATTAGGGTAATAGGCCAGTAATGGGCCGACTCTTGCCATGGGCCGAATTTGGCCCATTTGGGGACCATGCCAGTAACGAGCCGACTCTTGCCATGGGCCGAATTTGGCCCATTAGGGGAACAAGCCAGTAACAGGCCGGAAGTAATCGAGGGCCGAAAAGGAGCCCAAGAACGTATGGGCCTTCAATAGGCCGAAAGCTAACACGGGCTTGGAAACGACCCATGTAAATCACAAGCCGTTAACGGGTACAAAGAAAATTACTGTTCATTATGGGCTAGAGTCACCGTGGGCCTGTAAAGGGCCGAAAGATACGAAAGGCCTCATATGGGCCGAAGACGCGTCGTGGGCCATACATGGGCGAAAGTGAAATGGGCTGGTGTTATATTCGACGGGCCACATGACGTTGTTGGGCGATTTCCTTTAGTGCCTAACGGCCGTAAAATGGGCTATTTGGCGAAGAGACCATTAACGCTTTTCATGGGCGACCCGTTAACTTTTGACCAAGTCAAACGGGCGGCTTTGTAAGCTAAATGGGCGGTGGTGGGCCGTGGCACGGTCGACATATCATAGGCGCCTATCATTCCACCTAATCGACGAGCCGACCGTGTTTCGTCCGCCTACCAATAAGAATTTTACACGTGGAAATTTCCCATTGGTGGGGCTGTTAACGGGTTATCGGATCCAAAACCCGACCCGATATCTTAACGGGCGTTCACATTACGGTGGATGCCACGCGTGTCGGTCACCCTTGACGAAAGCACTTCGCGGACGCGATTTATCGTCATGGAAGTGGACACTTCCGTGATGATAATTTTCGTAATGTCATGGAACACTTCTACGACAAAGACGGTATGACTATCTTGATTCTGTCATAAATTTGTCATGGATGTACATGCATGACAAAAAACGCGACCTACTGTGACAAACACGTATCATCACGGAAGTGTATTTTTTTTTGTAGTGCTTCCACGGGCAAAACATGATCAGCACCAAGACTCAATGGGTGTTAGATTCATTACAATGTAATCTAGATTATTGACTCTAGTGCAAGTGGGAGACTAATAGAAATATGCCCTAGAGGCAATAATAAAGTTGTTATTATTATATTTCCTTATTCATGATAAAGGTTTATTATTAATGCTAGAATTGTATTGATCGGAAACTTAAATACATGTATGGATACATAAACAAATACTGTGTCCCTAGTGAGCCTCTACTAGACTAGCTCATTAATCAAAGATGGTTAAGGTTTACCAACCATGGACATGTGTTGTCACTTGATAATGTGATCACATCATTAGAAGAATGATGTCATGGACAAGACCCATCCATTAGCTTAGCATATGATCGTTCAGTTTATGGCTACTGCTTTCTTAATGTCAAATACATATTCCTTCGACCATGAGATCATGCAACTCCCGGATACCGGAGGAATACCTTGTGTGTTATCAAATGTAACAACATAACTGAGTGATCATAAAGATGCTCTATAGGTATCTCCGAAGGTGTATGTTGAGTTGGCATGGATTAAGACTGGGATTTGTCACTCCGTGGATCGAAGAGGTATCTCTGGGCCCTCTCGGTAATACACATCACAAGAAGCTTGCAAGCAAAGTGACTAAGGAGTTAGTTACGAGATGATGTATTACGAAACGAGCAAAGAGACTTGCCAGTAAAGAGATTGAACTAGGTATGGAGATACCGACGATCGAATCTGGGGCAAGTAACATAGCGATAGACAAAGGGAACTACGTATGTTGTCATAAAGGTTTGAATGATAAAGATCATCGTAGAATATGGGCATCCAGGTCCCTCTATTGGTTATTGACCGGAGAGGCGCCTCGGTCATGTCTACATCATTCTCGAACCCGTAGGGTCCGCACGCTTAACATTCGTTGACGATATAGTATTATATGAGTTATGTGAGTTGGTGACCAAATGTTGTTCGGAGTCCCCGATGAGATCACGGACATGACGAGGAGCTCCAAAATGGTCCGGAGGTAAAGATTGATATATAGGACGATGATATTTGGTCATCGGAAAGGTTTCGGAATGTATAGGGTAGTCATCGGATCACCGGAAGGGGTTCTGGGAGGCCCCGGGAGGTTATTGGGCCATATGGGCCAAACAAGGGGAGCAGACCAGCCCACAAGGGGCTAGCGCGCCCCACCTCTAGGCCGCCGGCCCTAAGGGAAGAAAGGGGGGAGGGCTAGCCCCACCTGCCTTCCCCTCCACATGAGAGAAAGGAAAGGGGAGGGGGCACTACCTCCTCCTGCCTTCCCCCACGTGCCTAAGAAGGAAGGGGCGTGGCTAGGGCAGGAGCCCAAGGGCGGCCGCCCGCTCCCTGCCCCCTTGGGGCCTCTAGGCTTCCTCCCCTCCTCCCTCCCATCTATATATATGATAGGGAGGGGGCGCCACACAACACAAAATTCAATAGTTATGCAATGAAATTACATCCTACTTGTGGTGCATTATTTGGTGTTAGTTTCACTTAATGCTCGCTTATGTTATTTTTCGTTTCTTGGTCCGATGCTTCCCAATCTTTTTGCTAGCCTTCATTTGTACTAAGTAGAAATACTACTTGTGCATCCGAAATCCTTAAACCCCTGTTTTGCCATATGAGTCCACCATACCTACCTATATGCGGTATTCCCGTTCCGTTCTAAGCAAATTTGTATGTGCCATCTCTAATTTTCAAAATAAATTTCCTTTTGTGTGCTCGTACCGCTCATGAAGCGACAGTGGGTGGCCAATATTTTTCATGCTAGATGTGTTATTCTCAAGATGAGAGTTTATTCACTTGTCATTGCACGAGAGTGGGGCGGTAATAGGGATGCCCAATCCCGAAATGAAAAAGAAATTTACTTTATGTTGTCAAATAATAAATTCCTTGGAAAGTGTTGGTATGGACGGTACTTGTGGAGACGGCTAGCCATGGAATGTGAAAGAATGGTGGAAAAAGGAATACACTTTATTTTTTATTTGGGAACCGCCTATGATATATCTAGCATGGAAAGTGTTTGGAATTACTTGGTCATTTTCGTTGACACGAAAAGTATGCCTCTCAAAAATTTTATCTCTAAATTTAAGCTTTGAGCTCTCGCACCTCTACAAATCCCTACTTCCCTCTACGAAGGGCCTAACTATTTAATTTATGCGGATTTTATTTTTATTTGAGTCTCTATCTTCTCTTATAAAGCACCAACTAAGGGGCACTATGATCGTACTTGAGCATTGGATGTAGCTAATATGCGAGTGTGTTTCATGAATGGATCAATGATTGAGCATGATGGGCTAGGGATATCTTCCTTTAGTGTTGATATTCTGAAAGACATGGTTGCTTATTGATATGCTTGAGTATTGAAATCTTCATGTCAAAGCTAGAATATTGCTTTGAATCATATAAAAGTCCAAATGTTCATGCGACGAAAGAAAAGAATAGCTGATGAATATGTTAGGCAATATTCCACGTCAAAAATTCTGTTTTTATCATTTGCCTACTCGAGGACGAGTAGGAATTAAGCTTGGGGATGCTAATACACCTCCAACGTATCTATAATTTTTGCTTGGTCCATGATGTTATCTTATCATTCTTGGATGTTTTACAATCATTTTATAGCAACTTTATATCATTTTTTTGGACTAACCTATTCACATAGTGCCGAAAGTGCCGATTCTTTGTCTTTTTGCTTGTTTTTTACTTCACAGAAAATCAATACCAAACGGAGTCCAAATGCAGCGAAACTTTTTGGAGAATTTTTCTGGACCAAAAGATAGAAGATGGGCCAAAGAAGTACCAGCAGTGAGGCCTGAGGGGAGCACAACCCCCTGTGGCGTGCCTAGGAGCCTGTGCATGCCACGGTGGGTTGTGCCCACCTCGATGGCCTCCCACGCTGCCTCTTCACCCTATAAACCCCATGTATTCCAAAAACCCGAGTCGACAAAACACAATTCCAAAGAGTCGCAAGTTCGAGAACCACAAGATCCAATCTAAACACCATCACAGAGGGGTTCATCATCCTCATTGGTGCCTCTCCGATGATGCATGAGTAGTTCATCATAGACCTACGAGTCCTTACGCAGTAGCTAGATGGCTTCCTCTCTCTCTCTTTTGATTCTCAATACAATGGTCTCTTGGAGATCTATTTGATGTAACTCTTTTTGTGGTGTGTTTGTTGGTATCCGATGAACTTTGAGTTAGTGATCAGATCTTTTATCCATGAATATTATTTGAGTCTTCTTTGATATCTTATATGCATGATTATTTATAGCCTCGTATTTCTTCTTCGAATCTTTGGTTTAGTTAGGACAACTAGATCCATTTTTCTTGCCATGGGAAGAGGTGCTTTGTGATGGTTTCGATCGTACGGTGTTCTTTCCCAGTGACAGAAGGGGCAGCAAGACACATATGTATCGTTGCTATTAAGGATAGCAAGATGGGGGCTATTCCTACATGAATAGATCTCGTGTACATCATGTCATCGTTCTTATTGCATTACTTCATTTCTCCATGAACTTAATACACTAGATGCATGCTGGATAGCGGTCGATGTGTGGAGTAATAGTAGTAGATGCAGGAAGGAGTTGGTCTACTAATCTTGAACGTGATGCCTATATATTGATCATTGCCTAGATATCTTCATAATTATTTGAGGTTCTATCAATTGCCCAATAGTAATTTATTTACTCGCCGTGTGCTATTTCTTGAGAGAAGCCACTAGTGAAATCTACAGCCCCCGTGTCTATTTTTCATCATATTTGCTTTCCTATCTATTATTTGCCACTTTTATTTCCATATCTATTATTCCAAAAACCCAAAAATTCCTTGTTGCACTTTTTATTTGCATCTTTTATTTCACATTTTATCGAGATCTATTTATCCAATCTATCACAATTTTATCCCGTCAACTTGACAATTTCTGGCACCATCACCTGAAGAAGGGATTGACAACCCCTTATACACGCCGGGTTGCAAGTATTTGTTCTTTGTGTGCAGGTACCGTTTACATAGTGTTGATTGGTTCTCCTACTGGATTGACACCTTGGTTTCATAATTGAGGGAAATACCTACCGTAGATGTGCTGCATCATCCCTTCATCTTTGGGGAAATACCGACGTAGTTCAAGCGACATCAGCCAACGGCCTACTCAGATCAAATACCCAATCTTGTACTATGATCAAATACCTAGTCAGTAACCTCAAACACCGACTAGAGACCAGGCCCACCTCTCTCCTAGGTGGTCTCAACCTGCCCTATCGTTCTGCAACAAAGAATCTCTCATGGGGCCGTCAGGGGAATAGTCCTTTTAGCCCCCAGTTCGTGAATCACTCGCGGGTACTCTACGAGCTAACCCGACTTTTATCATAACATGTATCATGTATAGTATGTATATATATACCTGTGATCTCCAACCGAAGGGATCACGGCCCGAGAGTATATCATGGCAGACAGACAAGAATGTAGGGGCCACTGATGGAATACTAGCATACCTAAACTAAGCATATATGATAACAGGTATTGTATCATCAGTAGTAGCAAGGACATGTTATGCAGCAATTTAGGATCAACTGATAAAGCAATAATAGTATCACTACTCTAATGCAAGCAGTAGAGGGAATGAATAGGCGGTATTAGAATGATAAAGGGGCTTTTGCTTGCCTGGAAGCTCTGCCGAGAAGGAAGGGTCGTCGACAACGTAGTCATACTGGGTGTCACCGACAGTCTCGGGGTCTACCGAAAGAATAGGGAAGAGGGGGAAACAGATAAATAACGGAGCAGACAAATGCAACACAAAGCATGTCATGGCAGTATGTGATGATGAAATGTTCTAATGCAACACTACACATTTTAAAAGAAGAGGGAAAACATCCAGAAATGTCTTCCCAGCTTTAGGTGTTTTTCAGTATATTGGTCCAAGGGCGAAATGTCGATATTCGCTATGTTAGAGGGGTGTGGCAGGCATGCAGGTAGCGTGAATAGATTCGTTATATTTTTTCGAGCAACTTTCATATGTATATATATATATATATATATATATATATATATATATATATATATATATATATATATATATATATATATATATACAGTGGGTCTATTATGATAACACCCCTTAAGACCTTATTCTGATAACAAAACCTTCTTATTCTGCTAACACTTCGACACTGCAACAAAAACTGGAACCGAACCGCGCAGGTAATAAAAAAACACCCTCCACACCACGCTACCCCCTGGTCAACGGGCTCCCCACCTCCCGACCCAGCCACCACGTTAGCGCCGCCTTGCCGACCACGAACCACCCCACCCCACGCCGCCTCCCCACCGCCTCTTCCGCCTCGCCACCTTCCCTCCCTGCATCCACCTCCCAACCCCCACCTCGCATTGCCGTAAGGCCGCCCTAGGTGCATCGCCGGCACAGGCTCGCGCCACCGCCTCGTGTCGATCTGGCATCCTGGACGCCGCCCCCTGCCCGCGGGAGGATCCCATCCCCCACGCCCAGATCCGCCTCCTCGGACCTGATCCATCCCGGGGCCCACGCCGACGCTTGGATCCACATCCACGGATGCCAGATCAAGGCAGGGGCTCACCGTCGACCACCTCTCCCCTCGAGTGTCACGGCTGGGGAGTTGGGCAGTGGTTGGTGCGCCAGCGGTGCACTCTGGTGGTGCTTGCAGTACGTGGGCATGCCGGCTGGCGTCAGATCCGTCCTTGCGCGATGTCGACAGTGGCTTCACCTACCTCCAACCTTCCTTGCGCGATCCCCTCCCTTCCGTCTCCTCCTTCTACCTCCAATTTACCTCTGCTGCCGGCCGGTGCGGCCTCGACTCCTGCGCCAACAACCGAACTCCCGCGCCACCAACGGCAGCAATATTTGCGGCAGCGGACTACAACCCCAATGGATCCACTTCACGATGGATGCAGTCAACGCCCCTACAGTGCACATCGATCATGCAATTCCCTGCAGGTGGTCGCGGCGGTCTACTCGGGATTCCCTGGCCGTGCCTCTCCTCTTGGACACCACAAGCAAGCCGCGAAATCCGGTTCCTCTTCTTCCTCCATTGGTCTCAGCATGCTGGCGCCATTGTGGAACACTTGCCCAACAAGACAACTGTCGTTAATTTGTCTTCAGATTTTGCTTGCTTGAGTATCGTGGCCTTTTTTTGTAGATTGTCTCAGAGCTCACTTGGCGCCTATTGCAGTTTAAGGCGTGCCACAGGTGCGGTCTGGCGAGAACATGTCTGTAGTCCGCCATGGACTTGGAGCAAAAAATGATGTAACTGCTTGTAATTTTATTTTGGGCTTGAGGAGTGCTTTGTGATATTTTCCCAGGCCATGTACTTCTTGCCTCGACCCCCTTTGCATATGGGTGCATTCCGTGTTAGGCGCATCTTCAGTTTATATTGTGTGCATCTTCGGTTCACTTATGGGAAAAAAGATAAGTTAAATACAAAAATGTTGGAAAAAAGGTATGTGGTTCACTAGTCTCGTCTCAGGCAAAGTGCATGAGCTGGCGCCAGTTGAAAAATTGTGGGTTATTGTTCAGTGTAAAATCTTTCTTTGTAAAAGCAGTGCACTCCATGAACCCAAGAAGTACATTTTTTCAAAGTATTGTAGTCCATTGTTAAAAATCTGTGTGATTTACTATGCAATTTTAACAAATGAGTACACTTGAACGGTTCATGTAGGTTCACTTGCCTAAGTCATGTAGTCCAAAAATGCTTTATACTTTTTAAAAAAATAAGAAGAAAAAACCATGCAGCTCGCTTCGATTTATGCCGTGGTTCACTTCTCCCAAAAAATTAAATTGCATTCATGTGTTAAAAATCGATGCAGCTCACTAAGAAAACCTTTGCGGTGCACTTTGCAAAACAAAGGAGTTCACTTTGTAAAAAAAATGTATAGAGGAGTTCATTTTTTTTATTTTTGGAGGATTTTTTTTGCAAATATGTAAGGACATGGTGTATAATTTGTTAAAATCGATGCACGACTCATTAAGAAAACCTTTATGTGCACTTTGCAAAACAAAGGAGTTCACTTTGTAAAAAAATGTATAGAGGAGTTCACTTTTTATTATTTTTGGAGGAATTGTACACCATTTAGAACAAAAATGCATTTAAAACATGCAAATGCAGTGCGCTTTGGTCTTGTCACTACAAAAGAAAAAAATGCATTTAAAACATGCAAATGCAGTACGCTTTGGTCTTGCAAAATGGTCCACTACGAAGAACTTTTCGGTACACTTCATTTAAAACAAAAATGAATTTAAAAAAAAATGCCAATGCGGCGCACTTTGGTCTAAAAATGCATTTAAAAAACATGCAAATGTGGTGCACTTTGATCTTGAAAGAAGTTTAATATGAAGGACTTTTTAGCACACTACATTTGAAACCAAAATGCATTAAAAAATGTAGTGTGCTTTGACTGTCTGATGCAGTGCGGTTTTCTGTCTGAAGCAGTGCGGTTTTCTATCTGATGCGGTCCACTCATCGATTCTAGTGTCGCGAAAAAAACAGAGTGCCGCATTTCGGTAGAATCAAAACTGCTCTTAAACCGTATGGAATTAGAGGGTGTGTTCTAAATGAAAAAGTTGCATCTCGTCGATATCTTTCCAACGGCGTATCTTTTGAATCATTTCGACAAGCGGTTTGTAAAAATTTCGCGAAAAACGACCGCTATCACTCGTCGTCCGCCGCACCATTTTCAAAATCAACTTAAAATCTTAAGGAATCTCAAAACCATTTCTACATATGAAAGTTGTGCCTTGTCCATAGCTTTCCAACGATGTATTACACGCCTCGTTTCGATAAACGGTTCAAAAACTAGAGCGAAAACAGTACTAAAAATTGCAAAAATTTCAAAAAAAACGCAATTCCGCGATTTAGTAAATTTGAAACTGCTCTTAAGCTGTAATGAATTAGAGAAAATAATAGATATGAAAAAGATGCGCCTAGATGATATCTTTCTAATGGCGTATCATTTGCTTTCTTCCAATAAACGTTTTAGAAAAAAATCGCGAAAATATGCTCGCTGTCACTCGTCGTCCATCGCACCGTTTTTGAAACTGCTCTTAAACCGTGAGGAATCTCGAAAAGTGTTCAAC
Organism: Aegilops bicornis; assembly: GCA_021605145.1. NCBI lineage: Eukaryota > Viridiplantae > Streptophyta > Magnoliopsida > Poales > Poaceae > Aegilops > Aegilops bicornis. The sequence continues at coordinate 262,085,600 of CM038674.1, read as the reverse complement.
ATGGCGAAGTTGTGCCTAATCCATAGCTTTCCAACGATATATTATACGCCTCGTTCCGATAGATGGTTCAAAAACTAGAGCAAGAACAGTACCGGAAAAACACTACGTGCAGTTTTTTCCGACACGAAGTTCACTAGTCTGTATTGCAGTGCCCTTGCTAAAAAAAGTGCAGTGCTCTCGCGTTGAGCGTGCAGTGTGGAAGTGTTATCAGAATAACTATTTTGCTAATATTAGCAGAATAGACCGGCTATTCTAATTTTGTGATTAGAATAACTATTTGGATCCTAGCCAGCCCTATAAGGGCCCTAGTGGATGAAAAAAAATAAAACATGTCTCCACCCACCACCGACCCATGTGCGCACTTCACCAAGATCCCCACACCCATCCCGCACCTTCCCTGCAGCGCTGCCAACCGCCGGATCCGCCGCCCCACCCGTGTGTACTGCCGACCACCGAAGCCGCCACCCACACCCATGCACACTACCATCTGCCATTCGCCGCCGTCCCTTGACCCTCTTGAGCCGCCGGGATCTGGAGCCCCGCGCGCTGCCGCGACCTCCACTTCCATCCTCCGCCGTGGATCCCTGGTTCACTGCCGCCCCAGCCACCCTGCGCGCCGCCCGGACCTCCCTCCATGGGCAGAAGCTTCGCCGCCCCCACCTCCATCCCTGGCAGAAGCGCCGCCGCCTCCATGTCCCTCCCAAGCAGAAGCTACGCCCCCGCAGCCCGTGGTCTTCCCCAGGCGCCGTTGCCGCGGCCTGCCCCAGGCGGCGCCACCGCGAACTGCCAAGGCCGCCTCCGCGACCTGCCCAGGCAGCCGCCGCGACCTGCCTTAGGCCCATACTAGTTCGCAATTCCTTGTAGATACGGCCTTTGAAGTTGTAGAGAAATTGCTTTCGTTCTAATTGTAATTCTGTACTACTATAGTATTTGCAGTTTTTTTCTGTCATTAACTCATGATTCTTTTACTGTCCATCGGTGTTGAGGCAAGAATCGACCTGCAGATTTTGTGTTCTCTCTTCCATAATGTGATGCAGACAGACGTGCAACTAACGCAGGCAAGTGTTGAAAAAATTTGTGTCAAGATCGATGATAAATTTGATGATGTTTATGCAAATTTGCCGAGCAAGCTCCGTCTGCTGCAAAGGGAGTTTTGGATAAAAGCTACTCCTATTACTTACCACCATGAAAGAATATCAGTTCAGAAGCACTAAAACGACCAGTTGAAGTAAACAATGCCATTACTCTTAAAACTAATGTTGATCTGTTTTGTGGTTCCACAGACCAAAAGCACACAGACAATTGTACCTGAGAGGAAGATCAAAGAACAAAGCTGCATGGAGAAAACCTACACACCTGTTTTCGAATATAACTTAGCATGTGTTCATTGAGTAGTTAGATTTTATTATATATTTTTAGTAAAAACTAGCAGAGTGGCCACGCAAATGCGCACGTAAGCTCCTTCCAATCTAAATGCCTCCACACTCGTGGAGGGTATGATTTTTGGCCTCCCCAGTGAACCCTTCCCCCACCGGCATCCCTTTCTTCCCCTCAGATCCATTGCCGGACCCGACAAAAATACTCCTTCTGCTGTTGTGACTTTGGAAGTGAAGTTCAGACACATCTGGGAAAGAAAAAATTCAGAGTTTTCACATAAAAATCCAGAAAAATGTTGTTCAGATAGTGGTGGACTTTTCATTATAACGTTCATGTTTATGCTCGTACATGCTAGTTCGTACTCTTTTTCTTCTTAACCTGCATTTAGATTTTGGTTTTGAAACGTACGAGCATGTTGACGAGATACGAAAGTACGAAGAAGTCCAAAAAATGATGTACCCTATTATTTTTCTCTCTCAACAAGTGTGTGCGCTAGTGTGTTTTCTCTCTCAACAAGTTTATGCGCTAGTGCACATATTGATTGAGAACTAGAAAAGCCATACTTTTCTAATAATTTAGTTGTTCAACAACTCCCGCCTAGAATGTTCAAAAGGCACTGTTTTGGGAGAACACATCTTGCCTAGAAGATGCACATAGAATAAAAATCATCCGTCGGGAAGCAGTACAGAGATACAATTTATTTTGTTGTGGTCGCTCACTCATTTTTCTAGAAAAAGCCTAGAGGTTCACATTTAAAAGATGAAAAAGTTTAATATTTGTTACAAAACCAAACAAAGGTCAAATTAAAAAAACAAAGCATCTTAAAACTATTTTATAAAAAAGGGATTTTTTGCATTTTAAAAAACCTAGAAGGTCAAATTTTGAAGAACCGAGTGGATTGATGTTTATTAAAAAAAAAATATTTTCTTCACTACTAAAAGAAATAAAACTAGGAAGTCCAGATTTAGAAAAAGGAGCAGTTCAATGCTTATACGAAATTCAGATTTTCCTTATCATTAAATAATTAAAACAAGAAGTTAAAAAGTAAAAACACAAGAAGTTCAATTTTTAAAAATAGAGCAGTTCAAAACTTATAAAAAGGGATTTTCACCGTATCTAAATAGAAAAAGAAAATCTAGAAGTTCAAATTTAAATAACGGACCGGTTCACATATTTATTACAAAACTAGGATTATTACATTAGTAAAAGAAAAAAAATCAAGAAGTCCAAATTACAAATATAGAGCAGTTCGATATTTATAAAAAAAATTGATTTTCCTTCCTACTTAAGACTAAATCAAGAAGTATCAACTTGAAAATAAGAAAGTAGTCCGACGTATATACGTAAAACTCAAATTCTTTTTGTTTCTAAGAAAAATAAAAGTATGAAGTTCAATATTAAAAAATTGTTTGATGCTTATTTAATAAACATATTTTTTCTAAGAAAAGAACTAAAAAGTTCAAATTAAAATAACAGAGACTCAAGATTATAAAAACTCAATTTTTCTCAAGCATTAAAGAATAAAAACGAAGAAGTTTATAAATAGATTTTCCCCGTTTGTAAAAAAACTAGAGTTCAAAGGAAAATAACAAAGTGGTTCGATGTTTATTTAAAAACTAGGACTTTCTTGTTATTAACATACTCAAATATCCTTTAATATTAAAGAATCCACCATGAAGTCCAATTTTTTGTTGCTAGAAGTTCAAGTCCTCGGCCGGAGAAAGTTCACACATTCTTGTGAGAGAGGTACAACAAAAAAACGTGACAGAAGTACAAGGGGAAAACAGCGGGAAGTTCAAGTACTACACGGAATGCGTTTCAGATAAGAATATAAGAATGGAAAACAAAAGGCTTAGAAGGTTTGTTGCAAGAAGTTCACGTGCTCCTCCCGGTGAAGTTCAAGATCTGTAGTGCGAGACGTCCAACCTTCAATTACATGTAAAAATCAGGCAAAAGACGACGTTGTTTTTGCCATTTTTAAAACTGCTCTCAAACGACACAAAATTGTAACGTTTGTCTACATGAAAAATATGCTCCTATTCATAAGCTTTCCAATGGTATATTATATGCTATATTCCGATGAATGGTTTAAAAGTTTTATGTATACCGTTAAAAACACATTTTTATGCATGCAAAAAAATATTTTGAACCATTGCGAGTATGAAAAACTGATCAACACGGCAAAGTTACGTGTTTTTAGCAACTTTCCATCGATATATCATTTGCGCAATTCCAGTAAGTGGTTTGGGAGTTACGGGCAAAAAATAGCACGTCAAAAAACAAAGTGAAGTTCAAACAAACATGCCCGAGAAGTTCAACTACTTGATGCAGTGCATTTCCATTCGCGATGAAGGTAGAAATCATGATCTCATCATTTTCTAATTTACTTCAAAATGGCAGGAATATCATTTGTGTAAGTTCAAGTCCTGGTCGGAGAAAGTAAAAAAATTATTGTGAGGGAGGTTTGTACAAAAAGAATATCATTTGTGTAACACTAACGAAATGGATGAGAAAATTACAAACGAAAATACATCACAGAAGTTCAATGTGAAAACAGCAGGAAGTTCGACTACTATAGTGAATGAATTTGAGATGAAAAACTTATAAAATCGTCACGTGTATGAAAAAACGATGAACACGGGAAAGTTGCATCTTTACATCAGCTTTCCACTGGTATATTGTTTGCTCAATTCCGGTGAATGTTCCGGTGAGTGGATGGAGAGCTACGGGCAAAAAAAGCACGTGAAAAACAGAGTGAAGTTCAAGTAGACATACCGAGAAGTTCAGGTTCTTCACGTGGTGCATTTTCGAATAATCTGTTTCGCGATAAAGGCAGAACATATGATCTCGCCATTTTCGAAATTACTTGAAAACGGCTAGGAATCAGAGAAAACCATCAACATGAAAAAGTTCGGTTGATCCATTAAATTGTTGTCTTCATTTTTCTTCAGTTCATCATGATGAAGTAGGCATCTTTTCTTTTGGATCACCGTCGTACTTACGAAAGAATAAGGGGGTATACCGAAAGAATGGACCTCTGCAAGGTAGACTATCTGGTAGATAACAACGGGGAAGGTGGCGGAAATAACTCTCGAATTGAATCTTAAGAAAATATCGAGAGCAAAGTAAGGAGGTACCATGAGAAGTTTCAAACAGATAGGCAAGCGTTCGATGCCTAATCAGCAGGTGAAAGGGGTTCAGAGCAATGAGAAAAAGTATTGTGTCTGATACCCAAATAGATCACTTGGCAGGTGGCCCGTGAGTTCCATAAGAAGTCAAGCGCGAGGAATAACTTTGGAAACCGGGGTGTGCAGGGAGAGTCAGTTTCGATCTGTGTGGAACTCAGGTTATGGGCCCACCATGTAGGTTAAGTAGGAAGGGTGGTGACGTCTTGCACGATCGCATAAGAAAGACATGTCGAGCATAGCCTCGCCGGTTATGTTGGCAACAATGCTCTGCATCTAAGGGCGAGGGACGAAGAGAACCATTTTCACGCCGTTGAACGAGGCGGACCAATAGGCAAAGTTCTCGTCCATCGGCGTGATTCTAATGTCATCAACAATAGTAACAGGTCTTACTAACAACGTGGTACCACAAAGGTTCTTACCTAAGCTGGGATTATCACCGCTTAGTTAAGTCGGATTACCGTAAAAGGTTAAACAAAACAATAGAAAGGAAAAATACGATTATCGTAATAATCGGAACAATGGAAAGAAAAATGTGTTTAAACACATGTTTCAAGGGTATATCCTTCCCAAGGAAAAAGTAGAGCAAGATATCCACGACGGGATAGAAAGTAGGTAAGGGAGAGGAATTTCAAGACATTACCCATACAACGGTGTTTGGATAATTGAGCAAGAAACATTTAGCATTGGGCTTCAAATGCTCTTATTGAAAAATTGAGTACCACAGACATGCTTCGAGATAGCATTGACATGGTCTTCAAGCAAAGATCGGACTTTGGATACACAAAGGATCCATCAGATAAACTTATTAAACAAGGCATTCAATTTCCTCATGGAAAAATGATTAACCTTGTTAAAAGGAAACTATAACAATAGGTCCTCCGGTCAGCGCGTATAGGCATGACATCACCTTACCAGGGGCATATAGGGACCAATATTAACTCTTGAAAATATGTTCCAACCATCATATCCGGATCGAGATTCAGATCTCGATTGGTGTCAAGATATCTTAGACTCGTGGATGCCCGAGAAGAAAGGTAAACACAAATTGTCGAGGTGTTTGTGTAAGATTCTCAGGAATTGATCTAGGGAAGCGAGTTCCGAAACAAGAGTTCATCATTAAATCAAGGAGAGGTGAGGAGGTGGCTGATTGACTCAGCGACAATTCATTGAGATTTTCAAAAGATGGATTTCCACACTTATGTGAACAAGGAGATAACATTTGTCAGATCAAATGATATAATGAGGTAAGCTGGAGGAAAACATACACAGTTAAACATTGGTTGAAAGGTGCACCCGAAATATGGGCTTAGGTAGCATGATCAATGTTAGAATGGTGATCCAATAATCAATAGTCAAAGAATGAATGGCCGACCATTAACTTCAAAGCAATAGGATTGCTAGAAGGGTAGAATCTAAACAGCACCATTCACTTGTTGGTACCCCGTTTGAAATCATCTCGATGACCAAGAAAGAATGATGATGGGGAGAAGTATCACTATACCAAGAATTTCTAAGAGGTGGAGCAATCCTCACTACATCCTTGACATAAAAGATGGTAATACTCCAAGGTAGAACATAACATAAGTTGGATAGCGAGGATCTCAAGGTACAACACAAAACATGAACAAGTTTGTGTTGTGTTGGAGGGAAAGCAATAATGTTGCCGATCATACCACAAATCATCAAGGGGCAAAGATGGTATTAATCATCAAGAATTCGATATATATCTTGGAAGAGCTTAGGATGTTGATGATGATCACGACACAGTTGTCAAGAGATTTCATGAAGATGTAATCGGTCGGTGATGACACCAAGTCAATAGGAATGATGAAGCAAAAGGTTATTGGAACCACGGGTACCACACAATCTCGAAATCTAGCTTGTTGTTCAAGGCGAAATGATATGAAGAGGAAGAGCGACGTAAGCTTAGCTCATCATCGAAAATTGTGCTCCAGAAAGAAGGACCAGGTAGCACGGTTAAAATTTAGCACGATAACGATATAGTTGATCAGGCTAGGAAAGACTTAAAGGATTAATAAACTCGTAAGCAACGAAAATTACTTAGGGTTATCGAACCGAAATGCGGAATCGGCGTTCTCGATTGACGACAACCCAGAACCCGAGAAAATTGGAATCAGTGAGAAATAATAGCTGATGAAGACTCATAAGAAGTAACACAGTTCTTAGATATTCTCGAGATACCCGAGGGTAATACTCGACGGTAGATCAAGGTAGAGGTTGGACTGGTGTATTGACTTGCAAAAGACAAGTGCTTTAACTTGCCCGAGAAATGGGATCAAAGAGAAAATATGGTCGGAACCACGATTGCATAGGATCAATTCACAGATACCAGATGATATTATATCAACGAAATAGTTATTATAACAAGAACCTTCTATGGTAGGTTCCACATCGTGTCCATGGGCATGAACACAAATTTCAAGGTCGACTCCCACTTCTTCAATGTATAACCTTCCATTCACCTCTCACTTTATAAGAAGTTGTAGTGTTGAAATTTTATCTAACAAAATACCAGAAGAGTATGACTCGTGAAAACTTTCGAGTTCACACATATTAAGGAAGGCATAGGTTCAACCCGTTAGGGTATCATGGAAACATATACCGTAAGCTTCAATAGTAAATACCACCAAATTTCGAAAAGCGAGCATGGTTGAGAAAACAGAGGATACAAATTACCAAAGGCTTTATATATCCGTGTGGAAAGACTCACAAGGTTATTAAATATGAAGGACACTGTCGGATAATAATCCAACAAAGGATTTGGCGGTCCACAAAGGATCCTATGTGAGTATCGGTACTCAACGGAAAAGGAGAGAATGCAAATGCATCAAAGTTATAGAATCATCTGACTAATTCGAAGCATAAATGTAAAGGAATTATGAATCCAAATCAAAGGATCAGAAGTAGACGTTCTGATCAAGGATGGATAGGTTGAATAGTCTTAGGGGCACAATTTGACGACAATATGATTGGCGAGAACCAGCTCAGACCTGGAATGACGTCTGAGCCAAAAGGAAGAATTCTAGTATTCTACTGATGATCGCGAGCATTCGCAACGTATTGAATCAAGGAACTCAAAATGATAATGACAATGGAAGCGAATAAGATTACCAGACTTCAAATTAATCATAATGCAAGTAAGCAAGAATTTCAAGAGCAAAAAGGCTCCTGAGGATTTTCGGAAGATCGGATGGTATTTTGAACACTTTTGTGAAATACTTGAATCAACTGGGGATGAGCGGATACTCGGTAAGTGCGAGAATTATCCGTAGGGGTATTCAGGTGACGAAGAACAACAAGGAAGTAAGCTCAAAGAATTCTCGGAACAACAGAGAGAATTTTGGGGTATCTTGTAATAACAAGATCAACTGGGAAACATTGTATGAATGGCGAGTATACGTGGTTATCCATAAGGGTTTATCAATGGAAGGGAATTGCAAAAGCGACGCCTTAAAGTCTCAAGAGAACATCGAAGAGTATCTTCGGATTCTTCTGGTGCAGCAGACGGTCATCTGGAGTGAGGGGCTCTCCGGGAGAAAGTCTTTCGAGAACCTAAAGTTAGTCTTTTTAGCAAAATCATTTAACCCGAATAGGGGAGAGATTAGAGTCCCAGAGTAAAGATCGAGGAGTAAAAGATTATAATACCACCCAATGGGGAGGTGGGCCCATAGGCCACACAGCCATGTTAGTAAAGGTTTTGCAATGACTAGACTCAACTTCGGCCAAGGAGTTGGAAAGGGGGATTCCTACAGGCAGTCGGCTCTGATACCAACTTGTGACGCCCCCGATTCAATCGTACACTAATCATGCACGCAAACATGTACGATCAAGATCAGGGACTCACGGGAAGATATCACAACACAACTCTAAAACATAAATAATTCATACAAGCATCATAATACAAGCCAGGGGCCTCGAGGGCTCGAATACAAGTGCTCGATCAGACGAGTAATGGAAGCAACAATATCTGAGTCTGCACATAAGTTAAACAAGTTGCCATAAGATGGCTAGCACGTAACTGAGATATCTGAGATCGAAGAGGCGCAGCCTCTGCCTGGGATCCTCCTAGACTACTCCACGGTCGTCGGTGCCGGGCTGCACGTAGTAGTAGGCACCTCCAAAGGTAGTAGTCGCCATCGACGGTGGCGTCTCGGCTCTGGCTCCATCGCTCTAGTCGCAGCAATCGGGTAAAGAAAGGGGGAAAAAGAGGAACAAGGCAACCGTGAGTACTCATCCAAAGTACTGCAAGCAAGGAGCTACACTACATATGCATGGGTATATGTGTAAAGGGCCAAATCGGTGGACCGAACTGCAGAATGCTAGAATAAGAGGGGATAGCTAATCCCGTCAAGACTAGGCTTCAGCAGCCTCCGTCTTTGACATGTAGAAGAGAGTAGATCAAGTCCTCCAAGTAGCATCACATAGCATAATCCTACTCGTGATCCTCTCTCGTTGCCTCGTTAGAGAGCGATCACCGGGTTATATCACGCACTTGGAAGGGTGTGTTTTACTAAGTATCCGGGTTCTAGTTGTCATAAGGTCAAGGTACAACTCCAAGTCGTCCTGCTACCGAAGATCACGGCTATTCGAATGGATAAACTTCCTGCAGGGTGCACCACATTACCCGACACGCTCGATCCCATTTGGCCGGACACACTTTTCTGGGTCATGCCCGGCCGCGAAAGATCAACATGTCGCAGCCCCACCTAGGCATAACAGAGAGGTCAGCACGCCGGTCTAAACCTAGGCGCACAGGGGTCTGGGCCCATCGCCCTTAGCACACCTGCACGGTGCAAGGGCGGCCAAAAGCAGACTCTAGCTCAGCAGGCGTTCGATCCAATCCAAGGCGCGGCCGCGATCGTGACGTCACGAAATGCTTCTACCGATACCACGGCGCGGTTGCCCATATCTTGTCCCACGTGGCGGTTAGTGCGTATAAGGTCAACGACTCCAACTCAGATCAAATACCAAGATCTCGTTAAGCGTGTTAAGTATCCACGAAACGCCCGAACAGGGCCAGGCCCCACCTCTCTCCTAGGCGGTCTCAGCCTGCCTGCCGCTCATACAAAGATCCACACAGAGGCCGTTGGGACAAAGGTCCTTTCATTTAATCCAGTGAATCGTTGTGGTGCTCCACGAGCACCCGAACTTTTAGTCACCACATGTCTCATGTATAAAGTATATAGTATATACCCGTGACCACCTCTCGAGTGATCACGGCCCGATAGTATAGCATGGTAGACGGACAAGAATGTAGGTCCACTGATGGAATACTAGCATCCTATACTAAGCGGTAGGATTGCGGTAAAGGTATCAACAGTAGTAGCAAGGACAGGCTATGCATCAGGATAGGATTAACGGAAAACAGTAACATGCTACACTACTCTAATGCAAGAAGTATAGAAAGGAATAGGCGATCTTTGGTGATCAAGGGGGGGGGGGCTTGCCTGGTTGCTCTGGCAAGAAAGAAGGGTCGTCAAAACCAGAATTAACTGGGGTCGCCACTAGTCTTGGGTCTCTAAAGAAGAAATGTGGAGGGGGAACACAATAGATAACAAAGCAATCAAAAGCATCACAAAGTGTAACATGGCATTACGCGGTGCTAGAGGTGACCCTAAGGTAGTAGTAGGTGCCATCTTTGGCGAAGAGGGAAACATCCGAAAGTATCCGGTGTTTGGCGTTTCAGACAGATGAACCCGGTGAAATGTTGCAGGTCTGGATAGGTTAGGGAGGTGTGGCGGATGAACGGGTTGCGATCCGGATTCGTCCTCGTCGCTCGAGCAAGTTTCATGTAGAAAGTTTTCCATCCGAGTTACTGGATTATTTTATATTAATTTTAAAGATTTAAATCATTTTCTCGAATTAATGTATTATTTTAAATTTGAATTTGCATTTATGACATCATCATGACATCAGCGATCAGCTTTGACCTTTGACTCAAAAAGTCGACGGGTGGGTCCCGTTTGTCATTCATTGAGACTAAATAATGAGGATTAATTAGACTAGTTAAATGATTAGGTTGGTTAATCACAATTAATTAGTTAGTTAACTAATTAATTAATTAAATTATTATTTTATTATTATTTTATTTTCTTTTTACAATCTGTTTTTTTTTCATAAAACTGTACTGGGGGTGGGGGCCTCGTGACATAGGCCCAATGGCCTATAGTGGGTCGGGCGACGGGCGTTGGTAATTCAGGCGCTTGGGCTAAGGGGCGAGCAAGCGTTGGTTAAGGCGAGGCCATCTGCACTGCGTCTGGCGTCCCATGCGCCGCTGTAAGCGGGAAGCGCGGAGGTGGGAGGCTGGAGGCGGGAGGTCAGCGTGGAGATGGTCGCGGTGGCCGGCGGGCTCGCCACGGGCGGTCTCGAGTAGAGACGGCGAAGGGCGACGTCTGCATTTAGGAGCCGCAGCTGGCAAATCGAAGCGGGCGAAGGCAAGAGGCGGGTCCGCGAACTGCAGGTGGACGGCAGCGAGGACGGTGGTGGTCGCGAGGCGGCGATGGGAACGCAGGCGGCGCGCTGGGCCGTGGATGCGGAGCGCGCCTGGGCACGCGCGTGAGTGCGGTGACCACGGGGGGGGGGGAGTAGAGAGGGAGCACAGGGAGGTGCTCACGTTCGTCGGGCGAAGGGGGGCGGCGAGGGTTGATGGAGCCGTTGGGGAGGAGGATGGGGACGGCTGCCGTCGGCGAGGAGGGAGACGAGGAGGACGAGGCGACGGGCGCTGGCGGGTCCGGTGAGGAAGAGGTCGTGCACGCAGGCGAGGGAGGGAGGTTCGTCATGCGTGGTGGCTCGTCCATGATGGGGTCCGCCGGGCGGCGCAGGGAGGCTCGAAACCGCGAGCAGGCGGCGTCGGCCCGGCCAGTTCGGTCTGGTTCCCCCGATCCCGATCTGGATCGAGGAGGGGAGAGAGTTGTGGGGGAGTGGGGGGGAGTGAGGTGGGTTGTTAGGGTTTCCCCTGGTGGGGATATGGAGGACGGGTGGGGTCTTGGTGGGCAGCTGGCGCCCGATGGCTGTTGGGCCGTGGCCCATTGAAGTGAGGGGGGTTCTTCTTCTTTTTTTTTTGTTTTCTGTTTTTATATTTTCTTTTCTTTTATTTATTTCCCTTTTCTATTTTATTTAATTTAAGGCATCTTAGCATTTTTCTAAATATGTGTTTTCTTCACAACAATTACCTATGTAATATTTGGCACTAACCGAACATTTTTATTTTAATGTTTGAAAACTTTTATTATTTACCAAACTTTGAATTTGAATTTTGGACCGGTTTTGATCTAGCGAGATTAGCAATAGTAACCAAGGTGACATGGCGACATTAACGCGGATTACCGTAGCCTAATTATCCGGCGCCACAGCTTTTCTTCAACCTAATTACTTAGCTATTATTTGCAAAACTATGAACTATTTTGTTTGGCTGTTTTAAAGAAACATTATTTTGACTTTATTTTAAATTTGAATTTGACTTTGGACAAGTGGCAATTCGCATAGTAATCATGATTACATGACCACCATTAGGGGGAGATGACTGTAGCATGATTCTTGGGGTGTTACAAATCTCCTCTACTACAAGAAATCTTATCCCGAGATTTAAGAGCTGGACTAAATGGGGAAGTCCTCGTTATGAAATTCTTACGGGTCTTCTCGGTCTTGGTTGCTCTTCCCGAAGTAGTTGTTCCTTTTTTTGATGTCTTTATTTCTCTACTCCAGTCATCATGATGAAGTCGTTGTACTTTCTTCGGAAACTCCATCATACTTACGAATAGGGTAGGAGGCGAAACTCTATAAAGACGGATGACTGAAAGGATTGGCATCCGATAATTATCTTATGGAATGAAGGTAAGGTGTCGGTGCAACAAACCTTCGCGTGTGTTGCCGGACTATACATAGGCACGATGACAAGGAAGAAAAACTTCGCCAAGCATCCAAGTCAAAACCAAGACAGACAAACAACTCTTTGAGGGATCGGGATGGCGGATCAAGAAGACCAAGACAAGCCAAAGTGGCAAGACATCACTAAAGGAAAGCCTCCCTTGCAGCGGGGCGGCTTTGCTAAGGTCGAAAGGCCTCCCCAAGCCGCGAATCCAAGATTTCCTGGCAGGCTTGCTGGGGCGCTAAAGAGTGAATCTCCCCAAGACTCCACTGCTCCACACAGCCGATTGTACAAAAGAAGGGAGTCCTTTGTATCCCTTTACTTGTCTTGTGAAGGCGATCGCTTGACCACACGCTTGCAGCCGCTGGCGCTTGGCGGGGCGGAAGAGGAAGCAAAGACACAAGACTACCGAAGAGCAACGCCAAGACAGAGGCGTGAGGCAAAGAGACAAGGTGGCCTCTCCGTGAGAGCCCGTACTCTGGCAGTTTACGAAATTCTCGACAAAGGGCCTTCCGAGGCAGCTTGCCCAATACCGATGAGAGCGGCCACCCTTGAGCCTAAGAGTTCACACCATCGACAACATTGGAACCAAGGCTCGGGGAGGCGCTTGCATGGTGGCATGCAGATCTTTGTAGAGACCAACAACATGAAGACTAGATGAGAACGAGAAGAGCGGAAACCCGGCAAGATCCTTGCGGGGACGCTCCTAAGACCCGCAGAAGACCCTTCTTTGAGGGACACCTACGACTCACGGCAAGGCCTTTGTCGGGCCCTGCAAGACCCTTGCCGAGGACATCTGCGGGACCACAGCTAGGCCCCCACCTGCCAAGGATCCACCGTCGTTCAAACACATAAGTCAACTAGCCAACAAGGCAGGCACCTGCGTGGCGACGTGCAGCTTCCAGGCCAACTCAGCAAGCACCTGCGTGGTGGTATGCAGATCTTCGTGAAGACTCTGCCACCGCACTAACTTAGCAGCTAGCCAGCCATTGGCGCTTCTACGCCTAATCGGCACGGGCGCGGTTCGAACAGAAATCGAAGCGGCGGCCCAGACGGGACAATTTCCTTGCCGTCCTCGATAAAGTGAGAGGCGGCAACAGATTAAATGTGTTTGTCCTACGGTATTGTGTGATAGACTTGTATGCGGTACAAAACTTTTCCACCTCCATGTGCCACTGTGGCGACTCCTGGCTATCAAAGGAGGCCCGAGGCACAATCGAGGAGGATTCGACTTTTTGTACCTGCATGCTTTGTAGCTAGTCCAAGAACACCGGAAAAACACAAACCAAAGGTGAGTAGGGTATTACGCACCACTCTGCGGCCCGAACACGGAGAAATTCCCCGTGTTGATCTTCTAAACCGCTCTTTCCACAGCCGCCCGCCAACCGTAGAAGGGATTCCCCGTTATCCCATAGGCGTCGTTTCCACCGACATCCTTGGCACGCCAGAGAGGCATTTCGCGTGAAAAATCTGGTTTTTGAGTCAACTTTGGTCAACTCCGTCGTCGCGATGGCCCGAGAAGAGAAGGCGGCGTCAATCAACTGCACTCTGGTGTCATCCACGGCTGCAACGACCATCTGCGTGGCCGCAAAAAGCTTAGTCACGCACAACTTTGAGCAATTCTTCTTAATATATGGTTATTCTCCTCGAAAGATCTTGATCTTTGTACGGAAAACCTGCACGCAAGGGGATCCTTCTGCTATTGGCAACACCACCTTGTTCCGCTTTAAACCGGCCATCAGCTCAAGCGGCCAAGCTACCGAGGGGATCGCAAGGTGGCTCGCTCGCTATTAGCAACACCCTTGCTCTGTTTCGAGTCCGCTCAATAGTTTAAGCGGCCGCGCTGAGAATGGCAAGGTGGTTTGTCTAGCAGCAAGCGCCCCCCGACAGGCTGCTAAGGATCCATCCTCGGCGCCATAGCATGGGCTTACGCCCCGGCGAGCCAATCCTACTGGGCATAGGGTGCATACGTACAAAGAAAGATTAATACAGGAAGATAGCATGTTTCATCTTAAAGTGCTGCAGAGTTATATTACATCAATTGTTGATGTGGTTCTAACTTAAGATAAAATCGTCTTGGTCATGAACTCGCAACGGCAATGAGGAACGAGGTGTTTAGTCTCGCTACCGGCCTCCACCTCCCGGACTCTTTCGACGTATTTGATGATGGGCTCACATTTCTTCGAGCGACATGAGGTCCACATCCTCCGGCAAGCTCTCCAGCACGTCGGCAAAGTTGACATTGGGGTTCCAGTACACCACCTTGGTGAGGACCTTGGTTAGGGTGCCCCGGCAGAGCTTCCGGGCCTCATTGGCCAGAGAGTTCGCTCGGTTGGAACGGAACTACTCCAGGGTATCAAGGACGCCCTCGAAGAACAGGGTCAGCCTGGCGTTGGGGCTAACGTTCGGCTCTTGGGAGTACTTGACATTCGGCATCGCCATGGCAGCCATCTTCGTGGTGATCTTGCCAGCGACGTCGACGGGACGGCTGATCCAGAGGTTTACGCCCTTCGCGTATTCCTCGTACTCGGCAGTGCCATCCCTCCGCAGCCGCTTCTCGTCCTCCAGGGCCTTGTTCAGGGTCTCCTCACGAGCCCCGGCCTCCGAAAGCTTACCCTCCAAGCCGTCCAGCTTCAACTTCAGATCGTTGATGGAGTCATTAGCCTTGGAGAGCAGCCTGGCCTTGTCGGAGATGGTGACCTGCGCAACCGCTAGAGTGCGGTTGGCCGCGTCCCTCTCCTCCGTCAGCACCGAGACTCTCTTCTTCAGCTCCTCCCGCTCCAGCTCCAGCTCCTTCACCTTGCCGACATGGACTAGGGCCTGAACATCGAGTGCCTCCTTGTGCCTCAGCTCCAGCTCCTGGGTCCGCTGCGCGACGAGCTTCTCGACCTCCTCATCCTTGACACGGAGTGTGGAAGCGAGCGCCTCCTCACGCTGACACAGGTCCTCCTCCCAGGAGTTCAGGCGAGCCGGGTGCTATTGCCGAAGCGGCCTCGTCCCTTGGCGGCCTGTTCCTTCACCACCTCCACAGGCCTTCTCGGCGTCCGGCTGTTTCGGATGAGCTCCGCTTGCGCCAGCCAGCTCACCTGGGCAGCCTACATTTCTTCCTAAGCCTCGCGGAACCAGGGGCTCGCGGCTCGAGCGACGCATCCTCAAGATCCACCTCCACCTTGTCCGCATGCCGCCATCTGGATTTCGCCTTGTCTAGGCGGGCACGATGGGCGCACTGGAGCTTCCGGAAGTTGATTCTCATGGCCGGAGAAGCCGCTTCCTCTTGGGAACCGCCACCACCGTACTTTGGTTCATCAACAACCTGAAGCGGTGTGGCGGCGTTATCATGGTAAATCTGCCCCCGGCAGACTACAAGATTGCCTGGGACTGGCCCAATAAAGTTCTCAAGGCTTATATGTGGCCCGAGGCCTGAGGCTCTGTCGGTGTACAAAAGTAGGGGTCCTTTTGTACCTTTACTTGTCTTGTGAGCGAGTGGCAACTGCACACGTTGACGGCCCGTGGCCGAGGCGGAGAAGGAAGCAAAGACACAAGACTACGGAAGAACGCCAAGACACATGCCACAAGAGCAAAGGGACAGGTGGGCTCTCCCCGATAGAGAGCCTTGCTGGGCAACTTGCCCAACACCAGCAGAGCCGCCACCCTTGAGCCTAAGAGTTCCGACACCATCGAAAACATTGGAACCAAGGCTCAGGAGGCGCCTGCATGGTGGCATGCAGATCTTTGTAGAGACCAAGAATGCACAAGACTAGATGAGAACTAATACGTCTCCAACGTATCTATAATTTTTTATTGTTCCATGCTATTATATTACCCCTTTTGGATGTTTATGGGATTTATTTTACACATTTATATCATTTTGGGACTAACCTACTAGCAGGAGGCCCTGACCCATATTCTTTGTATTTTTGCCTATTTCAGTATTTCAAGAAAAGGAATATCAAACGGAGTCCAAAGCGGAATGAAACCTTGGGAGGCGTGATTTTTGGAACAAACGCGTGATCCAGAGGACTTGGAGTGAAAGTCAAGAAATGGCAGGCCTCCATGAGATAGGAGGGTGCGCCTCTATAGGCGCCCCCATCTCGTGGGCCCCAGGTGGCCACCGACGCACTTCTTCCTCCTATATATACCCTTACGCACTCGAAAACATCCAGGAGCACCACGAAACACAATTTCCACCACCGTCAGAACCATATCATGAGATCTCATCTTGGAGCCTTGCACACTGCGGAGGAATCAACCACAGAGGGCATCTACATCAACATCCTTGCCCCTCCGATGAGATGTGAGTAGTTTACCACAGACCTACGGGTCCATAGTTATTAGCTAGATGGCTTCTTCTCTCTTTTTGGATCTCAATACAATGTTCTCCCCTTCTCTTGTGGAGATCTATTCGATTGTGTTTGTCGAGATCCGATGAATTGTGGGTTTATGATCAAGTTTATCTATGAATAATATTTGAATCTTCTCTGAATTCTTTTATGTATGATTAAGTTATCTTTGCAAGTCTCTTCGAATTATCAGTTTAGTTTGGCCTACTAGATTGGTCTTTCTTGCCATGGGAGAAGTGCTTAGCTTTGGGTTCAATCTTGCGGTGTCCTTAACCCGGTGTGAGAAAGGGTTGCAAGGCACGTATTGTATTGTTGCCATCGAGGATAACAAGATGGGGTTTTATATCATATTGCATGAGTTTATCCTCTACATCATGTCATCTTGCTTAATCGTTACTCTGTTCTTATGAACTTAATACTCTAGATGCATCTTTGGATAGCGGTGATGTGTGGAGTAATAGTAGTAGATGAGGCAGGAGTCGGTCTACTTGTTATGGACGTGATGCCTATATACATGATCATGCCTAGATAATCTCATAACTATGCACTTTTCTATCAATTGCTCGACAGTAATTTGTTCACCCACCGTAATACTTATGCTATCTTGAGAGAAGCCACTAGTGAAACCCATGGCCCCCGGGTCTATCTCTTATCATATTTGCTCCCAATCTACTTTTGTTTGCATCTTTACTTTTTGCATCTATATTACGAAATACCAAAAATATATCTATCTTATGATACTATCTTTATCAGATCTCACTTTCGCAAGTGGCCGTGAAGGGATTGACAACCCCTTGGTTGTGTTGGTTGCGAGTTCTCAGTTTGTTTGTGTAGGTGCGTGGGACTTTTGAGAAGCCTTCTCTTTGGATTGATACCTTGGTTCTCAAAACTGAGGGAAATACTTACGCTACACTTGCTGCATCACCCTCTCCTCTTCGAGGAAAACCAAGGCAAGCTCGAGACATAGAAAGAAGGATTTCTAGCGCTGTTGCCGGGGAGGTCTTCACTCAAGTCAAGACATACCAAGTACCCATCACAAACCCATCTCCCTCGCATTTACATTATTTGCCATTTGCCTCTCGTTTCCTCTCCCCACTTCACCCTTGCCGCTTTTATTCGCCCTCTCTTTCCCAATCTCCTCCTCTCTTTTAAACTTGCGTTTTCTATTTGCTTGTGTGTTGGATTACTTGTTGCCATGGCGCAATATAATACCAAATTGTGTGACTTCTCGAATACCAATATTAATGATTTCCTTAGTACTCGATTGCTCCTCTTAATAATAGCGAGTCTTGTGAAATCAATACCGCTTTGCTGAATCTTGTTATGAAAGATCAATTCGCGGCCTTCCTAAGCGAAGATGCCGCTACTCATCTAAACAACTTTGTTGATTTGTGTGATATGCAAAAGAAGAAAGATCACGGATAACAATATTGTCAAATTGAAGTTATTTCGCTTTTCACTTAGGGATCATGCTAAAGTTTGGTTTTCGTCTTTGCCTAAGAATAGTATTGATTCTTGGAACAAGTGCAAAGATGCTTTTATCTCTAAGTATTTTCCTCCCGCTAACATCATCACTCTTAGGAACGATATTATGAATTTTAAACAACTTGATCATGAGCATGTTGCCCAATCTTAGGAAAGAATGAAATTGATGCTTCAGAATTGCCCCACTCATGGTTTGAATTTATGGATGATCATACTAAATTTTTTTGCCTGTTTTAACTTTGCTTCTATAAATCTCTTATATTCGGCCGCTGAAGGCACGTTTATGGAAATCTCGTTAGGAGATGCAACAAAACTTCTTGATAATATTATGGCTAATTATTCTCAATGGCACACGAAAGATATTCTAGTAAAAAGTGCATGCTATAGAAGAAATCAATGTTTTGAGTGGAAAGATGGATGAACTTATGAAGATGTTTGCTACTAAAAATACTCCTCTTGATCCCAATGATATGCTTTGTCTTCCTTGATTGAGAATAATAATGAATTTTTTTGGTAGGAATAGTTTTGGAAACAATGCTTATAGAGGAAATTTTAATGCTAGACCGTTACCTAGTAATCCCTCTAATAATTATGGAAATTCCTACAATAATGCTTATGGTAATTTTGATAAGATGCCCTCTGATTTTGAGAATAGTGTGAAAGAATTTATGATCTCTCAAAAGAATTTTAATGCTTTGCTTGAAGAAAAATTGCTCAAAGTTGATGAATTGGCTAGGAGCGTTGATAGACTTTCGCGATGTTAATTCTCTTAAACTTGGATCTTCTTCTCCTAAGCATGATATCAATGAGTCTCTCAAAGTAATGAGAATTTCCATTGTGAGTGCAAGGAAAGAACCGCTAGATTGCGTATAAGAAAGAAAGCTTTATAAAAGCATGTCCTTCTAGTTTCCGTGAAAATATTGATGAGGATCTCAAAGTTATTGATGCGTCTCCGATTAGATCTATGTTTTGCAATATGAATTTTGGTGATTATGGGACTGATGATGAATCAACTTTGCCTAGAAGGCGTCCCAAGAATTCGGAATCTTTAGATCTTAATGTTAAATTTGGTAAAAGTGCGATTGGAGAGTCCTCAACTTCTAATAATGTTGAACCTACTATCTCGGATTTCAAGGAATTTAATTATGATAATTGCTCTATAAAAGTTTGTATTTCCTTGTTGCAAGCCGTTGTTAATTCTCCTCATGCTTATAGTCAAAACAAAGCCTTTACCAAACATATTGTTGATGCCTTGATGCAATCTTATGATGAAAAACTTAATTTGGAAGTTTCTATACCTAGAAAACTTAATGATGAGTGGGAACCTACTATAAAAGATTAGAATTAAAGATTATGATTGTTTTGCTTTATGTGATTTGGGTGCTAGTGTTTCCACGATTAAAAACTTTATGTGATATTCTAGGTTTCCATGATCTTGATGATTGTTCTTTAAATTTGCACCTTGCAGATTCCACCATTAAAAAGCCTATGGGAAGGATCAATGATGTTCTTATTGTTGCAAATAGAAATTTGGTGCCAGTATATTTTATCGTTCTAGATATAGATTGCAATCTTTCTTGCCCTATTATTCTTGGTAGACCTTTACTTAGAATGATTGGTGCGATTATTGATATGAAGGAAGTGAATATTAGATTCCAATTTCCCTTAAAGAAAGGCATGGAGAACTTTCCAAGAAATAAACTTAAATTACCTTGTGAATCTATCATGCGTGCTACTTATGAGTTTAGTGCCAAGGATGGCACTCGTTAGATCTATCTTCGCTTTTATGCCTAGCTAGGGGCGTTAAACGATAGCGCTAGTTGGGAGGCAACCCAATTTTCTTTATGTTTTTTGTTTTTGTTTCTGTTTAGGAATAAATAATCCATCTACATTCTGTTTAGATGTGGTTTTATGTTTTAGTTAGTGTTTGTGCCAAGTAGAACCTATAGGATCTTCATGGATGATAGTTATTTGATCTTGCTGTAATTTCCAGAAACTTTCGGTTCATGAAAACAATTGTTAAAAATCACCAGAACGTGAAAAAATAGTAATTCCAATTGCTTCTCATCAATAAAAAAATTTCCTAGGTCTTCCTATTTTGGATGAATTTTTTGAGTTCCAGAAGTTTGCGTTAGTTACAGATTACTACAGACTGTTCTGTTTTTAACAGATTTTGTTTTTCGTGTGTTGTTTGCTTATTTTGATGCATCTATGGCCAATAAAATAGTTTATAATCCATAGAGAAGTTGGAATACATTATGTTTAACACCAAATTAAATAAAGAATGAGTTCATTACAGTACCTTATGTGGTGGTTTTGTTTTCTTTCACTAGCAGACTTATAAGATTTCTTGTTGAGTTTGTGTTGTGAAGTTTTCAAGTTTTGGGTAAAGCTTTTATGAACTATGGAATAAAGGGTGGCAAGAGCCTAAGCTTGGGGATGCCCATAGCACCCCAAGATATTCAAGAATAGCCAAAGCCTAAGCTTGGGATGCCAGGAAGGCATCCTCTTTTAAATCTTCGTTCATTGGTAACTTTACTTGGAGCTATATTTTTATTCACCACATGATAAGTGTTTTGCTTGGAGCATCGTGTATTATATTAGTCTTTGCTTTTTAGTTTACCACAATCATCATTGTTGTACACACATTTTGGGAGAAGCCTATTTGATTAGAATTTGCTAGAATACTCTATGTGCTTCACTTATATCTTTTGAGCTTGATAGTTTTTGCTCTAGTGCTTCACTTATATATTTTAGAGCATGGTGGTGTCTTAATTTTGAAGAAATTTCTAGTCTCTCATGCTTCACTTATATTATTTTGAGAGT
Organism: Aegilops bicornis; assembly: GCA_021605145.1. Lineage (NCBI taxonomy): Eukaryota > Viridiplantae > Streptophyta > Magnoliopsida > Poales > Poaceae > Aegilops > Aegilops bicornis. Next base: position 262,064,496 of record CM038674.1, on the reverse strand, counting down.
CTTCTAGAACAGCATGGTATTTTCTATGGTCATAAAATTGGTCCTAGAATGGTAGACATCCAAGTTGGGTATAATAAAAACTATCATAGGAAGTGAATTGGATGCTATGATCTATTTGATACTTGATAATTGTTTTGAGATATGGAGGTAGTGATATTAAAGTTATGATAGTTGGGTGATTATGAATTTAGAGAATGCTTGTGTTGAAGTTACCAAGTCCCATAGCATGCACATATGGTTAAAGTTGTGTAACAAATTTGAAACATGAAGTGTACCTGGCTTGTGCATCCTTATGAGTGGCCGTCGGGGATGGCGATGGTTTTTCCTACCAATCTATCCCCTAGGAGCATCTTGGCGTAGTACTTGATTTTGATGACTTCTAAATGTTTGCTATAAGTATATGAGTTCTTTTGACTAATGTTGAGTCCATGGTATATACGCACTTTTACCTTTCGCCTTTGCTAGCCTCTTGATGTACGTGCATTGCCCTTTCTCACCTTGAGAGTTGGTGCAAACTTAGCGGTGCATCCAAACCCACGATGAAACGATACGCTCTATCACAAATAAACCTCCCTATATCTTCCTCAAAACAGCCACCATACCTACCTATTATGGCATTTCCATAGCCATTAGAGATATATTGCCATGCAACTTTCCACAGTTCATCATCATCATGACATACTTTACTTTTGTCATATTGCCATTGCATGATCATGTAGTTGACATCGTATTTGTGGCAAAGCCACCATGCATTATTTTTCATACATGTCACTGTTGATTCATTGCACCATCCAGAATACATCACGGAGGCATTCATATAAGTCATATCTTGTTCTAGTTTCGAGTTGTAATCTTTATGTTGTAATCAATAGAAGTGTGATGATCATCATTATTAGAGCATTGCCCAATCAAAAAAAAAGAAAGGCCAAAAATAAAAAAAAAGAAAGTCCCAAAAAAATGGGCAATGTTACTATCTCTTTTTCCACACTTGTGCTTCAAAGTAGCACCTTGTTCTTCATGTAGTGAGTCCCATATATTGTGCTTCAAAGTAGCACCATGTTTTTCATATAGCGAGTCTCATAAGTTGTCTTTTTCATACTAGTGGAAATTTTTCATTATAGAACTTGGCTTGTATATTCCTATGATGGGCTTCCTCAAATGCCCTAGTCTTCATGAGCAAGCAAGTTGGATGCACACCCACTAGTTTTCTTTTGTTGAGCATTCATTTATAGCTCTAGTGCATCCGTTGCATGGCAATCCCTACTCCTCATGTTGACATCAATTGATGGGCATCTCCATGACCCGTTGATTATCCTTGTCAATGTGAGACTTTCTCTTTTTTGTCTTCTCCACACAATCCCCATTATCATATTCTATTCCACCCATAGTGCTATATCCATGGCTCACGCTCATGTATTGCGTGAAGGTTGAAAAAGTTTGAGATTATTTAAGTATGAAACAATTGCTTGGCTTGTCATGGGTATAGAAGTTGGGAACATCTTTGTGTGACGAAAATGAAGCATAGCCTAACTATATGATTTTGTAGGGATGAACTTTCTTTTGCCATGCTATTTTGAGAAGACATGATTACTTTGATTAGTATGGTTGAAGTATTACTATTTCTTTTATCAATATGAACTTTTATTTTGTATTCATTTGGATCTGAACATCATGCCACAATAAAGAAAATTACATTATGAATTATGCTAGGTAGCATTCCACATCAAAAATTCTCTTTTATCATTTACCTACTCGAGGACGAAAGCAGGAATTAAGCTTGGGGATGCTTGTACGTCTCCAACATATCTATAAGTTTTGATTGTTCCATGCTATTATATTACCCCTTTTGGATGTTTATGGGCTTTATTTTACACATTTATATCATTTTTGGGACTAACCTACTAACTGGAGGCCCATCCCATATTGCTGTTTTATTGCCTATTTGATTATTTGAAGCAAAGGAATATCAAGCGGAGTCCAAACGGAGATAGAAACCTTTCGGGAGGCGTGATTTTTGGAACAAAGCGTGATGCAGAGGACTTGGAGTGCAAGTCAAGAAGCGGTAGAGGCCTCCACGAGATAGGAGGTCGCCCCCTGTATAGGCGCGCCCACATCTCGTGGGCCTCGAGCTGACCGCATAAGCGTACTTCTTCCTCCTATATACCTACGCATTCTCAAAAACATCTAGGAGCACCACGAAACACAATTTCCTTCGGCCAACATACTTATCAGATCCGTGAGATCTCATCTTGGAGCCCTTGAAGCACTTTCACGGGAGGGGAATCAACCACAGACGGCATCTACATCAACATCCTTGCCCTCCGATGAGTTGTGAGTAGTTTACCACAGACCTAAGGATCCATAATTATTAGCTAGATGGATTCTTCTCTCTTTTGGATCTCAATACAATGTTCTCCCCTCTTGTGGAGATCTATTCGATGTAAACTCTTTTTAAGGTGTGTTTGTCGAGATCCAATGAATTGTGGGTTTATGATCAAGTTTATCTATGAATAATATTTGAATCTTCTCTGAATTCTTTTATGTATGATTAAGTTATCTTTGCAAGTCTCTTCAATTATCGCTTTAGTTTGGCCTACTAGATTGGTCTTTCTTGCCATGGGAGAAGTGCTTAGCTTTGGGTTCAATCTTGCGGTGTCCTTACCCAAAGGACAAAAAGGGTTGCAAGGCACGTATTGTATTGTTGCCATCGAGGATAACAAGATGGGGTTTATATCATATTGCATGAGTTTATCCCTCTACATCATGTCATCTTGCTTAATGCGTTACTCTGTTCTTATGAACTTAATACTCTAGATGCATGCTGGATATCGGTCGATGTGTGGAGTAATAGTAGTAGATGTAGGCAGGAGTCGGTCTACTTGTTATGGACGTGATGCCTATATACATGATCATGCCTAGATAATCTCATAACTATGCGCTTTTCTATCAATTGCTCGACAATAATTTGTTCACCCACCGTAATACTTATGCTATCTTGAGAGAAGCCACTAGTGAAACCCATGGCCCCCGGGTCTATCTCTTCTCATATTTGCTCCCAATCTACTTTTTTTTGCATCTTTACTTTTTGCATCTATATTACAAAATACCAAAATATATCTATCTTATGATACTATCTTTATCAGATCTCACTTTCATGAAGAAGTGGTAGTGAAGGGATTGACAACCCCTTTATTGCGTTGGTTACAGTTCTCACTTTGTTTGTGTAAAAGTGGGACTTTTGAGAAGCCTCCCATCGGATTGATACCTTGGTTCTCAAAAACTGAGGGAAATACTTACGCTACACTTGCTGCATCACCCTCTCCTCTTCGAGGAAAACCAACGCAAGCTCAAGACGTAGTAAGAACCAGAGGACCTAAACCCCGGCGAGAATCTTGCCGGGACGAGAGAAGACCTTCCGCAAAAGACCCTTGCCCGGGGGCGCCCTCTGAGACCCCGGCAAGGCCCTTTGTCGGGGCCACTGCAAGACCCTTGCCGGAGACATCCAGTAGGTTGCAACTAGGCCCCAACCTGCCAAGGCTCCACCGCCGTTCCAACACGTAAGTCAACCCGCCAACAAGGCGTGCACTGCGTATGGCGGCGTGCAGCTTCCGGGCCAACTCAACAAGCACTGCGTGGTGGCATGCGAATCTTCGTGAACTACGCCCCGCACCAACCAGCAGCCGGCCAGCCGGCGGTGATGGTGCTACGCCCTAATCGGCCTGGGCCAGCGTCGGAGCGAGGTGAAGCGGCGGCGGATGGGATGAGTTTCCTTGCCGTCCCCGATAAAGTGAGAGGGCACGTTGGTAGCGTATTAAATGCGTTTGTCCTACGGTGCCAGGCGATAGACTTGTATACAGTACAAACTTTCCACCTCCTGTGTGCCACTGTGGCGACCCCCTTCGGCTATAAAAGGAGACCCGAGACGTATTGTAGGAGGATTCAGACTTTTTGGACCCTGCACGCTTTGTAGCTAGTCCAAGAACACCAGATAAACAGAAACCAGCAGTTGTAGTGTATTACGCACCACTTGCGGCCAGAACCTGGATAAATGCCCCCGTCTTGATCTTCTAAACCCGCTCTTTCCACAGCCCCGCGCTCGCCAACCGTAGAAGGGATTCCCCGTGATCCCATAGGTGTTGTTTCCACCGACACCACCGCACCGCAAGGCAAGTCATCTATCAGTGCGGTGTCAAGCCCACAAGTGATTAAGTGGCCGTCATTTGGCACGTGACATCCATTTGGAAGGAAGATTACCCCTATATGACACCCGTCCAGAAGTGTGTCAAGAAGACAGGTGGAAGATGATTAAGCGGCACGACAGGCTTGCCGGGCTGCATCCTCAGCATGACACCTAGCAGTGCATTTAATGCACTTTGTCCTAACTGCGAGAGTTAGGTATGATATGCTTTATTAGCTATCTAATCACTAGATAATATTTGTTTGCCACTTTGTGGTTTTGCCTTAGCCTATAAAGGAGGACAATGGCAACCTAGAAAAGGATTCGGACCCTTGTATACTCTTACGCTGCATAGCTGCTCTCCCCGTGACCTTTGCCGGGCTTGATATGATGTGTTGGCCGTGGTCCTCCCCTCAATCCACCAAAGTAGGAGTAGGGTTTTATGCTTCCTAGCGGCCCGAACCTGGGTGAAAACCACCAGTCACCTCTGTCGTGTTGTTTCATGGCTTCTGCTCTTTGTGCAACGTGACCTTCCCCCTCGCCGAACCATAAGGGGCTGATGGCCCCATAGGTGATTATGTTCCACCACGACATCTTTGGCGCGGCCAGTGAGGGGAGCGTAGCGGCGCACATCCGAGGTTGTGAACAGCGTGTCAATCTTCATCATGGTCTTCTTCATCATTGGCTTCATCATCCATGGCGCCCAAGAAGAAGCTTGGAGCAGCAGGTCATCCTTCCACCTCGAAGGCCCCCTCGCATGCAACCACTGATACCGCAGGTGCTGCAACAGCATTAGGAGACAGGGGTGGCGTAGGGGACACGACCGGTGCAAGCGGTGCAGTCGTCATTCCCTGTACGGCCGAAGCAGGAGCGGAAGATGAGTGTGACATCAACAACATCCCGATGGCCGCGTTCCACAAGGCGCGAGCGGGGAGGATGTTCAGCCTCCACCTCCCCACTACGCTGATGGACGCAGCTGCAGTGACAACATCCGCTCTGGCACCAGTCACGACCCCCGTAGTTGTCCCTGCTACAGGCGCACCTACGGGCCACGTGCCTTGCCTAGGGGCGGGTCACCAAGATGAAGCGTCAAACGGGGTTGCCAACCCTCAGCGCACCCTCTGCGCCATCAATCTTCTGTAGGCGGCATCGCTCACAATAACGAGAACGGCGGCACACCACTACGGCATCGCTTAGAAGTCGGGTGACGTCGCGGTCTGCTTCGTCATCTATGCCAAGCACTAGTTTGGAGGCCATGGCGCGAGCCCACACTACAAAAAAATACACTTCCGTGATGATACGTGTTTGTCACAGTAGGTCACGTTTTCTGTCATGCATGTACATCCATGACGTTTTATGACAGAATCAAGATAGTCATACCTGCGCTGTCGTAGATCCATGATAGCACCAAAATTATCATCACGGAAGTGTCCACTTCCATGACAATAAATGGCGCGTCATGGAAGTGTTTTCGTCTAGGGTAACTGACACATGGCATCCACCGTAACAGGTCGCGTTAAGCTATCAGGTCCGATTTTGGATCCGATAACCCGTTAACAACCCGGACCAATGGGGATTTTCCACGTGTAAAATTCTCATTGGCTAGAGGAAACACGTGTTGGCTCACCGTTGGGATAGATGTCATCCACTCATTGGACAGGAGGCGCCTATGATACGTCGACACGTGGCACGGCCCAACAGAGGCCCATATTCAAGTTAAAAGTCCTACCATTTGACTTGGTCAAAGGTAATCGGGCCCCATGGAAAGCTTGCCTCATAACGGCTGCTCAGTATATAGCCCATTTACGACCAGCTAACTCCCGGCCCGTTACGGCCTATCAGAATTAAGCCCAATATGATTCCAGCCCGTTGTAACTTCCGGCCCATGTATTGCCCATGATGTCTTTCGGCCCATATGAGGCCCTTTGTAACTCTGGGCCCATTAAAGGCCCAAGATGAAACTGGCCCATAATGAACAGTGTATAGCTTTATACCCATAAACGGCCCATTATTCGTCGGACGTTTCCAGCCTGTGTTAACTTTCGGCCTTCTAAGGGCCCATTTATTCTTGGGCTCATTTCTAGAATTCAGTGAATTCACGGTCCGCCATCGCATGTTCCGTTGTGGGCCAAATTCAGCCCGTGGTTACATTCGGCCCGTTTTGTGGCCCGTTAACCGATTGGGCTGTTTTCATAGCGTTATCAAATACGGCCTATTAACGGCCCGTTATGGTCCACGAATAGTAATGCACCCATGTTTGACGTAAATGATTATACGCCCGTAGAAGGCACATGGATCCTACGGCCCGTAGAAGACCAATGGATCCTACAGCCGTAGAAGGCCCATGGATCATAATGACCCGTAGAAAGTCCATGGATCCTATGGCTCGTAGAAGGCCCATGGATCCTACGCCCCGCAGAGGCCCATGGTTACAACAATTCGCAGTGTGTTGCCATTCTTATTGTGGCCTAGTTACCAAAAATAGGTTTTGTGGCCACTAGAAAAACGCGGAAAAAGAACTGCAGTGACTACAAGCAAGCAACTAAACAGGACAATAAGGAAACAAATAAGCAAGCAACTAGCGCTAGCCTATTACAGCTATTACACATAATACATCCACTTGGCATCAAAGTTCACCACCAGTGCAAATATAGGGAACAAAGCAGCATATTACATATCGGCGTCAAAATTGGCCACCGATTGCAAATAAACGCAATGACAAAACAAGTCCATAAGCGAAACAACTTCGTAAGAGCTCAAGAAACGTTATCCTAGGTATCCACCATGCGGCAATAAGTTTAGCAAGCTTATTAGCTTTGTCTCTGCTTGGTGCTAAAATCCTCCAACGCTTGGTGTTGCACGGAAAGTATGCATCTGAATGCTCCAGGGGACTTCCGCATGATCCTTTTGCTTCTTGTCGCAAGACAACGGTGATCGATGTCTTTTAGCTTGTAGTTGAGACTCAAGAAATCGAACTCGATTCAGACATGTGAGTTTCAATAGCTTGTGCAAGCGATGAGTGGCAAGAACTCGAGCGATAAACCAAGACAGGACTTTGGGGTTGTCTCACCGTCTTCAAGATAGTTTTCCTTAGTTGTTTTATCAGCTTTGTTGGTGACCAACAAGGATGTCTCACTATCTTGAACCTTATCGCATTACTTCCTTTACCATTGCTTAATAAGGCACTCTTCCACAATATTTTGTCAGCATTCTAAAATAAGAAACAAGAAGACACATAACATGTTTAGCATGTACTAGTATATGAAACTCATTTCGGTGAACCAGTTCATTAAGTAAGGTGGACAACATTAAACTACCAGTCTTCTATTGCCAAGTAGTGCATTATTAAAGCATCAAACAAATATATATATATATATATATATATATATATATATATATATATATATATATATATATATATATATATATATATATCTATGTCCTATGGTCAATGCATTGTCTTGCCAAATCAAAATAGAGACACGGTTCAAATCATATCGGTTCAAGAGAAAGCGACCGAAAAGAATACAAAGCGTGGGAAACTACACGGCACAACAAGATTTCAGATGGGTACCACGAGTCTACATGTACAACAACACTATTGGCCGTGTTGTGATTCTAGTAATGTGCATGATATAAGAAGTCAACTGTACACACAATTGAAATTGAAATCAATAGAGCTATTTATGAGAGCAAACCTGTTAAAGAAACATGCATAAATATACCTGTTGTGCCATTGGAGTTTCCATTGGATCATTCAATTTAAAAATAAGTTTGTATGAGTAAATACAATGATACAAGAGCAAAGCAGTATGCACGGTAGCAATGGAATCTTAAACGAGAACAGTTGTTCTTCAGGTTTAAGCACTTATTCTACACGAACAGAGTACAGTAAGACGCAAGACTATAGTACTTAGAATAAAATGAGCTCATAGACCTTACCACATTCTTGGTTTTGGGACACTGTGCAGAACAAAGGCATGCTCCTCAAATATCGTCCAAAGAAATGTGACTCGGGGAGAACGTAAGGGAATTTGATGAGTTTCTTTGCCAAAGAAGTACGCTTACTTGAGTAATCGACATCGCCACCAAGCATTCTTGAAGATAGCGATTGGTATTAGCACAAAGTTACCCTCATCATGAGTTTCCAAATCGGGCCTTCTCTATTGAGAAAAATGGGAAAATTTGTTGTATTATAACCATCATAGAGGTAGAATGTATGGGACAAATCAAAGTAATTGCCATGAATAACATTACTTACACATAACTCCTGGACAAACACACCTTAATGGCATTTTCCTTCATCTTCAAGAGATAATATTTCCAAGATGGGAAGATACACACAACCGATTTAACAACATCCAATGCGATAGATGCTAAACTACGACTAGTACGGTTGTGCTTCCTCCACGAGGAATAAGCGTACTAACCGGTGGAGTTGGGGTTCACCGTGGTAGTACTGGCCCTTTGGGCACCGGAGCTGCCTTACTAATCGCTCTTATTTGGGAGCTCTGTCTTGGAGATGGTGTTGTGTCAGCAGGAACTGGGTTACTATCTACTTTGGGGTTGGGGTTTGATTGGGTGAAGCTGGTTCTCATCCATTGCAAGAGGGGTAAAATCTGCGATAGTCTGGGTTATGTGGTAGGCCTGGTTCTCGTGCATGTACAACCGGGTGCTATTCCACCAAGAGGTAGCACTGCTTTTATTTGAATACCATGTTTTTACTCCGCTAGATACTACCATCACCCGCCCAATTCAAATGGGCGATAAACAGAAACATAGTTGAATGTCTGGACATTGTATGAGAGATGATGCAATAGATAGTGTGGAAAAAAGAGGGCATGAAATAGTTGACATGTATATTGTTTAACTAAAATGGATAACATGATATAATTTCACATATATGATGTCTATCTAAACTGGATAGCATAGCATAACATAATTCAAAGATATGATGACTAACTAAACATGATCGCGTGACATAATTCACATACATGTTATCTAGGTAATCAGGATCGCATGATTTAATTCACATATGTGATTTATATGCTAAGAAGAGGGCATTCGCATATATGATGTCTGAACTAAGAACATGGTGTTGAATCATGTATATGATGTCTAAACTATGCAATGCAAGACACCATATGCATGATATGAGCAGGATAACCATGCCAAGTTAGAGTATACACATCGGTGGGGGAATAGGACTGGTCATCTATCTCTGAATCCATCTCTGAGAAGCCATCGGGACGCAGCAAGAGATCTGCTTGACAGCAAAAGACCTTGTCTACTCAAGGCCTTTGTTTTCACTCCAGATTTTTCCATCACCCACTCAAATGGCTGATTCACATGAAGAGTAGTTTAATGTACAAACATTGTCGACAAATGGAAATGTAATGAAGAAAAGAATGGGCAAGATATCATTCAGATATATGATGCCTGGTTAAACAGGATGGCATTGCACATTTCACATATATTATGGCTGGCTAAAAGACATGAGACTGCATAATTCCCATATATGATATTGAAACTAAACAGGTGCCATTACAGAACATTTCTAAACTAAGAAGATGACATATATGATGTCGAAAGTAGGCACTGCAAGGCAACATATGCATGATATGACTAACATCGTCATGGCAAGTTAGAGCAAACACCTTGGGGGTAAATAGGAGTGGTCACCGCATCTCTAATCCGCCTCGTAACAGATATCTTCCTCTAGATTACAACTGGAGAGGGGGGGAGGGTTTGCCATTGAACCCGCCATGGAGCGATGTCTTCATGACATTGTATTGCCGCGCAAAATTCTTCTCTTTTTCTCTACATGTTCAACATGACTGTGTACAATATTTGACATGCATACAAAACATATAGTGAGATTATATAAGGAGAGCATGCAGAAATCTAGAGTAATGGTAACAACCAGTGGATGGATCCAAAACTAATGATAGCAGGCTGATGATTGCTTTAATTTAATAAAAAATAGATGATGATTGCTTTACTATTTGTTTCGCACTCCAAGATGAACAACATAGGCATACCCTAGGTGAACGGATATTAGACAGAGATACTATTCATTGCTGCCTCGATATGTGCCCCACAACTAATTTAGAACTCAAGTTTGAACATCAATTTGGACATGGCTTGGAGTCTAAGAGGTGAACAGGACAATAATGTAGCATGTAATATTAAGCAATGCATAACATAAGCTGAAACAAAAGAGTGCGACCTCTCTTGTGGACTCCGTGTACTCCTCAAAGTTCATCTCGCTTGAGTCGATGATGGTGGCCCAGTTCTGTGTGTGTGCTTGCCAGCAGGAAGAGAGATCCAGGTGGCGAAAGACGGTCGGGAGTCATGATGTTTGGTTTGGTGGATGCTTCTATCGATGGAGCAGCTCAGGTGAGGTGGACGACGTCACAACAGGAGCAGGACAAACCACACAAAGTTTTCTTCGACACCTACACCTTAATTCAAAGTAATGCAGAAAAGGCTCATTTGGCTTGCATGATTCTCGAAACGCATGGATAGGAGGAAAAACACCAGAATAGGTTAGGAATGCACATGGGAAACAGAGCATTTGTGAACACAAGATTTCTATCAACTTGGGTGTTTGGCTCACAGGAATTGGAGGAGTAGAGGAATGCAAAGAAACATGGCCAAAATAAAGTGAAACCATATGAAAGCGTGTACAGTTAGAATGTTACTCTGCCACTAATGAACTTGGTCTTGTTTTCATGCATAGGATTTTGAAAAGTAGGTCCAGGTGGATGTTTTGCTCCATTCCTTTCAACAAAATACATGAATAATTTAATAGTAGAGTGCCATAGGAAAATTTCCTATTGCTATGTTTTTCTGTTGAACCAAAGTAGCCCTATTGGATCGATATGAATGTAGAGTAATAAGTGATGCGACAAGTGTACAACCTCTTTGTCAGCCGCAGTGTTTAGACCTCAACATCATTGGGTTGGTCGCTTTGAAGAAGTTGAGACAGTAGGTGGTTGCCTTGAGGTGTAGAGGAAGATCTGAGGAATCAGACAACGTCTAGGCCTTTGCTCGATTGTGATGGATCGTTCCTGTTGTTGGAGCAGCTCCGATGAGTCAGAGGACGTCGAGGTCAAGCACAAAGACAAGACATATGGTTAATATTTAGTAGGATTCTAATAGTATCTCCTATCTATGATGTAAATTACATTACCAAAAATTGATAGATTTACGAGCATGATTGGTTTGCTGCCAATATTTGGCTATCCAAATATTGGAATTGCCAAATATTGGCAATACCAAGACTTGCCAAATATTGGCAACTTTATGTGAGATAGGCAAAGACAACTTCGGTAACCAACCAAGTAGTAACAAATATTTGGCACAATGTCAAACATTGGCATGCCTATTTTGGCACCAAACCAATTATGCTAGTAAAATTTACATCACCAAAAACCACCTGAATACAACAGATGAGGTAAAAATTGTTGACTCTGAATTTAACTGTTGAAACTGAAATTTACTGTGGAATCTGAATGTTACTGTCGAAACTAAACGCAATGGTAGCAGAGAGGCACTTCACATGTAGTTTGGAGAGGGCCTGCAGTTCATCTTCAACCTACACCCCTCGAGCCGCCACCACCACCTGGCCGAACTGGCCACTTCAAGGCAGCCTCACCACCTCAAACAACTCCCCACCGGCCGTCCGCTATCACAGGGCCAGCCCTCTAGCCCCGCTACGCCGAGCTTTTTCTCCGGCGATCCCCACGCCACCACCCCACCATGCCCCCACCATCACGGAGACCACCACCCCCACCTGCACCATAAGATAGATAGTGGGGTACCTCTCCGTGATCCCCCTCCCCATCGCAGTGGTTCCTCCTTAACTCCCATGAGCCCCCACCCCTCGTGGAATCGATCGACCCAAAAGTCGATTCATTGATCAAGTGTAGCTAAATTGGAGCAGAGAAGAAGACGAAGCGAGAGAGGGAGAGCAGCACAGCGCAAGCAAGTGAGAGCTTGAGCAATAAAGAAGCATGCAAGCGAGGGAGAGCCGAGCAGCAAAGAAGAAGCATGAAGCGAGCTAGGGAGAGCCGAGAGCAGAAGCGTGGCGAGCGAGAGCCGGAGCAAGCGAAGAGATCCGGCCGGTATGGCGGCGCCCAAGGGGCCTTCCTTACACCGGGGAGAGCCGCTTATGGAGATGCCGCCACGGCAACTGCTTCGAGGTAGCCGCTCCATGGGGGTGCGGGATGGAGCACCGTCGGCGCCGGGAGGTCGAGTTAAGGAGAAGGTGCGATGCAATGAGTGTACAACCTCTTTGGTGGCGCCGAGTAGGCCTCGGCTTCGTCCGAGGAGTCGGTGAGGATGCTGCGGTTCCGGTGGAGCAGGTTAAGGCGGCGCTATGGGGTTTCGCGGCTGGAGCGGAGAGGTTATGGCGGCCTGGGATTTCAAGTGGAGAAAAGGAGGCGATGGGAGGGGGGAACCATGACTTTGGGACACGCTTGTCCAAAATGTAGGGTATGTTACAAAAGTACCCCCATCGATTTGAACTAGCGCCCCATTCGGCTCAGGGTTTGAAGGGGGATTTCACGTGTCGTGATTTGACAGCTGGAGGGACTTTTCGCGCGCGTTGTAATTTCGGGATCGCAAGGCGCGGGTTGTGAAGGCGCCAGTTTTGGGAGCACGAGATCTGAATTTTCGGGATATAACTAGGCATGGGTTGAATTTTAGGGACAAGCCTAACGTGTAATATTGTACTTGTACGTACAAAATCAATTCGCACTTCCCTCAATAAAAAACGAAAAAAATAAAACTATTCACACCACACAAAGAGAGAGTCTTGTCCCGTTTTACTATACAAATGCTATTCAAAGCTATGAATCCATGTTATGTCCAATTAAATTTTTTCTTTGGTCAGTATAATGCATGTAACCTACTCATACCAACATTTTAGTGCATTCCAAATGTCTATACTACTGCTGCAGTTCGAACTGAACTTGAATTCATTTCTCTATTTCAATAAGAATCTACAATCATGATTGTTGCCAACTTCAACCATCATTAATGTATTACCTTAACAACACACCACATTATTACTATAGACATAGATATGAACTATGTGTACTATATGAACTCGAATTCAATTTTTGAATACACTTGATGTTGATTCCAAATAATAGTACATTTGATGTACTAACTATATATTCATAATCTAAACCATGTTCCATATGTACACCATGTATATCACACAAAGTATAGTGCCCCGCCCCCTACATTATGACAAGTATTTAGCCCTGAGCTGCAAAAGCCACACATTAGCCCAAATTACAATCAATCTTCTATATATATTATATGTAGTACTAGCAAGATGCCCATGCGTTCCACGGAACATCAAGATGATCGAGGGGAGGCCTTATTTGCAAATATGGAGAGGGGTGTGGGTATCTTTTTTCAAAATTTCCATAGTTTCCTTCCTATCCGTCAGATATAAATCGGACGGCCTATATTGCAGGATGGCAGGCACACCATCATCAACAACTCTATTTTTATAAGAGTAGAGATAAAATATATTATATGTAGTATAACATGTTCATAACCACACCATGTGTATCACCGTTATATATATTCACGCATACGTCGGTTTAAAACACTATGATAAATTCTTCAAATATACGAATTCACTTTTATAATGAATTATGATCTCTATTAAATCTTTACACCCACACAATCCTCTTATCTTTGTAGCTAGTGCTAACTTTCTCTCGTGCATGCACTGCATCCGCATCCCTCTCACCCTCCCTCGGCATTCTCTAGCTCCATCGTGCAAATTGCCTTTTTCACTTTTAGGTCGTTCACCCACGTTGTGTGTAGGCCCCCCAGCTCCTTCTTTACGGCACACATCGATCGATATGCCTCTCTAGCTAGGTGTGCCTACCACAAACATAACTTTCCCTCTTCTCTTCTCACCGCCCATGCCTCACTCCCACCCCTCTTTTCATCGATCTCATACTCGCACACTCCTTCCCCCTCGTTATAGTATGCCTCTCGCACCACCTCCTAGATGCATCCCTCTCTCTCTATCCTTCTCCCTGAGCCTTATTTGCTTCTAACACATACATGCACGTATACCGATCGATCTCCCTACATATACCTAGGTCGACATTAACTATTTTCCCCCACCCATCGATCGACGTACCTCACAAGTTATGTCTCTCCTTTCTCTGACAAAGGACGATTGATCTTCCTATGTAGTTACTGCACGCTTACCACAGCCATATCGTCCCCCTCAACATTCGTGGCACGCCTCCGACCTGTCTCTCACACGCACGTGCCACGTACCTGCAGCCATCCCTCTCTTATTGATATTGCAGGCATGCCCTCCGTTTGTCTAGCAAGCCTCTCCCACCATTTGTTAGAAGCAACTCCACCACCACCCCCTCCAACACTCTAGATCTATCTCTCTCCCAACCTTATTCTTCTCCTACACATATGCATGGATGCCGATCAATCTCCCTCAATACATAAGGTAGGCCTCTCTCCTCCTCCACACATATACCAACCATTGTACCTCTATAGTTAATTAGGTCTCCCCACCCCCACCACACACCGGATAGTCGGGCCAGAGGTAGGTATCCATGCCACAGAGACAAACTGCACTGTCCCCTCTCACGTTCCAAGATGGGCCAGCCATCCTATATCTTTGACGTGGGCACACACAAATTCGATGGCACTCTTTATTGATCACGCGTGCACACACACACATCATCCCTCTCTTCGATTCTATGGATACCTCAAGCCAATGATACCACCACTCTCTTCTCGTGGATCACCCCCTCTATATATATGATATATCCAGGACTCCATTTCACACACACTGCATATGTTACATTTTTTGATTGAAATATTATCCACATATATTGCTTGTCTATTTCTCAACCCTCCCCCCCCCCCAAAAAAAAACACTCACGAACCCTCACACTATATCTCTCTACATTTCTATCTCTCCCACACAACCCCACGTAGGTGGTGTACGTATTACGATCTAAGAGAATAGGTGCACGACCACACTTACGCCGTGCCCACCACACTACCATCGGGTACACGGTGGAGCTCATTTCTGTCCGAAATGGCAGCCCACGTTCTAATGTGACCGCGTGTAGCGGTTGTTTACCTACGGAGGCCGTGTACCCCGCGTGCATGCACCAAAGTTAGTCTTGTTGCGTTGCCGCGTTATTTTTAAATAAAGTTATATCACTCAATGGCACGTACACAGAATATAAAATGATTTTTATGGAGAAAAGGTAGTCCGCTCCACTATATAAAATGGAGCCTGCCTGCCTGGGTTTTTCTCTCTTCAGAGTATATCACACAAGGCGGCGGTGGCCCCTCTCTCTATCACCGTTTGTCACTGATCCGGCCGCATCCCTCCATCGGCGGAAAGGGAGGATGTGCATAGTTTCTCCATTTGACGGTGCCGAGGCAACACGTCCCGATCTTGATACCGCCGTTCTCTCGACCAAGCTCGGTTGTAGTAGGGCTTCCTCGCCACCTATCATTTGCAGCATGTGGGTAGATCCCACCCGCCGCTCACCTAGTTACATACCGATGACCCTCAGCTATCCTTGACCTTGCTCCATTGCCTGCCTTCCCACATCGCTGCATGTGGAAAATCTTGCATGTGGATCTTCCATAGTTCTTTGCCCAAACCATAGCTCGTCCGGCGTACTTTCCATGTTGCAATCTCATCCTCACACCGTTTTAGACAAACACAACCATGTTGTTATCTTCCCTTAGGACAAGGAATATGCTTCTTTTTTGTCGTCATATGTGTCATCAACTGTTATTGGCCAGTAATTGTTTCCTTTCTACCTCTTTTTTGCAAACAGGGCTATCCATTTCACCTTGTTGCTATTGCGACCTTTTGGTGAACTGCACAAATCACTTTTTCTTAAGAGTGTTTTGTGCGGTTGTACTAAAAAATGTCACACGGGTAACGTCTGTACATTTCAAAGGTCTTCGCACAAAGGGAGATTGGTTTTGCTCTATCCTCCTCATCCAACTCGAGCCTAATCTTCTCTAACTATTTGCTTAATCTTCTCCAACTAGTTAGTCTTAAGAGAGACTGCAAAGGTGACCGGCTTCTATTTGTGTGTTTATTGTTTCATCAGCAGTCCTCTATTATTGTAATCACACTTAATACCTTTGGAACAGGGACGCTCAACTCTATTTTAGTGGAACAACACAAAATGATCGGAATGTTGCATGCTCTAGACAACTATTTTTTCCCAACATGCCTTGTTGATTTAGATAGAGCTGGGGGGGACGTTGCTGCCAATGAAAGCATGGATCAATTTTAATTTAACACCTTCTCACAACTTTGTCTTGGATTTGTGATGTAAATATTAGCTTTCGATCTGCTAATCATTGAGATGCATTAGCAAGGAAGTTAGTTTTTTATTGTTTCCGAAGAGCATGGATGGCAAGACACACGAAACAAAAGCTGAAAGCTCAGAGCATTGTACAATTTCATGTTGCTGGAAAATTATTTGTATAGTATGTGAATTATGTAAACAAATGCTAGAAGCTTGATAGCATTGCCAGAAGCCTCTTTAGCATCCGGGTCCATGTGCCATGCACAAAATTATACTTCCTCCGTTCCTAAATATTTATCTTTTTACAAATTTCAAATGGACATATTTTAGAGTGTAGATTCACTCATTTTGCTTCGTATGTAGTCACTCGTTGAAATCTCTAGAAAGACAAATACTCCGGAGTATATTTAAGAACGGAGGGAGTAGTGCACAACCACATGGGAGACTCACCCAGTCGTTCGTCACACTAATAGTCGATAATGAGCAACAAATCATAAGCCCCACCTTTCCACTGTATGTTGCTCCAAAGAAGCAACCGTCAATACACTCTTCTTTGAATCTGCTCATACTACTCCATCATCACTTGTTTATAGAGCGCTTCAAAAACAATCTCGGACCAAGGCGACTAGCAATCGGCCTGAAAAATAGCATTGGTAGTTATGGCATGACGTCTATTACTGGAGGAAATAATGCGTACACACATGCATGCACTTACTCCACTCCGTAGTACATCGAGAGAAAATTGTGGACTTGATTGCGGTTACCACGCCATAATTAATTGAGCATTAAACCAAACGCGTCTAAAGTCTCTCTAGTGGTGGAAATGCATTGAGAGAAATGCATCGAATGAAGCGCGCATACATAAACTGTGACGGAGGGAGGAGTAGTATGGAGGTTCAAAATCAAGTACGCGTATGGCCAGTCAGTCAACGCACTTCCTCTTAGCATATCAGTGACATGTGGGACCGGAGTGTGAGCAAACCGATCTCAATTCATGGCAAAATGGTCAACCCGCCGTTCCTTGAGAGAGACAAGGAGCGAGAACACACAGAAGGGCTCGCACGGAGGCCAAGATATATTCGAGCATGGTTGATCAATATCATCATTACATGTTTGATGTTTTTTAATAGTACTATTGGGCTGCCGTTTTCCGCACTTCTCCCAAATAAATGTGTACTTTATCGGAGATTAAAATAAAATAAGAATACAGACAATCCACCATGCGGTTCTAGTAGTAGTACTACTCGTACTAGTAAACCTTGTGCTTGGCTCTTCGCCTCTTGGTGAAGTTGAACAATGTTGGTACTCCGCGTGTTGGGTACTACAGTGTATGCCTCTGGCAATCTGACACCGAATGAACTGCTACATGTCCATCGCCTAGGCGAGGGTAGGTTGCATTAGTCGAGGAAGAGGCGTGGCGAGCTTCACCTTGTCCTGCAAGCTTCTCCTCGTTCTGCAAGTTGATGGGACACACCAAAAAGTAGTGCTCGTCCATACTCCCTCCTTTTTGGTTAATATGGCTTAACCTTTTTTGCGGGTAAATGAGAGAGATTTATTCATATATAAGCATTCTTAGGACGACCAGCCAAGAGACTGGTCACTAGGAAGGGAGGTACCCCGCAAAAAAAGAAGAAGGAAGCGAGGTGTTTCATCAGGCCAGCTCTCGGCCACATTTAAAGTGCAGCAAGCACGGTTTGCACAAAGAATCTTAGTAAGGTTTGCCGACCTGTTTACATGTGAATAACAAAAAGAGAAAATGTTACCAAACACTCCTATTTGTAATAGGATATGATCCAGAATTAAGCGAGAATTATGGCGAGTGTTCCATGCAATCAACTTCCATTATCACATGCGAGAACCCTCGAAGAGAACCAAATGTGTTGAAGATTGTTTTATCACATTTTAAAATAAAATAAGAGTGCAAACACTCCTCCATCCGGTTCCTAGTAGTAGTACATACCTCTATAGTAGTGGTACTAGTACTAGCAAACTTTGCGCTTGGCTATTCGCCTCTTCAAGAAGTCGAACAATAATAGTACTAGTTTAGTGTATGCTTCTGGCGATCTAACACCGAATAAACTGTTGCACGTCTACCGCCTGAGCGAGGGAGAGCTTGCATTAGTCAAAAGTTTCTCCTTGTCCTGCGAGCCACCGCGCGCAAGCTTCTCCCATCCTGCAAGCTTCTCCTCGTTAAGCAGAGATTGATGAGGACACAACAAAGTAATGCTAGTCCACTCTTGCCTCCTTTCCTAAGTTAATATGAAAACCCAATTTCAAGCGAGATAAATACAGCATGCATCACTATATATTTGTAAAAATATGGTCAGTGGACTTCATAATATGCTCATTGCACTCAATATATACATTTTTTGGTGTTTATACGGTCACTAGCTCACCCTAGCTGAGTATGTGTGTGCATGCACGTGTAGGTTGAGCACTTGAGCGTGACCGTGTGTGTTCCGTCGTGTGCTCGGACATGCATGCATTAGGGCATCGCGCGCGCTTTTGCATATATGTGTACGTGTGACTGTTGCATGCATGCACGAGGTTGTAGTCCCTCACATTCACATGTTCATAAGTCAATGCTTTGTCAAAATGTTGCATGCAAGGTTTAATCATTCATCATTCATGCATGCATTCCCGATATTAATATGTTGGTAAAGACAATTTCTTGAGGAAAACGAGCCCATGAATTGAGTACAAAGGGGACCAATAAGCCAGGACGGAGGGAGTACCAGTAGTGAACCGGAAGGAGGGTGTAGGTACTAGTAGTACTACGTAACAACACGCAGTAACAAAATTCCTCTATGCATATCATATCTATGTGTCATGCAAGAAAATAGAGGTAAGTACAAGTGAGACTCAGGAACGGTCATACACGTAGGGGGAGTACGTGTAGGGGCCACTAAGGAGCAGTCAAATCACATAGTAAGTTAGTCAGAAGAAGCAACCATCATTTCACTCTTCAATAACACGTACGCATTATAAAATGGTTGATATGGAGAGAAAAAGAAAACCACCATATATACACTAGCAGGAGCCTAAGCTACAAGCCTGCTTGCTTGGGTTGCTCTCTTCACAAGCATAGAACGATGGTAGCCACACCGTTGGTCACATATCCGGCCTGATCCCGCCACTGGGGGAAGGGAACGATGTTCTGCGTAGACGCGGTCGACATCGGCGAGGGAGAAACCAACGGTCGGTAAGGCCCCTGTATCTGATGCCGTCCCAACCGCCCTTCTAGCTACAGCCCAACGTCCCCGTGTACATCTTCCTTTTGGAGCCGGCTTGCTCTAATCGCTGCAGCTCCCCGTAGCTCCATCTCCATGTCGATCTTTCTCTACTTCTACCGGCTTCTATTTGTGATGAGTTTATGTCCGATGAACTAGTGCCTACTATTATTCTAATCACACTTCTTGATATCTTTGCCATCGAGGATGCTCATTTTCGATTTTAGTGGGCGCACAAAAATCATCGTATGATCCGAGGGTGACAGTCCTTCGTTCGACAAGTTCTACCTTGCCGTGAAATTTAATCGCTGTTTAGGGTTTAGGGTTTAAGTCGTAGTGACCCCTTTAGTAGTTTTTCTTTTGTACACACTCTCACAACTTTTGTCTTTAGTTGTGAAGTAAATATTGGCTATGATCTGTGAATCATTGAGATGCATCAGCATGCGTGTTAGTTTTCCTTTGTATTTGATGGAATGTTGTAACGGGGCAACCTTGGAGTAGGAATGAAAATGGAGTGGAAAGTTTCTGTTTTTCCAGAGAAAAAATGGAAATGGAGAGAAACCAACGTTTCATTTCGTTGGATCGCGTTCGTGTCTCACCCTCCTCCACGGCTCCACCCCACATGGTCGCTCGGCATGCCAGTCACTGCAAACCGAGTATATGATAACTTTCCCGCCTGCTTGTCGATGGATCGCGCCATGGAGTACTAGCACTCTTTGGAAGAGATTGATGAGTGGGGGAGGACAATAGCTGTAGCACGGACTCCCAAGAACTTTTACATGCATATTGTGGCGGCTATTATTAATTTTGAACGCTGAGCGCAACAAGATGCACCTTGGGATACGGCGCGGGAGACGCTCTCTCGGCTGGCATGCCGCTTCAATGCCGGCGTCAGTTAGAGGTCGCGTTCGCTCTGGCCGGGCATGAATGCGGCACTAACCGTTTCGGGTGGGAAGCATGCGCGGGTGATGAAGAGGGTTCGGGTTGGTCAGGAGCGGGCATGGTAGCTGTCCGGACGCTCGCAAACAAGAGATGTTGTATGTTAATATTGTTGCGTATATAATTAACAACGTAAATAATATGTCAGTTGGACAAATATGATTGGAGATGGAGATGGAGATGGAATTTTACATAAACACGGATATGCATGTCTATGTCTATGTGTGTGTGCACAACAACTCTCGCGACCTGGAAGCGGGGGCGTGTTTTTAATCGAGTTTTCTTTCTTGATACGTTAAAAAAATGTCCGCCAGTTTCCATTTCTTTTTTCTGGGAACGCGCATATTCTATTTAAAACCACTACTATGGAGATATTTCTTTACTCCATTGTATATATAGCCTCTTGTTTGATAGAGTTTCTCGCGTCTCGCTCTCTCACCCTCTCCATATCAAAACAAGATGACAGTGTCCACTCTATCTCTCTGCTCGCCGGTGGTCACTGATCCGGCCGAATCCCGTCCGCTGCGGGAGGTGAGGAGGTGCAGCGTTGACGTTGTCTCCGTCTATGATGGAGGAAGCCGATGTGCACTCGTTTCTCTCGAGTATTTGGGATGGACGAAGGTTCTCACGCCCTTGTTCGTCATTGCCGTCGTGTGGGCAGATCCCGCTCGCCCGCCTAAGCGACATCTCACCCACCTGAGGTATAACTTCTTGTACTGGTCCAGCTCCCCAGGTTGCTGCATGCGGGTTCTCTTCTATGCGACTAATCCCCAGCTCCCCATGTATAGTAGCTAGGCTTCGTCGGCAGGTCCAACATCACCTACTATTATAGAGGAAATGCCACTTTCGAAAAGTTGTCATGGTTTATGCCTCGGTGGAGGTATACATGTTGTTCGACAAAAAGTACATGGTGGTTGTGCGGTCATTGTCCATATGCTCCTATTCTTGCTGCTAATCTAATACTATCCTTTGGTTAAATGAAGAAATGATTTTTTTCTCGGGTATCCTGGTTTAGTTCCCATCAAGATAGTCATGATGCTTCTATTTGTTGGTGTACTTTTCATTAATTCTTATTGACAATTGAGATGTCGCATGATTAATCTTGTACCACTGCCAAAACAAAGTAACAACACTATATCCCTTTTTATATTTTTGCAATGACAGAATGCATATCTCCATACCGGGCATGTCTTCCTCAATTTTAGTGGAACCGCACAAAATTGGGTGGCCATTGTTGTTCGCCACCGCTCCTTCCTCGCCACGTGGTTCTTCCTTCCTCGAGCTTGATTACTGAGAAGAAACAGACCACAATGAGGATTTGTCGACTTCATAGGTGCCTCACCAAAACTTGATGCAAAATGGATGATGCATCACCACGGTGACCTACCGATGCTCATGGTTGCGTCTCATGGTTGCATCGGCTGGTGAAGCTGATCAATTTCCAATGAAAAACAAGCTATCTTCCATCAGTGCTCTTTGCTTGTTACCCACAAATATGATATCCTTCATCAGTTCACCTTGGTTGCGGTGGAGACGCAGTCGTCTTTCACTGTGGGGACCCCGACTCATAAGTCGTGATCACCGAATGCACGTTTACAGTGATCCCAGAGATCAATGCTCACTGAACACACAGAAGCTGAATAACAAGAGTCTTACATCCATACATACCGTCTTACACAAATTATGAACATTATGGTCAAGTCTTACATAGGTAGAGCCACAAGGGCTGAATACCAAATAAACTTAAGCAGCGGAAATCCTCGTCGATAAGTAGAACCCATGCCATCTGCCTTAACCCTACAGGTATTCTGACCGGGAAACATCCTAGTTCGCATGTTCATCTCCAAAGAACTCTTCTTGAACTCTGTTCTTCCATGCACAGCCAATTAAATAACAGGTGGCAAGCCAATGAGTACTTTGAATGTACTCGCAAGCAACCCATGATTGGAACAAGGCACAATAATGCAATGATATAGCACTAAGTAGGTAGTTTGCAGAAAGCTAGTTTTGAGTGCAATGACATGATCTGTGACGCCCCCGATTCAATCATACACTAATCATGCACGCAAATGTGTACGATCAAGATCAGGGACTCACGGGAAGATATCACAACACAACTCTAAAACATAAATAAGTCATACAAGCATCATAATACAAGCCAGGGGCCTCGAGGGCTTGAATACAAGTGCTCGATCATAGAAGAGTCAGCGGAAGCAACAATATCTGAGTACTTACATAAGTTCAACAAGTTTGCCATAAGATGGCTAGCACAAACTTGATCTGACGAAAAGAGGCGCAGCCTCCCGCCTGGGATCCTCCTAACTACTCCTGGTCGCCGTAAATCGGGCTGCACGTAGTAGTAGGCACCTCCAGCCGTAGTAGGAGTCGTCGGCAGTGGTGTCGGCTCCTGGACTCCGGCATACGGTTGTGACAACCCAGGAAAAGAAAGGAAAGGGGGGGAAAAGAGGGGAGAAAGCAACAGTGAGTACTCATCCAAAGTACTCGCAAGCAAGGAGCTACACTACATATGCATGGGTATATGTGTAAAGGCCATATCAGTGGACTGACCTGCAGAATGCCAGAATAAGAGGGGGATAACTAATCCTGTCGAAAACTACGCTTTGGCGACCTAGTCTTGCAAAAAGATGTAGAAGAGAGTAGATCAAGTCCTCCAAGTAGCATCGTATAGCATACTCCTACCTTGATCCCCTCCTCGTCCTACTGTTAGAGAGCGATCACCGGGTTGTATCCGGCACTTGGAAGGGTGTGTTTTATTAAGTATCCGGTTCTAGTTGTCATAAGGTCAAGGTACAACTCCAAGTCGGCTCGGTCTTGAAGATCACAGACTATTCGAATAGATTAACTTCACTGCAGGGGTGCACCACATAACCCAACACGCCGATCCCATTTGGCGGACACACTTTTCCGGGTCATGCCCGGCCGCTGGAGATCAACACGTCACAGCCCACCTAGGGCACAACAGAGAGGTCAAGACGCCTGGTCTAAATCCTATGGCGCGCCGTAGGGTCCGGGCCCATCGCCCATTGCACACCTGCACGTTACTTCTGTGGCGAAGCAGACCTAGCCTAGCGAGGCGTTCAGTCCAATCCAGACGCAGCGCGCTTCGGCCGACGTCCACGAAGGCTTAGGCTGATACCACGACCTCGAGTGCCCATAACTCGCTTGTTCCAGAGTGGCTGGTTAGTGCGTATAGACCAAATGGCCAGACTCACATCAAATACCAAGATCTCGTTAAGCGTGTTAATGATGTAACCGCGGACACTGACCAGGGCCAGGCCCACCTCTCACCTAGGCGGTCTCAACCTGCCCCGTCGCTCCGCCACAAAGATCCACTCGCGGGTGCTCCTATGAGCCGACCAGTCTTTAGTCACCAATGGTATCATGTATAGTATATAAATATATACCCGTGATCACCTCCCGAGTGATCACGGCCCGATAGTATAGCAAGGCAGACGGACAAGAATGTAGGGCCAGAGATGGAATACTAGCATCCTATACTAAGCAGGTAGGATTGCAGGTAAAGGTATCAACTTTAGTAGTAGCAAGGGCGGGCTATGCATCGGGATAGGAATAACGGAAAGCAGTAACATGCTACACTACTCTAATGCAAGCAGATAGAGAAGAATAGGCGATATCCGGTGATCAAGGGGGGGCTTGCACAGGCTCAGACCAAGAAGGAGGGGTCACAACACCGTAGTCATCGGGTAGCAGTAGCGGCAGTCGGTCTCGTGTCTAGCGAGAGAAGAGGGGGGAAACAATAAATACAATGAAAACAAATGCATGACGATGCATGACATGACAAAACGTGATGCTAGGTGTGCCCAATCGCGGAAGTAGGTGATCTGCCGTGAAGGGAAAGCGTCAGGAAAGTATTCCGGTGTTTCGTGTTTCGTGATAGAGGAACCGGAGGGGAAAGTTCTTGAGTTTGATAGGTTAGGGGTGTAGCGGACGAACGGCCACGTATCCGTAATCGCCTAAATGCTCCGAGGAACTTTCATGTAGAAAGTATTTTCATCCGAAGTTACGGATTAAAAGATATGATTTTCTAAAGAATTAAATCATTTTACGATTTTAATTATTTATTTAAATCCAGCATTATCGAGCAGATGGGATGACGTCGAGGATGGCGTATGTGTGATGTCGGCCGATCAACAGGTGCGTTGAATGGAGTCAAAACCGACTTGTGGGTCGAAGTGGGACCCACATGTCATACACGATGGTGCTATGATGGGTTTAAATTAAACTAAATTAACTATATTAGAACTGGGCCCACATGCCGGTCACTATTTAGGTTAATTAAACTGATTTAATTAATTCCTCGTTAATTAGGGGTAGGCCCCACTGGTTTGGTGATGGTCAGGGGTCGCCCAGTTGAAATAGGTTGATCGGTGACCCAGGTCAACTAGGGTCCTCAGGCCCTCTGGCGATGGAGCTGTGGTGGGGGCCCACACAACCACGTCGGTGGCGGCCGGCGTCTCGCCGCCGGCGATGCTAGAACGCGGCCGAGCCGCTCGGGCCTCGTCGGAAACGCGCTAGGGGCAGTCGTTTCGCGTGCGATTGGCACCGTTCGAACGCGCGCACGACGCCGTCTAGGGTGGTGGTGGTGGCTCGCCCGCGGCCGGCCGGAATAACCATCGGCGGTGAAACGCAGGCGGCGCGTTGAATCACGAGCTCGATCGAAAACCGCGACACAAAGCCACCGTTTTGGTCACGGTTGGGTGCATTGGAATGAGAAGACGACAGCGAGGCGATCTGGGGTGGTGGTAGAGGCTGTGGTGGTCGGAAACATCGACGGCGAAGCGGCCAGGACGCCGGACTTGATGTCGTTATCGGGATCGGGCTGGGGCATTTGCGGGCAAACCAAGCAGCTAGATGAAACCTACACGCTGCGGGTGAATCTAACGGGCACTCGCCCGTGACCAAAAGGTCACCGGAAGGACATCATGGCGAGCCCGCATGAGCAGCTGCGTCGGGTGGTACGGCGACAACTAGCTAGGGCGCACGAGAGAGAGAGAGAGAGAGAGAGAGAGAGAGAGAGAGAGAGAGAGAGGAGGGAGCATGGGCTCACCGAGCGGCGCACACGGTGGCCCTTGGGGGTTTAGTAGCTGCAGGCGCCTTGGTGAGTCAGTGAAGAACGGGCGGAGCTTGTCGGAAGCAGAAGGAAGACGGCGGCGTCGGGGGCGTTGCGGTGGCTCCGGTCTCCAATGGGTTGCACCAGTCGAAGCAGCGGACGACGGCGGCCCTTGGAGACACCGTGGGGTGGCGAGGTGGGCATGGTGGTCGTGGCTAGGCCGGAGCCATGGCGGCGGTGGCGCTCGGATGCAGAGGGGAAGGAGAGGGCGAGGTGGATCTGGAGGGGAGTGGGAGAGGCGTAGGAACATAGGCGAGATTGGGGGCGAGTGGGAGGCGGGATCGAGGGAGGCGTGGCGTGGCCTTATCTCGCCTCGTCACGACGAGAGGGTGCGCAGGAGACAGCCTGTTCCCAGGTCGGTGGGAAGAGGGAAGGGAGGCGGCGGGGGAGGCGGGCCTGGCCCATTTGGGCAGTCATTTGGTTAGTGGGCCGTCTGGTCCAAGAGAGGTGGGGTTCGTTTCCTTTTGTTTTATTTTCACTTTTTATTTTTATTTATTTTCTTTTCTGTTTTATTTCATTTTAAAATATTTAGGCATTTTCTAAAAATGTGTTTACTTCACCATAATTACCTATGCAATATTTGGCACCCCTAACATTTTGTTTTGACTTTTGAAAACTTTGGGTGTTTGTCACTAATTCATTTTTGAATTTGCAATGTTTTTGAACTACCACTTAATTAACAACAGTAATATAGATGACATGGCATTTGTTTAACGGGGATTACTGTAGCATGATTATCCGGGCATTACATGATCTATCAACCTTAAAGTATGCATCATGAGAGTATAGATATCCGTATGAACAAATTACAGATATCAACATAAGCGGAGTTGGACACCAATCCAACTTGATCATCGTGTCAAGCCATCTGACTTAACCCAAATAGTTTTATCAACACACACACACGCGCGGTTTGAAAAACTACGGGCGTAGTTTAAGCAAAGCACCGCCTAACCGTCTTGTCCTTGATCGTGGACACGGCTATTCGAATAGTTTTACACTCTGCAGAGGTTGCACACTTTACCCACAAGATCCGGGAACTTCCGTGTCATCCACGACCAGCGGTACCTCAAGTACCCGGGGTAAGCACCGATCACTATCTTTACCTAGAAGACACTAAAATAGAGTCCACTTTCGATTGGTAGTAACCCCGTGCCCAACATTTCACATCTTAAAATTGTGGAGCCTCGCTCCCATATTCATCACATACCACCGGCACGGGTACCAACGGTGTGTCCGGCTACAATAAAACAGTCATGGCAGCCCTACTCTGGCACGACCCGTCCCCGAGAGAGCGCCAAGAACAACGACTCTCCGTCACTAGTAATGTCGGATCCAAGCTAGTATCGGCCTAGGTAATCAATAATGCCCTTTCCCATATAATGGTAGAGTGGTTGCGCATGTAAGGTTGGGACAGTCGACAAATCTTAAATCTAATCCATTTTCGAAAACAACACACACACTTGCCTCGGTACACCACTTCATCATCAAGTGGTTACCCATCTCATTATCTCCCTCGGGCATAAGTGGCACCCGACGGGGTTTTCAACAAAAGTCTTTTGAAAATACTTTGTCTCTATTTCCATGCATATGCCCATCCCATTTTGCGTAGCAACTACTCCAGCATCCTACCTACTCCCACCAGCATAACCCTAATAAGGAGGTAGGGTCATGCACCATGCAAGTATCAACGAGGAAGTAACAGTGGCAAACCACCCCATGTGGTCACCTCATCATCATGTCTCCGATGCAAGCAATAAAAGTGCTATATGAGATGCATAAAAAGGTTTCACGGTATGGTCAAAGGGCTGCTTGCCTGGCTCAACAAAGTCTTCTGGGTCTTCAAAGTCTTCTGGTCCAACTCCTTCGTCAGCAACGCAATCTATCGTCGCAAAATAATAATGAGAAAAATAAGGCAATAATAAAACAGAAAAATGTCAACTCATTTTTGTTAAATACTAGGGTGAAAACTAATAAGGGACTGGTGCACGCGCGCGCCAGGTTTAAACCTGACGGGCGGGGCCCAGGCGTCAGCGAGAGAGAGAGGGGCGATGGAGGGGAGAGGCTGACAGGCGGGGCCCGCCTGTCATCCCTAACCCTGCGACAGAGGGCCGGCGGGCTCACCGGCGTTGATGCGAGAACCTGACGAGGCGAGAGGAGGGCAGGAGTTGGACTCAGTAGCAGTCGCCCGTTACGGTGGAGGTGGTTGCTGGTCGGCCAGGGGTGGCACAGTTCTCTGTAAGCGAGGTCACACAGCGGAGGAGCTTGCAGATTGGTGGCGATTCCGGCTGTTTCCAGCCTTCTGAGAGAGGGAAATAGGGGAAAACAATCAGGGGTGCTTGGGGGTTCCAGATCGAGGCAGAGGAGGAGCGGGGGAGGCCTGTACCTCACGAACTCCGGCGAGCCGAAGCGGCGGAGCTCGAGCTTGATTTGAGCTTGGGTGCTTCTGGAGAGGAGTGGGTGGTTCAGGGGGGTGTTTTGGAGCTACAGAGGTCGAGTGGTGAGGAGAGGAGGGCTCGGGGAGGTCTTATATAGCCGGGCCAGGGCTTGCCGTGGACCCATGCGCTGACGAGGTTGTTGTCGTCGTTGTATGTCACGGGGGCTCACGTGGGCGTGTCCGGGGTGTTCGTAGGGGTGCTCTACGCCCAGAGGAAGGGAGAGAAGGAGTGGGGGAGCGTCAGGGCATCGCGCGTGTGAGCGTGCTCATTGGAGCTCTCGGGCGGCCATGGTGCGCGTGCGAGCAGGGCCAAAAAAGAGAGAGGAAGGAGGGGGCCGACCAGCTGCCGTGTCTCGGACGTTGAGGCGTCTGCCTGGGCGCTACTGGGAGGCCCGAGGTGGCCGGAGAGGCGGTTGGGAGGGCGGCATATACAAGGTTCGGGTCAAGACCGTGAAGGCGTGGCTCCAGAGCGCTTAAATGGCTTGGCATGCCATTTTCTAAGCAGTGTGGGCGCCCCCAAGCATGTCCAGCGGGTCTAGGAGAGAGTAAAGGAAGGAGAGGGATCCTTGGATGCTCCGGAGGGGCTCCGTGAGAGAGGAGGGGTGAGAGAGAAGGGTGTTGTGGCTGTCCAGAGGGGTAAATGAGGAGGTTTCACCCCTCAATCATTGAGCTGAGGCCAAGGGAGAGTTACTGGAGGTAGAAGAGGGTCAGGAGCAACTGTGGCACCAAGTTGAGCCCATGGAGATTAGTGGAAGAGGTCAAAAATGGAATTTTGGTAAAGTGGCAGAAGGTGTTTGATGCTTGTTTGGGTAAGCAAATGAACTCCATTTGGCATAAGACTCCACAGGGTGAAATGGCACATATAATTAGGGCCTTCCACCAATTTTGAGCTCATTTGGGCAAAGTTGCCAATGCAACTTTTGTAAACCCTAGAAATCAATAGAAATGCATTCACCAAGATCTAGTCATCCAAAACTATTCTCGTTGATGCACCACTTGGTGTAGTTTAATCATTTGGGTATTTGAGAATGTCCACAAAGTTTGGGATCAAATGGAGAAAGTTGGCAATGTAGAGTTGTTCAAACTTGGATCTGGACAGAGAGGGTTTTGGGGCACTTTAGTGAACCAAAATTATCTTGATTGATATGAAACTTTGCAAGATCATCACATTATGCATATGTGACTTGCTATAATTTTCCTGGATTTATTTGAAAAAATTTCTTGTAGAAATATGTCAGATACTTGAAATGGACAGAAATGGTTTTGCAGGGTTTTGCCCAATATTTTGAACATGACCATGTGTGGAAACTCTTATATATGGAAAATATATGTCCACTGAGTTCCCCTAATTTTTCCCAAATATTTTTGAAGCTTTTAAATAATTTTAACCTATTAAAGACCATTTCTGGCCTAAAGAAAAAGCCGTCAAATAAAATAGGAAAATAAAATTATATTTTTGTGGTTTATGGGAATCCTATACCTAATAGGAGTCAAATATAATTTTTAAAAGATTTTCATCCCCGAATCAAGTACTTGTAGTGCAAACCTCAATTAAGGGGTTTTTCGAAAACTAATGTTTTAAAATACTATTTGGCCAAATTATTTTTGTAAGAAAATACTATATTGCTCTATACACATGGCATTATCATCGGGTAGAAGTTTGGGGCAAGGAGATGAAGTATAGAAGGTGGAGTTGTTTTGACTTTTAAAGAGCACTTGAAAAAGACAGAGAGAAAAGCAACTCCAAATAAAAGCCAAATAATGTAAAAGTTTTTGTCAAACCACACTTTATCATGATTTATTAGCTTAAGTGTTGTGGCATGAAAATCAGGGTGTGACATTCACGTTGGTGCAATTTTATCACACAATTAGCTATGAACCAAATGTTTCCTCGAAGAAGGATCGACATTGGTACTAAGAGCATAAGTTTTGTATTGATTTCTAAGCCTTCTCACAACTTTGTCTTCAGCTCCCCTGTAATTTTATTTGTCTAGCTATTAACTTTGATTAAAAAAATGGTGTGGACCAAAATCCCGGATGGACGTAGTAGCCCTCCATTTTTATTTACTCCGCATATTAGATTTGTTGAAGTCAAACTTTGTAAAGTTTGACCAAGTTTAGGCCGAACACAACAAACCATAATTATTGAGAGAGGGTAAACTGTACATACTCTCAAACCTTTCTGATAATTGTAATTAAAATTCTTTATTTGTACGCACTCTCACACGTTTCCGATAATTTGGCGCATGTGTGGTTGTTCACTTAAGGGAGGGTAGTGTACCGCACGTGAAGGACACTAAGTGCGACCAGGACGCGTGGATCGTTAGTTCATCGGAAGTAGTAGTTTTCTTCACGGGTACGTTAAATAAAGAGTTTCTTTTCATACTTACACAATTTAAAACAATTTTTATGGAGATAATAAGAAAACCACTCCACTATATATTAGTAGTATACACGAGTATTATATGGACGCAACTTCATTGACTTAGTACATCTGCCTTTGGGTGTATGACAGGTGGGCCCAAAATGTGGCTGGCCCACCCGTCATACAGTCAAAGGCAGGTGTAGTTAAGGCACCGGAGCTCAGTCTGTACTACAGTATATATTTAGTACTATATAAGCTGGAGACTTAACGCTTGTTCGCTAGGGTTTGCACTCTCCACACTCTCGCCGCACTACATATGTATACACACTGGAGGCTCAGCATTCCTTTGCTAGGGTTTGCTATATTCACAGCCTCTCACCCTCTTCACCATATCTAAACAAGACCGCGTTGGTCTCTATCTCTCTCTCCCCCCTCACAGCTGGTGAAGGAGGCGTCCGAATCCAGTTGCACCGGGAAGGGGAGGAGGTGCAGCGTTCACTCTATCGCCTTCGGCGAGGGAGGCAATACACTGCCGGCTATGCTATTCTCTTTCACCCAGCGCCTTTGCAGGAGGGCCACCGACCCCTTCTTCCTCGTTACCGTACGTAGTGTGGGCAGATTCGGCCTCCCGCCGCACGCCTTGCCACATCCCGATGACCCTAAAGTATAAGGTTCTTTGAAACTATCATTGCTCTAGCTGCATGCAGATCTTTTTCGATTCTGTAGTCGAATCTAGGTCTATGTTCAAAGAGGAAAGAAGAGTGCGGTGGGGTGAAGCATGAATCTCGGATGTGGTTCAATGAGGAAAGGAGGGAGGGAAAGTAGTATAGACTAGCTATCCGGCCCGCTTTCTTTGGTCGAAAAGGGAAAAAGGGGTAACCCAAAGTATACACATGTGTAAGGAACCGATCTCTTTGTTGAAAAGGGAAAGAAACTGGGGGGTCGGGTAGTTTGTGCAGGACTAGATTAGCTGCCCTCACATACGAAAAAGGTTCAAATAGAACAAATATGGGACCAACGCAGATATGCTGCTTGGCTACATACTCTGCATCACCCATTTATACGTGTGGACGCACATGGTGTTGGCATGTCCCATGTCCCATACAACTATTTTGCTGTTGTTAATCTAAGAATGCCGCTAGAAAATTGAAGCAATGCCACTGTTAAAAGTAAATTACATTTTTAACGAATGTTGTTTTAAGAGAATGTCTCTGTTAATATGAATCAATGCAACCGCTTTAGGAATGATACTGTAATACTTTGTTTTCCATCAAGATAAGTTAGATGCTTCTTTTTGTAGCCGTTTGTTTCATCCTCCTTTATTGGCCAGTAATTGTTTCCTTTTTTGCCTCTATGAAAACAGGTATATCTATTCAACTTGTTGCTATAGCGAACTTAAATGTCACACCAACAACTTTGCTTGATTTGAGTGCAACTACACAAAACAAGATTGGGTTTCCCATTCGTGGTTGTAGATTCGTATTTTATCTTGGTCGTCTCATGAAAGGTCAGTACATGCCTTCATCCACATGATTGTGCAGTGTGCTTTGAGATGTTATGCTACTTGTATTGGTACTTTTATAAATAAATGTTGAATTGAAGCTATCGTATTGCTGTCTTTTCCCATTAAGTAGTGAACAAAAATGGGATCAACCCAGACATGATGCTTTTCGCTTTGTTACAACAAACTCTGCATCACCCCCTTTATAAGTAGATGGAAGCACATGTTGTTGTTGCGCCCACTCTCCCCTGGAACTATTTATGATTTTTGTTGATCTAATGTACTAGTAAAATTAAGCAATGCCACTCTCAGAATTAACTACTGAATCTTAGTTCAAAACTGCAACACTTGTTAGGGATTGGTGGGATTACCATTTTTGTGGCCGCATGTGGCAACCTCCTTTATTGGACAGTAAATGATTCCTTTTTTGCCTCTGTTAAAAAAGGGATATCTATTCAACTTGTTGCTATTGCAACTTTTTGCTTCGCTACGCAAAACACTTATGTTTTAAGAGTGTTTTGTGCAGTTCAACTTGAATGTCACACCGGCGACTTTGCTTAATTTTGGTGGAACTGCACAAAAGGAGATCGGATTCTCATATATGTGTTGGATATGTTTCAAGTCCTCCTCGCGATTTGTTTCAACTCTTGTTCAAGAAAGGTAAGTACCGACTTTAAATCGACATGATCTTTGAAGTGTGCTTTGAGATGTTGTGCTACTTGTATTGGTCTTTATTTTGGATAAATGTTGAATTGAAGCTATTGAACTGCTATCTTTTACCATTAAGTGAGCAAAAATTGTTCCAACCCAGACATGGTGCTTGTTTCTTTGTTACAGCAAAACTCTGCATCACCCCCTTTATAAGTAGATGGAAGCACATGCCGTTGTTGCGCCCACTCTCCCCTGGAACTGTTGATGCTTTTTGTTAATCTAATGCCGCTGGTAAAACTAAGCAATGCCACTCTCATAATTAACTATTGAATCTTAGTTCAAAACTTCAACACTTGTTAGGGATTGACAGGATTACCATTTTTGTGGCCGCATGTTTCATCCTCCTTTATTGGCCAGTAATTGATTCCTTTTTTGCCTCTGTTAAAACAGGGATATCTATTCAACTTGTTGCTATTGCGACATTTTGCTTCACTTAATTTTGGTGGAACTGCACAAAAGGAGACCGGATTTCCATATATGTGTTGAGATCTCTTTCAGGTCTTCCTCGCGAGTTGTTTGAAATCTTGGTCTTGAAAGGTCAGTACCGACTTTCAGTGCCGACTTTCCTCAGAATTAACTACTGAATTTTAGTTCAAAACTGCAACACTTGTTAGGGATCGGCGGGAGTACTTTTTCTGTTAGGGATCGGCCGGAGTACATGCTTAAGAAATGTATTGTTTAGATAATGTCTCTGTTATTATATACCAGTTACAGTGTTTTACAAATGGTACTATCCTTCTTTGTAGTTCTTTCTACATGTTTAACCAAGGTATTGTTAAGATAGTGTCTCTGTTAAAATGAATCAGTCGCATTGTTTTAGGAATGGTACTTTTCTACTTTGTCGTTCTTTATACATGTTGAAACAAGGCATTGTTAAGATAATGTCTCGGTTAATATGAATGAATCACACAGATTGATAATTGCTACTCTCCTGCTTTGTTTCCCATTAAGAGAAGGTAGATCAGTAGATGTTTTTCTTCTGGGAGTACAAGTCATCAACCGTTATTTCTCAGTAATTGTTTCCTTTATACCTATTGTTGCTTATAGGGATATCAAAATTAAAGCTCGGTTTTGTTCCGACTTTCATTTTAGTTGAACTACACAAAAGGAGCCAATGTGTCTAAGGCAAACTGCTGCATTAGTGGGTCTAGTTGGTCTTACCACTTTGCGAAAGAAGCGATCCTTGTTTGCGCTTACATTACTGGAAGGAATGATCGAGAAGCTTTACAAAGTATTAGTAGACGCATTTGGTGACATGACTAGTCTGCGCAGAGAGCATAGGCCACTCTACAACACGTGGAGTGCCTTTGGGCAAAAGTGCCCAAACAAGTACAAGAAGCCGTGACATGACTCCAAGTCTGTCAATGTCATTCTAAGCAACAATGATGGGGTATCTGGGTATGGTAATCTATTTACCGTACTTTCAGTTTGTTAGTCCATCGATTGGTGGGTTGACACTGGGGCCAATATTCATGTGTGTGCTGATGCGTCTTTGTTTTCTTGCAGCATATAAATACGAAATCCACATGGATGCTCAGTTGATTTTAGTGGAACTGCACAAAATGTTCAGATGGTTCGTGTCCTCCATAATACTTCATCATGCACAATACATCAAATGGTTCTCTAATCATTCATTGTCACCTTGAGCCGCCGGACTATCGGATGACAAACTGATGACAAACCCTGCCTATTCCACAATCATAGGCATTACATATTTTGAATGGGAAAATCTTGTCAAAGTTTAATCATTGATGTTACCAAGAATACATTAGTTTAATATATTGGAATTGGAAAACCTTGTCAAATTTTGCTATTGATGTTAGCCATAAGACATGCATTTGATATTTTTGAGTGGGACGCCCTTTGCTCTGAAAGCAACATCGATCGTTTTTCCTATTCCTGTCTTGTGTCAAGTAAATATTTACTCTCTCATCGAGATGCATAGTCACATGAATGTTGACTTATGTAAGGTATTTTAAGAGTTTGTTCTGAAGGTTGTCTATGTAATGCTAGGCCTTGTGAGTTTGATTGCAAAGTTGAGCTTGGAATGCTGTGGCATGTGGCATCACGAGCTATTCACCGTGCCTCCACGAGAATAATGCTTCATATTGTTTTGCATGTTGAGCTAATGCCTGTGATTTGCATGTTAAGAACATCATCCTCTTCTGTTGTTTCTGTGCTTAAGAAGTTCATTGTCATATGTTTCATTCATAGCCTACACGACAACTCGGGTAGGTTAGAGGTGAAACCAGATGATCTTCCGACCAACTCATCATCTTAGGCCGTGATTGGATCGTCGTTTTCCAACCAAAACCGCTTGTAAAACTGACGCTTGTAAATAAAAGCAGATGGTCTAGGGAGAAACGCTTGGTTGGTCGATTTCGACTAGTAAAATACACACTGGTCTCTCAAATTACATGCGTAAAACGCCGGTTTTCGTTACGGACCTCAGGCCCTCGGTTTCATTACGCTTTGTATTTCTGGCGTTGTTTAGATGGCGAGTAAATTACACTTGTATCTTAATACAGGTGTGAAATAAACCAGAGCTCCCCAAGCGCCGGCCTTACCGTTTCATGCCGTCTCGGTCTCTGAGAAGGTGCTCATAGGTGTCCGATGATCCTGGCTTCACGAATGAGGAGCGGTATTTTATGTCAGAGACCATTCGTAGGGCCCATGAGGCCCTCTCCGTCAAATCCTTCGAGTTGTTGCACCTGCCGTGGCGCCGAGCATTGTCAACATCGTCACGAACATGAGGATTCAGGAGATGATTTTATTTTGATTTGGATGATGAGAGACCCACTAGGGACATAGCCGTACATAGGCAAGTTCCTCTTATTATATACAACTATATATATTTTTTTCTTCCTCTTGGTTTCCTGACGTCACAGTCCCACACCATACTCAACCTATATAGTCAATAAATGAGAGAATTGCACAAGGAGTGGCCGACAGTTGGGACCCAGCAGCTCGAGCAGTATTTGTTTTTTTAAGTGTAACCGGAGTTTTTCTTGAGTGATATTTTTGTTGTTGTTTAGAGGAGCAGGGGTATCAACTCAAGGGTGCTCAGTCTGCCTAGCCCTGTGCTATTATTTTATGTCGACCAAATATCCAGCCCAGATATTATTTTTCAAGGTGAAAATGGCTAGCCCAGCTATACTTTTTTTTGCTGAATACCCAACCCAGGTTAACTTGTTATTCTCCACCCCGCTTGGCTGTAAATCTTTCCTATTAGGCCTAACAAGAAAATGGGCTTTAAGAAATATTAAATGGGATGTAATTATAAAAACTAAGCTGTAAATATACAAAAACGCACCAAGTAGTTAATTAGTTTCAAAAATATTATTGTTTGAATTTGGAAATTTCCATTTCATTACTTATTCTTGCCACAAGATGTTTTTTAGATTTTTACCTAATACAAATTCATTTTGAAATTATATTTTTTCGGATCCCATCAAAATGTGGGATTTTTGGTCGAATTCTCTTTTCAGAGGTTGGCTTAAATTATTAATCATTGTCCTGGCTAGAAAATTGGCTGTAATTTTAACAGACTGTAAATGTGTTGTAGTAAATTCCATTAGAATTCAAAAATGGGTTGTACACTATTACAAATCGCAAATGGGCTATATGTTCTCTGCCACAGATGTGATGCTCACTTGTGGGCCTACTATTTTTTGAGAATTATAGTCAGTGACGCGTATGGAAGGCTTGTGGGCCTACTAAGGCGTACGGAAGGCTTAGTAAACTAATAGTCAAGACACGATTCTAGCAGCAGTGGCCGTTGGATGTCCATCCAACGGCTGTAGTGCTTCTTCAATCTCAGATATTCTTGCTTGATCGCCCAAACCACCGGCCGTGCAGCACCTGCTTGCCTCCCACGGCTGTTGTTTGTCTTTGTGAGCTTCATCGGCCCACTCTAGTCCCAAACACCGTCTGTGACATTCCTCTACTCACCAACACCTCCTGTTCTTCACCGGCGACGCCAGCCTCACACCACAGCCGAACCAGTGAACCCTCGTACCCCCTCCACGTGGGCATCCACTATTGTGTCTTTGCCGGCTCCAGGTCGTTCCCTTCGTAATACTCGCCATCGTTCATTACGTTGGTTCTCTCGGCGCGGCGTGGTCAACTTTGTCAACAAATGAAAACCATCGGGGATAGAGATCCAGTGCCTTGCCCACAACAAGGCACGGCGTAACTGGCGGCCAGCCAGCCATTGGATCAGGGGGGGGGGTCGACTCAGATGAGGCATCTACGTGGATTGTCTGACAGTAGGGACGCACATGGCCCATGGCCGCATGCAGCAAGTGCCCCAGTATTATGCGAAAACAAATAATTTCTCCCCCTGACAGGTTTGACCCACCAGCTACATCTTCGCACGCAAGGAAGTGCTTCCTTTATTACGCGGAAATAAAAAGTTTCCTCTCCGTGATAGTTGGGGCCCACCAGCTTTATTATGATCCTTTTCATGAAAATATAGATTGTACCTGTCACAACCTGCATTTTGTAACATGTCATTTGCATTAATAAAGCATGAAAATTTGGACCAACAAAAACTTTTGCATTATTTGGCTTTTTATTTTGGAGTTGGTTTTCTCTCTTTGATTTACAAGTGCTCTTTAAAGTCAACTACTCCACCTTATATACTTCATCCCTATGCTCCAAACTTCTGCCCAATGATCATACCATGTGTATAGTGCAATATTGTATAATATTACAAAAATAATTAGGCCAAAAAGTATTTTCAAAAATTATTTTACCAAAAAACCCACAATTGAGCTTATCACTACAATTAAAATATTTATGGTATGAAAAATATTACAAAGAGCATATATGAAACCAATTGGATATAGGATTCCCAAAGCCACAAAAATATAATTTTAAAAGTTATGTTCCTATTTTATTTAAAAGATTTTTCTTAAGGCCAGAAATGGTCTTTAATAAGGAAAAATTATTTTATTGTTTCAAAAATATTTGACAAAAATCAGGGAAACTCAGTGGACATATCTTTTCCATATATAAGAGTTTCAACACATGGTCATGTTCAAAATATTGGACAAAAGCTCCCAAAACCATTTCTGCCCATTTCAATGATTTGAAATATTTCTACAAGAAATATTTTCATAAAAATCCAAGGAAAATCCAGCAAGTCAAAAATGCATATTGTGATCACCTTGCAAAGCCTCATGTAAATCAAGGTCATTTTGGTTCACCAAAATACCCCAAACCCTCTCTCGACGTAATCAAATTTGAACAACTTTGTACTACCAACTTTCTCTCCTTGACCCCAACTTTTGTGAGCATGTTCACATGACCAAATGAGGCCACTACACCAAGTGGTTCATCAAGGGGAAGTGATTTGCTCAACTAGATCTACACAAGTTCATTTCTGCTAATTTCTAGGGTTTACAAAAGTTGCATTGGCAACTTTGCCCAAATAAGCTCCAAATTGGTGGAAGGCCCTAATTATATGTGTCATTTCACCCTGTGGAGTCTCATGGCAAATGGAAATCATTTACTTGCCTAAACCATTATCAAACACCTTCTGACACTTTTCCAAAATGCCATTTTTGACCTCTTCCACTAATCTCCATGGGCTCAACTTTGTACCACAGCTTCTCCTGACCCTCTTCTACCCCCAATAACTTTCGCCTGGCCATTGCTCAATGTTTGAGGGGTGAAACACCCCCTTTTACCTTCCTGGAAAGCAGCTTCTCTCTCCCCCTCAACCTCCCTCCTCACTCCAGTGGCCACCCAGGGCATCCAAATCCCCTCCCCCTTTCTTTACTACACCCTAGAGCCACCAGACATATTTGGCCGCACCATCAGGGCCTAAAAAAATGCCATGGCATGCCATTTGCACGCTCAGGCGCTTCTGCATACAAGGCGAACCTGTGCATCAGCCGCCAACCCCTCCCGGCCACCTCGGGCCTCCCAGTGATGCCCGAGGATGCGCCGACATCTGTGTCGTGCCACGCCTCTGTCCCCTCCTCCCTCTCCCTCCTCCTCTAGCCCAGGCTTCGCACGCTACGGCCACCCGGCCCGAAAGTGAGCGCTGGCCACACTGTAGCAGTGCCACAGCCCTCCTGCTTTCCCTTTCTTCTCTCCCCTCACCCTAGACCAACCCCACAGCGCCTCAGACACGCCTGACGATACCCGTGACTGGCTTTTCTACAAGCAGGCTCGGCCAAGCACACCTCTTTGGTGGACCGCCCGCCCCTATTTAAGGGCCTCCCGAGCCCTCCTCTCCTCACCACTCGACCTCTGCGGCTCCAAACACCCCGAACCACCCACTCCTCTCCAGAAGCACCCGAGCTCGAGATCGAGCTCGAGCTCCGCCGCCTCGGGTCGTCGTCCATTTCAGGGTACAGGCCCTCTCCGCCGCTCCTCTTCCTCGATTTGGAACCTCCGCGGCTCACTGATCAGTTCCCCTTTCCTCCCTGCTTCTTTTGTAGCCGGAAATGGCCGGAACCGCCGCCTCCCGAAGCTCTTCCGCCGGTTTCCTCACCGCCGGCGAACCCCTACACTCCGGCGACCGCCTCCACCTCCACCCTAATGGCGACTCCGCCCTGAGCACACCGGTACCCTCGGATCTCCTCGCCGTCGACCACAGCGACGCTAGTGAGCTCGCCTCCCTCTCTAGCCCGATGTTGAAGATGACGGCCGTGGGGCCCGTCGGTCAGCCTCACACTCTGACGGGTGGGCCCCACCCGTCAGGTTTAAAACGCACGCACGTGCGTAATGGTTCACCCGTCGGCTGAAGGCGTATTTTGCATTTACGCCTTCGACGTGGCAGCCTCGTGCGGGCTGGATCCTCTCTGGGCCTCGCTTTGTGGTCCTTCCGGCCCGATTGCACGATCGCTTCTCCTTTTTCTTTTTCCATAAACGTGCAAATATTCATCTGGACTAAATATTAATCCAAATGCAATAATTCCAGTTCCTAAATTCTTGTAAAAATCCCACCTATTTAATGGTATAACTTTCATTCATGTACAACCAACTTTTATGTACTGTTCATATTCAAATTCAAATTTGAATATATTAAACCACTCTGAAAATCCATTTCTTCTATTCTGCTAATCCAAATCCAAAACTAGTAATTTTCCCCTTCTTAGTTTTCACCCTAGTATTTAGCAAAAATAAATTGACATTTTTCTGAGGACTTTGGTTTTTCTGTTTTATTATTGCCTTATTTTTCTCGTTATTATTTTGCGATGATAGATTGCTGTTGACGAAGGAGTTGGACCGTAAGACTACGAAGACCCGTAAGACTTTCTTTGAGCTGTGCAAGCAGCCCATTGACCATGTCTATGAAACCCCTTTTATGCATATCATATAGCACTTTATTATTGTTGCATCGGAATCATGATGAGATGGTAACCACTTGGGTGGATTGCCTCTGTTACTTCCGTGTTGATACTTGCATTGTGCATGACCCTACCTTCCTATGAGTGTTATGCAGGTGGGAGTAGATAGGATGCTAAAGTAGTTGCTACGCAAAAAGGGACGGGTATATGCATGGTGATGGAGATAAAGAATTTTCAAAAGACTTTTTCGAAAACCCCGTCGGGTGCCACTTATGCCCGAGGGAGATAATGAGATGGGTAACCACTTGATGATGAAGTGGTGTACCGAGGCAAGTGTGTGTGTTGTTTTCGAAAACGGATTAGATTTAAGATTTGTCGACTGTCCCAACCTTACATGCGCAGGCACTCTACCCTTATCAAGGTTGGAAAAAGCGGTAGGCATAAGCGAGGCGGTTGGCCTTCGCCTAGTGCCTAGGCGTTGCTTAAGCGCCCTAGGTGCAGACTAGGCGGTTATATAATTTTTACTATCAGGATGTATATGTGGTTATTATATGTGTATTTTATTAATTTAGGGCATATAAGTATGTTAACTACCTGCTACTATGATTAGAATATGGCCCTTTTCGCATATTAGTGCAATATGGCATGATTTCTCCCTTTGGTAGATAATTTCTTTTTTGCTCTGCCTAGACTTCTGCCTATGCCCTAGGCGAGGCGTTTGGCCATTGCCTAGCGCCTCCTAGGCACTGCCTTTTCCAACAGAGACCCTTATATGGGAAAGGGCATTATTGATTACCTAGGC
This sequence comes from Aegilops bicornis, assembly GCA_021605145.1. Lineage (NCBI taxonomy): Eukaryota > Viridiplantae > Streptophyta > Magnoliopsida > Poales > Poaceae > Aegilops > Aegilops bicornis. The sequence continues at coordinate 262,023,525 of CM038674.1, read as the reverse complement.
CGATACTAGCATGGTGCCCGCATTACTAGTGACGGGAGAGTTGTTGCTCTCTCGGGACGGGGTCGTGCCAGGTGGGGCAGCCAAGAACATTTTTATGGGGCACGGACACACTGTTGGTACCCGTGCAGGTGGTATGTTATGAATATGGGAGCGAGGCTCCACAATTTTAAGTTGTGAAATGTTGGGCACGGGGTTACTACCAATCGAGTGGACTCTATGTTAGTGTCGCCTAGGGAAAGATAGTGATCGGGTGCTTACCCCAGGTACTTGAGGTACCGCGGGTCGTGGATGACACGGAAGTTCCCCGGATCTTGTGGGTAAAGTGTGCAACGTCTGCAGAGTGTAAACTATTCGAATAGCCATGTCCACGGTCAAGGACAGTTGGGCGGTGCTGCTTAAACTACGTCTAGAGTTTTACAAACCGCGTGTGTGTGTGTTGATAAGACCATTTGGGTTAAGTCAGATGGCTTGACACGATGAACAAATTGGATTGGTGTCCAACTCCCCTTATGTTGATATCTGTAACTTGTTCATACGGGTATCTGTACTCTCATGATGCATACTTTACATGTTGATAGATCATGTCATTGCACTCAAAACTAGCTTTCTTCAAACTACCTACTTAGTGCTGTATCATTGCATTATTGTGCCCTGTTCCAATCATGGGTTGCTTGCGAGTACATTCAAAGTACTCATTGGCTTGCCACTGGTTATTTAATTGTCCAGGCATGGAAGAACAGGAGTTGAAGAAGAATTCTTTGGAGATGAACATGCGAACTAGGACGTTTCGGTCGACCGTAATGCCCGAGGGTTAAGGCAGATGGCATGGGTTCTATTTATCGACAAAGATTTCCGCTGTTTAAATTTATTTGGTATTCCGCCCTTGTGGCTTTATCTATGTAAGACTTGACCATAATGGTCATAATTTGTGTAAGACGATATGTATGGATGTAAGACTCTTGTTATTCAGCTTCTGTGTGTTCAGTGAGCATTGATCTCTGGGATCACTGTACACGTGCATTCGGTGATCACGACTTATGAGTCGGGGTCCCCACAGTACCAAAGATCCTAAATTGTTTTATTTTTATTCTAACTCGAAAAGAAGAAATAAAAAAACCAGGAAACATCTTCGCATGCAAGGAAGTGCCACCTTATTGCGTGAAAAAAATTGATTCCCCCTGCTAGCTGGGACCCACCAGATTTGTAGGCTGACTTGTGGGCCTACTAAGTTAACGTGTACGCAGGGCTTTGTCAACTTAGTCAATAAACGATTCTAGCTGCACTGACCGTTTGATGTTAATCCAACAGCCAAGCTGCGTCTTCAACCTCTGGTCTTGTTGCTCCAGCCGCCCAACCTTCTCATTGCACGGCTGCTCCGACCTCGCTTGGCCGACTGTGCTGCCACGCAGGTCTCACCGCCCGACCATACTACTACTGGCCACTTCCCTCTACTCACCCACACCCCTGTTATTCTCCGGAGATGGCAGCCTCAAACTGCAGCCGAAGCAGTCAACCCTCGTACTCCTCTCCACGTGGGCATCCACTACTGCTTATTCCCCGGCCTTGGGTCGTTCCCTTCCTAGGTCGCACCGTCGTCCACCACCTTGGTGCTCTCGGGCGGTACGGCATCGTCAACGCGATCAACGAAGGACAACCATCAGAAGAGGACTGTAAGTGGAGAGGCTGACAGCTGGGTCCAAGGCCGCACGCAAGGAAGTGCATCCTTATTATGCGCAAAACAATGATTCCTCCACCTAACACCTTGAACCTACCGGAAGGGCCGCTGTATTTCATGAAAACAACAATTCCTCCCTGACAGCTTGGACCCACCGGCTTTATCTTCGCACGGAAGGAACTGCCTTCTTACCCCATGATAGTTGGGACCCACGAGGTGGAATCGAAGGTAACATTATCTGTCCGGCCGCGAATGTGTACGTACATAGCAGTCGATCGATGTCTTTGCAGCGACGTACCATGGCCGAGTAAGGAGCGACACGTGTTGAAGTAGAGGAGCCGACGTAGCAAACCACGCAGTCCTGTCTATATCGTGTATATGTACGTATGACCACGCTGCAACATAGTAAATACGGCTACGTACATACATATGGGCGGAGTCTCTAACGCGTATAGTGACTAATCCTGTTCATCGGAAGCCAACCGGTTGGGTCAGAACAGAGAAACTGCGTCGTGTTCATGGGGAGGCAATGGAATGCGTCGTGTTCATCGGGAGGCAACGGAATACGTCGTGTTCATCGGGAGCCAACCGGCTTGGACGGACAGCCGATCGAAACGAGGCCTGGCGTACCGCAAAACGGAGGAAACGGCCTTGTGTTCGGCCGGCCACGGTCGAAACAGGATCCTGCTCATCGGGAGGGGTCTGGCGTACCGCAAAACGGAGGAAATGGACTTCTCTTGGACGTCCTACGGTCCAAATGGGGTCCTGTTGATCGGGAGGGGTGTGGCGTACCGCAAAACGGAGGAATCGGACTTGTGTTGGAGCGCTACAGACGAAATGGGGTCCTGTTCATCGGAAGGGGTGTGGCGTACCGCAAAACGGGACTCCACGGGATACTATTCATCTTCACCGTCGACCTCCTCCATCCTCCACGGGCTACTGTTCATCCATCGTCGACCTCCTCCAGCCTCCACCGCTCCTTCACCAGCTACTGTTCAACCAGCCCTCTCCATGGGGTCCTATTCAACCACCCCTCAATGGGATACTGTTCATCCAGCCCTCCACCAGCTACTGTTCAACCAGCCCTCCACTGGGTCCTGTTCATCCAGCCCTCCACGGGGTCCTCTTCATCCACCCCCAACCGGCTCGATCCGGGTCCTGTTCATCCAGTGTAGCAACGCCTCTACTACCGGGGGGTCCTGTTCATCCAACCCCCCCCCACCGGGAACTGTTCATCCAAACCACCCTAAAAGCGCTCACAGTTCATCAAGGGAAGGAGGCAGCAGGGTTCGATCGGCTTCAGTTAGTAGCAGTAGCAAAGGAATCACTCGGGTTCAGTTAACAGTAACGGATCGATCGTTCGGGTTCAGTAACGTAGCTGGTGCAATCGCTCGGGTTCAGTTATATCCCAACGCCTCCCTCGGATTCAGTTAGAGCTTAATGCCTCGCACACACGTGCGTACGTGTACAAGAGAAATGCGCAAACCTCCATGCATCGCTCGGCCCCAACCACCCACTGTAACCGGGAACTCCCCGATATTTTCCTCGCCCTCGCTTCTACCATGGTTTTTTCCATCATGCACGGCCCAAAGAATGTCATGCAGCTGCGTCTCCAGCCCGCCCAGGACAAAAAGCCCATTTTCTGTCATGATTTTTTGTCATAGAAGTAGGAGCCCACCACATCTATGATGATACCGGGTTTTGTCACAATTATCGTCACAGAAGTGTCATAAGCATGACGAAAAAAATTCGTTCCGCCCAAAATGTCACGGATGTGTCTTTTTTTTGTAGTGCCAGCTCCTGCTAAGATTTCCGCCAGGGGCCGATCAAATAGATGAGTGGAGAGCCACCATCCATAGTTTGATCAGTTTTGCTGAGGCGGAAGGATCACAACTGGCGGGCCCGTCGCGGCACCCGCAAGCAACAACAATGGCCCGAGTTGCTGATCGTGCTGAAGGAGCCACTCCAACGGTGCAATCCCCTCCACGGCAGCTAGCACAGAGGCTGCAACCAGAACCACGCGACCAGGAGCCCGATGAGGCGTCAATGGCCTCATCTGATCCTCGGCCCCGTCGAGATCAGCGGCAGGTCCTGGAAGATCGGCGGAGGGAAGATGCGCGCATCACTATAGAGCGACGCTGCGAAACCCGCAGCCAATCTGACAGGCGCAATGGCCCAGACATCGACGAACCCATGCCTAGTGAATGCGGATACTTGCCTTTCGAGGTTGGGTGCCCTGCCTTCACTCACGAGTTGCGGCAAGTCCGTTGGCCATCTGCCCGCATTTTTAAGCCAGAAATACCAGGAAAGTATGATGGAAGGCTGAACCAGGTAGATTTCTTGATCATCTACACAATTGCTGTTCAAGCCATCAGAGGAAGGGATGAGAAGGTGTTCGCCAACTACTTCCCTTTGGCACTCAAGCCAAATGTAAGGTCATGGCTGATGCACCTGCCGGAGAATTCCTTTTCGTCCTGGGCTGACCTGTGCAATGAGTTTGTTGGTGCCCTCACGGGCGGCCACCAAGAACCAGGACGGCCCAGCGACTTGCAACTCCTTCCACGGAAGGAAGGGGAAAGTTTGTGAAAGTATATACCGAAGTTTAGCCGGGTGCACAGGAAAATTCCAGATATCCACCTGGCAGCTGTTATTGCCGCGTTCCAGTCAAATGTGCCCAACAGGAGGATACGTTCCAAAATGAAGGTCCGGTTGCAAGACTGTGAATGAGCTATACTCCTTGGCAGATAAGTGCGCCCGTACAGAGGAAGGGAGGCGACTCCCCGGAGAAGAAGACAACATCGAAGTTGACTCTGTGGATGACGATGATGCCAGTAACCCGAAGAGGAAGAGTAAAAATCGCAACAAGAAGCGTAAACAGAAGGCAGTACTGGCTATTGAGGGTTCTCTCACCCCTAGTACTGGAAAGAAAGCCAAGACGGAAGCCCCCAACAATGAAGTTGCCGCTTGCACTAATTTCCAGGAGGCTGCGGCGGCCAAAAAAGCCGGGAAGACCGACGGACCATACTGTAAGATCCATCGAACCGAGGTCATGATCTCCAAGAGTGTCATCAAGTTGAGCAACTTGTCAAGAAGAAGAAGGCTGAGTATGAGAAGTGAGACAAGGAGAGAGACCAAGAAGGTGCTGGCAGGAAGGGCCAAGGTGGTAGAGGAGGTTGTCGCGGTAAGACTCCCCAGCAGCAAGAAAATCTTGCTAGAGGTCGTGAAAATATGGAAAGTGATGAAGGGGGTGAAGAGGAAACTAGCGAGCCAGAGTTCCAGAAAGCAACCGAGGACCTGTACATTGACGGAGGCGCGTCTTTGCACTCCTCCCACCGCCAACTCAAATAGTGGGCACGTGAGGTCAATGCCGTAGAGCCAGCAGTAGATTCCCGGAAGCCACTCAAATGGTCCAGCATGTCTATCATCTTTGACGAAGAGGATCACACTACTGCAGGATGCTGCTAACGCGACACTACGATCAGAGACCCTTTGATGAAACTGTGTGTGATGCATTAATCGCAAGCGGTGATGTAAAATAACGTAAAAAAGATGCAAAACATTTGCGATGAAGGATACATCAAAGATGGTTCAAATTTTAGTTGCATGTGCGATGAGGGGCATATGGCTCAGTTCAATGAACTATTTGTGATGAGGCAGAACAAAAGAAATGGGCAGCCAGATGAAGGCGTGTGCGATATACGACATACAGTTCACTTGGATAAACTGTTTGTGATGAGGCGGAACAACAGAAACGGGCAACCAGATGAAGGTGTGTGCGATATACGACAAACAGTTCACTCGGATGAACTGTTTGCGTTGAGCACAGAGGACATAAATGGTTCAACTTAACAAGATGTGTATGATATGCGGCAAACAGGTCTGTAATCGAAAATGTGTGGGAAGACTGATAACAACACAGATGATTACTGTTAACAAGCCATGTGTGTTGTGAGCAAACGATTGCTGGTATACAATTGTCAGTGATTGATGAAGTCATCACCTACGGGTCCATTGTTTAGTCCGTGTGCAATGTGATTTGCTCTGTCTACAGAGCATCAATATATATACTTAAAAAGACTGCGTTGCAAAACCAAATTAAGCATACAATTACACAAGTGACTACACACATAACATTTCCACACACATAAGTAAGCAATTATATGCATACTAAACTAGGAGAAACGAGGATCTAATTATCTACTTATTGTTGCGACGACGGTTGCCATTGCTCTACTTCCGGCTCGATCCCTAGACGTTTTGGGGAAGGAGGCACTTCCTCATGTCAACGATCCGCCTATACATGTCGTAGCTCGTGTATGCTTCCTTGGCCACGTACATGACGTGAGCTTTGTCGAGTTTCTCCATCCAGGCCGAGTGCCAGGCACGCTTGTCCTTGTTGCAGGAATCCTTCATGTCTCTGTAGTAGGGGTCGATGATGGCCTCGGCGAGGTGAACCAGTGAGTCCTTCTCATGCTCCTTGCTGCCCCAGATCTTGTATTGGCCCTGGATGTCGACAAGATTCTAGCAGGCGATGTCCGAATTCTTGAGCACATTTACATCGATGGTGATGTCCACCGTAGCGAACATGTAGTGGGGGTTGTTCACGAACTTGGCGAAATGCTCGCAAGGCCTTGTGGCCAGGCAGTAGTGGTAGACGAGGACGTGGTCGCACACGCACATCTGGGCCACGGCGACCTTGGGACAAGACCCGACACGAGCGCGAGTGTACTGGAGGTCGAACCCGACCACCTTGTACTTCTCCTCGGCAAGCAACAGCTCCATGATGTGGATGGAGTGCTCCACCCAGACCGGGTTGTTGGTGTACACCACTGAGAGCTCCGTGAACGTTCTGTGGGTGTCCACCACGGCATGCATGGTGAACTGCTGCTCTTCGTCGGCAGTCGCATGGAGCGCCATTGGAGCCGCGCAGGATACCCTCTAAGAATTTGTCATGGTGGGTGTGCTTCTTGCAATGGTGGGGCGCGATCGAAAGGTTGAAGAGACACAAGGGTTAAATGGCCGCTGTAATAAATGGGGGTCGGCCGGCCTGTAATCATCACGTCTTGTCACATCGTTCATAGCGGGGGATTCTAGTGCACGCTTGACAACACCACACCGCACACATTTTGTTTGACCATGTCTGGGCTCGAAGAGGCACCAAATGTATCGTCTGTGAGCCTGTTCCCGCGCTACCGTGCAGTTTATCATGCAAGCTTCCCGCCCGATTAGTTTGGCAACGCGTTGGGTAGAAGAGGGACAAATCGTGGGCGTTTATTGGCAAAAAGCTTTGTAAAAACAAAGTGTGTGGAATGACTTTGGTCATAAGTTTACCCGTGGGTGATGAGGTCAAAGTTACACATAAGGGTGATGATGGACACTCGAGTGCGATAATTAATTCTGTGCTCTACAGGGCACACAGTTGAAGAAACCAACTGTGTGCAATAACGTCAAAGATCACAGTCGAGTTAGCTATACAGATCGTGTGCTATGAGATCGACAAGCTAAACAGATTCGAGAATGGTTAGTAAAATCTAAGTCCATTGCATATTAAGGTCAAAATACTGCTACCAATAAACGAGTCTCATAAGATGCCATTTCGACGATTGTACCACAATAGCTCGAAATATTACAAGGTTCAAATTCCAGAGTTATATGGCGCAAATTCGAAGATTACATGGTTCAAACTGATATTAAAATGAAATTCACCTCATCATTTACAAAGCGCCGTCAGGTTGATTCATTTGAACTGGATATCGGAGAGGTTCAAACTATTATTACCACTTCTAAGTCTGGTTTCGAAACATCATAATTTTTGCAAAGGGGTCAGCCACTGAGAAGTCATGTACGGGGTTGACACGATGACTTCCGATTACTGTCATCCGAAGTTCGAAAATGAAATTTAGCATTTGAGCCTATTCCATTCTCGGCCATGATCACCGGTGCTGATCAACAAACCATTCATTTTTGCGAAATAAATGTAGGGCAAACCTCATTACCTTCAGCACCCTTGCTCTGACAACAAAGAACTTGGCGAATATAATCTCCGTTAAGGTCCCTCGGTAGGAGTTCAAAGTAATTTATGAGAGATGCATATCTAGGCATTCGACGTGATTGTTATATTGTATCACATTATCCACCACTGGACCTAATCTTATTTGCAAAAGAAGAAAACGTGTTAGTGCCTACATGCAGTTTTGAACACTACTACAAGCCTATTTGGTTTGTAGGATTTGTAAAATGCACTAACATGCCATCTTCGATCCGACATGATTAACATGGGCATTTGATTACAATCTAGAAAAATGCAGCCTTCTTCACAAGAGGTTGGAGTCGATGAAAAGTTCCCTAAGAAAACTAGTATATATGAATCCAAAGGAGAAATGCTTATGGATTGTAACCGATTGGATCAAGCAACCAATATGGGGCGGGGACATGTATGTACTGAAATCCTCCAAAACAATCCTTCAGAAATCGTAGTACATTGTCATTGTAAACATGGAAAAAGGTGTCACAAATTAAACTCCCTTATGGTTAACATTTAACAGGAAAGGAACATCAAATCGATATATAGCTTCTCCAGGCACGGAAAGCTTCTTAGGAAACTGAAAACTTGCTCCAGGTTGGGGCTGATAGATTCTAGTGCCAAGACCTTCACTGCATGGTTTAGAGGTCAAGCTTGTCGGAATCATTTTACGGATGATGCATTTAAGATGCATCTTCAAAATTAGAAATAATGTTAATTTGTAGAAGGAGAGGTAGAAGGCGGCTGTTGTAGCTGAACAAATGTTGATCCAATAACAAGTTCGGAGTATTTGTCAGACGAGTAGCCCACCACTATCTATTTCGGCACAGAAATGACATTGATTCTTGTTGGAACTTCTTGAGCAACTACAAGTAATCTCTGAAGTGCAGGTGTGTCCTCAATGACCATACAGTAGTACATATCTTGTGATGTCTTCTTGATGCACCAGCAACACACATAAATAGTCCGGAGAGTCATGGAGATGATGTGGAAGCTACTCAACCCATTGATCGCCTGAAGACGAAGGTACTCAAGTGCAGTACAGCCACGGACCAGGCGCTCCATGTCACTGTTTGGGAGGCAGACGATGACGAGCTCGAGGTGCTTCAGTCATGGTAGAATAAGAGCGGGCGCGTCATTAAGGGGGGATGGCAGTTCCTGAACTTGGCGACGCACAGCGTGGGCGCGAGCCAGAGCGCGGACGTTGGCAGCGAGCGCATATGCCCATCATCAAAAGTGAGATCCTCGAGATGATCTAGGGCGGGGGATCGGAACCAGTCGTCAAGCTTGGCTTGGTCCTTGCCGTTGGAATGGAACTTGCCCGTTTTAAGGCCTCTGGTCGGGCCAAGGTGACTACCGAGGATCTTAGAGAACGCATCCAAGCTTTTGCGATTGCCATGGCAGAGCTCGTGGGTGCCGATGAGGTCAAGAGGGGTGGAGTTCCATAGTGGGCACCACCGCTGGGAAAGGACAGTTGTTCGCGCCCCATATTTGATTGGGTGGAGGGAGATGATGACTGTCAACATATCATCGGGGAGGCTGCTGATGAAGTCTAGGCCTGCTGGACTCGCTTGCGCTTCTTGCTCGCCTCGCCTCCACTTGTTGGCAAGCCCGTTCTCCACCTCCGGAGTCGCCTTGTCAGCGGCGCTTTCTGATAGAAGTGGGAGTATAGGGAATATTTAGTTAAAACAGGGCAATAGAAATGCGTATTGGTAACTAGAAGTTACTAGGTAGGAATATAGTAAGAAAATGGAATAAAAATTGGTTGCTTAAATACTACACATTTCATTTGATATTGCTGGGTAAGTTAACATGCAGATACTTGAAAAGAAAACTTACTACGAACAAAGTCTGGACGGATGATATCGTTGGGGAAGTTAGCATATATCTCATGACCAGGCTCTTTCATGTGCAGTGCAATTTTAGTGCCAGCTTTCAGTACATAAAACTTAGAAATTTCTTTCCAAAGCCAATGCCAAAATAGGAGTCACCATGTTCGTCAAGTCTTACAGTAGCAACGATTGTAAATCCATGGTTTGTGTTCAGTATGACATCCCTGCAGTCTTGATTTACGTAAAGGGAAAGATTGTACACTACAGATTCTATTGCATAGCAAGGGACGCGCTGCAGAAAATGGTAGGATTGTTAAAGAAAATATGGTAACATGCAAATATGGGCTCAAATTGAAAGAACTATACAACAATTTAAATCGAAGGACAAAAATCTATAATTAAACAGATAGGGTAAACATGATGTCATGGAAATATGAGAGTAATTGAAAGAATAATACATCATTAATTTGCCTAATATAGAAATAATAGGAATAAATCCCCTTTGACGTATATGGTGCATGTGGCACCTTTTATCCAAATGTAGAACCATTTAGTATATGTTCAGAAAAGTAGGCCATGCCAACCGGTTTAGGGTGAGATTGAACATACTGCTCACATCCTCACGTCATCTGGTACGGTGAGATGGAACTCCATGGATGTGTGGCAGAGGCCACAAAGTCCTGATGTGTCCGCGCACTGTACACTCTATGAATAAAAGAAAACCCGCAAATCAACTCAAATAAAAATGAATTCACAGTGATTTCGGCCGTGTGATTAAAGGAGGCAGATGAACTGGGACAAGGGATGAGATAATGTCTCATTAAATTAGTTACCGTGTTGTCCATGAGAAAAACCCTCAGCACGACGGATTCCCCAACCGGGCGGAGCTGGGTCGACTGCGAGCAGCGTCGAGAAATTCGATGGTGGTAGGCGGTGGCAAGCGGAAGTGGCGAAATGGGGTGGGGTTTGCCGGCAGCCTGGCGGCAGTGGCAGGCTGCAAGCTAAGTGGTTGCCACCGCGATAGGCGGTGCCATGCATAGACATGGAGGAGCTTGTGTAGGTGTGAATGGGTACCGGAGGGGCTGGCGGACAGGGTGAGGGTTTTTGTGACGTGGGGATGATGAGGTCTTTCTTTTGAATTATGTGGTGAGGGTTTCGGAGGCAACTGTTTGCTAGAGCCAGCCGTGTGTGATTGACACAACATGCAAAATGAAAGTCATTGCACACGGTTCCAATTTTGGGAACCGTGTGTGATTGACGTACTACCTCCTTCCTGGTTTATTGGTCCCCTTTCTAATTTATACCATATTTTGACCACATATTTAACTAACAAATGTTTATGCATGTCACCATAAATTATATCATTAAACACTGTGTTCAAATACGCATCCAACGATATAATTTTTGCTGACCTGCACTAACATTTCATAAATTATATCTTTGGTCAAAAGTTAACACAATTTACAAAGGGGACCAATAAACCAGGACGGAGGTAGATTCCATCAACCGAACTGATTGCATCCATATCCCACATTTAGACATAAGTAAACATAGATTAAACATACTCAGACATAGATAATAAGCGTACACAAGCATAGTTCAACCATAAGTACATAGTTCAACCATCATTAAGCATACTCAAGCATACATAGTTTGATCCCACATCTCATCTCATCTGCCGGCACGATCCTGAAGCTTCTCCAGGTACTCGGCGTACACGCCGTGCGCCACCCTGCGAGAATACTTCTGCTTGAAGGAGCCAATGGCCCGTCCTCTTGCATGCGCCAGAACACTTTGATACGTGTCATGAAGCTTGTGTTGCAAAATGGGCATCAATAGCCGCTATCCCAGGTCCTAATACGCCTATTGTGCATTCTCGCATAAACCTCCCTCAGGATTTGCCTCTTGTACCTCCTCTGGCCATCTTCATCCTCACTGTCCACTTCGCCAGACAGCACCTACACAAATAGTAAAACAAATTTGGCATCAAATCAATGTTTACATGCCATGAAGTAGGATTAGGAATTTATGGCTATTTTTTATACATATCCAGATATTATGGTACGATTTTTAAGCAGAGTTGTCTATGTACATACCAATCTTGAAGAAAATAATGGCATAAATATATATGTAGGTCATTCAAAATCAATTGTCAAGTCCCGGGTCGAAATTATTAGCATGAACACTAACCCTAGTCGGATTACTAGCAGAAATCATTTGCACAGATGAAACAACTAATCACTTGTAACGTGTACCATTCAAACAATCAATACACTACACGAATCTAACAAAACTTACTCATATTTCATGGATTGGGGGAACATAAGCATAGGATTTCTATTCCAAAAAGGGGAAGGCAGGAGTAACCAGAGAAACCCTAGGATCTATTTAACACCTATATGGGTATAGATGACTAACCAGTTGTCCGTCGTTGCCGGAGTCGTCATCGGCGTGGTCGTCGGAGTCGTCACCGGGGTCGTTGCCCGAGTCATCACTAGAGTCGGTGTGGAACTCCGCCTTCAGTTGTGGAAGCTTGACGCCGTCGACGACGTCAAGGTGCAGTGATACCTCGCCGACAGTGACAACAACCTCTGTCTCCATCTCCATGCCATGCTCCGGTGCTTCAGTAGCCCCTGCGTTGCCACTCCCTCTGATGGGGCGCTTCGGCGGCATCTTCATACACTGACGGCATTGATGACTGAGAGCGGCATCGAGGATGCAAGCGAAGAGAGAGTATTGTGTGTGTGGCGAGAATGGGGGGTGCGGCCGCTCGGGCGCACCATTAATATGGAGTAGTGGGAAAGAGGCGGGCGGTGGTCAAACCGCTGGCTCGCCTCCCTGTGATCCTGTGCACCAGACTGTTGGCATGCCTACCGTCATTTCACACAGCTACTCACATGCCTCCCGATGACACTGCGCAGCGAGCACGCCTCTGTCAGTTCACACACCTGCACGCACGCCTCCCGGTCTGCCTGCACGGCGGATTGCTCGCATGCGTCCCGTCAACTCACACCTGCTCGCACGGCACACGTATCGCGGCACATATATTGTTTTTCTATCTAGATGATTAATGTTGCCGCTTTATTGCTTAACCGAAGCATGGCACATGTCCATTGTTGTTCTAACGTTTTCACGGTTCGAATAAATTATCCGTTTGGGATATGGGTTCCCAATTATTAATAATCCTCCGTTTGTAAGAAGATAAAGATTACATCAGAATTGGTCTCAAATTTGACAAAAAAAAGTACAGTGCCACTTTGTATTGGTGTCCATATGACAACACGATAAGTTTCATGAACTTCAAATAAGTTTTGGATGTACTAGAATTTAAAAATCAAGATTCTCAATGTTTGAAATTTCTTGCATGGGGAGTAAACATGCACGCAGTGAGACACATGTGTTTTTGCAATCCATTTATGTGCACTGTCACGTGTGCATGTAGCTCAAATTTGATTTCTGCACATTATACCCCTAGAAAATAAATCAATGTACTAAAACGTCTCACTACTAGGAAAAGGGCTATAGATGATATGGCCACTAATGGCGCACTGCACACGTGGTGCGCCACTATATAGATGGCGCACCATGTGTTGGTGCACCATTAGTGTGATAGACACTAATGGCGCACTGCATACGTAGTGCACCACTAGTAACAATTTTTTATTTTTTACACAAAATACTAATGGCGCACCGAGTGAGTGCGCCATTACTAGTTTTAACTAGTAATGGCGCACTCGCCACACAAAGGCGCCACTACTATAATTTTTTTTGCAAAACTACAAATGGCGCACCACAAGCTGGTGCGCCATTAGTAACTCAGGAGTTACTAATGGCGCATTTGTTGGTGGTGCGCCATTAGTAACCTGGACCAGCTAGATATTTTGGACAGCCACACCTACACACTCGCTTTCCCCACTTCATTTTCTCCACCTCCTCCTCCAAGCTTGTCTCGGCTGCCTCCACCTCCTCACCTCATTTGCACCATAGATTCATCCAAATTAAGTGGTTAAATTACCTTTTTTTGATAGGCAAGTAAGGGGAAAGCTATCTTTATATTGTAGATCTAATTTTTTTCTCCCTCCGACAGCGTGCACATGCACTTTTTATGGCCTTGCTAGATCTATGTATGTTTGTGGTGTTGCATATGTTTGTGGTGTTGCATATATGTTTGTGTTTGCGGTAGGTATTTGAAATGCGATAGTTGCCAATATTTTGCGGAATGTTGATTCATTTCCGTTTGGCGAGAATTTTGGCACTATGCATTCTTTGGTCCTATTTTTAGGGAAAGTCATGCCAAATTTTTTCTTGGTTCTAAAATATCGTTTTGCTCTACCTCGCAGCGACCATGGTCCATACGATGACCGAAGGCATCGTGGAATAGGTTTTTGAGCTCTGAAAGGCCGAGATGCTTCAAAAGAACGAGACGGAGATAAGATGTCCATGTCGAAGATGCAAGCTGAAGAGCCTTATTGCGGACCCGGATTCCGGGCAGGTGCGGGACCACCTGCTCTTGCGTGATTTCATGGATGGCTATCGGTGGCAAGGTGATAAAGATGACTATGAAGTCGTCCATGGGGGCCGGGCAAGAAATGAGGAAGGGCAGCAAGACAACCACCGCGGCTTGGGCGGGCGAGAAGACGAAGAATCTCCAGGCACCACGGTGATGCTGTACACAGTCATCATGTAGATGATGAGGAAGATCAAGACGAAGGGCATGATCATGAAGATGAAGATGCCGGAGCAGACGACGATGGACCATCGATGGGGTGGGTGCAGGACCCTCATATTCAAGAAGCTTCTCAAGCGACGGATAACGCAAGAGCTACCGCCAGAGAAAGCCAAGCTGGATCAAGCCCCGGAGATAGACGCGGTTACTCCATTGTATGAAGGATGCAGGCCCGGGGATACCCTTTGAAAGTAACGCTCATGGCTCGGAGATGAAGGTAAAACACAAAATGACCGGCGCATGCTTCGACGAGAACATGTCATTCGCATTAACGACTTCCCAAAGGGGAACAAGTGCCCGACCAGTTTCGAGGAGGTGAAGAAAATCGTGTGTCCTCTGGATTTACTGACGCGTGAAATACCATGTGTGCATTAACAATTGCATCATTTATCGGACGAGCACACGAAGTCTACCATATGTCCGATGTCTGGCGTCACTCGATACAAGAAGAGGAAGAAAGCTCCTCGAAAAGTGGTGTGGTACTTTCCGATCCTCCTCGTCTGCAGCGGTATTTCACGGACCCTAAGGTAGCAAAGCTCCTATGTTGGCACGCCGGATAGGGAGGAGAAGAAGAAGCGAAGATGACGCAAATGATCCGGAGATAAATAAAAAAGGCAAGATGCTGAGTCACCCTAAGGATGGGAGCCGGTGTAGCGTTGAACTGAACACCCAGAATTTGGGAAGGATCCAAGGAACATCGTGCTGGGCGCGAGCACCGATGGAGTCAATCCGTTTGGCAGCCAGAGAAGAACATATCACGTGGCCTATGTTTGTGTGGATGTACAACCTTCCCCCCTGGTTGTGCATGAAGAGGAAGTACATTCACATGAGTATGCTAATTGAAGGGCCGAAACAACCAGGGAACGACATCAATCAGATCTGGGGGCTGCTGCGGAAAGAGGAGCTAGACACGTTGTGGAAACGCTAGCCAATACGTGGGACGCCGAGAGAAAGAATATTTCCCTATGAGAGCCGCATCGCTAACGACGGCGCGCATGACTATCTCGGTTACGGATATGTCGCGGGGCAGGTGGTCCACGGTTTTTCTGGATGCGTCAGGTGCATGGATGACACAACCTATCGCCAGCTAGATAGAGATCCCGGGTCTTCAAAAACCGTGTTCATGGGACATCAAAGGTGGCTTCGCGACGAAGACCCGTGCAGAAAATGCAAGGATCTGTTCGATGGTGAAACCGAACCCCGAAGACGCCCGCGTACGAGGAGCGGCGAGGAAATAGACGAGCTGTTGAAAAATTGGAAAGATTGCCCACTGCCGGGAAAGAAGCAAAAGGCGCCAGAGCCGGGAAAGAAGCGAAAGGCGCCAGAGCCGTCGCTGAAGGTATGGAAAACGAGGTCTGTTTTACGGGACTTGCCGTCTTGGAAGATCCACATGTGCCTCACAGCCTTGATGTCATGCATATCACGAAGAATGTGTGCGAGTCCGCTTGGTACCCTGCTGAACATGCCAGAGAGGACCAAAGATGGGCCGAAAGCAAGGGCAGATTTGAAATCAATGGGCATCAGGGAGGAGCTTCACGCTAATGATGATGATGATGAGGCGAAGCAGGACACCGAAAGTCGTCGCAAAGGAAAAAAGGCCAAGAAGACCGGAAATGACTTCCCTCCTGCGTGCTTCACTCTAAGTCGAGGAGATCGATCGCTTTTCACCTGCCTCGTAGGAGTAAAACTTCCTTACGATTCTGCTGGAAGATAAGCAGATACCTAGACTCGGTAAGCGAAGTTCGGCGGGATGAAGTCTCACGACTGTCACGTGCTGATGACGCAGATACTTCCAATTGCAATACGTGGGATCTCTGTTTTGTTTTTCAAAATTAAAACGTTCCTCCTTTGGTAAAATATGTTCACCGCGGGATAATTTAACATGCATTGTAGTTGCAGTGGATTCGCGGTGTGTGTGTGGGTATGTGCGTCTGGGGGCTGGCAGGTGGCTCGCAGTACACTACGAGTCGTGAGCCACCATGTGGGTTGACCGTTTTCTAAGGCAGGTGCCACATCAGAGTCGTGAATTCGTTATTTAAAACATTACACAACCCTTTCATACATACATGTTTTAGCCACATGCAGTCGATGGTTGTCCGACATGACACTCGATACTCGCGTGTGATGCTTTCTGTGGGCCCGTGAGGTCGTCGTCCATCACTTTGACGAACAACCGGCAGTGAGGTTAATTTGACCAGCAAGGTAGAATGTTTTTTGTTTGTGTTATGGTGGGAGTATATATATAGTACGCGTCGAAGAGGTGGGAGGGAACTAGCATATATACTATACGTACGCGTCCGTGAACAAGTACACCTCACTCAGTTTCGGGACTTTTCAGTTTTCGAGGCACGTGCCACATCAAAGTTGTGAAATTGGCTATTCAAACATCACACAACACCTCTTTGGGCCACATGCTGCAGGCGCTGGTTATCCTAGGACACACACGTGTGACGCTTCCATCTGTGGGCCCATGAGGCCATCGTCGATGCATGCATCACTTTGACCTACAACGGGAGAGGTTAATTAAGTTCACCATCAAGAAGGATTATTTTTGGGTTGTATTATGGTAGGAGCATATAGTATGTGTCGAAGAGGGGGAAGGGGACCATCATATGCAGTACGCTTCATGAACCTCGCTTTGTGTGGGGACTTTACGGTTTTTGAGGCATGTGCCACATCAAAGTTGTGCATTTTGGGTATTCAACATATGTTTGGCCCACATGCAAAGAGATGGTGGTTGTCCTCTCGCACCCACTTAAGTGGTTATCAGCGATATCGATGCTTTCCATCTGTGGGCCTGCTTGGTCCATCACTACTTTGCCTGACAACGAGAGAGGTTAATTTGACTTAGGAGGGGATTATTCTTTTTGTTTGCAATACATTATATATAAAGGTCATGCTCTGGGATGACATGATACAGTTTGAGCACACACATGCATATGTACGCATGAATCCCTCCCATCGAGTCAAAGTGGCTAGTACAACGACACGTCATGAACCAATCTCGCTCTGTGTGGGGACTGTATGATTTTTTATGCACGCGCCGCATCAATGTTGTGAAATAGTATTCTAACATGCATGAACGCATCACCTCCATACATATGCATGTAGTGGTTGTCTTCGAACTGTACACTCCCTCGCGTGGTTACCGGCGACAAACCTATATATTCGTGGGCTCGCGTGGACATCCATGATCACCTTGACCGGCAACAAGATAGGTTACCATGGCGGATTCTTCCTTTGGTTCGTGTTATCGTAGTATAGATCATGGTGATATTCAGACCTAATTAAGTTTGAGCGCATACTATGCACGCATGCATGCATGAATCCCCATCAACGGCTTGAAGTGTGGTATGACATACATATGCATCGTCAACCTAACCCTCACTCGGTGTGGGGATTTACGGGTTCGGCTGCGGTGCCACATCAAAGTTGTTCCATTGTGTATTCAAAACACACTGTCCATACATATGTTTGGGCCACACGCTGAAAGTGGTTGTCTTGAGGACTAGCTACTTGCGTGATTATTGGCAAGCTAGCCCATCTCCCGGGTCGCATGGACGACCATCACTTTGACCAACAACAGGAGAGAGGTTGTACGACCAAGGTGGATTATTCTTGGTCCGTTTTATGATCCGTCTTGGTGAGATGCCTCTCTGGCCCACTGACTGATAGTGGGTGTGTGGGGGGGGGGGGGGCTACTACTTTGGACTTTGCTAGGTGAACCTCGGTTGGGGGGGCATGCATTCATAGCTTAGGATTCCCTTCCTGCCGACACGAGGGGGGCAAGCAATACAGTGCGCTTTGCGACATAGGTGCCACATCGAAGTTGCATTTGGTATTTGAACATCAAACCACCCTTTTAATACATATATTTGGTCCACATGCAAGTGTGTTCGTGTTCCGACCCTGTCCCGCGTCATTTTCACCAAATTTATGAACATTAGACAAGTCGGATGACACAACAGACACAGTTCACTCACACTAACCGTGTGCCACGCCGGTGCCCCTGTCACGCACATCCGCACAGTACATTGGGCTCCATGAGGCTTCCCCTCTAAAAAAATATCTACCCGCCTGCAACTTTTTTCTGTTTGATAATGCACAGTTATTATGTTTCGACCGTGTTTGATGTTTCTTGTTCCCAATCCCGCCTGCATCCCTCGAAAATATCTGCCCGCCTCGAGGTTTTTTCTGTTTCATAACACATGGTTGTTATCTCCGGACCGTGTGCGATGCACCATCATCCAAATTTTCAGTACCCTCGGCGTTTGACTCCCGCGTAGTAAAATTTTCAGTAGCCGCGTAATTTCCTCAAACACACCCACGCCCCCTCCACACACACACACACACACACACACACACACACACACACACACACACACCAAAACCTCCTCGGGCACGCACGCGTGCGCGTACACACACACACACCCTCCCTCGCTCAAAACCCTTGCAAGGTTGCCGCCGCCTCCCCAAGGCTTCCATTGACAACATCTGCCGGTTTGCCTGTGTAGCTTACCCACCGATCTCCATACCAAGGCCGCTCGAGTTTTCTTAGATGGCGCCTTAGCGCCCCTTTCCCACAGTTCCCCATCCCCATTCCCCACTCTAGAGCATCGCAGCCTAAGCCCGGCTACGCTTCCCGTAGAGCTCGAGGAGCGACTGGCCCAAAAGAGGTGTATCATGATCTCTTCGACCGACGTTGCTGAGGAAGCTGACTACCATTACTGGCCACAGGCACTCAATTAGCATGCTAGAGTATGCGGGTATGTCGCGGACACCGGCTATGACATCGAAGTCGCCGACAAAGTGATGTGGGCCTTAGGCGGGCTATGTCACAGGTTAAGTGGCCAACCCCCAACCCCTTGGGTTCAACTGCTATCGATCTCATCCATGGCCCCGCCGCTAATCTCCTCTGGCTCGCTGTCAAGAATTTTCCATCCTACATCGCCATCGAGCCCCTTTTCTCATTTTTGAAGGACACACTCTGCGACGCTGGCTTGGGTTCCATAGCTTCCAAGTCCGACCTCATTCACGGTGACCACGAGGAGGACACCCTCTACGGGTCTTCCTAGGGGAAAGAGCCCATCTACTCTTCGAAGGGAAAGAGCCCGTCTGCGACATCAGGGAGGGCACCCTATAGCTGTGCTCTTCCAAGGGGAAGGAGCCCATCTGCGACAACATGGACCGCATCCAGGGTCCGTGCTCTTCCCACGGGAACGAGCCCATCTGTGACAAGTGCGGAAACCCATGATTTGTTTTGTCGTGCCTCTTCACTGGGGAGAACCCATGATTTGTTTTGTCGAGTTCGTTTTGTAGTGTAGTGAGAATATGTCCAGTTTTAATTGCTATATTTGGTTGTTTGCAGTATGCCTTGTTTATTTCAGTTGTTCACAATGTGATGTTGTATATGTGCAATTACTTACTATGCAATACATTTCATCAATCCAGTTTTAAACATAACGATAGGAATGCATATATTTGCTTGTTGTTAAGCCTGTTATAGCTAGCATATGCCTCTTTTAAAGTTTTTTTATTGTTTGGTTTTTTGTAGTTAGCATATGTCTAGTTTCAAATGCTATCTTTGGTTGTTCGTAGTATGCCTTGTTTATTCCAGTTATTCACAACGTGATGTTCTATATGTGCAAGTATGAACTGTACAGTTCAATTTCATCAATATCAGTTTCGACAATACCACTATGAATGACTACATTTGGTTGTTGCATGTTGTAGTTAACACACCTTTACATTTTTATTTAACAATAACCAGTGTACTTAGACCGGCACAATACCGGTTTGAATGACTATGTTTGCTTGTTGTTAAATGTTAGGCCTGTTGCAGTTAACACACCTTTCCACTTGTTTTGCTTTACTAGCATGCTTAAACCTCGCATTAATGAAGCTATCTTTTGGAGATTATTTTGTCTGCCATGGATATATTTGGTTGATGTTTAGCCTGTTGTGCTTAACATGCCTCTCGATGTACCCACATAGGACAATTTTGGTAATGACTGTTGTTTTCCATCGAGGTTAGTTTCATCCCATGGCTTATATATACTCACTGTTCAGGATATCGGTAGCTAGTACCATATAGGCCGGGGGATGATAAGGGACAAATCAGTGAATCAGACTTTTAATTGAATATATCTGTAACCGATTTATCGTTAGGTTAACTAGGGCCATATGTAATATATCTGAGGCTACATAGCAACATGCACTGTACTTAATGTCTAAATATGCAATCCTAGGCTACATAGCAACAAGGAAGAGTGTTACCTTAATGTTCTGATGATGTCTAGATATACATAGAAGAGCAGCAGCAACAACAACAACAACAACACAACCCTGTTTGGATACTCAACTTAGCTCGAGGTTAGAGTTAGTTTCTAGCTCATGACTAACGCTGAACAAACTCCATCCAAAGAGGTTTTTGGATGACAGGGTTAGATTGACAATAAATGCACTAGGAGAACTAGCTCCAATTAGCACCTCTTGGGTTGGATATTTTTTTTGGGTGGGTTAGATGCAACTAGCTTAAACTAGAGCTCATGTTTGGATATACTTTAGGGCTATTTGAGCCCGAACTAGCTCAAACTAACTCTAACCCATGGATACAACAGTTAATCAATCGATAATTTGTAAGAACACAATAAACTCCTTCTAGCCCATAATATTAGATGTTAATTCATCTAATATGTGAGTATATTGGATGTTATAAGATATTATAAAAGAGTATTGTACTACATCATTGTGCAATTGCTGTTTAGCTTCTAATATTAACTTGGTGCTTTTAGGTACATATGTCATTGGTAAAGATCCGCGCTTCGACCCTTTCTGCGTATGGGGCAATGAGATATTGATGAACCAGCACTACTAGGGAAAACCTTATACACATAATCTTAGCAGCAGCGTGGTTCAAAAACAAACGCTACTTCTAATTAGCAGTAGCGAGCTTCAGGAAACCGCGCTACTAATAGCTGAGTAGCAGTAGCGCTCTAGGTGAAACAAGCGCTACTACTATAATTGCCATGGAGTTGCCTCCAGGCTAGATATAGTAGCAGCGCCCTTATCCTGAACGCACTACTGCTAAAGTACTTAGTAGCAGCGTTTTTCTTAAAAACTCGCTACTGCTAAGTATCACCGCAACTAATTAAGTTTAGTCCCATACTGCTAAGCGAACAAGGTGTTTACCACCTTAAATATGTTACTTCTCAAACTATCTCGAGCACTTGGTCTTCATTGAACTATATGTGTAGGATTTGTGGCTGCAATATGAATCCTCGCCTGTACCTATACAGGTACAGTGAGGATTCATGTTGACTATTTAGATTCTACACAAAAAGATCAATGATGACCAATGTATATTTTTGATGTTTTTACATTGCTTAGAATTATAGCGTTTTTCTCTAAAAAATAACTGCTTCCATTAGCAGTAGCGTTTATCTTTGAAACGCGCTATAGCTAAATTAGCTATAGCGCGTTTCCTAATGAGCGCTACTGCTAGTTCGACTTAACCACTGCTGGGCGGCACAAAATTTTGCTAAGTCCTCCTTTCTCCCCTGTTCTCCTACTTCTCTGTTGCCTTGCCTCGAGCCCGAGCCTGCCCTCACTGGCTGCCGCCTCGAGGCTGCCCTCAACCTCACCGCCGCCGCTCTCGACCTCACTGTCGCCACCCTCGACCTCACCGCCGCCGCCCGGGCCCGCCCAGGACCGCGGCCTCCCGATCCCGAGCCCGCTCTCGCCGCCCCTACCTCCGTCGCCAAGCACCTCCCCGCCACCGTCTCTCCCCTCTCTGTAAGCCCCCATCCCTCCCCCACCCCCCCTCTCTGCTTAGTTAGTAGATGTTTTTTAGTAGTAGTGGATGTTAATTTAGGGTTCATAGATAATGATTTTTAGTAGTAGTTGAACTAGTTTAGTTTTAGTTGAACTAGTTTAGTAAGTAAATTATTAAACTAGTTGAACTAGTTGAATTAATAGAACTAATGTAGTTTTAGTAAGAAAATTAATATAACTAGTTGAACTACTTTATTTTAAGAAAGAACTAGTTTTTTTCTACTTATAGTAAGTTTATATTTAGTAAGAACTAGTTGAACTAATAGAACTAGTTGAACATGTCATATTTGTTGTTATTTTTTTAGTTTAAGCAATTATTCAGTATGTATTAGTGATAACTTATAGGATTTTTGCTTTTGCGAGAAATCAAGGAGCCCTCCATCATCCCATTGTCGTCCCTGGCCACCGACCCTCCGACCTCGAGGTGAGACCAGCCAAATCTCCATGTCAATATGAGTCCTATAAGATATATATGATGTAGATAAAAACATGTATATCCTGTGTTGCTCAAATAGGATATGTGGTTGCCCAAGTGGCCGGTCATGTTCAGGTTACACCTCCGAGTGGCCTATGTTTTGCCGGAGTTTGTATTAATTTCCGTTCCGGCAAATTTCAGGTGCTCAATATGTCCTTTTTTAGCAAAGGTCATGCCAGATTTTTCCGTGAATTCTGGCATGACTTGTGCTAGAATATGTAGGAAATATCGAGTGGCCTGGATTTTCTCGAAAAATAATGATCTAATTTAGGTTTTTTAGTACATATATTTAATTGTACAAGTTTAATCTTTGAATTATGAGCATAGGAAATGTCGTACCGGATGATTTAAAGTCTCCTGGGGAGCGCAGTGGTGCCACGCACGATCGAGGTCATCACGTGTGTGCCCTCACTGACGAAAGATCGGCGCTCAAAGATTAAGCTCGAGGACACCTTCGACGCTGAAATGGCACGCAACGACGACAAGTGTTTTTTTCGTAATTAAGCACGACTTCAACTATTTTAACATCTAATTTTCATCTTTTATATTCAACTAGCTTATCCCATGCCATGCAAGACGCTATGTCTTGGAGAGGATGGGTTTTGAAGACCATGAAAATTTTGAAACAAAGAAAATACACCTAAGGACCCATCATGATATGGATTTTGAAGTAAATCTGTACAATTCTCAGAGCATAACCCATTTTGGTTGCCAAAATTGGGAAGCAGTTTGCGAAATGTATAGTTTTTATGAGGGTATGATTGTCACCATGGATCTTGGTGATCCTGACATCGAGCAAAACAATATGGAAATTTGGGTCCTTGTTGATACGCTTCCGATTCTACTGCTATGTGAGTTTCTCAAACATAGTTATTAACTAATTTATATTGTTTATTTCAAAATAGTTGACAACTTATTTCCATTGACAGCGTATTTTCATTCTTCAAAGAATGTGCGGAAGATGGTAGACAAAACCAACTACACCGATGGCTCCGAATGAACTTATAAGGAGGAAAATCATCTGATCACATTTTGTACTTTCTTTGAGAATTGCAATACCTATTATCGAACTCCTCCAAATTATGTTGAATACGTGCCACTAGTGCACGTGTTGAACCCCGATAACTTCTATGGAGATACCACGGTAAGATTTTTACTATTACGACATCCGTGCATCTTTTGCATACTTCTAAAACTAGTACATCATTGCTAACTACAAAGTTATTACTATGTTTTTCAACAGAAAATCCTAATGGATTGTGTGCCTCATCTGATGTATCAGAATGGTCGCCTTGAAGTTATGAACATACAGCCAGGTCATCCTACGGATCTCACCTGTGCATATCGGATTTCTGAAACCGGTGAACACATGCTAATCAAAGAATGGAAAAAATGTTTGGACATTCATAAGGAGGTTCATGGAAGCAACATTAAGCAAAAGGTAAGAATTGGAGACAGGATAATCTCCATTCTCCATAATGGAGAGCCAGGGGCTATCTTGTTTTTTGCTATTTTACCTTAGAGAATATAGTAGGTCCTAAGAGAATGTAGTAGGTCCTATGAGGTACACTATGTTTATTATGTGGTCCAATGTGTTAGAGTTGATGAGGCGGAGTAGTTGTGATTATGACTAGTGACCCACTTGATATGTGATGTCTCATCGATGAAAACGATGATCATGAGGAGGTGTTATATGACAATGATGTATTATGATGATAAGTTGTTAATGATATGATGATGATGATGATATTTATTATATCATTGCGTGAAAGAACCGCGGATTAGTTTCAAGTGGATGTCCATCCAATTGAAACTAGTCCACGGTTCTTTCACCCAATGATGTAATAACTCATTATGATGTAAAAACAATCTCTAAATTGCTGCTGTATGAAAACTTGTATAGAGGTGTATGAATACAACATGAAATAAAAAAGAAATAAAATACGGAATAATAGTAGTAGCGCGAGCTGGGAGAAGCGCTACTAGTAATTACCAGTAGCGCCGAGTGGAGAAAGCGCTACTACTAAGTCGGTGTAGCAGTAGCGTGGGTTAACCAACGCTACTGCTAACCTTTTAGTCAGAAGCGCCCGTGCGAAGAAGCGCCTCCTGCCCGCGCTATTGATAGGCCTAAAACCCGCGCTGCTGCTAGGCTTTTCTCTAGTAGTGCAGCATCAAGTGAGGAAGCTGATAAAGATTGTTAGTAAAATGGGTCAAAAGATGGCAACTAAACTATTTGTTTACACTTTATCCAAGACAACAACGAACTGTAGAACGGTAAGTATGAACTCGCAGCCTTCTTTTACCGCCCATAATGAGTTTTGTTAGATGACAATGTGCGAATCTTTTCCTTTGTAGTGGTTCCCAAAGCAGTTTACTCAAGATTACCTCTCAAACTACATGATTGGTGGGCATGCAAAGATTAAAGTATTTCTATCAGAACACGATGATTATCTAGATGTTTTCATGAAGACCGTGAAGGATGGGTGGTCGGCCATCACAAGGGGTTGGACTAGAGTCGTGCGTGCCTTCTGCATGGAGGAGGGCACAATATGGGCATTCAACTTCACCTTGTTCAAAGAACCGTAATGTATTTCCCTCTTTCTTTACCGTCCTTTAATAGTACAAGTATACAATTACAGTTCATCATTCTTTATTTTGTTCTTATGTAATTCTTGAACATATGTACCTATGAGTCGAATAATGCATTGGCTGTTTGAACCTGATTGATATGAATAAAGCTATAGCATACATTCAAATTCAAATTCAAATCTGGTACAATTTGAAATAGCAGCAATTAAACTACGGTGAAATTACGCTCTCCAGGTCATTATGGCACACACGATTGGTAAAACACAAACGTTTGCGATATACACCATAATCCACCACGGTTCACAGAGAGGAAACATGTGCAAGCATGCACACAGTTGCCGTTTGCAAAGCATGTGCGATGTGAGACAATATCAAAAATGGTGCGGGCAAACCAAATGTTTGTGATGGTTTCCTTATCGTACACAATTCGCAACCATGAACTGTTTCTGATGAAGTATGCATTGTAAACGTTGCACCACAGAATAGCGTGTGCGATAGTTGTCGTGTACGACGATGTTACGACAGTCCGACGTTTCGTAATCTTGTCCGACACTCGTACGACAATTAGCTAATCTTCTTAATTTGTTATCACATATAGTTTGGGAAAAGCGAATGTGAGTGATTGTGTTCTTATCATAAATACTGAACTGCTTTGTGATGGGCCGCGCATCATAAACATAGCACCACAGAATACCGTCTGCGATGGCAATGCGAGCACAAACGAGTAGCGGGTTTTGTATATGCATCAAGGCTCCTTATCCCGACGGTTTCTGGGTCGTGTGGGAAGGACCCCCCTATCGCCCACACTCAGTTGGCAACGGTTCCAAATGCCATTGCGGAAAGGGGTTAAAAACCGTTTGTATAGCACCTCACTGTACCAGTGTCACCCCGACCGCACCACTGCGATAGGGTGTTTTCCGTTGTTGGTTTCGCCAACAATCCACAACCTCAAGTTCACAAAGATGCTAGTTGATGGTGGGGCAGGGTTGAATCTAATTTCCCCCAAGGTGATTAGCAAACTTCAGATATCGGATGAAGAGCTCAAGATTATTGGCACGTTTCAAGGAATCAACCCCGGCAGGAGTCGTCCTAAGGGGAAGATTACGCTGCCGGTGACATTTACCGGACTGAGAGGATTGTGTTTAATGTGGTCGAGCTCCCCTTGCCGTACAATGGGATTTTTGGTCTTCTAGCTCTGGCAAAATTCATGGCGGCATCTCACTATGCCTACAAAACACTAAAAATGCGGGGCCAATGGGCATCATTTCCATTTCGTGAGACAAAAATGATGCAATCATACGCGTAGAGAAGATGTAGAGGGATGTGGTGGCTGAAGAGGCCACTGAAGCTGCAGCTCCCGCCAAGGAAAACAAGAAAGGAAAGAAGGTTAGCAGGGATGCCGGCAAGGAATCCGAGAAGCGCCTCTCAGAAAAGCGCTACACCCGTCAATGATTTTCCAGAGAGTTCCACTAGCAAGAGATCCAAAGTTGCTTCGCCTGCTGTAAAGAAGATCCCGGCATGGCTGGATGGCATTGATGGTACATTCACCATGAGCTCCACCCTTGATGACAAATAGGAAAGCGCGGCCGTTGCCTTCTTGCGGGCGAATGTCGATGTGTTTGCTTGGCAATCATCTGACTTCCCCGGTGTTCCCCGGGAGGTAATCAAGCACCACCTTGCTATCTGCCCTCATGCTCGGCCCGTCAAGTAGAAGGTCAGGAAGCAAGCTTTGGAGCAACAAGAATTCAATGCCGAGGAGATTAAGAAACTTGAAGCGGCTGGTTTGGTCAGAGGAGTGTTGCATTCGACGTGGTTGGTGAACCCGGTGGTGGTGCACAAGGCAAATGGGAAATGGAGGCTTTATATAGACTTCACAGATCTGAACAAGGACTGCCTGAAGGATCCTTTTCCCTTGCGGCACATCGATCAAATTGTGGGTTCCACTTCTGGGTGTGATCTTCTTTCCTTCCTGGATGCATACTCCGGGTACCATCAGATATTCATGTCTAAGGAAGACGAGGAGAAGACCGCGTTCATAACCCCATGTAGCACATACTACTTCGTGCGGATGCTCTTCGGGTTAGAAAGCGCTGGATCCACTTTTGGAAGAGCAGTGCAAATTGGGTTTGAGCCTCAGTTGCAGAGGAATATTGAAATTTACTGAGGGAGTCCTGGATTAAGGGGTCCTCGGCGTCCGGGCTATGTGACGTGGGCCGGACTAATGGGCCATGAAGATACAAGACAGAAGCCTTCTTCCCGTGTCCAGATGGGACTCTCCTTTAGGTGGAGGGCAAGCTTGGTGTTCAGATATGAAAATTCCTTCCTCTATAAACCGACTCTGTACAATCCTAGGTCCCTTCGGTGTCTATATAAACTGGAGGGTTTAGTCCGTAGGGGCAATCATAATCATACGGCCTAGACATCTAGGGTTTAGCCAGTACGATCTCGAGGTAGATCAACTCTTGTAAACCCCATATTCATCCAAGATAATCAAGCATGAAGTAGGGTATTACCTCCATCAAGAGGGCCCGAACCTAGGTAAACATTGTGTCGCTATCTCCTGTTACCTTCGATCCTCAGACGCACAGTTCGGGACCCTGCTACCTCTTGAGCACTGCGTTGGTTTTCCCTTGAAGAGGAAAGGGTGATGCAACAAAGTAGCGTAAGTATTTCCCTCAGTTTTTGAGAACCAAGGTATCAATCCAATAGGAGGCCACATGCAAGTCCCTCGTACCTACACAAACAAATAAGAACCTTGCAACCACCGCGATAAAGGGGTTGTCAATCCCTTCACGGCCACTTGCAAAAATGAGATATGATAGAGATGATAAGATAATATTTTTGGTATTTTTATGATAAAGATAAAAAGTAAAGATTGCAAAATAAACGATAGTAAAATAGCTTGTTGACGGAAGATTAATATGATGGAAAATAGACCCGGGGGCCATAGGTTTCACTAGTGGCTTCTCTCAAGATAGAATAAGTGCTATGGTGGGTGAACAAATTACTGTCGAGCAATTGATAGAATTAAGCATAGTTATGAGAATATCTAGGTATGGTTATGTATATAGGCATCACGTCCGTGACAAGTAGACCGACTCACCCTCGTGCATCTACTACTATTACTCCACACATCGACCGCTATCCAAAGATGCATCTAGAGTATTAAGTTCATAAGAACAGAGTAACGCTTTAAGCAAGATGACATGATGTAGAGGGATAAACTCATGCAATATGATATAAACGCCATCTTTTATCCTCGATGGCAACAATACAATACGTGTCGCTTCCCCTCATCACCGGGATCGAGCACCGCAAGATTGAACCCAAAGCTAAGCACTTCTCCATTGAAAGAAAGATCAATCTAGTAGGCCAAACCAAACTGATAATTCAAAGAGACTTACAAAGATAACCAATCATACATAAAAGAATTCAGAGAAGATTCAAATATTGTTCATACATAATATTGATCATAAACCCACAATTCATCGGATCTCGACAAACACACCGCAAAAAAAGATTACATCGAATAGATCTCGAAGAGAATCCAGGAGAACTTTGTATTGAGATCCAAAGAGAGAGAAGAAGCCATCTAGCTAATAACTATGGACCCGAAGGTCTGAGGTAAACTACTCACACATCATCGGAGAGGCTATGGTGTTGATGTAGAAGCCCACGTGATCAATGCCCCCTCCGGCGGAGCGCCGGAAAAGGCCCCAAGATGTGATCTCACGGGTACAGAAGGTTGCGGTGGTGGAATTAGGTTTTTGTGGTGCTCCACGGTGGTTTCAGGGTACGTAGGTATATATAGGAGGAAGAAGTAGGTTGATGGAGCCACGAGGGGCCCACGAGGGTGGAGGGCACGCCTAGGGGGGTAGGCGCGCCCCCTGCCTCGTGGCCTCCTCGGTGATTTCTTGACGTCCACTCCAAGTCCTCTGGATCACGTTTGTTCCAAAAGTAACTCTCCCGAAGGTTTCATTCCGTTTGGACTCCGTTTGATATTCCTTTTCTATGAAACACTGAAATAGGCAAAAAAAAACAGCAATTTCGGCTGGGCCTCCGTTTAATAGGTTAGTCCCAAAAATAATATAGAAGTGTGTAATCAAGCCTATTGAACATCCAAAACAGATAATATAATAGCATGGAGCAAACAAAAATTATAGATATGTTGGAGACGTATCAAGCATCCCCAAGCTTAATTCCTGCTCGTCCTCGAGTAGGTAAATGATAAAAATAGGATTTTTTATGTGGAATGCTTCTTAGCATAATTTTCAATGTAATTATTTTTATTGTGGCTTGAATATTTGGATCCGAAAGATTCAAGATAGAAGTTTAATGTTGACATAAAAACAATAATACTTCAAACATGCTAACCAAGCAATTATGTCTTATCAAAATAAGATAGCCAAAGAAAGCTTATCCCTACAAAATCATGTAGTTAGGCCATGCTTCAATTTTGTCACACAAAATGTTCTCATCATGCATAACCCCGATGACAAGCCGAGCAATTGGTTCATACTTTTTAACGCGCTTCAGCCTTTCAACCCTTACACAATACTTGAGCGTAAGCCATGGATATAGCACTAAGGGTGGAATAAAGTATAATGATCGGGGTTATGTGAGAAGACAAAAAGGTAGAAAGTCTCACATTGACACGGCTAATCAATAGGCTATGGAGATGCCCATAAATTGCTGTCAATGAGAGGAGTAGGGATTGCCATGCAACATATGCACTAGTGCTATAAATATATGAAAGCTCAACAAAAAAAAAACTAAGTGGGTGTGCATCCAACTTGCTTGATCATGAAGACCTGGGGCATTTTGAGGAAGCCCATCATTGGAACATACAAGCCAAGTTATATAATGAAAAATTCCCACTAGTATATGAAAGTGATAACATAGGAGACTCTCTATCATGAAGATCACGGTGCTACTTTGAAGCACAAGTGTGGAAAAAGGATAGTAACATTGTCCCTTCTCTCTTTTTCTCTCATTTTCTTTTCTTTTTCTCTTTTTTTCTCTTGGGCCTTCTCTTTTTTTGGCCTCTTTTTTTTAGTCCGGAATCTCATCCCGACTTGTGGGGGAATCATAGTCTCCATCATCCTTTCCTCACATGGGACAATGCTCTAATAATAATGATCATCGCACTTTTATTACTTACAACTCAAGAATTACAACTCAACACTTAGAACAAAAATATGACTCTATGTGAATGCCTCCGGTGTGTACGGGATATGCAATGAATCAAGAGTGACATGTATGAAAAAATTATGAATGGTGGCTTTGCGACAAATACGATGTCAACTACATGATCTTGCAAAGCAATATGATAATGATGGAGCGTGTCATAATAAACGGAAGGGTGGAAAGTTGCATGGCAACATATCTCAGAATGGCTATGGAAATGCCATGATAGGTTGGTATGGTGGCTGTTTTGAGGAAGATATAAGGAGGTTTATGTGTGATAGAGCGTATCATATCACGGGGTTGGGATGCACCGGCGAAGTTTGCACCAACTCTCAAGGTGAGAAAGGGCAATGCACGGTACCGTAGAGGCTAGAAAATTGTGGAAGGTTTGAGAGTGCGTATAATCCATGGACTCACATTAGTCATAAAGAACTCATATACTTATTGCAAAAGTCTATTAGCCCTCGAAGCAAAGTAGTACTACGCATGCCCCTAGAGGGATAGATTGGTAGGAAAAGACCATCGCTCGTCCCCGACCGCCACTCATAAGGAAAGCAATAAAAGAACACCTTATGTGTCAAAATTGTCACACATCTTTTACCATATGTGCATGCTATGGGACTTGCCAACCTTAACACAAGTATTTCTCAATTTCACAATGACTCAACTAGCACACTCTAATATTACCACCTTTATATCTCAAAACACTTATCAAGTATCAAACTTCTCATGATATTCAATGAACTCAAGATGGAAGTTTTTATTATGCTCATCTTGGATGCCTACCATATTCGGATTAATTTCACAATTAAAGAAAATTACCATGCTGTTTAAGACTCTCAAAATACTATGAGTGAAGCATGAGAGATCAATAATTTCTATAATATAAAACCACCACGATGCTCTAAAAGATATAAGTGAAGCACTAGAGCAAAAACTATATAGCTCAAAAGATATAAGTGAAGCACATAGAGTATTCTAACAAATTCCAAATCATGTGTGTACATCGAGGATGATTTTGATAAACTAAAAAGCATACAAGACGCTCCAAGCAAAACACATATCATGTGGTGAATAAAAATATAGCCCCAAGTAAAGTTACCGATAGACGAAGACGAAAGAGGGGATGCCCACAGGGAATCCCCAAGCTTAGGCTTTTTGGTTGTCCTTGAATTTTACCTTGGGGTGCCTTGGTCATCCCCAAGCTTAGTCTCTTGCCAATCCTTGTTCCATAATCCATCAAATCTTTACCCAAAACTTGAAAAATTCACAACACAAAACATAACAGAAAATCTCGTGAGTTCCGTTAGCGAAAGGAAACAAAACTCCACTTCAAGGTACTGTAGCGAACTCATTATTTATTTATATTGGTTTTAAACCTACTGTATTCCAACTTCTATATGCTTTATAAACTCTTTTACTAGCCATAGATTCATCAAAATAAGCAAACAACACGCGAAAAACAGAATCTGTCAAAAACAGAACAGTCTGTAGTAATATGTAACTAACGCAAACTTCTGGAATTCCAAAAATTCTAAAAACATAGGACGACCTAGATAATTTGTTTATTGATCTACTGCAATTGGAATCAGTATTTTATCACGTTCTGGTGATTTTTAACAATTGTTTTCGTGAACAGAAAGTTTCTGGAATTTTCAGCAAGATCAAATAACTATCATCCAAGAAGATCCTATAGGATTAACTTGGCACGAACACTAATTAAAACACAAAACCACATATAGACCGAAGCTAGATGAATTATTTATTCCTAAACAGAACCAAAAAGCAAAAAACTAAAATAAAATTGGCTTGCCTTCCAACAAGCGCTATTGTTTAACTACCCTATAGCTAGGCATATATAATTTTAATGATGCTCACGTGAAAGACAAGAATTGAAGCACAAAGAGAGCATCATAAAACACGTGACAAACACATCTAAGTCTAACATAATTCCTATGCATAGGCATCTTATAGGCAAACAAATTATCAAGGCAAGCAAAAACTAGCAGATGCAAGGAAGCGGAAAGAAACAATAGCAATCTCAACATAACTAGAGGTAATTTAGTAACATGAAAATTTCTACAATCATATTTTACTCTCTCATAATAATTACATGTGGGATCATAAGAAAATTCAACAAAATAGCTATCACAAAAAAATATTTTCAACACGATCCACATGCGTGCAAAGTTGACACTCTTCCAAAATAGTGGGATTAACATTAGCTAAAGTCATGACCTCTCCAAACCCACTTTTATCAAAAATACCATAAGATTGAACATTCTCCAAATATGTGTGATATAAAGTTGACACTCTTCCAAACCCACTTTCAATATTATTGCAAACACTATTATCTATCTCATATTCATCATGGGGCTTAAATAAAGTTTCAAGATCATAAGAAGAATCACCCCAATCAAGATCATTGCAACAAGTAGTAGACATAGCAAAACTAGCATCCCCAAGATTAGGGTTTTGCATATTATTAGCACAATTGACACCAAGAGAATTTATAGTAAAATCATTGCAATCATGCTTTTTATTCAAGGAGCTATCGTGAATCTCTTCATAAATTTCTTGATCACAATTTTCAGATTCACGAATTTCAAGCAAAACCTCATAAAGATAATCTAGTGCACTCAACTAACTAGCAATAGGTTCATCATAATTTGATCTCTTAAAGAGATTAGCAAGTGTATGAGGATCCAGAAACTTTTAGCAAGCGAAGATGCAAGCAAAAAGAAGGCACATGCCAACATGAGCAAACAAAAGGACGAATGGGAGAAGGGCGGATAAAACGGCAAGGGTGAAGTGGGGGAGAGGAAAACAAGAGGCAAATGGCAAATAATGTAATGCGAGGGATAAGAGTTTGTGGTGGGTACTTGGTATGTCTTGACTTGTGGGTAGACTCCCGACGCGCTTGTAAATCCTTCTTGCTACCTCTTGAGCACTGCGTTGATTTTCCCTTGAAGAGGAAAGGGTGATGTAGCAAAGTAGCGTAAGTATTTCCCTCAGTTTTTGAGAACCAAGGTATCAATCCAGTAGGAGGCCACACGCAAGTCCCTCGTACCTACACAAGCAAATAAGAACCTTGCAACCAACGCGATAAAGGGGTTGTCAATCCCTTCATGGCCACTTGCAAAAGTGAGATCTGATTGAGATGATAAGATAATATTTTTGGTATTTTTATGATAAAGATAAAATGTAAAGATTGGAAGATAAACGGTAATAAAAATAGCTTGTTGATGGAAGATTAATATATGGAAAATAGACCCGGGGGCCATAGGTTTCACTAGTGGCTTCTCTCAAGATAGCATAAGTATTACGGTGGGCGAACAAATTACTGTCGAGCAATTGATAGAATTGATCATAGTTATGAGAATATCTAGGTATGATCATGTACATAGGCATCACGTCCTTGACAGGTAGACCGATTGCTGCTTGCATCTACTACTATTACTCCAGACATCGACCGCTATTCGGCATGCATCTAGAGTATTAAGTTCATAAGAACAAAGTAACGCTTTAAGCAAGATGACATGATGTAGAGGGATAAACTAATGCAATATGATATAAACCCGGTCTTTTTATCCTCGATGGCAACAATACAATACGTGTCGCTTTCCTCATCACTTTGGGATCGAGCACCGCAAGATTGAACCCAAAGCTAAGCACTTCTCCCATTGCAAGAAAGATCAATCTAGTAGGCCAAACCAAACTGATAATTCGAAGAGACTTGCAAAGATAACCAATCATACATAAAAGAATTCAGAGAAGATTCAAATATTGTTCATAGGTAATCTTGATCATAAACCCACAATTCAGCGGATCTCGACAAACACACCGCAAAAGAAGATTACATCGAATAGATCTCCAAGAGAATCGAGGAGAACTTTGTATTGAGATCCAAAGAGAGAGAAGAAGCCATCTAGCTAATAACTATGGACCCGAAGGTGCGAGGTAAACTACTCACACATCATCGGAGAGGCCATGGTGTTGATGTAGAAGCCCTCGTGATCAATGCCCCCCTCGGTGGAGCAGGAAAAAGGCCCCAAGATGGGATCTCCGCAGATACGAGAAGGTTGCGGCGGTGGAATTAGGTTTCGTGGTGCTCCTCGATGGTTTCGGGTATGGCGCCCCTTTGCCTCGTGGCCTCCTCGGTAATTTCTTGACATCCACCGAAGTCCTGCGGATCACGTTTTTCCAAAATAACCCTCCGAAGGTTTGGTTCCGCTTTGGACTCCGTTTGATATTCCTTTTCTGCTAAACACTTTGAAATAGGCAAAAAACAACAATTTGGGCTGGGCCTCCGGTTAATAGGTTAGTCCCAAAAATAATATAAAAGTGTATAATAAAGCCTATTGAACATCCAAAACAGATAATATAATAGCATGGAGATCAAAAATTATAGATATGTTGGAGACGTATCAGACCCCCTACCCGAGATCTGCCGGTTTTGACACCGACATTGGTGCTTTCATTGAGAGTTCCGCTGTGCCATCGACAGAATGTTCGATGGCTCCATCAGTCATCCACAACAATGCTGCCCTGAGGGAGGTCTTTGTCCCCGGCCAGATCTTTGTGTTCGGCAGCTTCGCACTACGGGTCAACTGCTTGGCCATCTAGAGCAGATCGACAGCTGCGCCCCAGGTCACCAGATTAGTTTTGGAAATCTGGATCATGTCGTCGATATCCGAGGAGATTTAATCTTCCAAGGGTTCGCGACCCCAACCTCCGCTCTGGCCTTAGATTCGAAGCGCGTCACCAGGTCCGAAGACGGGATTTCCGAGTCCGCCAGACTCTCTGCGGCTATTGAGCCGAGTACGGAAGAGCCGGAGGAAGTAGTGTCACCGGGAATAATCATGAAGCCGGACTCTTCTTGAACAACAGCTCCGAACCTTTAGAATTGACATCGTGTGAGCTCGGCCAAGGAGTTTCCTTCCCGCCGTACTCCACGGGCTCTCTTCTCCGTGACCAAACCTCGCCTTTAAGCGAGGCTCTGGATTTAATGCGATTCCTCGTCATTACAGAGGGGCAACGTACGAACTACGCCCGACCTAGACTAGGGGCTGAGAGCGGGGAATTTTACGTCCCACCAACCACCCACTTCATAGCCACTGTCGAGGACTTAACCGACATGCTCGATTATGGCTCCAAAGACATCGACGGTATGGACGATGCTGCCAGAGAAGAGCATGCCCTAAACCCTCTATTTACTAGACGCTGGATGGCCACCTCTTCATATGACATGTACATGGTGGATACAACAAAAGAGGGTAACGACGATAATGAGAAAAATCCAGTTGAGGATAAACCTCCTGAGACACAACCAAAACGCCGACGTCAGCACCGCTGCTCTAAATCACGCCGTGGAAAAGACAAAAATACCGGCCCCGGAGACAACAATACTCCGGATGATGCCGAAGACCAAGAAGACCCCGTTGAGCCAACCTCTGAACAGGACGATCGGGAAGATGGGCAAATTAGCCCTGATGAACAGGCTGTAAACAAAGACTCGGAGGATAGTAATTATCTTACACTCTCTGAGGATGAGGTGAGCCTCGACGACGAAGACTTTATCGTGCCTGAGGAACCCTTTGAGTAGGAGCGCTTTAAGCGGCTGGCTAATAGCCTTTGCAAGGAGCACGAAAAATAAGCGGCGCTGACTTCAAGCTGACCAAGATCTGCTCAGCGGCTGTGTGGACTAATGTCACGGCGGCAAATGGGAATATGGCCTCGGGCGCCCAACCAAGAGTTACCCGAAGCGTAAGCTGCCACCTCAATTCGATGACGAGGCGCTGGAGCCCGTACCATCAGCACGTAACATGGTCGACCGACCACCACGTGGCCATGGCAAAACGGCAACTCAAGCCGAACACGAGCTCGTACTACCTCGCCATAAAAGTAGAGACACAACAACTCGGGGATATACATACGACCTATGGCAGGACTTGGCAAATAGAGCAGGTCAGACCAGATCGATCTACGGATCACGGGGGCATGCCCTGACGCGGGAGGACGGCAATCTAGCCGGGTGCGACAAGCATAACCACATCCAGGCCAAAAACCGCAGACGGACTCCATCCAAACTGTGTCGCGATTTGGCCCGATATAGAGGCGCCGCACACCCCCTCTGCTTCACTGACGAAGTAATGGAGCATGAATTCCCAGAAGGGTTTTAACCCGTGAATATCGAATCATATGATGGAACAACAGATCCCGCTGTATGCATTGAGGACTTTCTCCTCCACATTCACATGGCCCGCGGTGATGAACTTCATGCCATCAAATACCTCCCGCTAAAGCTCAAGGGACTAGCTCGGCACTGGTTAAACAACCTGCCAGAAAACTCCGTTGGTAGCTGGATGGACTTGGAAGACGCCTTCCGTGACAACTTCCAGGGTACATACGTCTGACCTCCGGATGCTGATGACTTAAGTCACATTGTTCAACAGCCCGGAGAGTCGGCCAGAAATTCTGGACCAGGTTCCTAATTAAAAAGAACCAGATCATCGACTGCCTGGATGCCGAAGCCCTAGGGGCCTTTAAGCATAGCATTCACGACGAATGGCTCGCCCAATACCTTGGCCAACAAAAGTTGAAGTCCATGGCAGCCCTCACGGCACTTATGACCCGCTTTTGCGCGGGCGAAGATATTTGTCTAGCCCGTAGCAGCAACAATGCAAGCAAAGCTGGCACCTCTGAAGCCAGAAATAGCAACGGCAAGCCCCGAACCAATAGGCACAACCTCCAGAATAACGGTGACAATACCGATGACATGGCGGTCAACGCCGGATTCAGTGGCTCCAAGTCCGGTCAGCAGAAGAAGCCATTTAAAAGAAGCAATCTGAGCTCATCCAGCTTGGACCGAATCCTCGATCGACCATGTCAGATCCACGGCACCCCCGATAAACCCGCCAATCATACCAACAGAAGTTGTTGGGTATTTAAACAGGCCCGTAAGTTAAATACCGAGAATAAGGAGAAGGCGTCGCCAAGTGAGGACGATGATGAGGAGTCCCATCCATTGAACACAGGGGGACAGAAGAAATTTCCCCCCATGTCAAAACGGTGGACATGATATACGTTACTCATATCCCCAAGAGGGAGCGCAAACGCGCGCTCAGGGACGTCTATGCAATAGAACCAGTCACCCCAAAATTCAATCCATGGTCATCCTGCCGGATCACCTTTGATCGCAGGGACCATCGACCAAAGATCCGTCACGGCCGGCTCCATTTGACCGGTCCTCGACCCAATCGTTGATGGATTCCACCTCACGCGAGTCCTCATGGACGGTGGCAGCACCCTTAACCTGCTCCATTAGGACACAGTCCACAAGATGGGCATCGATCCGTCAAGGATCAAGCCCACAAAAACTACCTTTAAAGGAGTAATACCAGGTGTAGAGGCCCATTGCACAGGCTCAATCACATTGGAAGTCGTCTTCGAATCACCGGACAACTTCCAAAGCGAAGACTTGATCTTCGACATCGTCCCCTTCCGCGATGGCTATCACGCGACCGCTTTCGGACGATCCGCATTGCTTTCGCTTCAATGCGGTGCCACACTATGCCTATCTCAAACTTAAGATGCCCAGACCACACGGTGTCAGCAGTCAGCGTAAACATGGAACGCTCCCTTCGCACCGAGGAGCACACCGCAGCCCTGGCAGCGGAAGTACAGGGCGGCCTTATCAAGCAGAACATCAATTGGGTGGCCAAGCTCTCGGACACTATTAAACGAGTCCGGACTACTCCGCAGCATGACAGTCCAGCTCATCAGAGTTCGACTAGCAATTGACCTCCGTCTGGTCCCGACCGAATGCGGCATATATGTACCGCTGGCGTACATAATTACGCACTAAAAATACCATGGGCAAAGACGGAGGCATAACTTTCGATCATGGTCCACAATACGGCTCGACCTTATCTGGGCACTCATACTTTCCCTTTTCCTTCTATCCTTTTTAGGTTTCTTTTCCACTGGCCCCTCACGACGGCCTGATCGTCGATCCTTTCGAAGGATAAATATACCAAGGAGGCAAGCAGCATATACGTGTGGCAAAATATCTAGATGATCTTCTTGATGATCACTTTACCTGTTTTCAGGACCCACACGCAGCTTCCCCTTGGTCTCAGCATGTTAAATAGCCCTGTTGCTTATCGCATTATTTGTACAAATACGCTTTGACGTATCAAATAGATTATAATGGAAACAGTTTCCGGCCCAACATATGTGGCACTAGCTTACTCCTTCATTATATTTCACTGTTTTTATCGATTGCACTCGTACACTTTGGTATGACTCAAATCGCCAAGGGCCCCATTGTGCTCCATACGTTTACAACAAGTCCGAACACTTTTTACAGTATAATTCGGCGCCCCGAATATCGCATTATATGCATCGGCTCCGAATCATGTCTTTGGTCAATAGTTGGATTGCCCGGCTCCTGTGCTTGCTACCTTATGTTCCGTCTTATCGGCTAGGGTAGTAAAGGGAGAACTACTGCGATTGTGTTTCTGGTTTATCCGGATAAACACCTCAGTAGAGAAAGCCGAAAACTGACTGTCATGATGCGGCGAGAGCTGGTCAGCTATTCGGTGGCTAAACATAAATCTCTTGTGATTTTTTCCACATTATGCGACGGATCGGCCTCCACTCGATCAGTTGTCCACAGCGCCCTAGTCCGGATAAACTAATACTAACTAGGGGCTGCGCCTACACTCCTATTGTCAAGCTCCTATGGTTAAGTGAGGGTGATAAAGCCACATAGTCCGATTGCCTGGTTCGCTGCACCAAACACCTCCTTAAAGGACCAAACTCTTGGGTCAAGTGTGTTTAGGTTCCAACTCGAACATGCCCATACTACCTACGTGGGGGCTGAAGCCGACGACTGGCCAACTCTCAGATTTAATAAACAGCCGCACAGGAGGAAATATTTTCAAAAAACAACAAGCAATATATTACATATAGGCGTGTTCCATAATACGGGACTAGATAACATGAATACACTCATTCAAAGATAATGTCCTTCGCACACTGGCCCTCTACAATGCGGGACCCTTCCAGGACATCATCAAAATATAGCTCGGGCGTGCGGTGCTCTTTTCCCATAGGCGGTCCCTCGGTCGCAAGCTTGACGGTGTTCATCTTCGCCCACTGTACCTTGACACGGGCGAAGGCCATCTGTGCACCTTTGATGCAGACCGACCGCTTTATGGCATCAAGCTGAGGGCAGGCATCGACTAGCCGCTTCACGAGTCCAAAGTGGCTGCTGGGCATGGCTTCAGCAGGCCATAGACGGATTATCAAATCCTTCATGGCCAATCCAGCCACCCTATGTAGTTCGGTCAGTTGTTTCTGCTCATCGCTGAGGGGCACCGGATGCTCTGGCGCAAGGTATTGCGACCAGAAGAGCTTCTCCGTTGAGCTCTCCTCTTCAGCTCGGAAGAACTCCGCAGCATCAGCAACACTGCGAGGCAGATCCGCAAACGCTCCTGGAGAACTCCAAATTCAGGTAAGTAAGAGTTATCTTTCCTTCACAAATTTGCTATGCATAATAAAGGCCTTACCCGCCGCAATTTGCTTGGCGTCTTGAATTTCCCGGAGAATGCCTTGTGCTTCAACCCGGGCCTCTTGTGCAGTTTGGTGGGCCTTAGCAAGTTCGGACTTTTGGTCTGCAATCTTGCGCTCCAAGGACTCGCATTTCTCTACGGCGTCCTTGAGCTCCTGCTGAATCTCCCCGACCCTTGACTCATGTTTTTTGTGGAAGGCTTGTTCCTTCTCCGCTTTCTTCTGGCCCTCGGTCAACGCGTTCTTGAGGGGCTCCACCTCGGCCACAGCTCCTATGAAACATCATAATAGCACGATCAACACAAACAGTTCATACCATTTTAGATCTGAATAGGGCATTGCATACCTTGCTTGTCCTCTAGTTGTTTTTTGACACGGCCGAGCTCTTCATCGGCCTGCTCCAGCCTCTGCTTCGGTTTGAAGACTTTGGCAGAATGCGAGGTTGCAGCCAGCATCGACGCCTGCTTATTCAAATAGACACATATGACTAGTCTCCTGCGAAAATTATTCGATCCTCTGTCTGGCCTTTCTTTTCGAACACCGGACGTAGTCTCGAGGCTCTTGTCTATACTACGGCATTCTTTTTGCATAATTACATCACATACCTCAAAGCTTTGTTAGAAGGCTGACAGCGAGCCAGGTCAATCCGCTCTTAGCAGGCATCGAACCCTCTCAACCCACCGCACCCATAAGGATATGGTATTCTTCCACAATGGAGAAGCACCTTGAAGCGCTTCTAGCAAAGTATCAAGGCGCCTTCTGGATGGGCCAGAGATCACCGGCGGAACAGGTGCACCTCCTTCTTTCGAAGGAGGCTACATACCTAATACCAGAGCCATATGGGCCTCAAGAATAGTATTCGGCTAGGGTTTGAATTGGGTATGGCCACCATCGCGAGTTTCCATGGGGGATTGCTCCCCCATGTGTCCGGCAGCAGAGGTAGCCCCTCGCACCACCTCGGCGGCCTCCTGTACCTCTCCACGGCCTGGGAGGGTCCTTGAGACAACACTTGGCGTCGTCCGTAGTCTTGGGGAGGAGGCCGTGAGGCGACTCATTGTCCATCACATTTGGATCCAGCGAATTCCCGAAGATGAGGATCGCTGGAGGTGGGTGTGAGCCAGACTGCAGCGCATGATTCAACATGTTAAAACCATGAAGTAAAGGAGCTGGTTATAGATGTGCATAAGTGTCTTTGAGTACTTATGATCCGGCCAGGGGCTTCTTCCTGGGACGCCACTCAGGGCTGCTATCGATGTCTGATTCGGAATTTTCCGCAAGGGATACCTTCCCTTTCTTGGACGCCTCTACCTCTGCCTCCAGATCCATGGAAGCCGCCCTTTTCTTCCTTCCCTCCTCGGGGGGAGAATTGCTTTCCTCCTCCTCCTCGTCGTTCTCGGCGGGAGGAGAGTAGTTTTAAGCATCTTAGGCGTTGCGTTGAAGTGCCTTTATGGCGGAGGCCGATTCTTGCCTCTGGCCCTTCTTCTTGGCCTTCTTCTCCGGCGCCTTGTAAGGCGCCGAACCAAATCTTCGTCGAGGAAGTGGGATAGCTGGTTTTTTCGGGCAGCGGAGCGGACTGCAGATCCGCTCGCCTTCTTTATCCAGCCACGAAAAGAGAAATGGAGAATCTTAGACATCTTCCTTGAATGCATAGGTAGAGGATACACCTTGAAATATGAAGAACTTACTGGCGGGATGAGTCATGTCATAGCCATGTGTCCTCTCGATGCGTCTTGACCCACGTCCCGATTGGCCTTGAAAAGCACCTTCCAGATACCTTTGTGCGTGGCACCGAAGAACTGTTGCAAGCTCTGGTGCTTGGCCAGATCGAACTCCCACAAATGGCAAGTCCGGCTTTCGCAGGGAAGGATGTGGCGAAAAAGCATCACCTGGATCACATTGACAAGCTTGATGTTCTTGTCCACCATGCTCTTGACGCGCGTCTGTAGCGCTGACACCTCATCCGACGACGCCTAGTCCAGGCCTTTGTTTAGCCAGGAGGTAAGCCGCATTGGGGGCCCAGACTTGAATTTGGGAGCTGCGGCCCAAGTGGTGTCGCGGGGCTCTGTGACATAGAACCACTGTTGTTGCCACCCTTTGACGGTCTCCACAAAGGTGCCTGTCGGCCATGTGACGTTGGACAGTTTGCTCACCATGGCGCCTCCGCACTCAGCATGTTGACCATCCACCACTTTTGGCTTCACATTGAAGATCTTTATCCATGATCCGAAGTGGGGTGGTATGCGGAGGAAGGCCTTGCACACAACAATGAATGCCGAGATGTTGAGGAAAGAATTTTGGGCTAGATCATGGAAATCTAGCCCATAGTAGAACATGAGTCCTCGGACGAAGGGGTGGAGGGGAAATCTTAACCCGCGGATGAAGTGGGGGATGAATACCACCCTCTCGTTGGGCTCCGGGGTGGGGACGATCCGCCCCTCGGCCGGGAAGCCGGTGGGTGATTTCTGGGCCAAGTACCCGCTTCCAGAGCTCGTGATGTTCTCCTCCGTGACGGAGGAGGCCATCCACTTGCCCTGTGCTCCAGATCTGGACATGGTCGGAGTGCTTTTTGGGGGCGGAAAGGATGGAAGCTTGGGCGCTGGAGCTCGAGAACGGATGGGAAAAGAGGAAGAAGGTGTGGGTGAAAGAGTTGATCCTTATCCTCTTATAAAGGCAGCGAATATCAAGCGCCTCCCGCTCGCCTTAAAACTCGCCTACTCCCCAAGGGTCGTGCGGACGGCGGTTTTGGATTACCCATACCCGTATTGATGAGAATCCCGCAATAAGGGGACATGATCTCTGCTTCGACAAGACGTGCCAATGAAAACCGCATCTCGGAACATGGAGCGGGAAGCTAAAAAACGGTTCGAAATAATAACCGGGCAGGGACGTAACATCTCGCTACAAAAGTTGTCAGTAGATGGGACTTGTTAAATATTATACTCTTTGCGGCTGTGTGTGTTGCCTGATTTGCAGAGCCAGAAACATTTTCTGTTCGAGGACTACATTGAAGTATTCGGAGGAGGAACCCGTCTTGCAATGCCGAAGACAATGCACGTCGGACACATTCGTCATTGAAGCCTAGTTCAGGAGACTCTTGAGGAGTCTGGTTTAAGTGGTCCTCGAGGCGTCCGGGCTATGTGACTCGGGCGGACTAATGGGCCGTGAAGATACAAGATGAAGAATTCTTCCAGGTAATAGGATGGGACTCTCGCTTCACGTGGAGGGCAAGCTTGGCGTTCGGATATGAAAATTCCTTCCTCTCTGTAAACCCGACTCTCAGATAACCCTAGGTCCCTCCGGTGTCTATATAAACCAGAGGGTTTAGTCCGTAGGGGCAATCATAATCATATAGGCTAGACATCTAGGGTTTAGCCATTATGATCTCGAGGTAGATCAACTCTTGTAAACCCCATATTCATCCAAGATAATCAAGCAGGAAGTAGGGTATTACCTCCATCAAGAGGGCCCGAACCTGGGTAAACATCGTGTCCCTATCTCGTGTTACCTTCGATCCTCAGATGCACAGTTCGGGACCCCCTACCCGAGATCTGCCGGTTTTGACACCGACACTTACATGGATGATATAGTGATCAAAACCAAGGACAAATCAACACTTATTCAGGATTTGGAAGAAACCTTTGCATACCTGCGCAAGATTAACTTGAAGTTGAACCCTGAGAAATGTGTGTTTGGCGTTCCCTCTGGCAAGCTACTTGTCTTCTTTGTATCTCACCGAGGGATAGAGGCCAACCCCGATAAGATCAGAGCGATCGAGCAGATTCAAGCACCCAAGACAATCAAGGATGTGAGGCGTTTAACTGGATGTGTTACCACGCCGGTAGGTTCATTTCCATGTTTGCCGAGTGTGCTCTGCCATTCCTCAAAATTACGAAGAAGGTAGGGGCCAAGGAAGTGGATCCTGAGGGAGAAGCGGTAGCTATGAGACTTGAAAGTCTATCTTTCCTCTACTCCCACCTTGGTGCGCTCCCTAAACCACAAGAGCCATTGCTGCTATACTTAAGCGGCAAGAAATCAAGTGGTTAGTGCTGCGCTAGTGGCAGCCGGGAAGTAGATGAAGGAAGGCATAGCGATTAGTGTCCCTCACTTGAAGAAGAGGCTGAACCGGTCACAACAAGGTTGGGTACACATGAGGGAGAAACATGGCAAGCTGGCTGTAGCAGTTCTGAAGCCACGACAAAGAAGAAGGTAGTGCAGCAGCCAGTTTACTTTGTTAGCTCCTTATTGCATGTGGCTAGGTCAAGGTACTCTGGAGTGCAAAAGTTGATCTTCATCCTCATCATGGCCTCAAAGGAAGCTGCGCGCCACTACTTCCTAAGCCCACGAGATCACAATTGTCGGTCATTTCCCTTTGCAACGCATAGCGAGGAACCCTGAGGCCACATGCAGAAATCAAGTTTTGGTATGAAGTACGAGAGTACCTCAACAATTCAAAGAAGGGCACTAGCAAAGTTCATTACACAATGGACACCCACTCGATATGAAGAGACCCCAGAAATAGTTATCCCCGGGAAGGAGGCACCCCAAGAATGGATTTTGTATTTGGCCAGTTGCCTTCTTGTTACAAAACAAAGAGGTGGCAAAGGCGTGCTCCTTGTTGTGCCCACTAGAGAACACGTCAAGTATGTGATGCATATTTCCCGGAGAAGGCCACCAACAACACTACCAAATATGAAGTGCTCCTTGTCGAGACTCGAAATACAGCGGAATTGGGGATTAAGAAGTTGATCATTCGTGGAGACTCGCAGCTCGTAGTGAGACAAGTAAACAAGGATTACCAGAGTCCATTAATGGAAGCATATGTAGAGGAAGTGAGGAAGATGGAAGAGCATTTTGATTTATTACAAGTAGAGCACGTGACGCGTGCGAAAAACAGCATTGCTGACCATCTTTCGAAGTGCGCTCCACAAAAACTTCCTGTGGAAGCAGGAACTTTTGTTCTCCACCTGGCTCAACCATCAG
Organism: Aegilops bicornis; assembly: GCA_021605145.1. Classification (NCBI taxonomy): domain Eukaryota; kingdom Viridiplantae; phylum Streptophyta; class Magnoliopsida; order Poales; family Poaceae; genus Aegilops; species Aegilops bicornis. Next base: position 261,978,630 of record CM038674.1, on the reverse strand, counting down.
TATCCCTTACAATCATGGCCAGAAAAAGGAGGAAATTGGACTCCGGCAAGCATCTCATGGCAAGGCTTCCCGAAACCCCCGGTGGAGAGGCTGCCGGGGATAACTCCACTTCGCGTGGTGAGCAGCACCCTCCTGCTTAACCACAGGTTCTTGCGGTTAAGATATGCGCTCCCACGAACGAGGAGGTGCCGTTTGTCCTTGTTGTCGAGCCTCAAGCTCCAACTTGGGCATGACACGTAGTCCACTACCTCCAAACTAGAGAACTAGAGGAGCAAGAAGAAGCCAAAAGATTAGCCCGGAGGGCCAGTATGTACCAATTTGTCGATGACACATTGTACAGAAGGAGGCCCAATGGTGTGAAATTGAAGTGCATTTGCCGGGAAGAGGGGAAGGAACTGTTGGTAGAAATACACAAAGGTGTGTGCGGCTCCCATATTGGATCAAGAGCTTTGGTTGGGAAAGCTTTCCGGCAAGGTTTCTACTAGCCCAAGACCCTCCAAGATGCGATTGAGCTTGTCACCAGATGTGAAGCACCGGCAGTTCTATTCAAGAACATGCATCAACCTGCTCAAGCTCTCCAAACGATCCCTTTGTCATGGACATTTTGGTCTAGGGGGCTCAACATCTTGGGCCCCTTCCCCATGCCACGAGGGTTTTGAATTCTTGTACGTCGCAATTGACAAGTTTACAAAGTGGCCATAATTGAGCCTGTGAGGAAGGTAACCGCACAGTCAGCTAGCAAGTTCTTGAAAGGATTGGTGTGCCGTTTGAGAGTACCCGCCAGAGTTCTCACTGACAATGGCACCCAATTCACAAGTCGCGCCTTCATGCAATGTCTGTTCAAACCCTCGGAAGCAAGGTGTCATTAAGCATTTGTTCACTACAAAAAAGACACATCCGTGACATTTTTGGGCGAACGAATTTTTTACATCATACATATGACACTTCTATGACGATAATTGTGACAAAACCGGTATCATCTTAGATGTGCTGGGCTCCTACTTCTATGACAAAAAATCATGACAGAAAATGGGCTCTTCGTCCTGGGCGGGCTAGAGATGCAGCTGCATGACATTCTTTGGGCCGTCCATGATGGAAAAAACCGTGGTAGAAGCGAGGGGGAGGAAAATTTCGGGGGAGTTCAGTTCTGGTGGGAGGTTAAGGTGCCGGCGATGCGTGTTTCTCTCGCACACTGCGTCGCAGCGTGTGTTAATGCGGCGTTGGCTCTGAACCCGAGCGAGGCATTGGGCTCTAAGTGAACCCGGCGATTACCTTTACGAGCTCTGGCGTTCTTGAACCCGAGCGATCGATCGATGGCTGCTAACTGAAGCCCGTGGAGGCTGGAGGAGGTCGACGGTAGCCCGTGGAGGCTGGAGGAGGTCGAAGGTGGAGATGAACAGTATCCCGTGGAGTCCCTTTTGCGATCGCCACACCTCCCGATGAACAGGACCCCGTTGCTTCGACCGTAGCGCTCCAACACAAGTCCGTTTAAATGCCTGTTTTGCGATGCGCCACAGCCCTCCCGATCAACGGGACCCCGTTTCTACCTTAGGAGAGTCCGTTTCGTCCGCTTTTGGCGGCACGCCACACCCTCCCGATCAATAGGATCCCGTTTATTTGTAGGAGGTCCGTTCCTCCGTTTGCGATACGCCACACCCTCCCGGTCAGCGGGACCCGTTACGAGCGTGGGAGGTCCGTTTCCTCCGTTGTGCGAAGTACGCTAGGCCTCGTTTCCATCGCTGTTCCGTCCAAGCCGGTTGGCTCCCACGTTCCGTTACCTCCCGATGAGCGTGAGCGCATTCCATTGCTCTCCCCATGAACACGACGCACTCCGTTGCCTCCCCATGAACACGACAACGATCTTTGTTTCTGTTCCGACCCAGCCATGTACACGAGCCCTGGCCGTACGTGTCTTGTAGTAGGCGTTCGAGACCCGCCCGTATGTACACATACGTGGCCGTATTTTCTTTCTTGCACTTCGGCGGCGTAAATGCGTGTACATGCTACGTGCGGCGCCTCTACTACGACCGCGTGCGCGCGCCTCTACAACGACGGTATATGCGTACACGTTCGTGACGAATCGACAACGCTTCGTACCCTTGACACCAGGTGGGTCCGTATCGAGCACTTCCTTGCGTGCGAAGATGTAGCTGGTGGGTCCTAGCAATGTGGGGGCGAATCATTTTTTGCCGGATGCACTTCCTTGCGTGCGAAGATGTAGCGGTGGGTCCCAGCGATCGGGCGAATGTTTTTGCCGGACGCGCTTTTAACGTGCGAAGGTGTGGTAGTGGGTCGGCGGTCGAGAGGTGAATCGTTTTTTTGCCGAGCGCACTTCCTTGCGTGCGAAGATGAAACTGGTGGGTCCCGGTCGGGGAAACATTTTTCCGCGATGATATAGTGGCCCATCCGGTTGGGTCTAGCGCTGTCGGTGGAGGAATCATTATTTTCCACGTAATAAGGCACTTCCTTGCTGCGGCCCGTGGACCATTGTCGACCTCTCCGCATCTGATCCACGTCACGATGGAAGCCATTCCTTGACCACGTTGACCACGCCATACGCCGAGCACCGAAGCGCGGTGGGCAGCGGCGAGGCCTAGGGAAGGGACGGCGGGCCGGGGAAGACACGGCGGTGGATGCCGCAGCGTAGAGGAGTATGAGGGTTCACTACGTTCGGCCGGTGCGGTGTGAGGCTGCCGTCGCCGCCGAGAATAACGGGGGTGTGGAGTGCGTAGAGGGATGGCACGGCGGCTGGTGAGAGTAGTAGAGGCGGTGAGGCCTCACATGGCATCTGGCCAAGCCCGAGGCGGCGGGAAGCGGCGACACGTGAGCCTTTGCTTTGGTAGGCATTTGGAGCAAGAAGACTAGAGGTTGAAGAAGCACTACGGCCATTGGATGGACATCGTACGGTCACTGGAGCTAGAATCGTTCATGTATTGACTAAAGTTGACAAAGGCATCCGTCCCAGTCAACTTAGTAGCCTAAGTCAGCCTCCCACCAAGGTGGGTCCCGGCTAGCAGGGGTATTCATTTTTTGTGTAATAAGGAGGCACTTCCGATTAGGTCCGAGTGGCCAGCAATGGGGAACGCGTTTTTGGTGAAATACGGTGGCCCGTCTTGTAAGTCCCAGTGATCGAGGGCAAGCGTTTTTTCGTGAAATCTTGGTGGCCCGTCCGGTGGGTCCCCTGCTGTCGAGTGGAGGAATAATTATTTTCAGCGTGATAAGGAGGCACTTCCTTGCGGCTGCAAGTGGACCAATTTGTCGGCCTCTCCCGTCTGACTCTTCCCATGGAAGTCGGTCGTGACCACATTGACCACGCTTGGCGACCGAGAGCACCACGGCGTTAGACTGTGGCGAGGCCTAGGAAGGGGACGACGGAGCCGGGGAAAGACGACGGTGGAAGCCTGCGTGGAGAGGAATCTGAGGGTTCACCGGTTGACGGCTTGGTGTGAGGCTGCCGTCAGCATGAGAATAACAAGGGGTGTGGGTGAGTAGAGGATGCCCTCGGCCAGCGGTGGGAGTAGTAGAAGTGAGGCCTCTTGGCGGGCAACTGACAGAAGCCACAAGAGGCGGGAAGCAAGCCAGTAATCCCGTCGGTAGCCGCTTACGGGTAACTGGAGCAAGAAGATCGAGAGATTGAAGAACACCTGACCCGTTGGGTGACATCCAACGGTTAAATGCCCCGCTAGAATCGTTTGTTGGCGTATATAATAACTAAAAAAATCTTGCGTCTGGCGTCAACTAAACAGGCCCACAAGTCGGACCACTCCCTCTTTTTAATAATTTATATATAGCTCATGGCAACTTCTTATGCAATTTATTGCGAGTCATTTTTTTTGGTTGGCAGGCCAATTTCGCATATTCTGTGGGTTCCAAACTATTTTAATACCGAAATGTCGACCAGCATTTAAAGTACTTTGAAGATATATTTAAATTAGGTTAATGCTTGATGAAATAGGAATCTGAAAATGTGAAAAAAATTCAGAAATTATAAAGTAATTGCCAATTTGTTATACATTTTTTATATTTACAACCCATTTCATATTACTTTCAAGATTTGCAGGCGTCTTGAAAGAGTTGCATATCATCGTATGAAAAATAAGTAGGTCTGGATTGGGTATTCTTGAGAAAAATAAACTAGGCTCATTTTCACAAAGAAAAAATAGCTTTGGAGTTGGTCACATGGTGAACATAAAATATAAGCACAGGCTAGGAGCGGGCCATGACCCAGTTCAAACCCTGCTCCGTCTCAACAATACCAAACAAAAAAAATAATGCTCGAGTAACTACGTCCGTGGTCTCAGCCGATCTTGTGCTGTTCTCTTGTCTATTGACTATATACGCTCACATTGTCGTGGGTCCCAGATGTCAGGAAAACACTAGGAGGAAGCATTTTATTTTTCCATACGCTGACGTGGTGGGCCCCTCATCATCCTCTCCACGCATTTCCGCCGATTCCTGTTGTTTGTTGACCATGTTGACAACGCGAGAGGGCGGCGCCACAAGTAGCGCACTCAAAGCGCCGGAGGGCGCCGTGCATTAACGATTTAGGAGACGGTGGGCGGTGATGCGTGCGCCGAGGCGCAACCAGCCGTGGGAGGCGGAAGCAGCGGCCCACGCGCCGGGTTTGGTTTTGGCGGCCGAGGAAGACAGGATCAAGAAACACGACAGATCTGTAAAAGCAGCAGAGAGTACTTAACAACCTTAATCAAAACAAGCGAGGGCACTTAACAACCAAAGTCGAAAGCAAGATGAGTACTTATACAGTGTTCAACTGCATAAAGCATGCCTCAAGCAGTGCTACTTTGCTCTACGCTTAACCAAGGGTGAGGCCGCCAAGCCCTGTGACAAGGCCCAGCGCCACCCCTGCGCATCCACAACCTTGAAAGCGGCTTCATCTCGCAACGTGGTCAATAAACAGTGATATTCGCTTTAGAGCCATGGAAAAGCATGAACATAATCTTACGTCCTATTCTCCAAGATGGACGGGCCTTCATTATTTGAGACCACCCATGAATAAGTATCTTTTCACCTCCAAGGGAATTGAGTAGGTCAACATAAACATCATGTTGTGACCAAGCGCAAGTCTAACTTGCCGACCATGGTCAGCATCTGTGATAGGAACAATAGAACTCGGTAGTTCCTCAAGCTTTCAAGAAGATCACAGCTGTAAAACTGTGTATAAGCAATAGTTTATGAACAATATATATAACATAAAACAGCTCGTACCATAAGTTTCTCGACACAGTTGGACCTGTTCAACGAGTGCAGCAGTGGCACACATATCCCACGTGGCCTTCCACCATTGAAACGCCCCACAAGGACCTCAAGACGATCAATAAAGTGTAGGAACTTGTGGATGTCGAATCCACCAACTTCGATTGCCATTAGTAACAAATGAAAGTTATTACAGAGTAACAAACGAGTAGATCGCTATAACTCTAAAAAACCTACACGTGCCACCAATTATAAGAAAATATTAGTTAGAAGTAGCATCTTCGTGAGAGATTTGTTGATACTTCTAAAGTTAAATTGTGATTAGTTAGATGAATAGGTGGATTAAGAAGTAATCGAGGGCAACAAGCAAGAACTAGATACAAAACTAACATGGATGAACAATTGAACGACGTCGGGTGGAAGATCGCGTGAAGATGAGACCAGGTTCCGCTATTTCCATCAACATTTGTGCGCCAACTTTCAGTCCAGAACACTTGAGAAAGTTTATCCAAGTTCACCATAAAAATAGCAGTGATCTTCTTGGTTCATGAACCCAACTTGGAACTTATATCCATGGCTTGTCTTCACTGTGACCATTAAACTAGTGTATTCAGTTATGGCAAGGCCGAGCATCTTGAGTACATGTGTTCTGGCAGAGCAAATAATACACCGTGCAGAAAAATAATATGAGAACACAACATGTTCAAAAACCCCACCTTCCCGGATAGAAAAGAGGATTCTAGGAACATACTGCGGCGCCTTTCAAAATGATGTGTTAGGATGAGAAGGAACAAGTGTGGCGTCTGCCGAGGGCGCAGAAACCTGTAGGGTACTCGCACTTTGGGCAATCGCAAATGAAACACACTAGATTCAAGAGGAAGAAAAATGCATCAACGGCGGCTGCCATCCTAGGATTACCTGCGACCAAGGGACTTGGATTTATCGGGGATGGATGAAGAATTGATACTCTGAGTTCTCCATGAGAAAACCCTATGCAATTGCCGAGAGGGGGTTTTCTCAACAAGCAGACGAGGGAGAAGGGGATTCAGCCCAATGAAATATTGCCGCTTCATCATCCAGCTTATCGCTAAAGATGGAAAGGGGGGGTTGTGATTTGACGACTCATTGGGCATTACTGGCGGGCGCCACGACCGGGTGTGTCTACCGTGAAGTTGTGCACTCTAATTTGTGCATATGGCACGTGGACCCGCTGCGGTTGCCCCACATATCGCGAAAGGAAGTAGAAAGACAGAGTAACTAGTTACACATAAATATATTTTTTGGACAGAGAGATACTCCCTCAGAAAGAAATATACAAATCTTTTATATCATGTGCTCACCTTGCCGAGAAATATACTCCTCCGCAACGCACGGGCATTATGGGGGTTCAGCTTTTTTATGGGGTTCAGCTGAGAATATAATACTCGAGATAGGCTCACGATTCTCGACTTTGGGCCGCAGGCCGACCACTCGCATGTTTGGGGGCCCATGTGTTCTACCTCAGCTTTTTCATATTGCAAGCGATCGATGCAGGCGCTGGTTTTAGATGCTTTATCGCAAGGCGAATACACAAAATTGAATAAAGCACGGCAGACTATTGGAATGAAATCGAGCAGGTTCTTAACCAGCAATCAAAGTTGCAATTCTATCAATGATATACCATGTGATAAATAACCGTCGCATTACTTATACACAGGACACTTGTTTCACCATGCCAAATTATTACATCAAAATCTCTCGGAGGATAGACTGGCCTCTAATTCGGCGATGCGTCAAGCATCAAGAATTTCAAAGTTGATTTGGACCATCTCTCCTTGCCGAGAAAGTTCGATTTTGACATCATCCCCTCACCAGAAGATATGATTTAGATTTGAACCTTGACCATCCTTTAGCATCAATCATGATGCGACCATCCTTTGTACTTACGGTATATTGAGCAGGTTCATTCACACCAAGGCTGCGCATGGTAATAGAAACTTGGCCGCGGTCGCCCGATTGTTGAACGACTCCCTCGTTGCTCTAGGAATTATCTGTTTGCAAACAAGAAGACATACCCAAATAGTTAGATCAACACAGTGAATCATTTGAAACAACATGGAAAGAAAAAAGAACGAAGCACTTGGGCGGCCAATGCTTACCAAGAAGGTGGACATGTCGGTTTTGTAAGGACTTTGGTATATGAAGTGCGAATCGCAGCCCAGCCTCAAGGTCGGTGCAACCGCACGGGCCGAGCAGATGCAAGTGCAAGTGTTGGTGCAGGTCAAGCCGGCCGCTGCTGCCGGAGATGGTGCTCCTTGTAGAGCCGGTGCCGTGGTTCGAAAGGTGTGCCGTGTCGATGCCGATCCTCCGTAGATTAGGATCGATCACCGACGCAGTCGGTGCCCAATCCTCACCGATCGGATCGACCGAGCTGCTGCGGCTGCTAGAGCAATCGCCGGTGATCGATCTGTGCGTAGACAACAAGCGATCGTGGTCCGGGTCTCGCTATGATCAGCTTAACTTGACTAGGATCCGTGACCGTGATCCAATTTTTTTCTTCATTTCTTTTAAACGCGAGAAGGACTAGTTGTGGTGTTTTTGTTAAACCAAACTGCAGTTCATCATAGGGATTCAGCTTGTACTCAGACAACAGATTGATCCAATTTTTTCCAGTAATATAAGTGATGGACAAGTGACTTCAAGCATCGACACGATATAAGAAGTGAAACCTGCAAAAATAGCCATCATAGAGCAAACCAAACGGTTTATTCGTGATGATTGTCACATGGCAAAACCTGCATCGTAAAATTGCAGGAAAAGAAAGAAAACATGACATTAAATCAATAAGATTTAGACAAGAAATCAATAAGATTTACTTGATGTGACACAAGTGAATCCTTACCGTGAAATCACTATGTTGAAGTACTAAACAGAAGATTGATCGTCCAACTACGCGTGGCATGCAGGGGCCCCGCCTACTCCCACAAGGTGACAGTCCAAAGGTTGTGACAAATCGTATGGACCGAACATCCATGGACTGAAATCTCGGTGGGTGCAATAAACCCTGCAATGCATACAGATATTGGAGTGTAACCATAATTGATAAACCGTCCTCACAAAAAATATGATCTGGATACTTCAAAATATACAGACTGAATTGAGTGGGCAGACATTAACATAGACATTAACATAGACCATTCACACACCAAAAGCGGCAGTACTAATAAACAATACAGGGTTCACAAACACAAATCAAGTAATCGAATAATAGTACTTACTACAGGACATAAGCAAAGTTGCACTAACTAAACTCTGCAGACTATTTCTTGCCACCGACCTACGGATGAAACCCGCATAACCCGACTAGGCCATGGACTTCGTGTGAGATGTCTACATGCACCATCACCATCTTGTAAACCATTGAGAACCTAACAGAGTGGTCTTTCCACTCATAAACATGATGATGAAGACAGGCCGCATCAGATTTGTTGGGAAGCTTTACAAGAACCACACCCTTTGTAATCAAGGCAGAGCCAGGAAATTGTTGTGGTCAAGTACATGCCTCGAGAACACGCCTCGACAACAATGCTACAGGAAAACACTAGTTCAGACACATGGCGACAAGGACACATCACCGGATAGTTCAACAAAGAGAACTCATCATCAAGTCTTCCAGTTCACCACTCAAGATGACTTTGAGAACTTCATCTCCACCATGGACCTGGTTCTAATTCAAAAGCGAAACCATATTTTATTACTACCTCCGTTCAGAAATATAAGATGATTTTTGATATTATACTCCATATATGACTACATATACGCATGTAAATGAGTGAACAAAGACACTAGAACATGTCTTCAAAGGCATGAGAGTAGAGGGATTACATGCAATATCCATAACACAAGTTATTGAGGCAAATTATACCCTCTTAAAAGGTAGCATTGATGTTCATAGTATTCCTCCGTTCCCAAAAATTCTTGTCTTAGATTTGTCTAGATACGGATGTATCAAGTCACATTTTAGTATTAGATACATCCGTATCTAGACAAATCTAAGACAAGAAATTGGGGACAGAGGGAGTAGTTGAAAGTAATCTATAAGAAATCAGTGTCAACCTCTCGCATGTTTTGGTCAAAAGAGGAATTTAGAACCGTCATTTGGCACACTAAAATCACATGCAAGATCACCTGCAAAGTTGTATTACCAAGATTAGTAATCAAGGTGTTAGATGAAAAACACGATCAAGATCGAGAAAAGATCGTCAACAAGAGACATTACCGGACTTGCTTAATGAGGGATCTCGGAGAGGGGGGCTTGGACAGGCGATGGCTTTGAGCTTGTCTCATGGTAGTCTCAAGCGGGGTGCTTGCGCTTTCTTAGTACCATGAGCCTCGACGGTTTTGGCCAGAGCCATAGACATCACGCGTCGGTGGTGCTCAAGGCGTCCATCCAAGAGAGAGGAAGCTGAGAGAGAAGAGTGAAAGGAGGAACGAGATGAGGGAGAAGTGAAGCGAGTGGGGGTTTTCTTCAAGAGAGGAAGCCGAGAGAGAAGAGTGAAATGATGGTTGCTTCGTCTGCATCCAACTCCATCGCTGGAAAGGAGGGGTTTTGTGATTTGACGACTCATTGGGCATTACTACGGCGGTTCGACGGGGTAGTCTACCGTCACTCTACTACGGAGTAATTTAGTGCATGCTTTGGTGGACCTGTGTGCCGGGCTGTCCCACACGTCCGCCGAAAGTGAGTAATTTAGTGCATGGTCAAGGAGGATCCGCACGGTAGAGCGTGGTCCACTGTTTTTTTCTGAAGAAAAAATGATTACAACAAGCGTTTCCACTCTTCTGACGGAGGAGTGCGAAACACGGCAGCCACTTGAACATACACAATGCTCCTACTACTAGGCATGTGCGGTGGTTCATACGTCAAGATGCTACACAATCTTGTTGCTAGTGTAGTAAGATATGACGATAACAAATGATGTTGTGCGATGTCAACTACTTCCTATATCTCTGTCTCTACTACTATAGTGTAGAAGTTTTGAATTGGGATTTACCACTTCCCTCCCAGCTTCCCACCAAAACGCTTTTGAGGTGCTTGGAGCCATTGATTTCCCACATTACGTTGACATCTACCGTTCATCAATCGTCAGCGCTATGTATCCAATGGCTAGCATGTGCCGGATTCGCCTCTCCTGTCGTGAGTCGCAGGTCCACACTAACCCAGCTGCAGGAACCACCTAGAGGCTATACAATATTTCCCTTAAAAATATAGAAGCTAGAAGGCTGTTCTAGAAACTTACCCATCTCATGGGTCCGGCCGGTCCCAATGGATGGATTTTTAGCCTCGACCGAAAGCCGCAGAATCTGCCTTTGTCACATCACTAGGAGCACTACGATTTTGATGTCAAAAAAAAGGAGTACTACGATTCACCCGCCATAGAAAAAAGGGTATGCGGCAATTAATCTAGCTAGCGGTACAAGTCATATTTTTCTAAGCAAAGAGAGAGATTTCTACCAATCCATAAACATAGAAGAAACTAAATAGATGCTTCACATTATTCTATTATGCTCACTATCTCATATTTTCTTCTCCGCTTCCTAAATATAAGTCTTTTTAGATAATCCAATAAAAACAACATACGGATGTATATAGACATATTTTAGAGTGTACAATCACTCATTTTGCTCCGCATGTAGTCCACATTGAAATCTCTAAAAAGACTTACATTTAGGAACTAATGAAGTATTTTAGATGGTAAAGGTTTTATTAAGGAAGGCTAAAGCTTTGCCTTTTCATTAAATGAGCAAGGAGTAAAGAGCACGTACAAGGTCGATTCAAAAAGGAGCAAACAGATTACTCTCCAGGAAATTCACAAAAAAAACTACTCTCCAGGAATTATTTCCCCTAAGTGTTTCACCCCGGTGATATACCACAACCTAGCCTCTCTCTTGATATTGCCAAATACAGGCGTAGGCAAAGATGCAAAATTGCGAAAAACTCGAGCATTCCTCATTCAAAATCTCCCATGACAAGCGCTTAAGAAGATAAGCCATGGCATCATTTGGTTTCTCATTTGACTCGATCGCTTTTGGTCCACCAAAGGTGGGTGGAGTTGAATGATGCCAATTTCGGGGTCGAGGTCCTTTTTCCAAGCCAATCTTTAATCATGCACCAAATTCTTTGTGTATATTTGATTGGAATAGGATGTGTCCTAAGGTTTCCATGTGACATTTGCAAAGATGGCAAAAGCTAAAATTAGGCTATCCTCTTTTTTACAATTTATCATTTGCCAAGCAAAAAAATTGCACTTCGAAGGTGCCCAAGCTTTCCAAACTGTGAGCTTGATCAAAGAAAAAGGCAAAACAAGAAAATGGGCATTGAAGCCGAGACAAGGAGTAGCAAGCATTGGAGGTGAGCTTCCAAATGCTAACATATAAAATCTCCAATGTGCTCCATGGATAATCCATCACCAAGCGATGCTTTATGGTGTTAGCGTGCAAAGCACGTCGCAACTTACTAGTGTAACATAGTACCGCTTTTTTCGATCGTCTCATCGAGAATGAACGGTGAGATCAATGTTAATGTAACTAGGTCCACAACAAGACGGAGAGTATGGTGCTACAAAGACTCCATGAAACATGAACCATATGGAAGCACCTAATAGTGTTAGGCAGGGTGTATGAAGGTGCACGGGATGGGAGCAAAGTTCCTTCTCGACCCACTTTTGGGTGTTTGGCAGAGTGCATGAAGGGTGCATGAGTCCACACTAGTAGGTTGACAAAAATACTCAAGAGGAAACAACTATATTGAGATGAGAATGCAACCAAACACACCCACACGCTTTGTGCTATGTTGACTGATTCGCACTGCTTGAGTTTGATCCAACGGTCATGTTAAGGCCGAGACATGGACATGCCCATGCAGAGGGCGCCTAAACACCACCAAGTCCTCTCGCTTCTCGAGGTGCACGACACAGGATGCAGGTGCAACCGCTACAGAGCCCGCCTCCCGGCCGACGGAGCCAGGCTCACAAAGACGGCGCCCAATGGCACGAATGGATTCCGGTGACGGAGCCCTCGAAAGGATTCGCCGCAAGAACGGGCGACGGCAGCCCGCAACTCCTCCTTGTCTAGCTCAGCCCCCACCATCGCTACGGAGACGGCTCGGCTCCTCGTAGAGATATAGGTGAAGAAGGAGACCAGGTCGAAGCCGCAGCCATTGAAGTCGACCGGTGGTCGAACGGGTTTAGCCCGACGGTCGGCATCGCCGCTACCGGCACGACGGTAGGCATCGCAGCCGCAACACGCGGCGCGTGGCAACTTGGTTCACCAAGTGGCCGAGGCGATCCTCGACCTCGCCATGATCAGCGCCCGCCACGCCCAAATGCCTCCCGACAAACCTATCGATTCCCATTTTCGCAAAGAACACCGCCGACGCCGAGCATCTTTTGTGGTGGACGCCTGCCGCTTTTGAAGCTCCATGAACTCCCGCACATAACGGAGGAGCATGGCACTCCTCTCCTGAGCTCACGGAGCTCCACGCCCTGGCCTTGAGCTCCGTGATCCTTGGCATGGAGCTCCTGTGTCAGCGCGCCTCACCGACTCGCGGATTCACCGCGGCTGCCATGGCACCGTAGAAGCAATGGGGAGAGGAAGCAAAGGGGGCGAAACGGTTGAAAGGCAATGCAATCTACGGAAGGCGGAGGGAGCGGGAATCTTTTGTTTTCACCATGGTAAACACCAAATGATTTACTTCTCACATCGTGGAGCAGGGTTTTTACAGCGGAGTCATCGCGGACTAATTGCTACCGCTACCGCTTCCCTGGCCAATCAAAAATTAAAATCTCGCCGCTACCGCCTCCCTGCCAATCAAAAAATTAAAATCCGGCCGCACCCAAACACCAAAGCAACGCCACCGGTGGATATTTAAATTTACCCGCCGCAAGTAGATAAAAAAGGTGAAAAACAAACGTGGCGGCGGCTCAGCTAATCGGGTTGAACTAGCCTAACTAGCTAGCCACCGTGCTTCACCGATGTACTCACGGAAAGGTGGTCTTTCGTGATTTGACGACTCATTTACTTGCTTCGGCGCTACGACCGAGGAGGACCCGTAAAACGCTGCGTAGGGCGGCCCCACGCCGTGAAGAATATATGCGCGGCACCACCCGGAGGACCCCAAACCAAGACTGCAGGTGTGCTACGCCTCGCACGGAGGAAAATGTGCGGTAAAAATATAATCAGACGATTTAGTAACTATTGTTCGACCTCGGACCCAGCCCAATATTCGAAAACACCCCACTAGCCACACAATAATACCATCATGCAAATGTGGCACGGAGGATAGATGTGGTTAGTCTGCCTCGACCAGCCACAACGCCTCTTGTTCTAGGCGCATTCTTCTTTTTTCCAAGCTTTTTTTTAGTTGTAATAACACCACGGCAAGCTAGCGCCGCCTTCGTGTGTGCCCGCAAAGGTTAGACGATGGAGAGAAGAGAGATTGAGATCGCAGACCTGGGACCCACCAGTAAGTGAGACAATGGTGATGCACGTGTTGACGAGGCACTCCCTCTATTCTACTCAACACAAGTACTATATAAAATCAAGTTATGGGACAAACCCAACAACCGTTCGTTTTTTCAGGCTATCGACTTACACTTTGTAGTCCAGGTTGCCGCTCAAATCTCGCCTTTCAAATTTGTTAGTTTTAGGTCCAAATTTGATTAATGACAAGTGGGACCCCTGCAGTGTTGTTCCGATATTTCAGTTGTAGGATGGTTTTTTGAACAAACACTTTGCGCGGTTAGACAAGTAATCTGCACGAGTTACACGATTTTGCAAGTTTATTTAACAAATATGACAGCCGCATAGAATATCACATCCACCCCGCAGCTTAGATACTATGGTGATACGAGTTTTACACTGCTGGAAGTGAGATCCAATGGCTTGGGAGTAGTCTTTGTAATTATGCACAATTTCCAAACTCTCCAAAGGTTTTTTTTGCAAATAAAACATTCAGTTCGTGGTGTGCCAAGCATCTTCGATCCAACGGCCCCGGTGCTCATATTAGGTGCTCCCCGTAGCTTAATTACCCGCCACGGTGATATGAGCATCTAGGTCGATGATCATGGATCAAATGGCACATGCGTAGTACTTGTACTTTCTCACAAGATTTCCCAAACTCTATCAGCGATATTGCAAAAAACATTCAAACCTCCTATCATGGGCCATTAGATCTCAAAGGAACTCAGATCAACATAGAATCTACGGCGCGGAGCACCTCATACTCTCCCGCGAGAAAACATAAGGTGCTATCGCAGCTTGGATGCTACGGTGATACGAAGCTTGGAGGTCGCTTGATCCGAGATCCAATGGCATCTAAGCGCCTTTTGTGCTTGTAAGCAAAGGGTCAAACTCTTTTTGGGGCTTTTCTCGCAAAAACCATTCAACCACCGAGGAGGTGTTAGGTCACAAATCCAACGCCCACGAAGAGCTTGTATCACCAAAGCATCTAAGTTGTGGTAGCACATGATATTCTTACATACATGTGAGAATATGATGTCCTCCTTCATCTTAGATGCTACGGTGATACGAGCTTCGAGGTTGTTGGATATGGGATCAAAGGGCATCTAAGTAGTTTTTGTACAAATTGTGTGCAATTCTCAAACTCATCAAGGTTTCAGAAAAATATTAAGACACATCATGTGAGCTGCTATATCTCGATCTACAAGCTCCAAGCAACTCAGACGGCATATAACATCTAAGGTATGGGGGCACATGATATTCTCCTGGGAAGGAGGGGTGGGGGTGCACAACCAATCGGTGGTTGGGAGGGTGGGGACAAATATAATCTAAACAACCCTAAACAGAGCTCCACAATTTTATCTAAGGTCGAGGGGTTGACCTCTCGACAATCATAGCTCCACCTAAACACAACATTTGCATGTAATCGTAGTACTAGACTTAATATTCATGTTTGAGTTTCATGTTCATTTTAAATATTGAACCGAGGACAATGGATGTCTTACATTTTACTCCTTTCGTTCCTAAATATTAGTCTTTTTAGAGGCTTCAAATGGACTGGCACATACAGATGTATATAGACATATTTTAGAGTCTAGATTCACTCATTTTGCTCCATATGTAGTAACTTGTTGAACTCTCTAAAAGACTAATATTTAGGTATAGAAGGAGTATTTTTGAATTCGTGTCATACATGCATGGTTTGGAAAAATAGATGCACTATACTTATTGGATTGTTGTTGTGTTCATGCGTGTATGTCTCTCTCTGTGTGTGTGTGTGTGTGTGTGTGTGTGTGTGTGTGTGTGTGTGGTCATATGCTTGATACATACAAAGTTTTCTCACCTCCATATTGTTCATCTTTTAAATTTGAATTTGCATTGGAAAACTTACTAGGGATACCATGAAATGTGAAATCCACGCTGAGATCACTATATCACAAACTCACTCTAATTCAACAACTCGTCATAAATCAATTACCACGTTGAGATTAGTATTTGCAAGGAAAATACGGGTATTGTAATACACATAGATTCGCTCGGCAATTTAAGAGGTTCCTTTCGTATTCTCAAACGGTAGGACCCAACGGCGCATGCATCAGCTGCACCTTGGCTCGTGGTTGATCCTAAAAAACCGGCTCGGTGTCTCGGGCGTATGCGGCGTGGTACGCACATTAGGCAACCCCAACCACCAAGCCTCAGCTGCTTCAAGTCGAAATATCCGCGCCGTAATTCCAGCCCTAGGAAATTCCCTCATGTCCCCGGTCCATAATGACTACCGATGAACAACGGAGGGATGCTTTAGTAACTAGACAACGTTACCTACCGCCGAGCACGGTTTTGTTCCCTCGGTCGCCGTCATTATCAAGGTCACCGTCAATCGCATTGCCTAGTACTACTACTACTACAATTCGTGGATGAGCATGTAATTGAGCCCGCTTTGTTCGTGCTTTAGTACTTGAGTTAATATATCGTGCAATGCAATCGGGTACGGAGGGGATTATCCTTTTACTCGCATATATAACTTGTCTCAAGTCTAACTAAGCAAAATGTTTGAACAAATCCTTTCTTAAGAAATACAACAGACAGATGTAACGGCTTGAAAATTTATTGCATGATGCATGTTATGATATTGTTTCAATCTCGGATCTTAAATTTCAGAAAATCCAAAAGTGAGCATAAATTTTGAAACTAAGCATGGTCACGTGATATGGCACAAATATTACTGTAAGTTTTTTCTTCAATTTGAGACAAGCTGCTTATGACAAGTTGCACAAATGAAGAGCCAAGGTATTTTGGAACAAAGACTCATTACGCTAAGGCTTAACGCTTTCACTATTGGAAACCGTGGGCGCCACGTTCTCCACGAGTCCCTCGCTTCTCATCGGCAAAAGCTGCCCGAGCAAGCGTGTGAGTCAACGGAGGCGGCGAGCAGTATCACCGGCCGGCCGGGTCAGTGGAGGCGGCAAGCAGATCATCAGGCAGTGCTCACCGGAGGCGAGCCTTTGACCAGTTCCGCTACCCACCGCCGCCCCAATCGCTCCCACTTTTAATGTCAGCCGGCGCCATAGCTTAAAATCAACCCCGCACTACCCTCAGATCGCTACAATCCTCTCTCTTCCTCTCCGATTCTCCTGTCGCTTCACCTCCAACTTGCTCGACCTAAACGTACGCCATGCCGCATCACGATGGTCCGGCCTTAGTGTTCCAGCTTCGAGGAAGACACCCAGCGGAGTCTCAAGAACATAAGGCGCTTTGGGGACGAGCTTGAACTGGCTCTTGCGGGAAGACGCTACCGCCCCCACTCCCCTGCTCCGGCCTCCTGCCGCTTCGACCACGCCAACGCCCATCCTCGCGGCATTGATGGGCTGGAGCCGCACATTGTCGCCGAAGCTTGATCCCACGGGGTTCCACGAGGTCTCGCCGACTTTCACGCGTTCGCACTGCCAACATACAGCGTCAGGCCAAGGCATCGACGTTGCACAGACGCCAGGTACTCGCGCTAGCGCATAAGACCGCTGGCATCGACGCATCGCCGCAAGTGCTGTTCGTGCACACGAATGTCTCCGCCAAGACTGATAAAGACTTGTCCTCGCTGGTGCTGCGTTCCTCGCCGTATGGATGGCCACTGTCGACCGCTTCCTTGCACTAACGCCAGCTTGCCTCCTCCCGCCAGTTGACTTCGCCATTCAAGTCTGCAATATTTTGGCCTTCCTTGAAGCTAGGACAACGCCCAGAGTACGCCAACAACGGCGCAAGTAAGATGCCGCTTGCCGCCGGGTCAAGGGTCTGACGACACATAGAGCATGGCAGAGGAGCCGCTTCCCACCGCGAGACGCCCCCGCCGCCGCTGCATCTAAATTTGTTATGAAAAACGCTCGGATTGCCATGCTTAAAATCCGAATGTTTATCATTTCCGCTTATTTTATATCGATCATCGATAATTTAAAGTCGGAGTCGATCGAACGTAAATGTATGGTTTGATCGATTGAATGTTCTCGCTAGAGCCAGATCAAATTAAATATAAAACTTCATCAAGCCACATGTATTCCTTTGTCATCCAACAACCTAGATCGCTTCAATGTCGAAGCGCCAACACGCTTAGTGTGTCGTTAATTTCATGCCAAAAATAGTGCTAATCACATGACAACACGCAAATAATATCCTAGTAGTTAATATCCACATGCACTTAATATACTTCCAAATTAACGCAGCATTGCACGCATAATAATCGACTAGTGCCGCTAGTACGTGAAATCGGTGCCGTGACTTGTGAACGCTGGCCCAGATGTGGTCAACGGCAACATTACCATGAAGTTCTTCCTTGTTTGCCCGCAAGGCCTAAACGCAGAAGGGAGGAGAGAGAGAGCACATATGGAACCCACCAAAGAAGTGAAGGCTAATAGTACTAAAAATAATATTACATGTTATCCATTAATTAGGTTGTGGTAATATAAAACATTATGTGAACAAAGGGGTAAAACAAACATTGCTATTCTACGATGTTGCCTATCGACGTGCGGCATGAAGGCCCTGGCCGCATATTCGATCCTCGCCCTTTATTTTTAATTTGTATATGGGTCCAAATTTGTTTCATCACATGTGGGCCCCTCGTGTGTAGTTTGTAGCACTTTAATTTGTGGGTCAAATTTGTTCCATTCCAAGTGGACTATCGATGTGTAGTTTTGTAGCTTATTTATAATAATTAAAGAGAACAACATAGGTTTTTCAATAATACCATGGTGCGACGCTGAAGGCGTAGAAAGGACGTGCAGAGAGCGATGACCGAGCTAGAGGGAAATCAACTAGGAGTTATGCTGGTTGCAACGGTGTTTGGAGTAGTTGTGGGCTAATGCTACTTAAAAATATAATCTAAACCGACCGGAATAAATGCCTCACACAAATTAATCCAAGGTTGGAGTGCCCTCGCAATGTAAATAGCTCCGCTTGGTAAGGGATGGAGAGGTAGTAGCTTCAACGCGTGGAAGATACGGTGTGAGAGAAAGCAAGGTCAATCGAGAGACATATAGATAGAGAGACAAAGTGAGTTGGTCCAACATTCATTGAACAAATATATATATGCTCTAGAGAGATATTGTCCGATTGAGCTTTTGGCAAGGGTGAGGGCTGTAAGATAGAGCTTGAGAGATGATCCAGTCACATGCACGTGTAGATATACTTTTGTGCTTGGGAGGAAGCAAGGTCAACCGATCACATAGGGTCGCCAAGGTATGATCGAAAGAGAGTGAGACGGGTTGGAGAGAGTGACCTAGATAGACGATGTGCGTGAGAGAGTATACAATGTGAATAGGTCAAATTGGGCTCAAACATGGTGATATATCGTTTTTGTCCGAGAAAGAGCGAGGTCAATCGAGGAGAGAGGGAGAGAGAGAGAGAGATTGAGTGAGCGTGGCCCACCATGAGGTCGAAAGAGTGGCGGTGGCTTGGATGGACTGACCTAGATAGACAATCATGTGAGAGAGTATAGAGTGTGTCGATCGAGGCCCTAACAGGAGATATATCATTTGTGTGTGAAAGAAAACGAGGTTAAACGAGACTCGGATAAAGAGAGCGTAGATTGAGCGAGTGTGGCTCACTGCAAGGAAGAAAGAGTGAGACAGTCTCGAGGGAATGACCTAGATATACAACGTAAGGGCAAGGCAAGCACGAGAGGTTGGGGGGGGCTAGATAGGCAATGCATGTATTTAGCGAGAGGGTGAGAGGGAGAGGGAGAGAGAGAGCTTGGCATGGGGTGCAATGGCGGTGTGTGAGGTAAATACATTTGCAACAGAGTGGAAAAAGGGGTTGTGTAGTTGAGAGACTTAGAGATCAAACATGGAGAGAAAGAATGAACATGTGTTGGAAACCGATAGCTTCCTAAGGTGGTTAGGAGAGGAAGATTGACCGATATAGGAAGTATGTAGCGCTTGAAAGGGGGGGGCTAAAACAACATTTGAATGTACATAGTACGAGACTTAATATCGATGTTTCAATTTGGTGTACATTGTAAAATTTGAACCGAGGACCGTGCATACGGGTAATTATTTCAATTCGTGCCATACTAAGTTTCAAAAGTTGACATTGACTCGCTTTGTTGTGCTATTTTGTAGGTCATATGTTTGAATCCATCCAAAAGTTTTCTCACTACCATGATGTTCATCATATACATATGATTTTGTATTAAAAAAGTAGCATGGATACCGTGAAATGTGAAATCCACGTTAGAATTGTAGATCGCTATGTGACACACACTCTAATTCAAATAACTAACTACGTGACACACACTCTAATTCAAATAACTAATTATGTGACACACACTCTAATCCACGTTAGCGTGGGTACCGTTTCTATTTTTTTTCAAATAACTCCTCATTAATTAATTTATAGTACTCCCTCTGCTCACTTTTTATAAGACCTTGAAGACATTTCTGCATAATGTGCAAAATAGTTCATTTTAAGTTGTCTCAAACGACTTAGAAAAGTGAAAGGATGGAGTATCTCGCTTCAATGACTAATTATTGCAAGGAAAACACGGCATGGTAATACATACAGATTTGTTTGCAAATGAAAGAAGATTCGCTTGCATTCTCAAATGTAGGCGCACCAGTGCACTCAGTGGTCGTGTCGGTTGATTTGCCGGTGCCTTAAAGGCAATCATGCTTTGGTCATCGACATGTGGGTAAGCCACCCGTTGGGGCCCACAAGTCATGGACACAAAGGCAGGTGCCTTAAGGCACCAAGCATAGTCCTCGCTTGGGTGGTCATGCAGTGTCGGATTTGATGCGTAGCACCCAGCCACCCACCCTCCCCCAAAAAAGGACGACGACAATATAAGTTCAAGGCTCCACGCTTCGGATTGAAATATCCGCAACCCCAATTCCAGCCCCGCAAAATCTCTCTTCTCCACCGCTCCCTTCCATGCCCAGATTGCTCAAATCCCTAATTCGCCGCCAACCCTCGAATCGACTCCTGCCTCGCTCTCTTTCCCCACCGCTTCCCCACCTCTCAGCTTCTGGACGACAACGACGAAGACGACGTCACGCTTTCACCACCGCACCGGAGCTACCTCATCTACGCCTCGCCCACCCACCGGTGGTCCACCGACAACGCCGGGCCGCCAGAATCGAAAGTGCCTCATACACCAAGTTCCAAGGCTTCACCGACGCCGCCTCCACCTCAGCTACTTCATCGAAAGCACATCGTCATTTCCACCCCCGAGAGGCCGCTAGGGGCTTCACCAACGGCCTCTGCCCACTGCATCATAGCGCCCGCTGCCACTCAAGATCCGTGATTCGTGGCGTGGCCAGCTAACGCCAAATAAGATCACCCTCAACGGCTCAAGTGACACGCGACTCTAGCTAGGGCGAGCATGCCCAAACGCCGACCCAAACTAGGTATCCACACATCACTCCCTTGTGCACTGTTCCAACGATGTTTGATATCCTTTCACCGCTTCTCTTAGCTTACACGCCTATGCAACTCGACTTTTAACTCTTATTTTTCTCGGAGATATCATCTCAAACAAGAAAATCCATTTTTAGCGAAGCATGACAGCGCCACGGGATCCGGGTACACATCCCGCACACTCATATAACCTTGTAAGTATCTCGCCCTCCGGTACAACATCAAGGTCGATTCCTCTTATTTGATCAACCATTCACTGTGTCAAAAGTGCAGAGGGGGATGCAAGGAGCACAAGGCCTGCACATCCAAGCAAGTGGTAACATGGACTTGTACATGGAACATCCCAAGCGCAAGCAGAGCTGCAGTGAGCCTGTACAACGAGCTAGCGTAAGTCCCTCGTGATTTCATTTAATTCAGATCGGCATTCGTATGATTTGTGTGCAAAGTGGTTGATCCACGAATTCAAGTTACCAGGGCGTAACATTTAACTTAAAAAATAATGAAGGCACTTGCACCGGAAATCAACATAACTTGAGAAATGTGAAGCTACATGCACTTTGAAAACCAGCTAATGATCCAAAGTAGTTCAGATTATAAACACTAAATGATGCAAGCACCAAAACACACACAATGCAACATGGTGTACAAGGACTACAAACATGGTCTGCACCGCTTGAATTATTCCTTCTCCGCTGAAAATATCAAAGTGTAATTGCACGATAACCAGTGTGCAAACCGCATATCAATATATCTATCCCGCATAAGTATGCCAATAGTTTCAAACAACAGATTAGAAAATTATTTATGCTATGTTGTCATGATACGGGACTTTCGGTAGATGGCCTCGACGCTTCCTCAAGCTATGAAAATGCACTATAATTTGCTTATCATCAATGCCTCGCAAATCTGGTCTCTCTCAACATAGTAGATCATCATTAGACACTAAATCCTTCAATGAGCTTGCAAAATGCTTGCATTAGATCCCCATTAGACACTATATGTTCATCACCAGGAGCATGTAAAATGTTTGCATCAAATCCTTCATTAGCAAATTGCTCATTAGACACTTCAGGCTCAAGAACAACATGAGCTTGTATGTTTGCACCGGAAACTTGATTAGATACATCGATTCCATCTACTCAGATTGATTGGGGAGTTATAAAATAAGTAGAAATTGGTTTCATTTTCTCATAGATTCCCTACATACAAGCAGTTTTACAACACCGTCAGTTTAACTATTGGCCAGAAATTGAAGAGTTGAATTAGATATAATTAGGGATGTGATGTACCGCTCATTGCACATGCTACTCTTGCAAGTCGCGATCGTCTGCTTGCGCAAGCTCGATGCCATGCCCGGTACGCCGCTGCCTCCCACGCTGGCTACACCTGTGGTTGGATCTTCATCTTCATCCTTCCGCTCGCTTGAAGCTCGGCGACCGCCTCCAACGAGGGCGTGAGGAAGTGCTGTGTCGGGTTCCATCCAAATGCGGTTAGGTTAGGAGCGAACTGCACTAGAGGTCGGAGCGAATGAATTGGGATTTTCCTTGCCGTCGATCGATATGGGAGGCGCTGCTTGGGCCATGAGCCTGCTATAGGGCCTGCCTTGCACTTATGTTATTGGCCCATCCAAATTGAAACATTTTTCTTCATTTTTACATTGCTCGCCGTGCATACCGGGACGAACAAAACTAGCATGGGCCAACCCGACGACTCAAACTAGGTGCACACTTTCCAGCCACCTAAGGCGGCCGCCATACCAAATTTCCTATGGTGTATGCCGCCTTTTTTATGCGGTATGATTGGATAGTGAAAATATTCCAAAGGGCGCTTTTGATTTACCCACGTAATGGTTGAATTGCTTGTTTCTATGAACTGAGTTCGCCAATAATGTGAAGGGTGCCAGTCTTTTCATCCTATTGTAGATTGCTTAGATCTCGATATGCCAAAAGTAATCGCATGAAATATACAGTAAAAGCAAATGTGATGTGTTTGGCTCCAACTAGTCTGACTACACATCCTCATATAACATATCAAGGATGCACCATCTTACCAGATTAACCATTCGACTTACCCATGCAGTGTGGGAAGAAAGAAGTATTGGGATCATGTGATCCAAGCAATTGATGCCATGGACTCCTTCGCACAACCTTGTAAGTGAAAAAGAAGTTGCAAGCAGTGCTCAGACAAAGAACTAGCATAAGTTCAATTACCGCTTCTCGGAATTTTAGTTAGCCACTTATTGCAAAATTGTTCAATTATGTTGCTTGGCTTAATTTAGTTTGCTACTAATTACATAATGGCATAGCTCGTTAATCATATTGTAGATCATGCCTATCTATGTGTTTGATACTTACCGTTAAGAATTACCTGTTTGCCTTAACTTAAATATCTACTTGTTTGTTTAACTGCTTTGTTGCCGCAACAACGGGTTACAATGATGTTAATAACTACTTTTCAAAGATCCAATTGAAACTCTTTAATTCCTTGTTTGTTTAACTGGTTTGTTGTTATAACTCCCAGATGAGATGTTTTGACTTCAACTTTTCTCAATCCAATCGAACTTTAATGGCAAAACAGGTTAGCCCAAGATCAAAGAGCGAGGTCCCCATGGACGTTGCATCATCCCACAGCAAAGTGGCACCGCCCAATCGTGCATTATGAATTTCCAACCGCTGATGCTCTAGAGGCTAAACTAGTGGTAGAAAGAGATTCGCTTCAGCACTTAGAGATGAAGTTGACATGTTGAGGAAGCAAATAGCATAATCACAAGTAGTACTCAAGACAACCATTAAATATTTGGTGGATTTCAAAACGAAGCAAGTCGAGACCCACTAGATTGTTAAGGTCCCGAAGGAAAAAGGAAATTAAATTCCTACTTGTTAAATAATAGGTGAAATGTTCTTTACATAGTTGAATAACCTTTGTGTTGTCTGTTCATGTAATCAGTCAAACCATTTGTTTTAGAGATCATGCAATAATTGTTTTTTTTTGGTTTGTAATTTTATTTGAGCACAAGTCTGTATTAATTGATAAGACTCGGAGACATTTCATTTGGATTGTTGTGCTAGACCTACAAATATGCCAATCGGGCTGAATGTGCATTCAGCAATAGTAGTATAGATGGACCATAAGTGGCATGCATCGGAAGGCCAAGATGTCGGCTAAAAAAGGAATGTCATTGTAGCCAAAAAAGTACGGCCTGGCTTATGTATGTTAGTTGATATTATTGATCCATATACTCTATAAGTGTTTATATGTCTCGTTAGTTCTGCATATTCTGGTTGATTGACTCGGTATTTGAATCTTGATACATCGCTTGTGTACATATCTAAATGGGAGTACACATTATGTCATGGTGACATTTGAGTTGGACATGAAGTGTTCCAAATATTCAATTCACCTTAAACTGGATTCTAGTTTCTAATTTGAGTATCGGCATTTGTAAACCATATTCATATATGACAAGGAATACATCTTTGTCAGCCCTTTTGAAGATATATAAAAACACATAGAATGATTTATAAAGATTCATATAGGAATACAAAATGGATTCAATTTAGTTGCTGTGGTAAACGTGGATGCTTATTGTCCCAAAATTCAAAGAAGCAAGAAAATGTCCACTCCCACGTTGTTCCGCCTTCCGGCCAAGTGTTTGGGAGATGGAAATTATTGTCTACCCATTACACGGACAATCCATCGCCCGATTTCCACCGCTTCTAAATAGGGTAGGTTAGTAACTTCAATTAGACGTGACACGATCGCCTCGAGCCCATTCCGACACGGTGGATGTCAAACATGGGCGGAAAAACTCATTTGATTCAAGCTCGTCTGAAAGACCTCTGTTTCTCCCTCCATTCCCCATTCATACACCATGGCGGCAAAACAAACTCGACTCGGCCGAAATCGATGTAGGCAAATATTTTCAATAGGGGCAAGTTTGTAACTTCACTCAGACGTGACACAACCGCCCTACCTGTCAGCCCCGTTCATATACCGTGGGCGCCAACCATAGGCGCCAACCACCCTCTCCTCGCCCGAAATCGCTCTGGGCAAATATTACAGATGCGAGATTACCGCCCTATCCCCAACCGACGAGACGCTCCAAATTTTAAACGGGGGCTAAGTTCAGAATCTTTCCCATATTTCTGATAAAGGCCCCCTGTAAACATGGTTCCTCGCATTCTCCCTCCATTTTCCCATTCATACACCGTCTGCCGCTTAGAACACCCCATCCCCACACCAGCCTCCGTCCGCCACCCCATCCATCGCCGCCGTCTCCGCACCACATCCATCGCCACTGCCCTCCACCATGCCGGAGCGCTTACCAAGACCGCACCGTCCTTTGCTAGAGATGGACGTTTTCATCCACGGCGACGGACCAATAGCCTTGCATCGCGTCCTCTCGCTTCATCGGCGCTGTCGCCCTCTTTGCCGGGCCACTCACACGACCTTCTCTTTCCACCACAACGGACTTATCCCTTGATACACCCGCTCACCGCTGCAGATCTGCTTCAACGCCACCGACAGCCATCGCACTTCGATGCCTACACGCAGCGCCGCAAGAGAGGTGGTACTTCATATCTCCTCAACTTTTTGGTCTCAACCAGAAAATAGATCTTACCTTGGTTACTCTACTTTCTTTTCAACTCTTAGAATTTAGTTCTTAGTTTGAAGCAAACAATGGATGCTAAATATCATTTCTCCCATTTGCAGCTTCAAATCTGCCATGGCACAGTTTAATTGATCATGCTTAGGGTTTAATTGATCATGTTGGTTCCGTGGTAGTTTCTTTAATAGAAATCGGAGGGGAAACCCTCTTTTGCTAAAAAAATATGCTTAGAGTTTCCCCCTTTTATGATCACTATACAATTAGAATACGTGCTTCGTGTCATAATAACACTGCTCCACCCATCAAGCTAAACAAGCATAGTTGTTCAAATACGAGTCTGATATTATTAAAATAGAGTTGTTTAACTGATCAGCTAAATGTTCCTAAATAAGTTTCGAAAATGCATGTTCGCCGCTCGGGTGTGTATCTCTACAGTGGGCACACGGTGGGCCGGCACACCGGATTTTGGGTCGCCCCAGTGCCCCGATTCCTCTGTTCTCGCTACGCTGCCGATCTCTACTCGCCTTCTAGCCGCTGTTCGGCATGACTTCTGCCGCCCCTCGGACGACATGACTCTAGGAGGAGACGCCAGACTAACAGAGGTTGAGGAGCCATCGCCAACAGCGTCACGCTGCCGGGCGCTGCCGTCAGCCTACCTTCCCAATCCGTTCAAGGCTCAGGCGTGCAAAGCACCCACCAAGCCAACCCGATATATCCCGAGATATGTCCTCAACACTCGCAGCCCACTCCTCATCACCCATTTTCTAATTGATTCATTACTCATTAGGCAGGACTGTCATTAGGGTTTGTTGTGTGCTTAGTGCTACCTACACTTAATGGTTCAGATGTATTTCGGTACTCTTTAGTACCTCTAAATTTCACTGTGGTTTTCAAAATTCGCCCTCGGAGCGTAAACTAGTCATTTTGGATTGTTGGTCGAGTGACATTGACCCAGTTACTACCGCAAGCCGTGTTTGTTGGCAATTTTACTTTTCTTTCTTACTCATTTGATATAATATCCAATTATTCACGTCGATTAGTTGTAAACAATAAGTGCTAGACAAACTTCTTCATTCAGATTTTGGATGGTCTCTCATCATAGCTATAATTCGCATATACTTGTCCTAGTAAGCTCATAAGTAAATGATTGATTCACTACATCTATGCTTGCCTTGCCATATTTGTTGTCAATATTCTTTTAGGGTGGACCACCTGTTTCTAAATATCGGAACCGTAGACATGAGTGAATAGTATTTCTCTATGTGATCTCTTCCATCATGTGGTGGTAACGAACACTGCATTGTATAGAAAGAAAGTGTCATTTCCAGCTTTTACATAGGTTTCGATCTTTTACATGGAATACAATCTGCCTACTTGCTTTGTGTCGCACTACCAACACTCCACACTTGAAGATAAACATTACGCCACTCATAATTGCTTAGTTTATTTGGTCAAATACGAATTTCATATGATTCTAATGTTCCTACTTCAGTTTTGAAATGTGTGCACCCTGTTATAGATACATAAGGGGTTTGTATTTCTGTGTGTGGTCTGGTCAGGACGGTTGGGGAGGTGAACTTTCCATA
Source organism: Aegilops bicornis (assembly GCA_021605145.1). Taxonomy (NCBI): domain Eukaryota; kingdom Viridiplantae; phylum Streptophyta; class Magnoliopsida; order Poales; family Poaceae; genus Aegilops; species Aegilops bicornis. The sequence continues at coordinate 261,951,321 of CM038674.1, read as the reverse complement.
TGCAGGGGTTTACAGGGAGACACTCTCCGAGTTGAATCCTCAATGCATTCCATAGACAATCTGACTACTTTTTATGTTTTCATGAATCTCAGATTACGAAAGCATCATAATGATTATGAGCTTGCGCGCATGAAAAGAATAAAGCGTAACAATGTCATGGCTGTCAAACTTGGCATTAAGGGACCGAAATCAAGTCTGGATGCAATGCAATGCAAACGCTCTCCACCTGCTGATTCACGCCGTAATATGATCCTAACAGTGATTCTCGAAAGGCTGTGGAGACCTAAGTCAATGTAGCTCCCTAGTGGAGGAGTCGAGGAGGAAGATGCCCTATCTTATTCACCCATCAAGGTACTTGCTCTAACTTTCCAAGGTTACATTGCTCGCACATATCTTGCAACCGATGCTTTGCATTTCTTCTACTTTGTTGAACTGCCATTAGCTTAGTTTACACATCGTATGTGAATACGCGCCTATCCATTTTCAAGACATATTCCATTTGTCATCATACCATATTTATCCATTCAAATGTTGTTCTTGTGTATCGACGTTCAAAAGGAAGAGGGCGATTGCTGATCGTGGAGGAGCACAAGCAAAGTATTTGGAAAAGGTAGTGGCACCGATAAATCAAATAGCCCATTAGGTGTAGTTGCAATATCACCTCGACCCACAAAATACCCCAACTCTAGCAGACTCTAGCCCTACTACACCGGTCATTTCGATGCCTCTAACTCAAAGACTAGCTATGACAAAGCAGTATGATTATGCTGATTGACATAGCACCAATTGTCTGACATAAAACCCCATAACAAAGAAAGAGTACACCAAATCCAAGCCAAATCCCTTTTCGAACGGAGAGAGCCCCAATTGCAATAAATAGGACCCATGTTCTATTTCTTCCCATTTAGAAGACAAAGCTTATGTTGTTGTCGAACTTTGTGCGCATCTTTCCTTCATGGAAAGATTATACCGCATATTACGTGATAATTTCCGGGCCTTCCTCCGCAACTTACGCGTAAGTAGTGTACTAATGTTATTCATGGTCATTAGTGCATATGTTTCTGCTGACAGAAGACAAGATTTCATTCTTTTAAATAGGCAAGGAGCAAACTGGATTGTGATGACGAGCAAGGGTTGGTTGCGCTTTTCAAGCACTCGTTGATGAAGTATCGTTCCTACCGAGGCAAAGCGCGCACTTCGATGGCAAGCCTCCGAACGAAATTTCTGTAAAGTCTCCGGTGCTACATTTATCCGACGATGACCGAATAATCTTGTTACGCATTGGTCTCATTTGCGGCGTAAGGTACCGCTTCTATGATATCACATCACAATTTGAACTACATTTCGCATTTGCCTTAATGTCTCACTTGTACGAAATCAAGAAGCGTAAGAACATTCATTCTCAAGCGACCACGGCATCTCGCAACTATACTCCACACTGCATTGCTCTTGTGAGTACCTCTTGCCCTGTATGGCCATACTTACTTTCATAGTTGTTTGATTGTGTAGCATCACTGCACATGTTAGCCTCGTTATCGTCCATTTGGTGGACATTATAAGATCCGTATGGACTCTTACATAAATTTAGAATCAGCCCAATGCTTTTGAAGTGGTTTAGCTCTGCAGTCCTCTTATAAGGACTGAACGTGGTCTATCACCTTTTTACATTATCAGCTACTCCCTCCGTCCCATAATATAAGAACGTTTTGTACAAAGACACCAAAGTTGTTCAAAACACTCTTGTATTATGGGAAGAGGGATTGGTTCATTTTGTAGCATTCTCGTGCATCTTATCTCCTCGCCCACCATTTACTAAAAAGATCGAGATCTATATTTAATCTTACCAACAAGTAGAATACATGAGACAATGCCAAGGTGCAGAAGTGTAGCCCATTGCTCTTGTTAAGACATTTTGTCCTGTAACGCTTGTACTTCCAGGGATTGGTAGTTGATTATGTAGCATCAATCTACATCTTATCTTCATTATCCTCTATCCCTTCCAGTATTATCATATCTATAATTACTCTCTACAAAATGTAGAGTACAGGCAATGCTTATGAAGAAGATTATGTGCTGAAATTCTTGAGTTATCCTTCCCTTGACATGGAGAAGGGCATTATAAAGCCGATGTTAACTGTTAATGTAAGTCAGTCCTTCTAAAGCCTTTATCCTCAACTGATGTTTAATTTGCTCATACTCCCTATCGTTTACTGCTGTTTAGTTTGCTTTTTCTACCAAAATGCATGTTCGTAAGAACCGTAAGTTCTAAGTTTTACTTGTGAAACCAAATTCCGTATTCATACCATGCACATTACTTAATACTCCCTATATGTATGCTTGTTTTTGTGGATCTATAATCCAGTGTGTGGTGAAGCAGCCCACGTTTGCACCTTGTCATCTCTGCTTTTATCTTCTTGATGTGGGCGATGATATGAACAACATGCCATGCACATTATCCAAAATAGATACAATGATTTTCTTTGCCCTTCATCTATGCTTGTTATGTTGACATGGTAATCTAGTAGTGTGGTGAAGCTCCCGCATTATGAACAATGCCAAATTATGCTATTGATATTTTGAACTTACTCTTTATTTTCTAATTTGAATTTGGATAGAATTGATGTATCAGTTATCATCTTTGTTTATACACGCGTGCAAAACCTGTCATCTCTCCTCGCTTTGTTTCAGGTGGTGATATGCCTTATGGCATGCACAAGTCTCATTGAAGGTTGTGAGACAAACCCAACATATATTGCGACAAAGAAGGCAAAACATCTTGAAGATAGCGAGACAACCCCAAAGTCTTGTCTTGATGCGATGTTCAAGTTATTTGAGACTACTGACAAGCTCATGTAATCTGCTTTCTGAATCAGTTCGACTTCTTCGGTCCCAAGTTCTAGTAGAAAGGCATTCTGCAACTCAACTTCAACTTGTAGTCCTATCTCTAAGAAAGATTGCAGAGAACACCAATGAGAACCTCATCGCTAAACAGCTACACCTAGAAGCTATGACCGACATGCTAGGGTCGGTCTCACATTCTTTGCTCAAAGACTTTTATGCAGCAGTTCCTCCATAAGGCTAATCTTTCTTGAACTGTCTTGGAAGTGGTCTCGGTTCAAGATTATTTTGTTATGTCGCAATGGTGCCCGCTTTTTTGTAATCTGCTTCTTCGTTGCGCTTTATGATGACCGTGGCGAACTTCGATGCCCAATGGATGTAATATACCTTAAATCCTTTATTGTATAGTGTAGGTTTATTCTTAGTTACTATGCCGTAATTTCTTTATTGTATAGAGTAGATTTGTTCTTAATTCCTACTAGTTACTGTCATCATTCGCTATCTGAAAAAAAATCAGATGTAGTCGGCCGGACCAAACATTCGACTCTAACGGGCCAAGTTTTTAGTGGGCCACAATTGGGCCGGGCTGCGTATTTCGTGGGCCCGAATGATTGGGGCCTTCACATTGCGCCAGCCCAAACTTACACGGCCTATATTTTAGTTGGGCCTTTTGTCGACCAGTAGCTTAGTTTGGCCTGTAGTGTTGGGCCATTAATAGGCTGAATATTGTACTGGCTTTATTCACGGATGAGATGAAACCACGGCCTTTAGCAGCCAAAATGCATGTTGGGCCTCAATTTTCACTAGTTGTCAACGGGCCTTCACTTCGCCGAAATGTAGACCGGGCCGCTTTTGGGCCCGATTAGCTCACGGCCGTTACACAGTCGAAAACATATTTCAGGCCTTAGTTGGCCCATCGATATCATGGGCCTTTAAGAGGCCAAAAGCTTAGCACGAGCATCAACGGGTCAATTACGCGACAGGCCTTTAACAAGCCCAAAGTCACGTTGGGCTTAACTGTTGCCACCTTTAGCATGGGCCGTTAGTGAGCCCGATGTCCCGTCGGACCATATATGGCCCATGGGCAAAGACGGGCCATTCCTGTGTCGAAAGTCACACCGGTTGAAATGGGCCCATGTTCACATCAGGCCTCTAACAGCCGAAAGTCACTGGTTGTAGTTGGGCCCAAATATTGGCGAACAATTAACGGGCTAGATCGGCTTCGTCGCATAAATGGGCCCAAATATTGGGCGAACAATTAACGGGCCAGATCGGCTTCGTCGTAAATGGGCCCAAATATTGGGCGAACAATTAACGGGCCAGATCTAGCTTCAGGCCGTAAATGGGCCTTTATTAAGCAGGCCGTTATTGGGCTGGCCCACTAGTAGCTGATTAAGTTCTACGGGCCTTTGACTGGGCCGGCCTTTTTAACCTATATGGGCCTCTGTTGGGCCCCGCCACGTGTTGACGTATCATAGGCATGTCTCCTCCAATGGACGGGCGACATATCCGCCCAATCGACGAGCCGACACGTGTTCCCTTCGCCAATCAGAATTTTACACGTGGAAATTTCCCATTGGTCGTGGTCATTAACGGGTTATCGGATCCAAAATCCGATCGGATAGCTTAACGGCGTTCCGTTATGGTGGATGCCACGTGTCGGTCACCCTTGACGAAAGCACTTCTGTGATCCGTGATTTATCGCCATGGAAGTGGACACTTCCGTGATGATAATTTTGGTAATGTCATGGAACACTTCTACGACAGCACATGTATGACTATCTTGATTCTGTCATAAAATCGTCATGGATGTACATGCATGAAAAAAAACGCGACCTACTGTGACAAACACGTATCATCACGGAAGTGTTTTTTTTTTGTAGTGATGGGTCGTCATTTTCAGGTGTGGTCCTCGGACCATGCAAGGATAGAAGCCTTGAGCAATGGCTTCGGACTTGGACTTGGGTTGAAGATTTTTGTATAAGATATCTCCCCAAGGTCGCTTGATGGCATTTTTCTCAAAGATACTCAAAGGTGACAAATCTGTACTTGAACCATTCCTCTGCCCAATATCTTCGAATCCATTGGATTCGAGTCTTGCGCTGGCCATAGCTTTCTTCAGGATCTGTTTTGTACAGCTCATATAGATCAGGAGGTAGATCCTTGGATTTATTCCCACAGCACTGTCTGTCGCCCTTCCTCGCAGATTTTTCCGTTGCCATAATATTGATCGAGAGGCTTGGAACAGTGAATGGCTTCCTTTTGCTGGTCGACAGTGAACTGGCTTCAGTGGAGAATTGATGACGTTGTAAGAATTTCCGCAAATGAATGCGGACTATGAGAACCAAGGGATTCTCCACGGATATGTACCTGTGATAGCATTAGAGGTGCGAGGGAAGGGGAAGAGGTCATATGCATTCTCAGAAGATTTTGAAGATAAACTAGTTTGAAGACATTGACCTCATAGTGCGAGGACATTCGCTTATTTGGTGAGAGTTGGTTCCAGATTTGTACGAATCCAAGAATAAGTACAAGTGAGGAATCTAACTAGTTGTGAAGCATAAGTGAATATACTAGGCATGATATGAGATGCAGAATAGGATAGATCCAATTTTGTAGGTTTAGAAACCACTTTTGGTGGAGAAGGATGGATCTATCGGATCAAAAAGGCAGTAAAAAGTAAGTTTTAATTACCACACGAAGAAATGCTAGACGGAATGGAGTGGGAGGCCGAGCAGTTCAATCTCCCGTGCCCTAACTTGGTGACGGAAGAAACCTACGGCGGCGGAGGAGAGACGAGGTTCATGACGGCGTGAGGACGGCGTCGGTGAGGTCGCGGTAGCTAAGCGCTTCATCGCCGGCGTCGTCGAGAGCTAGCGGTGGCGCTAGGGTTTGTGCGGGGTGGAGAGGTGGGAGAAGGATAATGACCGCGATGGGATGTGTATTTATAAGGAAAGGGGCGGCACAACGCAATTACGCAGGTGCCCCTCACGGTTCACATATGAGGGACACGTGGCAAACATGCAACACATTGGAAGTTGTTCCATGTTCCCACACACGCTTGTACTGTCGGGTGGCCGTTCCGACTTCTCCGGGTTTCAGGCAAAAAGGATATAGCATTTAAAACAGATTCAACTTTTGTCTCTATATCTTCTGCTGACAAGGATGCAGAGAAGACATTCGACAGTTTCAATAGAATGCATATGATTTGGATAGACATAATTTGAGGTAGAAGCATAGAAGAAGTTAGGGTTCGATCACATTCACTTAGATCAAAAGATTCAAGCATGAAGACATAGCTATAAGTGAATGTTGTAGAGGACAGTAACACACACACACACACACACACATATATATATATATATATATATATATATATATATATATATATATATAAATATATATATATATATATATATATATCTGAATAAGACCAAATAAATATTGTGAAGATAAACATAAAGTCAAATCAATGTTGAAGACAAATCAAATGCGAAGACTTTGCAAATGACACGCCAGATGAAATACTTCAAACAAAAAGTTTGGTGGTGGCGTTACCCACCGTATAGGAAGTATTAGACCCAGACACATCGCACAATTATCATGGCGCTCCGAAGTCAAATTCCACGTTAATGTATTCGCACTTAGAGTGTATGTCTTCATTGATTGAAGATATACATTACGTCATGTGTTGCACATCTAAGTCATCTACATGCACAAGTGTTAGGATGTGTGTCCAATCACAGGACATTTGAGGATTCTAAGATATTTAGCTCACACCGCAACTTGCAAAACCTTTTCTCATCCAAGGGCTTTGTGAAGATATCTGCCAATTGCTCTTCAGTGTTGACGTGAATGATATCAATATCTTCCTTCATGACATGACCTCTCAGAAAGTGATGATGAATTTCAATGTGCTTTGTCTTCGAGTGCTGAACTGGGTTGTTGGCAATCTTGATGGCACTTTCATTGTCGCAGTAGAGTGGCACATGCTTCAGGTGGACGCCATAGTCCTTGAGAGTTTGCTTCATCCAGAGAAGTTGAGCACAGCAAGATCCAGCAGCAATGTATTCAGATTCAGCAGTGGAGAGAGACACATAGTTCTGCTTCTTTGAAGACCAACAGACAAGTGATCGTCCCAGAAAGTGACATGTGCCTGATGTGGACTTGCGATCAACCTTGTCACCAGCATAATCCGCATATGAGAATCCAGCTAGATCAAACTCTGAGCCCTCTGGATATCATAATCCTAGTGTTGGGGTGTAAGCCAAACATCGAAGAATTCGTTTCACAGCTAATTGATGCGATTCCTTTGGTGCCGCTTGGAATGGGGCACACATGCAAACACTAAGCATTATATCTGGCCTAGATGCACATAAATAAAGTAAAGAACCAATCATGGAGCGGTATACCTTTTGATCGAACTCTTTACCATTGGCGTCGGGACTCAGATGACTCTTGGTTGGCATTGGCGTCGTGTACCCTTTGCAATCTTGATTCCAAACTTCTTCAGGCAATCTTTGAGGTATTTTTCTTGAGATATGAAGATGTCGTTGCTCGCTTGACGAATTTGAAGACCAAGGAAGAACTTCAGCTCACCCATCATGGACATCGACATCGCTCTTGCATCATGTGTCCAAACTCATCATCAGATCTCTTGTCTGTGCAGAAGATAATGTCATCCACATAGATTTGGCACACAAATAGTTCTCCATCATATGTCTTTGTGAAGAGTGTAGGATCTAGAGAACCAGGTTTGAAGCCTTTGCTCTTCAGGAAGTCTTTGAGAGTGTCATACCAAGCGCAAGGAGCTTGTTTGAGGCCATACAGTGCCTTGTTGAGCTTCTATACCATATCAGGATGTTTTGGATCTTCAAAGCTGTGTGGTTGTGCAACATACACTTCTTCTTCAATCTTGCCATTGAGAAAGGCACTCTTCACATCCATTTGGTACAGAAGGATGTTGTGATGGTTGGCATAGGCTAGCAGTATGCGAATGGCTTCAAGTCTAGCCACTGGAGCGAATGTTTCATCAAAGTCAATCCCTTCAACTTGAGTGTATCCTTGAGCAACGAGACGAGCCTTGTTTCTGACAACTTGACCATGCTCATCTTGCTTGTTGTGATAGTGATACGTCTCCAACATATCTATAATTTATGAAGTATTCATGCTATTATAATATCTGTTTTGGATGTTTATGGGCCTTACTAAACACTTTTATATTATTTTTGGGACTAACCTATTGACCCAGAGCCCAGTGCTAGTTTCTGTTTTTTCCCTTGTTAAGTGTTTCGCAGAAAAGGAATATCAAACGGAGTCCAAACGGAATGAAACCTTAGGGAGAGTTATTTTTGGAACGGAAGCAATCCAGGAGACTTGGAGTAGACGTCAGGGAAGCTTCGAGGTGGCCACGAGGCAGGGAGGCGCGCCTGCCCCTGGGCCCGCCCCACCCTCATGGGCCCCTCGTGGCTCCACTGACCGACTTCTTTCGCCTATATATGTCCATATACCCTAAAAACACTGAGGAATAGAATAGATCGAGAGTTCCGCCGCATAAGCCTCTGAGCCACCAAAACCAATTGGGACCCTGTTACGCACCTGCCGAGGGGGGATCCCTCACCGGTGGCCATCTTCATCATCCGGCGCTCTCCATGACGAGGAGGAGTAGTTCACCTCGTGGCTGAGGGTATGTACCCGATAGCTATGTGTTTGATCTCCCTCTATCGTGTTCTTGAGGTGGTACACGATCTTGATGTATCACGAGCTTTGCTATTATAGTTGGATCTTATGATATTTCTCCCCCTCTACTCTCTTGTAATGGATTGAGTTTTCCCTTTGAAGTCATCTTATCGGATTGAGTCTTTAAGGATTTGAGAACACTTGATGTATGTCTTGCATGTGCTTATCTCGTGGTGACAATGGGATATTCCGCATTGATCTACTTGATGTATGTTGTGGTGATCAACTTGCGGGTTCAAAGTGACCTTGTGAACTTATGCATAGGGTTTGGCTACGTTTTCGTCTTGACTCTCCGGTAGAAACTTTGGGGCACTATTTGAAGTTCTTTGTGTTGGTTGAATAGGTGAATCTGAGATTGTGTGATGCATATCGTATAATCATACCCACGGATACTTGAGGTCACATTGGAGTATCTAGGTGACATTAGGGTTTTGGTTGATTTGTGTCTTAAGGTGTTATTCTAGTACGAACTCTTGAATAGATCGATCCGAAAGAATAACTTTGAGGTGGTTTCGTACCCTACAATAATCTCTTCGTTTGTTCTCCCCTGTTAGTGACTTTAGAGTGACTCTTTGTTGCATGTTGAGGGATAGTTATATGATCCAATTATGTTATTATTGTTGAGAGAACTTGCACTAGTGAAAGTATGAACCCTAGGCCTTGTTTCAATGCATTGCAATACCGTTTTCGCTCACTTTTATCATTAGTTACCTTGCTGTTTTTATATTTTCAGATTAGAAATACTCATATCTATCATCCATATTGCACTTGTATCACCATCTCTTCGCCGAACTAGTGCACCTATACAATTTACCATTGTATTGGGTGTGTTGGGGACACAAGAGACTCTTTGTTATTTGGTTGCAGGGTTGCTTGAGGGAGATCATCTTCAACCTACGCCTCCCATGGATTGATAAACCTTAGGTCATCCACTTGAGGGAAATTTGCTACTGTCCTACAAACCTCTGCACTTGGAGGCCCAACAACGTCTAGAAGAAGAAGGCTGCGTAGTAGACATCAAGCTCTTTTCTGGCGTCGTTGCCGGGGAGGTGAGTGCTTGAAGGTATATCTTTAGATCTTGCAATCAAATCTTTTAGTTTCTTGTTTTATCACTAGTTTAGTTTATAAAAGAAAACTACAAAAAATGGAATTGAGTTTGTCTCATACGCTTCATCTTTTAATATGTTTAAGGTGAGAATGATGGAAAGGAAAATTGTGCTCAAGTGCTAGGAGAAGAAATCTACAAAATCTTTGGCACTAGATCTTTGAATGATGAGCATGATTGCAATGTTGTTAGTATGAACTCTTTGAATATCCATAGTACTAATGATGATTGCACTAGTCATTATGAAAATGTCTCTTATAAGCATGTCGATTTCTGTGGAGTGCATAGATTTTGCAAATACATACCAAAAAGGGAAGCTAGATTTTGTAAGAGGCATAAGTATTTAGAAACCAAATGGTTGCAAGAAAGGCTAGATGTTTGTGCTGAAAAATTAAATTTTCTTAGTCATCCTTGTGAGCTTTGCAACGAACATGGTCATTTAAATATCCAATGCAAATTGTTTCATGATCGTATCGTGTCCAAAAATTGTGATGACTTGATTTCCCTTGCACATCATAATGAACTTAGTTTGCTCTTGGATTATGAAGAAATGAAACGTATAATTAAGGTTATTCCAGAATTTGCCCTTGAAAGAGTTCTTGATTTTGATATAGAGGAAATTTATATGTATTGTGCGGTGAATTGCATTGAAAATCCTTATATTGCCAATTACATAAAGAAAAGGAAACAAATAGAAGATGAAGAGAATACTAATGAAAGGGAAGAGACTTCCCAATATCCTCCTATTATTTCTTATGATGAATCAGGTAAGGAGGAGGAGCCTTCTATTCAACCAATCTCATTAATAAGGAGCTCCAAAAAGAGGATTGAACCCACACATAATGTGAAGAAGAAAAAGAAAAGAAGGAGAAGAAAAGGTAGAAAGGTATCCCTCCCAAATGATGTTACTCCTACTACTCATTATGATGATGATAATTGCTATACTATTGGTGCTATCCATACTATTAATGATGAGAGAGATTATGCTTATGATATGAAAAGGCCCAAGCTTGGGGATGCTATGTTTGATGAGAATGACATGTTTGAGAATATATTTGCTGAAATTAATGTTTGTCCCAAGCTTGGGGGTGCTATGTTTAATGAAGATGATGTTATTAGCCTCCCAAGTTTTGATATGCAAATTTGTTATGATAGCATGCCTCCTACTTATGATGATTATGTTGATGAAAGTGGGTTTGGAAGAGTGTCAACTTTAGGAAGTAATGATCCCACTATTTTGGAGGATGTTGAATCTTATTGTGATAATTATGAAAGTGGATTTGGAGAGGTCATGACTTTATTTAGTGATGAATCCACTATTTAGGAAGTGGTTTCAATTGATTTTGATTAGAACAAAGTTGCTACTTATGATTATTATTGTGATGATACTTATGCTATAAAAAGTAGTGATGATTACATTTATAAAACTTCTCATGATTATGATTACCCTTTTATGAGCATTACTCTTTTAATATGTAAACAATTTATAGTATTCGAGTTTCTTATGATACTCCCACTATTAGAATGAGAAGAATTTTGCTTATGTGGAGAGTAATAAATTTTCTATGCTTGTAGATCATGAAAAGAATGCTTTAGGTGCTGTTTATATTGTTGAATTCATTCATGATGCTACTGAAAATTATTATGAGGGAGGAATATATACTTGTAGGAATTGCAATAATATCAAGTTTCCTCTCTATGTGCTTAAAGTTTTGAAGTTATGCTTGTTTTGCCTTCCTATGCTAGATGATTATTGTCCCCATAAGTTGTTTTCTCACAAAATTCCTATGCATAGGAAGTGGGTTAGACTTCAATGTGCTAGTCATATTCTTCATGATGCTCTCTTTATGTTTCAATTCTTATCTTTTATGTGAGCATCATTGAAATCATCATGCCTTGCTAGGGCGTTAAGCGTTAAGCGCTTGTTGGGAGACAACCCAATTTTATTTTTTGTTTCTTGCTTTTTATTCCTGTTTAGTAATAAATAAATCATCTAGCCTATGGTTAGATGTTTTTATGTTTTAATTAGTGTTTGTGCCAAGTAAGACCTATAGGATCTTCTTGGATGATAATTATTTGATCTTGCTGAAAAAGACAGAAACTTTATGCTCACGAAAACAATTGTTAAAAATCACCAGAAAGTGATAAAATACTGATTCTAATTGCAGTAGATCAATAATCAAATTATCTAGGTCTTCCTATTTTGGAAGATTTTTATGAGTTGCAGAAGTTTGCGTTTGATACAGATTACTACAGACTGTTCTGTTTTTGACAGATTCTGTTTTCTATGTGTTGTTTGCTTATTTTGATGAATCTATGAGTAGTATCTTGACATCAGTAGGGGTGACACCTTCACCAGTCTTGGGAACGCCGTTCTTGATGACATACCATAGATCGACATCAATGGCTTCAAGATGCATGCTCATCTTATTCTTCGATAGGGGTAATGTCGGTGCCATCGAAGACATGGCGCATAGCGGAGACTTTGATTATCCCTGCAGTCGACATAGCTAAAACTCCAGGTGGTTAAACCGAATCACAGATAACAAGGGAGTACCTTGCTCTGATACCAATTGAAAGTGCTAGTTATCGACTAGAGGGGGTGAATAGGTGATTTTCATGAAAGTCTTCAAAACATGGGTGTTTTGAAGACAAACAATAGAAATGAACCTATTGACATGCAGCGGAAGGTAGACTACACTATACAAGCCATAGTCAAGTAAGTAATGAAGTGAAAGCACGAAGACTATTAGCAGCTAGGTAGTATAGATCAGGATGGAAGATAGTATGAAGCCAAACAATAATAGTCGTCACACAGTGAAGTCAATCAAATCAGAAAAACAGGCAAATGACTTCACGAAGACAAACGGTAAATAGAGAGAGAGAGAGAGAGAGAGAGAGAGAGAGAGAGAGGAGATAGAACCAGTTGCTTGGTGAGGACAGGGACTTGTTGGACCAGTTCCAGTTGCTGTGACAACTGTACGTCTGGTTAGGGAGGCTGAGATTTAACTCAGAAGACCGCGTCTTCACCTTATTCCCCTTGAGCTAAGAACACTCAGTCTTGGCCCAATCACTTTGGTAAGTCTTCAAGGTAGACTTCCGAACCTTCACATACTTCATTCACCGGTAATCCACAATGACTCTTGGATGCTCGAGCAGAAACGCCTAACCCGGTGGAGGATTCCACGATCCTCAAGTGTAATAATTCTTGAGATCACGCAGACGAGAAAGACTTGATTGATGCCAAACACTCTTTGGGCTCTGGGTGTTTTGGGCTTTGTCCTTGAAATTATCTCTCTCTCAAATGCTTCCGAGGTGGGTTGCTCTCAAACGACAAAAGCCATGCACTAACTCTGAGCAGCCACCAATTTATGGTGTAGGGGGTGGGCTATTTATAGCCACTAGGCAACCCGACCTGATTTGTCTGAAATGACCCTGGGTCACTAAGGAACTGACACGTGTTCCAACGGTCAGATTTCAAACACCTGCAGCTTGACTTGGGCTACAAGTAAAGCTCACTCATCCACTCTGGATAAGATTTGCTCTCATTGTCTTGGCTTGAAGACATAGGATTTAGTTGAGCATCACTTTCGATCACTCTGACTTTGTTCACTTGGACCCCACTTAACAGTATGGTGGTTCCTATGACTCAACAAAGAAGAAAAGGAAACACGAAACAGCTATGTCTTCGAGCTCCAAAGTCTTCATGCGATGTCTTCTCATGTCATAGTCTTCTATGTGAATATCTTCACAGACCACCATTGTCTTCAATGTCTTCACACATTTTTAGGGGTCATCTCTCGTTGGTAAACCGAATCAATGAGGGACTACTACCTGTGTTATCACGCAATTCTCACAAACACATTAGTCCCTCAACCAGTTTGTCGTCAATACTCCAAAACCAACTAGGGGTGGCACTAGATGCACTTACAATCTCCCCCTTTTTGGTGATTGATGACAAACTGGTTGAAGTTTTCAACGGGGATAAAAGTATGTGAAATTGTAGGGGTTGAGGTATTGTCTTCATAAGTAGCAAAAGGCTCCCCCTGAAGATGTGCATATAAGTATTTTGCTTTTGAATGCAAATGCACATGGCAGGTTGTACTTGTGGAGATCCTCTTCAACTTAAGAAGACAATTCATCATGCATGAAAAGAGATAACGAAGATAATGACATGCATAATGAAAAATGGGCGATACGTGGAATGACTTACGATGCGGAATTTATCATCGCACATGCGGAATTTATCGTCGCATCACATAGTTGATGTAAAAGGTAGCAGACGACAATCAAGTTTAAGTGTTACAACTCAAAGAACCAAATGTATCAAAAGCGAGTGTTGTAAACACTTGGAAAAAAGTATAGCAACCACCCATAAGGACCTGCTTGAAGACTATCAACTCATATGCTTCTCCCCCTTTTGTCAGTAAGGACCAAAAAGGTTTGAAGACATAGAGCTTCTACTCGTTCCCATGAGGAGTAGGTGAAGGTGCAGGGTCGACGTTGGAGTCCGGTGGTGCAGAAGAACTTGGTGAAGTGTCGATACGCAGCGAAGTTGTAGTAGGTCAAGTAGCATCACCTCTGTTAGCCCCACTGTCTATGACGAGTGGGCCCCATCGTCATTCGACGGTCAACCAATGTGTTATTCTTGACATCATCCACATAATCTTGATGTCACAATTCCATTTCATTAATTTAGATAAATTCAGAAAATGATTAAAACTTTAGAAAAACATAGAAAATAAACCGTAGCTCGAGATGAAAATACTTTGTACATGAAAGGTGCTCGAGCAGCGAGACGCATACAGCCCATTCATCCGCGGACATCCCTAGCATAGCGAACACACAAATTTCCCCTCCGGTTCATCTCGTCCGAAAACGTGAAACACCGCGGATATTTTCCCGGATGTTTTCCTCCTTCGCCGGTATCACCTCCTACTGTGTTAGGGCACACCTGGCACCGTTACTTGTCATGTCATGCATCGTTATGCATCCGTTTGCATTGTATTCATTGTTTCTTCCCCTCTTCTCTCCGGTAGACTACGAGGTAGGCCTATTCTTTGGTGCCTCGATTGACTCTTGTTGAAGACCCTCCTTCTTGCCGAGCAACCGTGCAAGCCCCCCTTGATCACGGATATCACCTATTCTTCTCTCTCTGCTTGCATTAGAGTAGTGTAGCATGTTACTTTGCTTTCCGTTTATCCTATCCCGATGCATAGCCTGTCCTTACTACTACATTGTTGTTACCTTTACCGCAATCCTAAATGCTTAGTATAGGATGCTAGTATTCCATCATTGGCCCTACATTCTTGTCAGTCTACCATGCTATACTATCAGGTTGTGATCACTCAGGAGGTGATCACGGGTATATACTTATATACATAATATATGATACATGTGGTGACTAAAGTCGGGTCGGCTCGTAGAGTACCCGCGAGTGATTCACGGATTGGGACCGAAAGGACGTTTGTCCCGACGGCCCTCTGAGTGGATCTTTGTGGCGGAGTGACAGGGCAGGTTGAGACCACCTAGGAGAGAGGTGGGCCTGGCCCTAGTCGGTGTCCGTGGTTACATCAATTAACATGCTTAACGAGATCTTGGTATTTGATCTAAGTATGGCCACTGGCCTATACGCACTAACCAACTATCTTGAGGAGCGATTATGGGCACTCGGCGTCATGGTATCGCCCGAAGCCTTCTTGACGTCGGCCCGAAGCCTTGCCACGGATTGGACTGGAATGCCTGCTCTTGTATTAGGGAGGCTAGGTCTGCTTCCAGCTGCGTACATAACATGCAGGTGTGCAATGGGCGATGGGCCCAGACCCCTACGCCATAGGATTTAGACCAGCGTGCTGACCTCTCTATTGTGCCTAGGTGGGGCTGTGACGTGTTGATCTTCCGAGGCCGGGCATGACCCAAGAAAGTGTGTCCGGCCAAAGGGGATAGAGTGTGTTGGGTAATGTGGTGCACCCCTGTAGGGAAGTTTATTTATTCGAATAGACATGTCCCTCGGTAAAAGGATGACCCGGAGTTGTACCTTGACTTTATGACAACTAGAACCGGATACTTAATAAAACACACCCTTTCAAGTGCCAGATACAACCCGGTGATCGCTCTCTAACAGGGCGACGAGGAGAGGATCGCCGGGTAGGATTATGCTATGCGATGATACTTGGTGAACTTACCATCTACTCTCTTCTACATCTTGCCAAGTGCGAAGCGTAGTCTTGGCGGGACTAGCTATCCCCTCTTATTACGGCATTGCAGTTCGATCCCACAGATACTACCCATTTCATTGATACCAATGCATATGTAGTGTAGATCCTTGCTTGCGAGTACTTTGGATGAGTACTCACGGTTGCTTTTCTCCCTCTTTCCCCCTTTCCATACTACCTGGTTGTCGCAACCAGATGCTGGAGCCCAGGAGCTTGACGCCACCGTCGATGACGACTCCTACACTGGAGGTACATACTACTACGTGCGGGCACCGGCAGCGACCAGGGAGTAGTTTAGGAGGATCGAGCGGGAGGCACGTGCCTCTTCGATCTGTATCGGTTTGTGCTAGCCATCTTATGGCAACTTGTTTACTTATGTGTGTACTCACATATTGTTGCTTCCTGAAAGGATCGAGAAGAGGTGTCTACGGGGGTGAATAGACTCTAATCAAGAAAAGTTGCAATTTTTAATCTCTTGAGTTGAAGTGGAGTATTAGGACAAGTTTAAACATTCACAATACATATCAAGCAAGCATGCAAGAATACAAAGAGTATATGAGCAGCGGAAAGTAAGGCATGCAAGTTGCAAGAATGTAAAGGGATGGGATTGGAGTGTGCAAACGCAATTTGGAGACACAAAGATTTTTTATCCGTGGTTCCGTTAGGTGGTGCTATCGTACATCCATGTTGATGGAGACTTCAACCCACGAAGGGTAGCAGTTCTTGTGAGTCCACGGAGGGCTCCACCCACGAAGGGTCCACAAAGAAGCAACCTTGTCTATCCCACCATGGTCGCCGCCCACGAAGGACTTGCCTCACTCAGTTATATCTTCACAATGTAGTCGATCTCCTTGACCTTACAAACTCCTTGGTTCAACTCCACAATCTTGTCGGAGGCTCCCAAGTGACACCTAGCCAATCTAGGAGACACCACTCTCCAAGAAGTAACAAATGGTGTGTTGATGGTGAAATCCTTGCTCTTGTGCTTCAAATGATAGTCTCCCCAATACTCAACTCTCTCTCATAGGATTGGATTTGGTAGAAAGAAGATTTGAGTGGAAAGCAACTTGGGGAAGGCTAGAGCTCAAGATTTATGTGGTTGGAATGGAATATCTTGACCTCAACACAAGTGTAGGTGGTTCTCTCTTAGAAAATATGTGTTGGAAGTGTAGGCATGTTCTGGTGGCTCTCTCCACGAATGAAGAGTGGGTGGAGGGGGTATATATAGCCTCCACACAAAATCTAACCGTTACACACAAATCACCAAACTCGGTGGGACCGATTCAGAGAACTCGGTCGGACCGATTTAGTTCAAAATGTGAACGTTAGGATTCTTGGTGGGACCGACTAGATCAACTCAGTGGGACCGATGTGCTAGGGTTAGGGTAAATCCAAAACTCAGTTTGACCGATTACTCAAACTCGGTGGGACCGATTTGGGTAATAAGTGAAACAGAATGTTGGCCAAGCAAACTCGGTGGGGCCGGTTGCAAATCTCGGTGGGACCAAAATTATTGCAATAGACAACAGAGAGTTTGCAAGCCCATCTTGGTGAGACCGAGATTCCATCGGTGAGACAGAACTGATTAGGGTTTCTGGCAGTGGCTATGTCAACTGAACTCGGTGGCTCCGGATATGAAATTTCGGTGGGGCCAAGTTTGACTTTTTGGATTAGGACATATGTGGAAGTGAGAAAGTGGTGGAGGGTTGTGGAGCATATCACTAAGCACTTTGAGCAAGCAAGCCATTAAGCAACACCTCATCCCTTCTTAATAGTATTGGCTTTCCTATGGACTCAATGTGATCTTGGATCACTAAAATAGAAAATGTATAGTCCTAAGCTTTGAGCTTGAGCCAATCCTTTGTCCTTAGCATCTTGAAGGGGTTCCACATCCTCTTGTCCATGCCACTCCATTGTTGAACTTATCTGAAACATACTAGGTAGAAGCATTAGTCCAACAAGAGATATGTTGGCATTAATTACCAAAACCACCCAGGGAGCACTTGTGCTTTCACTACCGCTAACTCGTCTATGATCGAGCTCTTGTATTCGAGCCCTCAGGCCCCTGGCTTGTAATATGATGCTTGTATGACTTATTTTATTTTTAGAGTTGTGTTGTGATATCTTCCCGTGAGTCCTTGATCTTGATCATACATGTTTGCGTGCATGATTAGTGTATGATTGAATCGGGGGTGTCACATGCACATCGCTCTGGGCCAGTAGCTCAGGAGAAACGCTGAGGCCTATGTCGACGACATAGTGGTGAAGTCTCAGGAGGCAGGGACCCTCATCGAGGACCTGGAGGAAACATTTGCCAGCCTGTGCAAGGTGGACCTACAGCTCAACCCGGAGAAATGTGTGTGTGGCGTCCCCTCCGGCAAGCTGTTGGATTTTTTGGTACCACACAGGGGAATCGAGGCAAACCCGGAGAAGGTCAAGGCAATAGAAAGGATGAGTCCCCCGCAGACTCTTAAGGAAATGCAGAAGCTGGCGGGCTGTGTGACCTCGCTGGGGCGCTTCATCTCCAAGCTGGGGGCGCGCCCTCCGTTCGTCAAGTGATGAAGAAGAAGGGGCCGTTCGAGTGGACTCAGGAGGTCGACGCTGCATTTCAAGACCTCAAGAGATACCTCACCTGACCCACTAGTGATGGTGGCTCCATGACCTCTTGAGCCTGGTGCTTTACACAGCCGCCATGCCACACACACTGCTTGGCGTCGCTAGTGGCCGTCCGAGAGGAGCACCAAGCCAGGGACCTGCCACACGACGCCGTACACCATGACAAGACAACGCAACTCCAGGACGATGCTCCTGAGGCTCCAACGCCACTAGCAGAGGACCAGGATCCTCGGGACGACGCTCCTGAGGCCCTGGCTACCCCTGCAAGCGGCCAAGCTCCTGACGACCCCTAGCCTCAGGAGGTACAAGACCCCACTAGTGCTCCTACCTTCGTCGAGCACCCGGTGTACTTCGTCAGCACGTTACTTGCTACGTCTTGAGCTTGCGTTGGTTTTCCCCGAAGAGGAGAGCATGATGCAGCACAGTAGCATAAGTACTTCCCTCAGTTTTTGAGAACCAAGGTATCAATCCAGTAGGAGGCCACACTCAAGTCCCTCGTACCTGCACAAAACGATAGCTACTCGCAACCAACGCGATTAGGGGTTGTCAATCCCTTCACAGTCACTTACGAGAGTGAGATCTGATAGAGATAATATTTTTGGTATTTTTGGTATAAAGATGCAAAGTGAAAAGTAAAAACAAAGCAAGTAATAAAGTGATGGAGGTTGATATGATGAGAATAGACCCCGGGGCCATAGGTTTCACTAGTGGCTTCTCTCAAGAGCATAATTATTCTACGGTGGGTGAACAAATTACTGTTGAGCAATTGACAGAATTGAGCATAGTTATGAGGTTATCTAGGTATGATCATGTATATAGGCATCACGTCCGAGACAAGTAGACCGAAGCGATTACGCATCTACTACTATTACTCCACTCATCGACCGCTATCCAAAGCATGCATCTAGAGTATTAAGTTAAAAGCAGTAGTAGCATGTAAGCAAGAAGACATGATGTAGAGGAATAAATTCATGCAATATGATAAATACCCCATCTTGTTATCCTCGATGGCAACAATACAATCGTGCCTTGCAACCCTTTACATCCTTTGGGTAAGGACACCGCAAGATTGAAGCCAAAGCCATGCACTTCTCCCATTGCAAGAACTACCAATCTAGTTGGCCAAACCAAAGCGGATAATTCAAGAGACTTGCAAAGATAACTCAATCATACATAAAAGAATTCAGAGAAGATTCAAATATTATTCTTAGATAAGCTGGATCATAAACCCACAATTCATCGATCTCAATAAACACACATAAAAAGAAGATTACATCGAATAGATCTCCACGAGAGAGGGGAGAACATTGTATTGAGATCCAAAAGAGAGAAGAAGCCATCTAGCTACTAGCTATGGACAGAAGGTCTGAAATAAACTACTCACACTTCATCGGAGGGGCTATGGTGTCTATGTAGAAGCCCTCCGTGGTGGATGCCCCCTCCCGTGAGCTCGGAGCAGGCCCCAAGATGGGATCTCGTGGATCTGAGGAAGTTGCTTGGCAGTGGAATTAGGTTTTGGCTCCAGTTACGATCGTTTGGGAATGCGTAGGTATATATAGGAGGAAAGATGCGTCGGTGGAGCCGAGGGGCCCACGAGGCAGGGGCGCCCTGAGGCGCCCCCACCTCGTGACCGCCTCTCTGGTTCCTTGGCGTGAGGTCCAAGTCTCACGGATCACGTTCGGAGAGAAAATCACGTTTCCGAAGGTTTCATTCCGTTTGGACTCCGTTTGATATTACATTTCTTGAAATCTTGAAAAAGGCAAAAAGCGACAGAAATTTTGGGCCTCCGGTTAATAGGTTAGTCCCAAAAGTGATATAAAAGTGGAAAATAAAGCCCATTATAGTCCAAAACAGTAGATAAAGTAGCATGGAGCAATCAAAAATTATAGATACGTTCAAGACGTATCAGGCATCCCGAAGCTTAATTCCTTCTCGTCCTCGAGTAGGTAAATGATAAAAAGAGAATTTTTGATGCGGAGTGATACTTTGGCATAATCTCAATGTAATCTTCTTAATCATGGTATGAATATTCAGATCCGAAAGATTCAAGACAAAAGTTCATATTGACATAAAAATAATAATACTTCAAGTATACTAATCAAGGTAATCATGTCTTCTCAAAATAGCATGGCAAAAGAAAGTTCATCCCTACAAAATCATATAGTTAGGCTATGCTTCATTTTCGTCACACAAAGATGTTCCCAACTTCTATACCCCGTTGACAAGCCAAGCAATTGTTTCATACTTAAATAATCTCAAACTTTTTTCAACCTTCACGCAATACATGAGCGTGAGTCATGGATATAGCACTATGGGTGGAATAGAATATGATGATGGGGATTGTGTGGAGAAGACAAAAAGGAGAAAGTCTCATATTGACGAGGATAATCAACGGGCTATGGAGATGCCCATCAATTGATGTCAACATGAGGAGTAGGGATTGCCATGCAACGGATGCACTAGAGCTATGAATGCTCAACAAAAAGAAAACTAGTGGGTGTGCATCCAACTTGCTTGCTCATGAAGACCTAGGGCATTTTGAGGAAGCCCATCATAGGAATATACAAGCCAAGTTCTATAATGAAAAATTCCCACTAGTATAAAAAGACAACTTATGAGACTCAGTATATGAAAAACATGGTGCTACTTTGAAGCACAATATATGAGACTCACTACATGAAGAACAAGGTGCTACTTTGAAGCACAATATATGAGACTCACTACATAAAGAACAAGGCGCTACTTTGAAGCACAAGTGTGGAAAAAGAGATAGTAGCATTGCCCTTTTTATTTATTTATTTTTTGGGCCTTTCTTTTTTCTTTTTGGCCTTTCTCTTTTTTTTGGGCAATGCTCTAATAATGATGATCATCACAATTCTATTGATTACAACATAAGGATTACAACTCGAAAATAGAACAAGGTATGACTCTATATGAATGCCTCCGACGGTGTACCGGGATGGTGCAATGAATCAAGAGTGACATGTATGAAAAATATTGCATGGTGGCTTTGCCACAAATACGATGTCAACTTCATGATCATGCAATGGCAATATGACAAAAGTAAAGTATGTCATGATGATGATGAACGGAACGGTGGAAAGTTGCATGGCAATATATCTCGGAATGGCTATGGAAATGCCATAATAGGTAGGTATGGTGGATGTTTTGTGACGCCCTCGATTCAATCGTACACTAATCATGCACGCAAATGTGTATGATCAAGATCAAGGACTCACGGGAAGATATCACAACACAACTCTACAAATAAAATAAGTCATACAAGCATTATAATACAAGCCAGGGGCCACGAGGGCTCGAATACAAGTGCTCGATCATAGACGAGTCGGTGGAAGCAACAATATCTCGAAAGTACAGACATAGGTTAAACAAGTATGCCTTAAGAAGGCTAGCACAAACTGGGATACTGAGATCGAAAGAGGCGCGGGCCTCCTGCACAGGATCCTCCTAACTACTCACAGTGCGTCGTCGCTGCCTGCACGTAGTAGTAGGCACCTCCGATGTAGTAGTCGCCATCGGCCGGTGGCGTCTGGCTCACGGCTCCATCGATGCGATTGCAGCGATCGAGTATAGATAGGGGGAAAAGGGAAACAAAGCAACCGTGAGTACTCATCCAAAGTACTGTAAAGCAAGGATCTACACTACATATGCATGGATATATGTGTAAAGGGCCATATCGGTGGGTGAGGCAGAATGCGAGAATAAGAGGGGATAGCTAGTCTTATCGAAGACTACGCCACAGTCACTGTCTTGCAACAGTAGAAGAGGACAATCAAGTCCTCAAGTAACATCACATAGCAATAATCCTACACGGCGATCCCTCCTCGTATCCACGAGAGAGCGACCACCGGTTGTATCCGGCACTTGGAAGGGTGTGTTTTATCAATTATCCGGTTCTAGTTGTCATAAGGTCAAGGTACAACTCCAAGTCGTCCTGTTATCAAGATCACGGCTATTGAATAGATTAACTTCCCTGCAGGGTGCACCATCTTACCAAAGACGCTTGATCCCATTTGGCGGACACACTTTCTGGGTCATGCCCGCCGCGGAAGATCAACACGTCGCAGCCCCACCTAGGCACAACAGAGAGGCCAAAGACGCCGGTCTAAACCTAAGCGCACAGGGTCCGGGCCCATCGCCCATAGCACACCAAGACGCTATGCAGGGCGGCCGAAGGCACCTAGCCTAGCAGGCGTTCAGTCCAATCCGGGCGCGCGCCTTCCGTCCCGGCGACGTCTGAAGTGCTTGGCTGATACCACGACGCGGGATACCCATAACTACTCCAGCGTAGATGGTTAGTGCGTATAAGCTCGTAGCCAACTCGGATCAAATACCAAGATCTCGTTAAGCGTGTTAAGTATCCATGAGCGCCGAGCGAGGCAGGCCCACCTCTCTCCTAGGCGGTCTCAACCTGCCCTGCCGCTCATACAAAGATCCATCCAGAGGCCGTCGGGACAAAGGTCCTTTCAGCCCCTAATCCGTGAATCACTCGAGGGTGCTCCACCAGCCGACCCGACTTTAGTCACCACATGTATCATGTATAAGTATAAGTATATACCCGTGATCACCTCCCGAGTGATCACGACCCGATAATATATACGGCAACGGACAAGAATGTAGGGCCACAGATGAAAGTACTAGCATCCTATACTAAGCATATAGGATTGCGGTAAAGGTAACAAATGATAGTAACAAGGACAAAGCTATGCATCAGGATAGGTATAACGTAGAAAGCGGTAACATGCTACACTACTCTAATGCAAGCGTATAGAGAAGAGTAGGCGATATCTGGTGATCAAGGGGGCTTGCCTGGTTGCTCGCAAGAGAGAGGGGTCGTCAACTCCGTAGTCGAACTGGGTAGCAATGTCGGTCTCGTAGTCTACCGGAGAGAAGATGGTGAAGAAACAATGAATACCATGTAAACAGATGCATATCGATGCATGACATGACAAATGTAACGATGCTAGGCGTGCCCTAACGTGGTATGAGGTGGTACTGGTTAAGAAACATCCGGAAAAGTATTCGGTGTTTCTATTTTGACGGAAGGAGCCGAGGAGGAAAGTTGCAGGTTTGATAGGTTAGGGGTGTGCGGCGGACGAGCAGACTGCGTATCCGGATTCGCCTAAATGCCGATTACGAGCAACTTTCATGTTGAAAATATTTTAATCCGGGTTACGGATTAAAAGATATGATTTTCTAAAGATTTTATTAATTTCTGGAATTTAATTAATTAATTAATTAATTCGAAAAATGGATTTATGACGTCAGCATGATGTCATGCTGACGTCAGCGGTCAACAGGGTTGACTTGGTCAACCTGACATGTGGGTCCCGTTTGTCATAGTCACAGTTTAACTAAACATAATTAATTAGTTAATTAATTATTAGGTTATCTAATCAGAGTTAATCAGGTTAATTTAACATATCTAATTAAGTTAATTAATTTTTAAATTAATTAATTATTAATTGTCTTTAGTCATTTGATATTCCTTTTTTTTTGTTCTATGTATGGACCCACTAGTCATACTCACGGGGGGTTAGCCCTTAAACTAATCTCTGGGGGGTTATCCCCACTAATCAACAGGTGGGCTCACAGCATTAGCAAGGCGCCTGCCGGGCCTAATTTTAGCATGGCGGGCAGAGCCTGGGCGCCGGATCGAAGCGCCGACCGGGGGGTCATGATTAAGCGGCGACAATGGAAGCCAACGGTATGGTGGAGCGACCGGGATGTGGTTAGCCACATCGAGGCGGAGAAGTGAGAGGAGGAGGAGACGGGGCTCACGGGGAGGAATGTATGAGCTTCGAGGAGGTGTTGGGGGCGGTCCGGCGACGGAGAGGCGGGGCGGGCAGTCCGGCGAACGGCGCGGTGGCTCGGCGGGGTCGTGTCAGAGACGGCAGATTTCGCAGACGGCAGACGAGGTGACGGGTCGGGTAGCGACAACAGAGGCGAGGTGACTGGTCGGCAGCGACGGGCGTGGGCAGCTTTGGGGTGGCCGGAGTCCGCGGGCGGCAGCAGGCGAACGGCGCCGGTGAGCGGGTGAAGAAGAGGTCGAGGACGGGAGCCGGGTTGAGGAGGCGGGCGCTGGCGACGGGCGGGCCACGGGCGGTGTCGGCTGGGAGGGTCGGGCCCTCCGCCCCGATCCGGACGGGAAGGGGAGAGAGGCGGCGGGTCTGGGCGAGGGGAGGATGTGGGCACGGACGCCGAGGGAGGGGGCTGGCCACAAGGGCGGGCGGATCGGGCGACGGGACGGGCGTTGCCGGGCCCGATCCCGATTGGATCGGGGGGGGGGAGGGGGGGAAAGCGCGTGGGGGGGGGAAGTGGGGAGGCTCCACTAGGGTTTCGGGAGGGAGTGGGTTAGTAGGCAGAGGTGGGCCGGTCTGGGGTTTGGCCTAGCTAGCAGTTGGGCCGAGTGGCCCAAGGGGGGGGGTTTATTTCTTTCTTTTTACCTTTTCATATTTTTATTTTTTTGGTTTTAATTTAGTTACACATTAATTTTAATTTTAGAAAAATATATCTATAGCCCCTAAAATAATGTTTCAGAACAATCCACTACTATAAAAAGTTTTACCATGATAAAAATAGTCTAGTATTTTATAAAATACCAAAGTCGTTTAAATAGTTGTTTTGCTATTGTTTAAATCATTTTAGTGCTTTAATTCTTTCTACAAAAATGTGGTTCCTCCACCATTTGGACTTAGGATTTATTTGTCCCATTTTGAACATTTTAGTTTTAACGTTTGAAAAATTTACCGTTTGACTCGATTTTGAATTTGAATTTGAATCGGTTTGAACTAACATAAGGTTTAACAACAGTAACCGAGGTGACGTGGCATCATTAGTAGAGGGTTACTGTAGCTTAATTATCCGGGCGTCACAATTCTCCTCCACTACAAGAAATCTCGTCCCGTGATTTAAGAGGGGAAGTGAGGGGAAGGGATTTGGCTACGAAATTCTAACGAGCGTCCTGAATCTTGGTTGCTCTTCTCGAAGAGGTTGATCCATTGCATTGATGTCTTCATTTCTCTGCTTCAGATCATCAAGATGAAGTTGTCGCCCTCCCTTCGGGAACTCCATGCCATTACGTAAAAATAAGGGGTATTAGGGAGAACGAACCTCTACCAGTTGACTATCCGTCGATATCATCGAGGAAGGTGGCGAAAGTAACTCTCGAGTTGAAACTTAAGGAAATATCGAGAGCAAAGTAATGAGGTTTCATGGGAAGTTTAGCAAGCGAGGCAACCGTTCGATGCACAAACAGGCGTGAAAGGGGCTCAAAGCAATCGGGAATAAGTATTGCGTCCGACAACAGATTTGATGATCCCTCGGAAGATGGCTCATGAATTACATACGAGGTCACTCACGAGGAACAACCTTGGGAACAGGGGTGTAGGAGAGTCAGGTTTCGATCCTGTGGAACTGTGGGTTATGGGCCCACCATGTGGGTTAAGAGCGGAAGAAGCGGTAACGTCTTGCACGATCATGTAAGCAAGGCATGTCGAGGAGGATAGTCCATCGATTACGTCGGTAACAACGTCGGTACCAAGGGCGAGGGACGAAGAGAACCATTTTCCTGCTCATTAAACGAGGCAGACCAATAGGCAAAGTTCTCATCCATCAGTGGTTACCGGAATGTCATCAACAATAGAAACAGGGTCTTACTGACACGGTTTGTACACCAAGGTGTTTTACATATAGATCACAAGAAGGGTCAAGCAAACCAATGGAAAGGAAAATGAGATTCTCGGATTAAACAGAACAATGGAAAGGAAAAGGTGTTTAAACACATATTTCAGGGGTATATCCTTCCCAAGGTTAATCACAGCATGATATCCATGACAGGATATAATGTAGAAAACTCTTTAGGTAGGGGAGAGAATTTTCATGACATTACCCATACATCGGTGTTTGGATAATTGAGCAAGAAACATTTAACTTTGGTCTTCTATTTTTCTTGTTGATAATTGGAGTACCATTGACATGCTTCTAGATAGCATTGACATGGTCTTCAGGTGAAGATCAGACTTTGGAAACACGAAGGATCCATCAGGAATAACTTGTAGAATAAGTCTTACAATTTCCTCATGGATGAATGGATAACCTTGCTGAAAAGGAATCTATAATGATAGGTCCTCCAGCCGGGGGGGGGGTGCTAGGCATGACATCATGCTACCGGGTCATCAAAGGATCAACATCATAACTCTTGGAAAATTGTCCCCACCATCATATCTGACCGAGATCCAGATCCGATTGGTGTTAGGATACCTCAGACTTAGGATACCTGAGAAGAAAAGGTGCAACGCAAATTGACGAGATGACATTGTAAGATTCTCGGGGGAAAGGAACTATGAAGTGATTTCCGCTAACAAGAGTCCATCATTAACCCAAGGAGAGGACAAGGAGGTGTCTGGTGAACTGAACGGCAATTCACCGAGATTCCCAAAAGATGGATTTCCACAATTAAGTGAACAAGGAGATAACATTTGTCAGATCAAATGATATAATGGGACATGCTCGAGGAAGACATACATAATTAAACATTGGTTGAGCGGTGCACCAAATATGGGTTGGGTTGCACGGCCAATGTTAGAATGGTGATTCAATTATCGAAAGACTTAGAATGAACTATTGCCCATTCACTTAAAAGCAATAGGGTTGCTAGAAGTTTTGAAATCACACGTCATAGCTCAATTGTCGGTAATCCGGTTGAAAACAATACGGGGGCCAAGGAATGAACGAAGATGGCAAGAAGTATTATGATATCAAGAATTCTTAAGAGGTGGTGAAATTCTCACCACATCCTTGACAAAAGGAGATGGTAATACTTCGAGGTAAGGAAGACTCAAGCTGCTTTGGGTAGCAGGGATCTCAAGGTTTACACAAAACACGAACAAGTTGTGTTGAGCGGAAGGCAATAAGGTGGTCGATGAGAAGGATGGTATTACCCATCATGAATTCAATTGAATTCTGGAAGAGCTCATAAGGTTGATGATGATCACGACACAATTGTCGAGAGATTTCATGCGAGATGTAGTCAATCGGCGACGACATCAAGTCAAAGGAATGATGAAGCAAGAGGTTATTGGAACCACGATTCTGACACAAACTCGAACTCAAGCTTGTTGTTTAAGGTGAAAGGGTATGACGAGGAAAATCGGCGTAAAGCTTAGCTATAAATCGCAAATTGGTGCTTTCACGAGAATAAGGACCAGGTATACAGTTAGAATCATCACGACAATGATATAGCCAAACAGGCTAGGAATGGCGTGATCGGATACAAACTTCGTACTTATAGAAGCTTCTTGAAGAGTTGTTGAACCGTAGTGCGGACTTGGTTCGATTATCGGTGTCCTTGAGTGTTTAATAACTTCGAGCCCGTGAAAATTTGAATCGGTGGGAAGGTAGCACTTGATGAAGAACTCATAAGAAGTTATGCGGTTCCATGATAATCTCGAGATACCGGGGGTAATACTCGATGACGGATCAAAGTAGAGGTTGGACCGGGTATTGCTCTCTGAAGACAAGTGCTAAAACTTGCACGAGAAATGGTATTTAAAAGAGAAGATGGTCGGAACCACGATTTCAAAAGGCGGATCCACGATATAAGATGAACTTATACCAAAGGAATAATTATTTAAGAGAAGCTTTAATGATAAGATCTACATCGTGTCCATGGGCATGAACGCATAAGGTTCAAGGTCGACTCCACTTCTCCAATGCATACCCTTTCATTCACTTCGCTTTCGATGAAGTTATAGCGTTGAAATTTTATCTGGCAAAATACCAGAAGAGTATGACTCGTGAAAACTTTCAAGTTCACACATATTAAGGAGGGCATAGGTTCAACCCATCAAGGCATCTTAGGAACGTATACCATCAACTTCAGGGGT
This sequence comes from Aegilops bicornis, assembly GCA_021605145.1. NCBI lineage: Eukaryota > Viridiplantae > Streptophyta > Magnoliopsida > Poales > Poaceae > Aegilops > Aegilops bicornis. Next base: position 261,922,900 of record CM038674.1, on the reverse strand, counting down.
AAATAACTCAAGCTCGGAGGTAGAGCATGGTTGACAAAGCAGAGGATACAATTTACCAAAGGCATTATGTATCGTGGAAGGTCTCACAAAGTTATTGAATATGAAGGATCTTGTGGATAAAATCCAACAATGGACACGATGGCCCACAAGGTGCAGCGTGAGCATCGATTACTTAACTAGAGGAAGAAGAATGCAAGGAGATCAGATTATAGAAACAACTGACTAACTCAATTGTCAAATGCAAAGGAATTATGATTTCCAAATCAAGGGATCGAAGCAATGCTCGATTAGGGGTGGATAAGTTGAATAGCCTTAGGGTACAATCAAAGACAATTGGATTGGTAGAGAACCAATTCTAGTTAAAAGAATGGCAGCTCGGTAGGAAAAGTAATTTATAAGGATCAATGATGATTGCGTGTATTCATGAAACATATTGACTCAACAGACTCAAAATGATAATGACAAGGAATGTCAATATGACTACGAGACTTATGGGATTAACCATAATGCAAGCAAGCAAAAATTTCAAGAGCCAAAGGCCCCAAAGGATTTTCGGAAGATCGAATATTATTTTGAAGACTTTTGTGAAACACATGAACAACTAGGGATGAGCGGATACCCGACAAGTGCGAGGATTTATTTGAAGGGGTATTCATGTGGCAAGAACTGCTAGGCAGTAGGCACAAAGTATTCTCGGAACAATAGAGAAAACTTGGGTATCTTGTAATAACAAGATCAATGGGGGATGATCGTATGAATGGCAAGTGTAAGTAGTTATCCATACGGATTTATCGGTGGTCAGGAATAGCAAAAGTGATGGGCACAAAGTCTCGAGAGAATATCAAAGGGTATCTCCGAAATCTTCTGGTGCAGTCGGTGATCATCTGGACTGAAGGGCCTCTCTGGGAGAAAGTATTTTCGAGAACCTAAAGTTAGATTTTAGTAAAAATCGTTTAACCCGAGTAGAAGAGAGTTCAGAATCCCAGAGGAAAGGTCGAGGAGTAAAAGATCCTACTACCACCCAATGGCGATGGGTGCCCGTAAGGCACACAGCCATGTTAGTAAAAGTTTTGCAATGACTAGACTCGACTTCGGCCAAGGAGTGTGGAAGGGGGATTCCTACAGGCGATGGCTCGATACCAACTTGTGACGCCCTCGATTCAATCGTACACTAATCATGCACGCAAATGTACGATCAAGATCAAGGACTCACGGGAAGATATCACAATGTAACTCTACAAATAAAATAAGTCATACAAGCATTATAATACAAGCCAGGGGCCTCGAGGGCTCGAATACAAGTGCTCGATCATAGGCGAAGTGTTGAAGCAACAATATCTCGAAAGTCTGGACATAGGTTAAACAAGTATGCCTTAAGAAGGCTAGCACAAATCGGGATCTGAGATCGAAAGAGGCGCAGGCCTCCCCGCCTGGGATCCTCCTAACTACTCCTCGGTCGCCGCCGCCGGGCTGCACGTAGTAGTAGGCACCTCCAGTGTAGTAGTCGTCATCGACGGTGGCGTCTGGCTCCTGGGCTCCATCGTCTGATTGCAGCGATCGAGTATAGATAGGGGGAAAAAGGGGGAAACAATGCAACCGTGAGTACTCATCCAAAGTACTCGCAAGCAAGGAGCTACACTACATATGCATGGATATATGTGTAAAGGGCCATATCAGTGGACTGAGCTGCAGAATGCCAGAATAAGAGGGGGATAGCTAGTCTTATCGAAGACTACGCTTCTGGTCACCTGTCTTGCAACAGGTAGAAGAGGACAATCTGAAGTCCTCCAAGTAACATCACATAGCAATAATCCTACCCGGCGATGCCCTCCTCGTATCCCCCGAGAGAGAGCGACCACCGGTTGTATCGGCACTTGGAAGGGTGTGTTTTATCAAGTATCCGGTTCTAGTTGTCATAAGGTCAAGGTACAACTCCAAGTCGTCTGTTACCGAAGATCACGGCTATTCGAATAGATTAACTTCCCTGCAGGGTGCACCATCTTACCCAAAGACGCTTGATCCCATTTGGTCGGACACACTTTCACCGGGTCATGCCCGACCGCTGGAAGATCAACACGCCGCAGCCCCACCTAGGCACAACAGAGGCCCGACGCGGTCTAAACCTAAGCGCCACAGGGTCCGGGGCCCATCGCCCATAGCACACACCTTCTGCGTAGGGTGGCGGAAGCAGACCTAGCCTAGCAGGCGTTCGATCAATCCGGCGCCGCCCGTCACGACGTCTGGCAAGTGCTTGGTGATACCACGACGCCGGGATACCCATAACTACTCCGCGTAGATGGTTAGTGCGTATAAGCTCAGTAGCCAACTCAGATCAAATACCAAGATCTCGTTAAGCGTGTTAAGTATCCGCGAACGCCCGAACAGGCCAGGCCCACCTCTCTCCTAGGCGTGCTCAACCTGCCATGTCGCTCCCCCACAAAGATCCATCCAGAGGGCCGTCGGGACAAAGGTCCTTAAAGCCCCCAATCCGTGAATCACTGCTGGGTGCTCCACCTGACCCGACTTTAGTCACCACATGTATCATGTATAAGTATAAGTATATACCGTGATCACCTCCCGAGTGATCACGGCCCGATAGTATAGCAGCAGACGGACAAGAATGTAGGGCCACAGATGAAAGTACTAGCATCCTATACTAAGCATATAGGATTGCGGTAAGGTAACAACTTGATAGTAACAAGGACAGGCTATGCATCGGGATAGGTATAATGTAGCGATAACATGCTACACTACTCTAATGCAAGCGGTATAGAGAAGAGTAGGCGATATCACAGTGATCAAGGGGCCTTGCACAGTTGCTCGGCAAGAGAGAGGGGTCGCCAACTCCGTAGTCAAACCGGGCAAAGAAGTGTCGGTCTCGTAGTCTACCGGAGAAGAGGGAAGAAACAATGAATACCATGTAAGCAGATGCATATCGATGCATGACATGACAAGTAACGATGCTAGGCGTGCCCTAGCGTGGTATGAGGTGGTACCGGTTAAGGGAAACATCCGGAAAGTATTCCGGTGTTTCGTGTTTTCGAGCAGGAAGCCGGGAGGAGGAAAGTTGCAGGTTTGATAGGTTAGGGTGTGCGGCGGACGAGCGGATTGCGTATCCGGATTCGTCTCGTGCGTTCTGAGCAACTTTCATGTTGAAAATATTTTAATCAGATTCTGGATTAAAAGATATGATTTTCTAAAAGATTTTATTAATTTCTGGAATTTAATTAATTAATTAATTAATTCAAAAATGGATTTATGACGTCAAGATGATGTCATGCCGACGTCAAGATCAACAGGTTGACTTGGTCAACTCGACATGTGGGTCCCGTTTGTCATAGTCACAGTTTAACTAAACATAATTAATTAGTTAATTAATTATTAGGTTATCTAATCGAGTTAATCGAAGTTAATTTAACATATCTAATTAAGTTAATTAATTTTAAATTAATTAATTATTAATTGTCTTTAGTCATTTGATATTCCTTTTTTTTGTTCTAACAGGGCGGACCCACTAGTCATACTCACTGTGGGGTTAGCCCTTAAACTAATCTGTGGGGGGTTATCCCCACTAATCCAACAGGGTCGGCCTGTGATAGCAGGCGTGGCGCCTGGCCGGGCTGACTTAGCATGGCGGGCAGAGCCCTGGGCGCCGGATCGGGCGCCGACTGCCTGGGGCATGATTGGCGGCGGCGAGCGAGCGGCAGGGCGGGTGAGCGCACCGGGATGTGGTGGCCACATCGAGGCAAAGGGGGGGGTGAGAGGAGGACAGACGGGGCTCACGGGGAGGGTCGCGTGCGAGCTCGAGGAGGTGTTAGGCGGTCCTGACGGAGGAGAGGCGGGCGGGCAGTCCGTGAGCAGCGAGGGTGGCTCGTGGGTCGAGTCGAGACGGCAGACGGCAGCGAGGCAGAGGTGACGGGTCGGGTAAGCGACAGCGTGGGCGAGGTGACTCGAGACGGACGGCGTGGCAACTTTGGGTGGCCGGAGTGGCGAGGCTAACAGGCGTCGGTGTGAGCGGGTGAAGAAGAGGTCGAGGGCGGGGAGCCGGGTTGAGGAGGAGGGCGCCGGCTGACGGGCGGGCAGCGCCGGGCGTGTCGGCTGGGGGGTGGGGCCCTCCGCCTCGATCCGGACGGGGAAGGGAGAGCGTCTGCAAGGGTCGCAGTGAGGGGAGGCTGTGGCACTGTGAGCGAGGGTCATCGCCAAGTGGCGGGATCAATGACAGGGCCGACGGGCGTCGGGTTCGGCCCGATCCCGATTGGATCGGGGAGGAAAGCGTGGGGGAGTGGGAGGCTCCGCTAGGGTTTCGGGAGGAGTGGGTTAGTGGCAGAGGTGGGCGGCTGGGGTTTAGCCTAGCTAGCAGTTGGGCCGAGTGGCCTGTGGGGGTTGTTTTATTTCTTTCTTTTACCTTTTCATATTTTTATTTTTTGGTTTTAATTTAGTTACACATTAATTTTAATTTTAGAAAATATATCTATAGCCCCTAAAATAATGTTTAGAACAATCCACTACTATAAAAAGTTTTACCATGATAAAAATAGTCTAGTATTTTATAAAATACCAAAGTCGTTTAAATAGTTGTTTTGCTATTGTTTAAATCATTTTAGTGCTTTAATTCTTTCTACAAAATGTGGTTCCTCCACCATTTGGACTTAGGATTTATTTGTCCCATTTTGAACATTTTAGTTTTAACGTTTGAAAAATTTACCGTTTGACTCGATTTTGAATTTGAATTTGAATCGGTTTCGAACTAACGCAAGATTTAACAACAGTAACCGAGGTGACGTGGCATCATTAGTAGAGGGTTACTGTAGCTTAATTATCCGGGCGTCACAATTCTCCTCCACTACAAGAAATCTCGTCCCGAGATTTAAGAGGGGAAGTGAGGGAAGGGATTTGGCTACGAAATTGGTAGGAAAAGACCATCGTCATCGTCCCCGACCGCCACTCATAAGGATGCACAAGCCAGGTACACTTCATGTTTCAAATTTGTTACACAACTTTAACCATACGTGCATGCTACGGATTTGCTAACTTCAACACAAGCATTTCTCAAATTCACAACTATTCAACTAGCACGACTTTTGATATTATCACCTCCATATCTCAAAACAATTATCAAGCATCAAACTTATCTTAGTATTCAACGCACTCAAAAGAAAGTTTCACATATCTTGAATACCAAGTATATAACATTAAGCAAATTACCATGCTATTAACGACTCTCAAAATAACCTAAGTGAAGCATGAGAGATCAAGTTTCTTTAAAACAAATCCACCACCGTGCTCTAAAAGATCTAAGTGAAGCACTAGAGCAAAATTATCAAGCTCAAAAGATATAAGTGAAGCACATAGAGCAAAACTATCAAGCTCAAAAGATATAACTGAAGCACATAGAGTATTCTATAAAATTTCAATTCATATATGGCTCTCTCAAAAGGTGTGTACATCAAGGATGATTGTGGTAAACTAACAAGCAAAGACACAAATAATACAAGACGCTCCAAGCAAAACACTTATCATGCGGTGAATAAAAATATAGCTCCAAGTAAATTACCGATGGAAGTGGGCCGAAAGAGGGGATGCCTTCCGGGCATCCCCAAGCTTTGACTTTTTGGTGTCCTTGGATTATCTTGGGGGTGCCATGGGCATACCCAAGCTTAGGCTCTTGCCACTCCTTGTTCCATAATCCATCAAAAAGAATTCACCAAAAACTTGAAAACTTCACAACACAAAACTCAATAGAAATCTCGTGAGCTCCGTTAGAGAAAGAAAACAAAAGACTACTTTAAGGTACTGTAATGAACTCATTCTTTATTTATTTTGGTGTTAAACCTACTGTATTCCAACTTCTCTATGGATCATAAACTATTTTACTAGCCATAGATTCATCAAAATAAGCAAACAACACATCGAAAACAGAATCTGTCAAAAACAGAACAGTCTATAGTAATCTGTAACTAACGCAAACTTCTGGAACTCAAAAAATTCTACCAAAATTAGAAGACCTGGAAAATTTGTTTATTGATCAGAAGCAATTGTATTCAATATTTTATCACGTTCTGGTGATTTTTAACAATTCGGGCACTGAGCGCAAAGATTCTGGAAATTACAGCAAGATCAAATAACTATCACCCAAGAAGATCCAATAGGTTTAACTTGGCACAAACACTAATTAAAAGATAAAACCACATATAAACAGGGGCTAGATGGATTATTTATTCCTAAACAGAAGTAGAAACAAAAAACTAAAAATAAAATTGGGTTGCCTCCCAACAAGCGCTATCGCTTAACGCCCTAGCTAGGCATAAAAGCGAGGATAGATCTAGGTATTGCCATCTTTGGTAGGAAATCCATAAGTGGCTCTCATGATAGATTCATATGGTAATTTTATTTTCTTTCTAGGAAAGTGTTCCATGCATTTCTTTAAGGGAAATTGGAATCTAATATTTCCTTCCTTCATATCAATAATTGCACCAATCGTTCTAAGGAAAGGTCTACCAAGAATAATAGGACATGAAGGATTGCAATCTATATCAAGAACGATAAAATCTACGGGCACATAATTCCTATTTGCAACAATAAGAACATCATTAATTCTTCCCATAGGCTTTTTAATAGTTGAATCCGCAAGATGCAAGTTTAGAGAGCAATCATCAAAGTCACGGAAATCTAGCAAATCACACAAAGTTTTGGGAATAGTGGAGACACTAGCACCCAAATCACATAAGGCATGAAACTCATAATCTTTAATTTTAATTTTGATAGTAGGTTCCCATTCATCATAGAGTTTCCTAGGGATAGAAACTTTCAACTCAAGCTTTTCTTCATAAGATTGCATCATGGCATCAACAATGTGTTCGGTAAAGGCCTTATTTTGACTATAAGCATGAGGAGAATTTAGCACGGTTTGCAACAAGGAAATACAATCAATTAAAGAGCAAATTTCATAATTAAATTCCTTGACATCCAATATAGTGGGTTAGCAACATCTAGATTTTTATTTCTTTCAATCCCACTTTTATCAATTTCATCATCAAGATCAAAAAACTCCGAATTCTTAGAACGCCTTCTAGGTAAAGGAAGATCATATTCAGTTTCATCAAGATTCATATTGCAAAATAAAGATTTAATAGGGGACACATCAATGACTTTTAGATCTTCATCTTGATTATCATAGGAATTAGAAGAACACGCTTTAATAAAGGCATCTTTGGAAGCACGCATCCTAGCGGTTCTTTCTTTGCACTCATCAACGGAAATTCTCATAGCTTTGAGAGACTCATTGATATCATGCTTAGGAGGAATAGATCTAAGCTTTAAAGAATCAACCTCGAGAGAAATTCTATCAACGTTCCTAGCCAAATCATCAACTTTAAGCAATTTCTCTTCAAGCAAAGTATTAAAATTCTTTTGTGAATTCATAAACTCTTTAACACTACTCTCAAATTCAGAGGGCATCTTATTAAAATTTCCATAAGAGTTGTTGTAGAAATTTCCATAATTATTAGAAGGATTACAAGGATAAGGCCTAGGATTAAAATTCCCTCTATCTGGCGTTGTTACCAAAATTATTCCTACCAACAAAATTCACATCCATAGATTCACTATTATTCTCAATCAAAGTAGACAAAGGCATATCATTAGGATCAGAAGAAACACTCTTAGCAAATAATTTCATAAGTTCATCCATCTTTCCACTCAAAACATTGATTTCTTCTATAGCATGCACTTTTTATTAGTAGATCTTCAAGATGCCATTGAGAATAATTAACCATAATATTATCTAGGAGTTAGTAGCATCTCGTAAAGTGATTTCCATAAAAGCGCCTCCCGCGGCCGAATCTAAAAGATTTCTAGAAGCAAAATTCAATCCAGCATAAAAATTTTGTATAATCATCCATAAGTTCTAACCATGAGTAGGACAATTACGTATCATTAATTTCAATCTCTCCCAAGCTTGTGCAACATGTTCATGATCAAGTTGCTTAAAATTCATAATATCGTTCCTAAGGGAGATAATCTTAGCGGGAGGAAAATACTCAGAGATAAAAGCATCTTTGCACTTGTTCCAAGAATCAATACTATTTTTAGGCAAAGATGAAAACCACGCTTTAGCACGATCTCTGCGAAAAAGGAAATAGCTTCAACTTAACGACATCATTATCGACATCTTTTCTCTTTTGCATATCACATAAATCAACGAAGCTATTAGGATGAGTAGCGGCATCTTCACTAGGAAGGCCGTGAATTGATCTTTCATAACAAGATTCAACAAAGCAATATTGATTTCACAAGATTCAAGATTGGCAAGAGGAGCAATCGGAGTGCTAAGGAAATCATTATTATTGGTATTGGTGAAGTCACACAATTTGGTAGCATCTTGAGCCATCGCGACAAACAAGCAATCCAACACACAAGCAGACAAAAGGCAAAGGGAAAAAGAGGAGGAGCTTGGGAAAGAGAGGGCGAATAAAACGGCAAGGGTGAAGTGGGGGAGAGGAAAATGAGAGGCAAATGGAAAATAATGTAATGCGAGAGATAGGGATTGTGATGGGTACTTGGTATGTTGACTTTTGCGTAGACTCCCAAGAACGGGCAGTAAATCCTTCTTACTACGCCTTGAGCTTGCGTTGGTTTTCCCCGAAGAGGAGAGGATGATGCAAAGACAAGATGGCGTAAGTATTTCCCTCAGTTTTGAGAACCAAGGTATCAATCCAAAGAGGAGGCCACGCTCAAGTCCCTCAGACCGCACAAAGCGATAGCTACTACGCAACCAACGCGATTAGGGGTTGTCAATCCCTTCACGGTCACTTACGAGTGAGATCTGATAGAGATAATATTTTTGGTATTTTTGGTATAAAGATGCAAAGTGAAAAGTAAAAGCAAAGTAAAAACAAAGCAAGTAATAAAGTGATGGTGGTTGATATGATGAGAATAGACCCGGGGGCCATAGGTTTCACTAGTGGCTTCTCTCAAGAGCATAATTATTCTACGGTGGGTGAACAAATTACTGTTGAGCAATTGGCGAATTGAGCATAGTTATGAGGTTATCTAGGTATGATCATGTATATAGGCATCACGTGCGAGACAAGTAGACCGAAGCGATTACGCATCTACTACTATTACTCCACTCATCGACGGCTATCCAAAGCATGCATCCGGAGTATTAAGTTAAAACAGAATAACGCTTAAGCAAGATGACATGATGTAGAGGAATAAATTCATGCAATATGATAAATACCCCATCTTGTTATCCTCGATGGCAACAATACAATACGTGCCTTGCAACCCTTTCACATCCTTTGGGTAAGGACACCGCAAGATTGAACCCAAAGCCATGCACTTCTCCCATTGCAAGAACTACCAATCTAGTTGGGCAAACCAAACGGATATTTCGAAGAGACTTGCAAAGATAACTCAATCATACATAAAAGAATTCAGAGAAGATTCAAATATTATTCGTAGATAAGCTGGATCATAAACCCACAATTCATCGATCTCAACAAACACACCGCAAAAAGAATATTACATCGAATAGATCTCCACGAGAGAGGGGGAGAACATTGTATTGAGATCCAAAAGAGAAGAAGCCATCTAGCTACTAGCTATGGACCCGAAGGTCTGAAGTAAACTACTCACACTTCATCGGAGGGGCTATGGTGTTGATGTAGAAGCCCTCCGTGGTGGATTCCCCCTCCGGCGGAGCTCCGGAACCTGCCCCAAGATGGGATCTCATAGATACAGGAAGTTGCGGCAGTGGAATTAGGTTTTTGGCTCCAGTTCTGATCGTTTGGGGGTACGTAGGTATATATAGGAGGAAAGGGTACGTCGGTGGAGCCGAGGGCCCACGAGGCAGGGGCGCGCCTAGGGGGGCGCCTCACCTCGTGACCGCTTCTCTGGTTCCTTGGCGAGGGGTCCAAGTCTCTGGATCACGTTCGGTGAGAAAATCACGTTTAGAAGGTTTCATTCCGTTTGGACTCCGTTTGATATTCTGTTTCTTCGAAATACTTTTTTTAAGAGCCAGCAAAACGCTGGGGTTTCATTGATTAAGCAGGGAGCAGATGACAAAATGACAAAGGCGGTGATCCGTGGATCAAGGAGGTAAACAGAAGAACAGAGAAAAACTAGGTTCCTGAAGCACCCTGATGAACAGCTGCTATCTCATGGAGGGTCCCCGAAGGGGCTCAGAATGTTTTTGAAACCGCCTTGTTACCAGAGCGAGAGTTTGCTCCTGATGCTAGCGATCACAGCTTGCACCGAAGCCTCGTGCTTTTCGAAGACGCGGTTGTTCCGTTCTTGCCAAATTTTCCAGAGCACCAGCATGATCAGAGACTTGGCTCCTTTCGCATGTGCAGGCTCTGTTGCAGATATCATGGCTTCGACCCTTTCCAGGGAGCTGCAGTCGTTTGGCCGGCATGCTTCGACGAGGCCCTGACAGTGCTGCCAAGAAGACACACCAGACCATACAGCCTTTGAGGATGGGCAGCTCCAGAAGAGATGCGCCGAGGTTTCCAGGTTTCTGAGGCAGAGCTGGCAAAAGTAGGAGTTTGGCCAGCCTCTACGCTGCAGCCTATCATTGCACCACAAGCAGTTGAGGTGTAGGAGCCATGCAAACATTTTGAGCTTTGCCGGAGCCCGGGTGCTCCAAATCATGGCCTGGAACATGGTCGTCGTCGATCCCAGGAATTGCAGGGCGTAGGCCGATCGTGAGCTGTACTGACCTGAGCCCTCCAGGTTCCATCTGATCTGGTCCTGATCTTCAGTCTGGAGGTTCAGCTGTTGGCTCTGAATGAGACGATGAAGGTCGCGCCCAAGACGCCGGATGTTTTCGGCCCCACCCTCTCGGGGCCTCGCCGCGCCCCGGAGCACTTCAGCTGCCACACCCTGTCGCGCGCCGACACGATCGCCCTGCAGCTGGGAGCGGTGACCCAGCAGGTTCAGTTGCTCGAGATCGACGGGAGCAGGGAGGCCCCGCGGCGCCTCTTCTCCGACAAGCCTGCCCCGCTGCTCGGCTCGGCCCCGTCCAAGCGCAACTCTGCCCCGCCAAAATCAAGAGCCATTTCGGTGCCCCCCCCCCACGTCAAAGCGCGCACCAAGCCGCCCAGAACTGCAAGGTGCCCGTGGCGCAGTGCGGCTCGCTGCGCCTGGTGCAAGGCCTTGGCCTGCTGAGTCCAAAGGAGACGATGACGAAGAAGGCGGGGGAAGCTCTCATCCGCGCGTTCAACGAGCCCCTCTCCGACGATGATATTGCCATCATCTCCAAGCTCACCAACATGGACAAGGGTGCCCTTCTCATCGCGGCGGGCCTCGCTGGTCCTGATGAAGTTGCCGAGGAGGCCGCGGTGTGATCATGTTAGCAAGATCATGTCTCTGTAGATCTAGGATTAGTAGTAGTTTCCGGCGATGGCCAGCCCTGGGCCGGCTTGAGTTAGGTGGCATTTCCTTCTGTTGTAGCTGTGGTTGGCTGTGGACAGTGTCGCGCCGTCGTAGTTTTAGGGCTATTGGTGGTCGGCGGCGACCCCCGGAGTGGTGGCGAGTGTACCTGTACTCTGCTTTGTTTAGTTTGATTAGTCGTCGGAGATCCTTCGTGTTTACCCATGGATGACGACCAATCAACCCCCCCCCCCCCGATCCTGTGCTGGAACATGCGCGGCCTAAACTCTCCAGCAAAGCGAGAGGCAGTGCGAGAGGTAGTTGAAGAACACCGCACCGCCGTCTTATGCCTCCAGGAAACCAAAATTGATGCCTGGACGCCTGCGCTGGTGCGCGACATCGGCGGCAGCTCGCTGCAGGGCTGTGTGGTCCTACCGGCCATCGGCACCAGAGGCGGAGCAGCCATCCTCTAGAACAAGGATGTAGTCACCGTCGACTCCCACGCCATCGGGCAATTTGCGCTCACGGCCAAGGTGACGCTCGTCGCCTCTGCCACGTCCTTCTGGCTCACCACCGTCTACGGCCCGGCTGAAGACGCGTGCAAAGACGCCTTCCTCGCTGAGATAGCTAGAACTGCACCCCCCCCTCCGAACCGTGGCTCATCAACGGCGACTTTAACCTAATCTATGAGGCACGAGACAAGAACAATCAGAACCTTAATAGAAGTCTTATGGGCCGCTTTAGAGCGGCGATCGACGCAGCGGGCCTGCGCCAGATCAAGTGCAGTAATCGTCGGTTCACTTCGAGTAATGAGAGGGATAATCCCACTCTAGCTAGCATAGATAAATTCTTCTGCTCCTCGCCCTGGGAAGCTCTGTTCCCGCGCGCGCTTCTGATGGCGGTGTCGACTGCCTGCTCCGACCACTGCCCACTGCTGCTTGCGGACGCGTCGGCGCCTCGTCGGCGAGGAGGATTCAAATTTGAATCTTTCTGGCCGCGTTTCCCGCGCTTCCTTGACACAGTCACGGCTGCATGGTCGCGCCCGACGACCTCCACCTGTGCCTTCGCCCGTCTGCGAGTCAAGATGTGCAGAACAGCCAAAGATCTTCGCATATGGAGCAAGAGTCTCATCAGCGACACCAAGCTTCAGTTCCACATTGCATGTGAGGTGATTTTGCGTCTCGACACCGCTCAGGAGAGACGGCGTCTCTCGACGGCAGAAGCGGAGCTCAGAAAAGGACTGAAGGTCAGGTTGCTAGGCCTGGCGGCGATTGAGAGATGCAGGAAAAGGCAAGCCTCCCGCCTAACACGGCTCCGTGCGGGAGAAGCTCCCACCAAATTTTTCATGGCCAAAATCAGCTCCAGAAGGCACAAGAATTTCATCGCTACGCTAAAAGTGGGAGACAGCATGGTGACTGCACACGAGGAGAAGGAGAAAGCTATCAATGATCACTTCAGCCGCATCCTAGGATCCACCCAACACCGACCCACGTCGATCAACTGGGATGAACTGATATTGCCTTCGGTGCAAGCAAGCGGCCTGGACAACCCATTCTCCGAGGAAGAAGTGTGGGCTGCAATCAAGGATTCACCTGCGGAAAAAGCACCAAGGCCTGATGGATTTTGCGGTGCTTTCTTCCGTAGCTGCTGGAACATCATAAAGCCGGATATCATGCAGGCATTTCAGCAGTTCTACCACCTGGCGGGGCAAAACTTTGGAGCTCTGAACTCTGCGATCGTCGCGCTCATCCCCAAGAAAGATGGAGCAGAGTCAATTGCTGATTACAGGCCAATCAGCCTGATTCATTCGGTTGCGAAACTGATCTCCAAGGTGCTTGCAATGAGGCTTGCTTCGGTGGTGCAGTCAATCATTTCGCCAGCACAGACAGCATTCCTGAAGAACAGATGCTTGCACGACAGCTTTGTTTACGTCCAAAATTGTGTCAAGACCCTGCACCGCAGGAGAACTTCGGCTATCCTTCTTAAGCTAGATATCTCAAGAGCTTTTGACAACATCTCATGGGAATATCTCCTTGAACTGCTAGAAAGACTAGGCTTTAGTGCGCGCTGGCGGGATTGGATCACGCTCCTCCTCGCTACATCAACCTCGGCCATCCTCCTCAACGGATCACCGGGCACGCAAATCCTGCACCGGCGGGGCCTGAGGCAAGGGGATCCACTCTCCCCCCTCCTCTTCATCATCGCGATCGACCCCATCCACCGTCTTCTCCAGGCTGCGGAGGAGGCCCTCGACATTAGGCCGTTGCCAGGCCGCGAGGTCAAGCTCAGAGTGAGCTTATACGCTGACGACACCATCATCTTCGCAAACCCTAACAAAGAGGAGATAGATACACTGATGCACATTCTTCAGAGTTTCGACGACGCCTCGGGTCTACGGATCAACCTGGCCAAATCCACGGCCACGCCGATCCACTGCGCTGACATCGACCTAGGGCTGGTCCTGCAAACGTTTGGCGGCCCGATCACAAACTTCCCAATTAGATACCTTGGCATGCCCATTACCACGGGCCGGATACATCTTGTGCATCTCCAGTTCATCCTCGACTGCATCAAGGCACGGCTTGCAGGCTGGAAGGGACGAATGCTGTCCATGGCAGGCAGGCGAGTTCTGGTCCGCTGCGTGCTCTCGGCGCTACCCACCTTTGCCCTCGCAGCACTGCAGCTACCCAAGAAGCTCCTGAAGGAAATTGACAAGCATAGGCGGCGATTTCTCTGCGGGAAGGACCAAGAACTCTCCGGTGGCAGTTGCAAGGTAAAGTGGGAGCGGGTGTGCTCTCCGACTGAGCATGGCGGCCTCGGTGTACTGGATCTTCCAAAATTCAGTCACGCGCTCCGGTTGAGATGGCTCTGGCACAGTTGGAAGAACCCCACCCGCCCTTGGGTGGGAATGGAGCCACCGTGCGATGCCTCGGATCATGCTCTTTTCAACGCGGCAATGACTGTGACAATCGGCAACGACGCCACGGCAAGCTTCTGGAGTTGCTCTTGGCTAGGGCCGGTGCCTCTGAAGTTCTGCTTCCCGTCCCTCTTCAAGCATTCCAGACGTAAGGGCAGAACGGTGGCGCAAGCTATCACCGGCAACCGCTGGGTTCTGGACCTTGCACATGGCAACAACAGCGAGCTCGTCAGCCAGGTTCTCTTCGAAATACTGAAAAAGGCAAAAAACAGCATTTCTAAGCTGGGCCTCCGGTTAATAGGTTAGTCCCAAAAGTGATATAAAAGTGGAAAATAAAGCCCATTATAGTCCAAAACAGTAGATAAAGTAGCATGGAGCAATCAAAAATTATAGATACGTTGGAGACGTATCATTACTGCGTGACGCGCGGGCACGCTACCCCATGCCGCAAAAGCTCATGCTCGCGCTCCTTGTCGCCTCCTGCAAGCTGCGCCACTACTTCCAAGGCCACCCCATTAAGGTCGTCTCAGCTTACCCACTCGAGAGGGTGCTCCGGAGCCCCAATGCTGCGGGGAGAGTCGCTGATGGAACATCGAGTTGCTGGCATTCCAGTTGGAGTTCAACACAGCCAGGGTCATCAAGGGTGCGGCGCTCGCCGACTTTGTGGCAGAATGGACCGACGCTCCCAGCCCCGAAGAGGGTGAGGGCCGACCCCTCTCACCAGGAAGCGAGGCACCAGACGGCTGGGTCATGTACTTTGACGGCGCCTTCGCGTGCCAGGGCGCAGGGGCCGGAGCCGTGCTCATCTCGCCCACCCAGGACAAACTATACTACGCCATGCAGCTTTGCTTCCAGCAGGGCGAGAAGGTCTCCAACAACATCGCATAGTACGAGGGCCTGATCGCCGGTCTCAAGGCTGCGGTAGTGAAGCGCCTCACCATCAAGGGCGACTCCCAGCTCCTCGTCAACTTCTCCAACAAAGTATCTGAGCCAAGGACGAGCATATGGAGGCGTATCTTGCGGAGGCATAAAATTGAGAAACAATTCTTGGGCTCGGAACTATAGCATGTGCCTCGCGGCACGAACAAGGAAGCCGACGATATCGCCAAGAGAAGGCGCCCAGCGCTGCCTCAGGAGCCCGGCGTCTTCGAGGAGCGGTTCGTCAAGCCTTTAGCAGCCCCGCCTGCCGCGGAGGCAACGCTGCCTCAGGAGGAGCTCCCCCTAGCACCAACCTCGGGAGCTCCCGCCTGTGGCCCGACCTCAGGAGCGCGTTTGCTCCTCGCATTCGAGCCTCGGAAGGGGTGCTGGACTAAAGAGTTCAAGGCATACCTTCTTCAAGGAACCCTACCGAAGAAGGAAGAAGATGGGGAACGTGTGGCTCGATAGGCCCTTTGCCCTCGCATTCGAGACGGTGAGCTCTAGGAAATGACCAAATGATGTTTCTTTATGATGTATCTCCGAGGAACAGGGTGTGAGCTGTTGACCGACATACATGGCGGGGACTATGGGCATCACTCGTCATCGCGCACCCTCGGGGGCAAGGCGTTCCGCAGTGGATTTTACTGGCCCACGGCGCTCAACAACGCCACCGAGCTGGTCAAGTCCTGCGAAGCCTGCCAGTTCCACGCCAAGCAGATCCACCAGCCCGCCCAGGGTCTCAAGACCAATCCACTCTCGTGGCCGTTCACGGTCTGGGGACTGGACATCTTGGGCCCATTCCCTAGAGCGCCCGGGGGCTACCGCTACCTCTACGTCGCCATCGACAAGTTCACCAAGTGGGCGGAGGTGGAGGCTGCCCGCACCATCCCAGCAGGCTCGGTAGTCAAGTTCATCGTGAGCCGGTTCGGCGTCCCAAATCGTATCATCACCGACAACGGCTCGCAGTTCACTAGCAACCTCTTCAAAACATATTGTGCTAACCTTGGAACGCAGATATGCTACGCCTCAGTGGCACACCCCAGGAGTAACGGGCAAGCTAAGCGTGCTAACACGGAAGTCCTGAGAGACCTCAAGACAAGAACCTTCAAGAAGAAGCTCGACGCCTGCGGCAGGGGCTGGCTAGACGAGCTCCAGTCCGTGTTCTGGTCCATCCGCACCACCGCGACCAAGCCAACCGGTGAAACCCCGTTCTTCCTCGCCTACGGAGCCAAAGCAGTTCTCCCACACGAGGTCAAGCATCGCTCCGCGCGGGTCTTGGCGTTTGACGAGGCATGCCAGGACGCCACGCGGGGAATGGACCTGGTGCTGGGGGAGGAACGCCGCCGTCAAGCCTCGCTCCGGGCGGCAAGGTACTAGCAGGCGCTGCGGTGGTACCACTGCCCGCAGCATCTGCTCCAGGACGCTCGAGGTGGGCGATCTCGTCCTAAGGCGGGTGCTCTCCAGGGAGGGGCTGCATAAGGTCTCTCCCATGTGGGAGGGCCCGTTTAGGATTGCCTGCGTCTCCGAACTGGCGCGCGCACAGAGACGCAGGACGGGATCTCCATCGAGCGCTGAAACATCCGGCACCTTCGGAAGTTCTACCCATGAAGCAAGGCCAGTGCACATGAAGGTCTCCGCCGTGACACTCTCACGTAATAATGAGTGGGGATGTACTGCCTGGAGTCTCCGGAGTGCCGCCCTTGAGCCTTGGTGGCTCCCTTCCGCGTCCTAGTGGCAGCACTTAGCTCCGCGCTGGTGAGAAGACTAGACTAGGTGCCGGACGTGGCTGTTCATTTGCTTGCTTTCTATAGCTGGTTTTCAATCTTTTTAATGGAAGTTGGAGTTCTCGCATTTTCAGTTGCCAAGTTGGATTTCCCCTTCGTCTTCTCCCTTGCCCTTTGGCCTTGGCTCAGGTGGAGCAGTAGTTGCCCGTCGCTCTTCCTCGCGCGTCTCGCGCGGGGGGCTGGGCAGGTGTATGCGTGTGTCGGGCCCGCCCCGCGCCGCAAACACACTTCGCCATAGCCTTATTCCCCCAGAGCCTTGGCTTTTTTCTATCCTTGCGAGACACTCTCAAATGAGCTCGTGATTTGCACTTTTAAGTCCGTGCCCCCCGGGTACCGCGACACGGTGCACTAAGCCACGACTAGCCCATACCTGAGGGCTCACTCAAGGAAGAACAAGACACCCAACGAGTTTTCTAACAATCCTGCAGCTTCATGATGCCTCCTCAGCCAAGAGCTCCTGCAAGAGGGCCTCACCAGATGTCGGAGGGCGTGCCCTCGCGAGGTGGGAAACTATCGCAAGTGTACCAAGCTAAGTTATCCTACCGCACCTACCGGAGCATGAACATCATAGCATAACATGAGAACAATAAACATAGCATAGTGGCATAAGTACCATGGTTCATTACACATCCTAGCAGGGCCCTCTACTTCTTTCAAAATGCAGGAGAAAGGAAGGGTTAAACAAAAGCGGCCCGCATGACCTCAACAGCTCCTGAGGCTCGGCTCCGGAGGCCCTCCGGGCTCAGCCTGAGCCCTCCTCCCGCTTCACCGGGGCGTGGCGACAAGAAGATCAGCCACCTCCCTCGAAGCGGTCCCGGCGACGTGGCGGCTAGTCCTAGCCGCCGCTGCTTGTGCTCTCGCTGGAGGAAGAGCTGCCGTTGCTGAGCGAGCCGCGGCCGTCGCCAAGGGCAAGCTCACCCTCAGCGTCACCACGGCTGTCGTCAAGGCAAAGCTCATCGTCGTCGTTGTCGTCTTGGGAAGCACCTGTGACGGCCATCTTCCCCAAACACCCTCACGTAGAGGGTCGCGACGCCGTCGTACATGAAGTGGAGGGTGTACCTCCGCCAAAGCCGCGGCCTTGGGCAAACGCCGCCAAACCGCTGGGTCAAGGCCACGTTCCCGGCGGTGGAAACTTCGACCCCGACCCATGAAGCCTTGCTGCAGCAGCCGTCACCGCAGCCGAGGCCGTCACAAGGCGGCCGACCGCGCAGCTCAAGCCGCAAAGAAGCGCCAGGTTGAGAGCCGTGTCGGTCGGCCTCTCCGACCACATGACAAACTCTGGATGCACCTCCGCTGAATGGAAGCGCGGCCGAGGAGGCCTACCAACCATGGCATGCCTCCCCTCATCGCAAGGGCTGCCTTGCCCCTGGCGGCTCCCGCCGCGAGAAGAAGCGCCGCCGCGGCCACTCGAGGCACGCCCGCGCCCCTAAGGAGCCACCGCAGGAGTCGCGGCATGCTTGCGGGGGCGACCTCACCCTCTCTTGGGCGGCGGTGAGCCGGGCCCCTCCTTGGGGGGCCTTCCCTTTCTCGGCAGCGGAGAACTTCCTCGTCGGCTCCATGAGAACTACAGCAAGATGACGAGGCGAGAAGGAAGAAGAAGGAACGAGTGGCGAGAAGACAGAGATGAGCAAGGGGGCTCTGCCCCTCCCCTCATTTGTAGCCAGGGGGAGGCCAACCGCCGACCTCCACGATCCCACATAATGATGTGTTTCTCTGCATGAAGCAGGGTCTTGTCAAGTCGAACGGTTGCTGAGGCGGCATGGGGAAGTGGAGACGCCCACGACCCAGCAAGCGCCACGCATTGACCAAGGCCGCAGGCGGTTAGGGCCCGCGGCGCTCCGCACTTGCCCTTTGGCTTCGCCTCGAAGCCAATTTCAACCGCGGCTTGGGCCTGGGGGCTATTGTCGGCGTCCTAGGACCGGGGCTGCCCAGACTTGCCCGCCTGCGGCCTAATGACCCACAAGTATAGGGGATCAATTGTAGCTCTTTTCGATAAGTAAGAGTGTCGAACCCAACGAGGAGCAGAAAGAAATGACAAGTAGTTTTTAGTAAGGTAATGTCTGCAAGTGCTGAAACTGTAAGTAGCAAGTAGTTTGATAGCAAGATAATTTGTAACGAGCAAGTAACGATAGTAGCAATAAGTATGCAGCAAGGTAGCCCAATCCATTTGATCCAAAGGATAGGACAAAAGCGGTCTCTTATGATAAGCAAAGCGTTCTTGAGGGTGCACGGGAATTTCATCTAGTTACTTTCATCATGTTGGTTTGATTTGTGTTCGCTACTTTGATAATTTGATATGTGGGTGGACCGGTGCTTAGGTGCTGTTCTTACTTGATCAAACCTCCTACTTAGGATTAACCCTCCCGCAAGCATCTGCAACTACGAGAAAAGTATTAAGGATAAATCTTAACCATAGCATTAAACTCTAGGATCCAATCGGTCCCTTACGGAATAGTGCATAAACTGGGGTTTAAGTTTCTGTCACTCTCGCAACCCACCATCTATTTACTACTCCACAATGCATTCCCTTAGGCTCAAATATGGTGAAGCGTCATGTAGTCGATGTTCACATGACACCACTAAGGAAATCACAACATACATACTATAAATATCGAACACATATCAAGTTCACATGATTTCTTCCGTGACCTCAAGAACAAAAGTAACTACTCACAAATAATCAACATGCTCATGATCAGAGGGGTATTAATATGCATAATGGATCCGAACATATAATATTCCACCAGATAAACCATATAGTAATCAACTACAAGATGTAATCAACACTACTAGTCACCCCCTAGGGACAATCTATAGTTCCGGTAACAAGATTGAATATAAGAGATGAACTAGGGTTTGAGATGAGATGGTGCTGGTGAATATGTTGATGGAGATTGCCCTCCCCAAGATGGGAGAGTTGTTGGTGATGATGATGTGACGATTTCCCCTACGGGAGGGAAGTTCCCAATGAGAATCGCTCCGCCTCGAGGGGCAAAAGTGCTCTGTCAAGTTCCGCCTCGAGACGGCGGGCGCCCGTCGAAAGTCTTCCCTCATTTTTCTAGGTCAAAATCGCTTATATACGGAAAGATGGGCACTGGGAGGTGGGCCGAGGAGGCCACAACCCACCAGGGCGCGCCACGGGGGCCTAGAAAATCAATGCATATCATATTTTTTATTGCATTTTTGTTTGCGATCCTAGAAAATCCTAAGCAACTCAAGGACCCACGGAGAGAGTTGAGGATTTCACGATTTTCATATTTGAATTTTCTCAAATATTGAAACGGGGATCATTTTGGTTTTAATTATTTTTCTCTCCAAAAATATTTCAAATTAAAAATATATGAGAGGAGATAATATGACATCTCCAAAATAAATGAAACATTGGAGTAAAAATGTTAAAATCAAATAAATAATTTTATTTGAATTTTATTGATATTTTATTTGAATTAGAAAAATATGCTTTTTTAAAATTGCATTTTTAGCCCAAATAAATGTTCACTTTGTTTGAATTATTATTATAGGACCGTGAAAATTTATTTCAGGATTTTTGGACTTTGTTTAGTATTTCTTTTATTTATTTTACTACATGCATTTAAAAAAAAGCGAACCGACCTACGAATTGGGTCTTGAGCCGGACTTCGGCGCCCTTTAAAAGGCGAGGCGCCAGCCGGTAAGCCGCCGCCTAACCTAACCCTAGTCACGCCTTGTGGCCACTGACCCGATCATTGCAACAGCGCCCGCCGCCATTCTTTGTCGAGCCATACTTGTCATCGCCGCCGCAGGAATCTCGGCCGTAGTATTGACCCCATTAATGAATCGGTTTTCTCTCGATTAACCCGTTTTTTAGTTTCGGTTTATTTTCTTAGATCGGTTCGGTTCTCGTTGGTTTAGTTTATTTAGCGGACGTTCGTCCGTTCATTCGTTTTAACGAACATTGTTCGCCGATTAGGTTCAGACAGCAAATGTTCGTTCGTTAGTCTTTTTTTTTTCCGGCCAGGGACCTATCCACGATTACTTTTATCGCAGATTAGCCCCTGATCTTCAAACCCTCATAACTTTTCAACCGTTTGTCCAAATCCAGTGAAACCAACGCCAAAATCTTCGTCTCGAGCCTCTCTTTCTGTTTAGTCAATGTGAACAAGGTTTTGACAATTTAAAATTTGGTTTCAAGCAGATTTGTATTCGAAGTTCTTTTGACCGTAGTTTCAGTTCCATAGCTCCGATTCGATTGATTCTTTTTGCAGATCAAATCTCTTCAGTTGAGTTTTCAGATTCGATCTTCTTATTTGAGTTTTACCCGTACATCTTTGCTTGATTGCTTATGTATGCTATTGTTTGTTTGCGATAGAATTCCCGGAGTGCGAAGCGTGCTACTACGAGTCTCTAGGGTTTGCGGATCGTCAGCAAGGCAAGTAACACATTGATCATACTCTTTTCATACCCCATTTTTATGCATTAGTTACAATCCTCAAACATTGCATGATTAGGATGTGATTAACTTGTGGGTATTGGGAAGTAGATGATGATGTAGAACCTATTGTCCTTTTACTATCAAACCCTTGGGTGTTACTTCTACGTTATGCTTATATTGCCATGCTATGCTCGTAGACATGGATTGGGTTTGAGTATATCCATGATAGATGTGAGATTGTTAATTAATGGTTAACATAAGGTGGCTACTTAAATACACATCTGGGTGGATTGGTTGCCGGCACCTGGAGAATCCAGTGTTGTCCTAGGATATCCCGGAGGACCCGTGTGATCATCCTATGGCTCGCCACCTAGGCTCAAGGGGCTCATAAGATTATTCATGCTAGAAACTTCCGTGTGCAGCCACAAGCTATTATGGGCTCTAGCACAGTTGAGTAGGTTGCATGACCTCTTCCAGTGGTAGGCTAGCAGATGTAGGGGATGTAGGTTGGTACTGTCTACCCAGGGTTAGAGTTAATGCTTCTGAAAGACTATGTCTCGGTCATTCGTTTCTCAAACACCATGTAGTGCGAGAAATCCAACGAAGGAGATCGAGTCTTGTGGGGAAAAGTGTGCAAACCTTTGCAGAGTGTACAAATTAATCATGGTTAGCCGTGTCCCCGGTTATGGACATCTTGAGTATCTGGTACTTGAATTATTGATTTGATCTCATCACTCTAAATTAATTTGTTGGGTTGCTAATTATTTTCTAATTGGGATTGAGTTGGAGGAACCTTCTCAATGTTTCAACCACCATGATAGTTAAATAAAATATATTTCTTTGTTGTAGGGAAAAATTGGCTTTTCGCAAAACAATATAACCATAGAGCCTCCACCAGCCATATATGCATGTAGTGTTAGCATTTGTTCTATTCATTGCTCTACTGTGTTATATTGCCAGCATATTCCATGTGCTGACCTGTTTCGGGCTGCAACATATCATGTTGCGCATCGCTCGCATTGAAGAGTAAGGTGTGCTAGGTCATTGTCGTGCACTCAGCTATGCCGTTGGAGTTGATGGACTCATTTATCTTCCATGCCTTCCGTTGTTATCCTTTAGATGGCCTTAAGCCATATTTATTGTAATAAGTTCTCTTTTGGGACTATCGATGTAATAAGTGTGTGATTGCTACTCTGTTATAAATCCTTCAAGTACTGTGTGTGTGTCAGCATTATCGATCCAGGGATGACACTTAAGCACGGAGATTCGACCGTTTGAGGTTGGATCGCTACATTACGAAAAGCACCATGAATAAAGTGTGAACCACCATCAGTCATTAAACTAGGGACTCCAAACCTTGGGAAAATAACTTCCTTGACATTTTAATAGAGGTGTTGTGATCAACACTCTTTGGTTGGAATAGCTTC
This sequence comes from Aegilops bicornis, assembly GCA_021605145.1. NCBI lineage: Eukaryota > Viridiplantae > Streptophyta > Magnoliopsida > Poales > Poaceae > Aegilops > Aegilops bicornis. Next base: position 261,900,070 of record CM038674.1, on the reverse strand, counting down.
TACCCATTTAGTAACATAATCAACAGCAACCAAAATATGTGTATATCCATTAGAGGAAGGAAAAGGTCCCATGCAATCAAATCCCCAAACATCAAATGGTTCAACAACAAGAGAATAGTTCATAGGCATTTCTTGATGCTTACCAATATTACCTATTCTTTGGCATTCATCACAAGAGGAGACACACTTACGAGCATCCTTGAAGAGGGCAGGCCAATAAAATCCAGATTGCAATACCTTGTGAGCAGTTCTATCTCCAGCATGATGCCCTCCATAGGGTTCGGAGTGACATTTCCGTAGGATTTTCCCTATTCATGCTCAGGTACACAACGTCTAATAATACCATCTACTCCTTCTTTTTAAAGATGTGGGTCATCCTAAAAGTAATGTCTTAAATTATAGAAGAATTTTTTTCTTTTGTTGGTAAGTAAAGCTAGGTGGAAAATATTTAGCAACAATATAATTAGCATAGTCAGCATACCAAGGAGTACTATTAGCAACATGTATTGCAGCTAACTGCTCATCAGGAAAACTATCATCAATAGGAAGTGGGTCATCAAGCACATTTTCAAGCCTAGACAAGTTATCAGCTACAGGGTTCTCAGCTCCTTTTCTATCAATGATATGTAAATCAAATTCTTGTAACAAGAGAGCCCAACGAATAAGTCTAGGTTTAGCATCTTTCTTTTCCATAAGATATTTAATAGCGACGTAGTGCGTGTGAAAGTTACTTTGGAATCAACAATATAAGGTCTAAACTTATCACAAGCAAAAACCACTGCTAAGAATTCCTTTTCAGTAGTAGCATAATTTCTTTGAGCACTGTCTAGATTTTTACTAGAATAATGAATAACATTCAACTTCTTATCAACTCTTTGTCCTAGAACAGCACCCACAGCATAATCACTAGCATGACACATAATTTCAAAAGGCAAATTCCAATCAGGTGGTTGAACAATAGATGCAGAGATTAAAGCTTTCTTGAGTGTTTCAAAGGCTACAAGACAATCATCATAAAAAACAAAAGGAATATCCTTTTGCAAAAGATTAGTAAGAGGCCTAGAAATTTTAGAAAAGTCCTTGATAAACCTCCTATGGAAACCAGCATGGCCTAGGAAACTATGAATACCTTTGATGTCCTTAGGACATGGCATTTTCTCAATAGCATCAACCTTTGGTCCACTTCAATACCTTTTTCAGAAATTTTATGACCCAAGACAATGCCATCATTAACCATAAAGTGGCACTTCTCCCAATTCAAGACCAGAACTCGATCAAGATTGCTTAAAAAATCATCAAAAGACTTCCCATAAACAGAAAATTCATCCATGAAAACCTCAACAATCTTTTCACAAAAGTTAGAGAATATAGCCATCATGCATCTTTGAAAAGTAGCAGGTGCATTACATAAACCAAAAGGCATACGTCTATAAGCATAAGTTCCAAAAGGACAAGTAAGAGTGGTATTTTCTTGATCAGGTTGGGAAAAAGGTATTTGTGAGAAGCCAGAATATCCATCAAGGAAGCAAAAGTGTGTATGCTTAGATAATCTTTCAAGCATTTGATCAATAAAAGGCAAGGGGTAATGATCTTTTCTAGTAGCTTTGTTTAGTTTTCCGAAATCAATTACCATTCTATAGCCTGTAACAATTATTTGTGGAATAAGTTCATTCTTATCATTAGGAACAACAGTTATACCTCCTTTCTTAGGGACACAATGAACAAGACTTACCCATCTACTATCAGCTATAGGATAGATTATACCTGCTTCCAGAAGTTCTAATATTTCCGTTCTTACCACCTCTTTCATCTTCGGATTTAGCCGACATTGGTGATCAACAACTAGTTTAGCATCAAGTTCCATATTAATTTTGTGTTGACATATAGTGGTACTAATGCCCTTTAAATCATCAAGAGTATATCCAATAGCAGCTCAGTGCTTCCTTAGAAAATAATCTTTCTTCTTCATGTTCTGAAAGGTTAGCACTGATAATAACAGGATATATTTTCTTTTCATCAAGATAAGCATATTTCAAAGTGTTTGCCAATTGTTTTAATTCAAACACAGGATCACCCTTAGGTGGAGGAGGACCTCCTAGAGTTTCAATAGGCAAATTGTGTTTAAGTAGAGGACGTTGTTCAAAGAAAATATTATCTAATTTCATTTCTTTCATGCATATGTAAATTATTTTCATGCTCTAGCAAGTATTGTTCTAAAGGATCAGTAGGTGGTACAGCAATAGAAGCAAGACCAATTAATTCATCTTTACTAGGAAATTATTTTTCATGATGATTTCTACTAAACTTGGAAAAATTAAACTCATGAGACTCATCACCAAAGCTAACACCCACAATTTGTTTCTGGCAATATATCTTAGCATTAACTGTGTTCAAGAAAGGTCTACCAAAGATAATGGGACAGAAGTCATCTTGTGGGGAACCAAGAACAAGAAAATCAGTAGGGTATTTTACTTTCCCACACAAGACTTCAACATCTCTTCCCACAAGATGATATGGTGTCTCTGTTTGCAAGTTTAATAGTAACATCTATGTCTTCTAACTCTATAGGTGCTATGTCTTCCCTAATTTCTTGATATAACTTGTAAGGAATAGCACTCACACTAGCACCCGTATCACATAAACCATGATAACAGTGATCTCCTATTTTGATTGAAATGACAGGCAGGCCAACAACTGGTCTATTTTTATCCCTTATATCGGGTTTAGCAATTCTAGCAGCTTCTACACAGAAGTAGATAGCATGCCCATCCACATCTTCTTCTAAGAGATCTTTAACCATAACGATTTTAGGTTCGACTCTAATTTGTTCATCAGGTTTAGGTGTTCTAACAAAGCTTTTGTTAACCACAGTTAAAACTTTAGCATGCTCCTTTATCCTAACAGGAAAAGGTGGTTTCTCAATATAAGCAGTAGGAACAACTGGATCAACATTATAGAGTAAAGTTTCTTCTTTAACTGGTACCGGTTCTTTAGATTCATCTTTAAGAGGTGGGTGATATTTAAACCACTTCTCTTTAGGGAGTTCAAAAAAGGAGGCTACTATCTCAGAGTCAAGTCCATATTTAGTGCTAAACTTTTGAAAAGCATCGGTATCCATAAAAGATTTAACACAATCATACTTAAGCTTTATACCTGACTCTTTACCTTCATCGAGTTCCCAATCTTTAGAGTTGCGTTTAATTCTTTCCAAAAGATCCCACCAGAATTCAATAGTTTTCTTCATAAAAGAACCAACACAAGAAGTATCTAGCATGGTTTGATCATTACGAGAAAGCCGAGCATAAAAGTTCTGAATGATAATTTCTCTTGAGAGCTCATGATTGGGGCATGAATATAACATTGACTTAAGCCTCCCCCAAGCTAGAGCGATACTTTCTCCTTCACGAGGCCAAAAATTATATATATAATTCCTATCACGATGAACTAGATGCATAGGATAATTTTTTTTGGTGAAACTCCAATTTTAAACGATTCCAATTCCATGTTCCAATATCATCGCATAGGCTATACCATGCCAATGCCTTTCCCTTAAAAGATAAAGGGAAAACCTTTTTCATCACCTCATCTCCGGGTAAACCTGCAAGCTTAAACAATCCACAAATTTGTTCTACATATATCAAGTGCATATCAGGATGTTCGGTTCCATCTCCTGCATAAGGATTAGCTAGCAGTTGTTCTATCATACCCGAAGGAATTTCATATTCAATATTTTTAGTAGGTGCAGTAGTTTGAGGGGCAATTAATTGTGGTTCCGGACGAGGTGAAGATACCCCAAACAAACCCCTCAAAGGATTGTTTTCCATAGTAGCAAGTGACAATAAATTTCAGCACACTATATAAATGTTTCCTTACCGAATTCCACTTACCAAAGGCGCTTCACTCCCCGGCAATGGCGCCAGAAAATAGCCTTGATGACCCACAAGTATAGGGGATCAATTGTAGCTCTTTTCAATAAGTAAGAGTGTCGAAGCCAACAAGGAGCAGAAGGAAATGACAAGTAGTTTTCAGTAAGGCAATGTCTGTAAGTGCTGAAACTGTAAGTAGCAAGTAGTTTGATAGCAAGATAATTTGTAACGAGCAAGTAACGATAGTAGCAATATGTATGCAGAAAGGTAGCGCAATCCTTTTGAGGCAAAGGACATGCCAAAGCGGTCTCTTATGATAAGCAAAGTGTTCTTGAGGGTACACGGGAATTTCATCTAGTTACTTTCATCATGTTGGTTTGATTTGTGTTCGCTACTTTGATAATTTGATATGTGGGTGGACCGGTGCTTAGGTGCTGTTCTTACTTGAACAAACCTCCTACTTAGGATTAACCCTCCCGCAAGCATCCGCAACTACGAGAAAAGTATTAAGAATAAATCCTAACCATAGCATTAAACTCTAGGATCCAATCGGTCCCTTACGAAATAGTGCATAAACTGGGGTTTAAGTTTCTGTCACTCTCGCAACCCACCATCTATTTACTACTGCACAATGCATTCCCTTAGGCTCAAATATGGTGAAGTGTCATGTAGTCGACGTTCACATGACACCACTAAGGAAATCATAACATACATACTATCAAAATATCAAACACATATCAAGTTCACATGATTACTTGCAACATGATTTCTCCCGTGACCTCAAGAACAAAAGTCATGATGAAAGGGGTATTAATATGCACAATGGATCTTAACATATAATCTTCCACCAAATAAACCATATAGTAATCAACTACAAGATGTAATCAACACGACTAGTCACCCCCTAGCAACAATCTATAGTTCCGGTAACAAGATTGAATACAAGAGATGAACTAGGGTTTGAGATGAGATGGTGCTGGTGAAGATGTTGATGGAGATTGCCCTCCCCAAGATGGGAGAGTTGTTGGTGATGATGATGACAACGATTTCCCACTCCGAGAGGGAAGTTCCTGCAGAATCACTCACTTTGAGGGCAAAAGTGCTCTGCCCAAGTTCCGCCTCGAGGCAGTGACGCTCAAATCCCAAAGTCTTCCCCTCATTTTTCTAGGTCACAATCACTTGTATACCAGAAGATGGGCACCGGAGGTGGGCCGAGGAGGCCACAACCCACCAGGGCGCGCTAGGGGGGCCTGGCGCACCCAGGTGGGTTGTGACCACCTGGTGGCCCCCCTCTGGTGTTTATTGGCTGCAGTATTTTTTAAAATTCCATAAAAAATCCTCGTGTAGTTTTAGCTCATTTGGAGTTGTGCAGAATAGGTGGCCTGACGTAGCTTTTTCAGGTCTAGATTTCCAGCTGACGGAATTCTCCCTCTTGGTGTGTACCTTGCAAATTATGAGAGAAAAAGCATTAGAATTGCTCCAAAAGCATTATTATGGATAAAAACATTATAAATAACAATAAGAAAACATGATGCAAAATGGACGTATCACGGCCCACGGCGTGGCTCTGTAGACGGCCCGGTACGGCGCAGCTTTGACAACAATGACTCAAAACCCTCGCGAGGGGCCAAGCCTCGCGAGGCGGACGACACCAAGACCTCCCCGGGGGGCGGTCTCCCCAGGCTGGCTCCCAAGGACCGGAGATATCTATGCAAGCAGCACCTCGCGAGGTTCATATGACGTGAGCCATGACGACCAAAGGCAGGCGGGCGCCCGTGACATGATGTACCGATTTCCTCTTCGGTGCTAGGAGGCAAGCGCAGGCGCAGAGTCCCGAGGAATCAAGCAAAGGTTTCCATTCTAGTGCAACAAGACCAAGAGCACCAGGACGGCAGGACGGAGGTCACCGCGGAGCCAACCGCGGCGTCACCACCAGAGGCTTTGGCGCATTTAAGACTACTTTTGTCGGGATGACTTGTACTAGTTGTCTCCCTTCGAATTTGGCCGTTGTGGGATCCCTCCCCGCCTACATTTGGGAAGAGGACCAAGGCCACTATAAATAGGACTTATCCACCACCATAGGGACTGCACCCTGGGGGATCGATTTCACCCTGTACGGATCCATTACACCCTGACCAGCTCACGGCTCATCGAGCACAAGAACACCTCACCTCCTGAGGCTATTCGACCACTGTACTAGTTCATCCAGCCCCTCGAGGCAATCCGCCACAAAGCTGGAGTAGGGTATTACACCGCAAGGTGGCTCGAACCAGGATAAACTGCTGTGTCTCTTGTCCCTTGGGTTCGTTGAGCTAGGCAGTGGAATCGTTGATCAGGCGGACTGGGGGAGACGAGTTCTTCGCACGCACCCCAGAGTACGAACCTCTCAAGAGTCTGCGGAACCCCGAATCCGACAAAAAGAGATCTAGATGAAGTTTTTTTTAAAGGGGAGCAAGATAGCAAGAACCATATGCAAAAACACAAAGCAAAGAAACACTAGAGAACTTCATCTATAGGGGGGTCGGTGACAAAGTCACCTATGTTAGAGTATATTGACTTAGGAGTCAAGTGAGGTCACTTGATCATAGGTCATACTCATCACTTAACCTCAAAATAGGGTTACCATTTTTCGTTTAAGCACTTTGATGTATTCACATCTCGTTGAGTTGCCTTAACTCATGACTTGGGTCAAAGCTTCTCTAAGACAGAATAACATACCTTGGGTTGTGTTGATCTTGGTCATGTAGTTGAACTTGTGTTGGATGCTCAAGGTGGATGTAGTCCATCAAAAGTTGAGAGCAGCACTTGTTGTTTGAGTTCATCTTCCTACATGAGTTAGTCTTGCAAGGTAGAGCACTTGTGTGTCCAAAAATGACAATCATGAAATTTGATACCAAATGAAACTAGACATATAGAAATTGTCAAAGGATATGTTGAGTGAGGTCTTCCTTCCTTGTATTCCACAACCATATAGTAAAAGCTTGGTGAAGTTGAGATTGCTTAAGATGTGAGTGGCTTGCAATCTCATAGATTTGGCTTCATCCAAGTACCTACAAGGGTTAGATAGCATGCAAGGGTACAAGTATAGATCCAAGACATGTGACTATCATCATAAGAGAAATATCAAGGATTAGCCAAAAAGGCTCATGCCTTGCATGCATCTAGATGGAGTTCCTACTCCAAGTTTGAGGCATCAATGATGTTCAATTCACCTCTCAAACAGCAAAACACTTTCTCATCAAGCGGTTTGGTGAATATATCCGCCAATTGCTTATCGGTACGAACATGCTTAAGATTGATGTCTCCTTTAGCAACATGATCCCGAATGAAATGATGACGAACTTCAATATGCTTAGTCCGAGAATGTTGCATGGGATTGTGAGCAATCCTAATAGCACTTTCATTATCACAAAGCGGTGGAACATGTTTCACATGTATCCCATAATCCTTAAGGGTTTGGGTCATCCAAAGTAAATGAGCACAACATGATCCAGCAGCAATGTATTCCGCTTCGGCGGTGGATAAGGATACCGAGTTTTGTTTCTTGGAGGACCAAGATACAAGAGATCTACCAAGAAATTGACAAGTACCCAAAGTGGACTTTCTATCAACCTTGTCTCTGGCATAGTCTGAGTCAGAGTAGCCAACAAGATCGAAAGAAGACCTCTTAGGATACCAAATGCCAAAGTTTGGTGTATGAATTAAGTATCTCACTATCCTTTTCACAGCCTTAAGAGGACATTCTTTTGGGTCCGCTTGATATCGTGCACACATGCACACACTTAGCATAATATCGGGACGGGAGGCACATAGATATAACAATGAACCGATCATAGAACGGTAAACCTTTTGGTCACCGGTTTGCCATCCTTCGTCAAGTCAAGATGTCCACTAGTAGGCATGGGTGTTTTCATACCTTTGCTTTCTTGCATATTGAACTTCTTGAATAAGTCCTTGGTATACTTTCTTTGGGAAACAAACGTACCCTCCTTAGTTTGCTTGATTTGCAAACCAAGAAAGAATTTAAGTTCACTCATCATAGACATCTCAAACTTCTCCGACATTAGCCTTCCAAACTTTTCACTAAAATGAGGGTTAGTCGAACCAAATACGATATCATCCACATAAATTTGGCACACAAATAATTCACCATTAATCCTTTTAGTAAAAAGTGTAGAATCAATTTTCCCAATTTCGAAGCCTTTTTCAATAAGAAACTTAGTCAAGCATTTATACCATGCTCTAGGACCCTGTTTAAGACCATAAGGAGCTTTGTGAAGTTTGTAAACATGATCAGGTTTCTTAGGATTAACAAAGTAGGGAGGTTGTTTAACATAATCTTCCTCCTCAATTTCACCATTTAGAAAAGCACTTTTTATGTCCATTTGATATAAAGTAATGTCATGATGATTGGCATAAGCAAGTAAGATGTGTATGGACTCAAGTCTAGCAACGGGGGCATATGTCTCACCATAGTCCATACCTTCGACTTGAGTGTAGCCTTGAGTGACGAGATGAGCCTTGTCGTGTACAACTTGTCCATCTTCATCTTGCTTATTCCAAAACACCAATTTGGTTCCAATGACATTGTGCTTCTCGTCGGGCTTTTCAACAAGCGCCCATACTTGATTCCTCTCGAAATTGTGTAGCTCTTCATGCATAGCGTTTACCCAATCCGGGTCATCAAGGGCCTCTTAAACCTTCATAGGTTGAATACTAGAAATGAATGAGTAATGTTCACAAAAGTTAGCCAAACGAGTTTTAGAGCGAGTAATTCTCCCGGTTTGAATATCATCGAAGATTTGTTCGACGGGATGATCTCTTGAGACTCTTGCTCGAACTCGTGAGAGCTTTTGTTTGGGTCGGGGTGGAACATCTTCTTCATTGTCTTGTTCTTCCTCTTGTCTTTCTACATTGTCGTTGGCGTCATTTTTCTCTTGTGGAGGTGGAGAGGGAGGTCGATGAGGTTCATCTTGTTGTACATCCTCGTTTCCTTCATCTTGGCATGTTCCACTCGTGGATGCCTCCAAGTCAACTTGTGGTTCACCTTGTTGTGAAGTTGAGGCTTCCACTTGAACGGACGAGGTACTCTCCTTCACCTCCATTGGGCGAATCTTGCCAATAGACAAGTCCTGAATCGCTTCCGAGGGATCTTTATCTCCTGCATCAATTGGCAATTGCTCTACTTGTGAGCCGTTAGATTCATCAAACTTCACATCTACGGTCTCTTCAACCTTTTGGGTGAAATTGTTGTAGACATAGTAAGTGTGAGAGTTTGAGCCGTAACCGAGTAGGAAACCTTCATGAGACTTAGGGGAAAATTTCGAACGACAATGCTTATCAAGAATGTAACACTTTGAGCCAAATACTCGAAAGTATCCAGCTTGGGGTTTGTTACCGGTGAGAAGCTCGTATGTCATCTTGCCGAGTAGCTTGTGAAGATATAGTTGATTTGTTGCATGACAAGCTCTCTCAACCGCTTCCGCCCGAAAGTGTCATGGCGTCTTGTATTCATCAAGCATCGTTCTCGCCATCTCAATGAGTGTCCGGTTCTTCCTCTCAACAACTCGATTTTGTTGAGGTGTGTACGTAGCCGAGAACTCATGTGAAATCCCTTCTTCGTCAAGAAAGGTATCCACATTAGCGTTCTTGAACTCCGTTCCGTTGTCACTCCGAACCTTCTTGATCTTCACTTCAAATTGATTTTGGGCCTTCCTAGCGAAGTTCTTGAAGATATTTTGGACCTACAATTTATCATCAAGAAAGAACACCCACGTAAATCTGGAAAAATCATCGACAATTACCAATCCGAAGGAGTTATCACCGAGACTCTTGTATGCGTTGGGACCAAAAGATCCATATGAAGCAACTCGAGTGGTCTTCTTGTGGTCATAATGTTCTTCATGGGATGACTTCCTCCAACTTGTTTTCCTGCTTGACAAGCACTGCAAAGTCTATTCTTGTCAAATACAACATCTTTAACACCAACGATATGATCACCTTTAATAAGCTTATCAAGATTTCGCATGCCCACGTGGCCTAACCTTCTATGCCACAACCAACCTTTAGAAGATTTAGCAATTAAGCAAGTTCTAGGTTGAGCCTTTTTAGTGAAGTGAACAATGTATAGATCACCTCTACGTATACCGGCAAAGACCATATTATGATTATCTCTTCGAAACACTTGGCAATCTACTTCAATAAATAGGACATTGAAACCGAAATCAGCTAGTCTAGATACGGAAAGTAAATTGTAGCCAAGATATTCAATGAGTATAACATTTTGGATGGAGCTGTAATGTGAGATGGCCACCTTACCAAGGCCAACCACCTTACCCTTTGAGTTATCACCAAAAGTGACATGCTTTCGGGGACCATTGTTTTCAGCAAGCTCTCGAAACATGTCCTTGCATCTGGTCATGTGATCGGTACATCCACTATCAAGAACCCATTCCTTTCCTCCAGCCATGTAACCACGAAGGTTAGCCATAAGACCAAAGTGTCTCATAGACTCATCAAGATCAAAGTCACTATCATCATCCTCGTCATAATATCCATGTTCCACATTGTCTTGTGATTGATCATCACCTAGAGAGAGTGATTCATTAGATTTATGATCATGACAATGTGCATCTTTATGAATTCTAATGACTTGAGAAATGATGCTACTAATGAATCCAACATCTCCTTTGGCACGCATGAGATCACGAAGCTCAAATAGGCAATCATCAAATTTAGGATCACTAGGTTTCATTTTATGAAAAGCAATGGACTTTTGAAGAATCTCATCTAGATTTTTCAAAGAATAGTTTGGAAAGCGTTCCTCAAGATATCTCCATATAGTGTAAGCACATTCAAATGTAGGCAAGCATGCAAGAAAATTTCTAGGCAGTCCTCTAATGATAAGATTAATAGCTCTAAGATTGCGGGTCATTTCAAGATACTCATCAGGGGTAGGATGCAAGGGATCAATAGGAGGCGCACAAGGGCTAGTAATATACTTGTTCAAATTATATTCAATGAAAAACTCAAGCTTCTCATTTTTCCAAGCACTATAGAACTCATCAGGGGTAGGATGCAAGTGATCAATAGGAGGCGCACAAGGGCTAGTAATATACTTGTTGAAATTATATTCAATGAAAATCTCAAGCACCTCATTTTTCCAAGCACTATAGAACTCTACGTCTAATACTCCTAATCGTAGACTCATCCATCTTCCTCCAATGAAAATTAAACCAAAGCAATGGAGACCAAAGCTCTGATACCAATTGAAAGGATCAAGAACAGGTGTCTAGAGGGGGGGTGATTAGACCCTCAACAAGCAAAAGTAGCAGTTTTTAAGTTCTTCAAGTTGAGGTGGAGTTTTAGCACAAGTTTAAGCATTCGCAATACATTTCAAGCAAGCATGGCAAGAGTATAAGCAGCGGAAAGAGTAAAGCATGCTAGTTGCAAGAAAGTAAAGGGATGGGATTGGAGTGTGCAAACGCAATGAAGACACACATATTTTTGGCGTGGTTCTGATAGGTGGTGCTATCGTACATCCACGTTGGTGGAGACTTCAACCCACGAAGGGTAACGGTTGCGCGAGTCCACGGAGGGCTCCACCCACGAAGGGTCCACGAAGAAGCAACCTTGTCTATCCCACCATGGCCATCGCCCATGAAGGACTTGCCTCACTTGGGTAGATCTTCATGAAGTAGGCGATCTCCTTGCCCTTACAAACTCCTCGGTTCAACTCCACAATCTTGACGGAAGCTCCCAAGTGACACCTAACCAATCTAGGAGACACCACTCTCCAAAAGGTAATATATGGTGTGTTGATGATGAACTCCTTGCTCTTGTGCTTCAAATGATAGTCTCCCCAACACTCAACTCTCTCTCACAGATTTGGCTATGGTGGAAAGATGATTTGAGTAGAAAGAAACTTGGGGAAGGTTAGAGATCAAGATTCTTGTGGTTGGATTGGAATGTCTTGGTCTCAACACATGAGTAGGTGGTTCTCTCTCAAAAAATGAGTACTGGAAGTGTAGGCATGTTCTGATGGCTCTCTCACAAATGGAGAGGGGGTGGAGGGGTATATATAGCCTCCACACAAAATCCAACTGTTACACACATTTGACCCAACTCGGTCAGACCGAATAGAAGAACTCGGCGAGACCGATTCAGTTCAAAATGTGAACATTAAGAATTTTGGTGGGACCGTTGAGATCAACTCGGTGGGACCAATGTGCTAGGGCTAGGGCAAAACGTCATCACGGTGAGACCGATCGCATGAACTAGGTGAGACCGATTTCAACAATGATCAAACAGAGAGTTGGTCAAGCAAACTCGGTGGAACCGATCACTCCTTTCGGCGAGACCGAAATGTTACGAAAGGGAAACAGAGAGTTTGCAATGCGAACTCGGTGGGACCGATTGCTCATTTCGGTGAGACTGAAATGTTACGAAGGGAAACAGAGAGTTTGCAAAGCCATCTCGGTGAGACCGAGATCCGTATCGGTGAGACCGAATTGACTAGGGTTTCTGGCAGTGGCTATGTCAACAGAACTCGATGGCGCCGGATGGATCAAATCAGTGGGGCCGAGTTTGACTTTAGGTTTTGGACATATGTGGAAATTAGAAAGTGGTTGAGGGTTTTGGAGCAATATCACTAAACACTTTGAGCAAGTAGACCATTAAGCAACACCTCATCCCCTTTTAATAGTATTGGCTTTCCTATGGACTCAATGTGATCTTAGATCACTAAAATGAAAATGAAGAGTCTTGAGACTTTGCCAATCTTTGTCCTTAGCATTTTGAAGGGGTTCCACATCCTCTTGTCCTTGCCATGCCATTGTTGAACTTATCTAAAATATACTAGATAAAAGTATTAGTCCAACAAGAGATATGTTGTCATTGATTACCAAAATCACCTAGGGAGCACTTGTGCTTTCACCTTGCCTCCTTGAAACGGCTTCCGTTTGACGTCACACTGATTGCTGAAGCCGGCACTAATTGTGGTCTCGTCAGCGTCACTATAGCTTCCTCTATTGTGTCGCTTATTATTCCTGTTACGCCGAGGTTCCCCGTTTCCATCACGCACTTCAGAGGTGTCAGGGTCACCGCTGTGGCTACTTTCCAGTTGTCCGCATCAGCGCAAAATCGAGTCACGAGCTGTGTGAGGGAAACCATTGTTTTTGGCTTCTCTTGTCTTAGTTCTCTGACCAGCCTCCTCCTCCTCGCGCTCCCACAACATCTGCCGCTCGATGTTGGCCCGCTCCTCAGCGAGCCACTGCTGTTTCGAGTGCTCCAGGTGGGTCGCCTCCTCCTCCGTCGGCGCGTCGAAGTGGACGGGACACGTGCTCACCTACTCACAGATCACGTCGGTCCATGAGTACGGCTCCTCGGGCCAAGTGGGCGGCGACGGCAGCGGCGCTTCTGGCGTGGGCGTGGAGCACGGGCTCGGCGTTGGGCTCGAGGGCAAGCTGCGGCGGTGGGTGCTACTTGTGAGCTGCGTTGGGATTTCCCCGAAGAGAAGAGGATGATGCAGTACAGTAGAGATAAGTATTTCCCTTGGTTAAGAACAAAGGTTATCAATCCAGTAGGAGAATCACACAAAGCCTCGTGAACAACACCTGCACACACAAAAGCAAATACTTGCACCCAACGCAAACAAGAGGGTTGTCAATCCCCTTGGCTATTATTTGCAAGGATTAAATCTCGTAGTGCTAGATGGATAAATTATAAAGATGAAAATAGAAAATTGTAGCAAGGTATTTTTGTGTTTTTATATATGATAAAAGTAGACCCAGGGGTCATAGTTTTCACTAGAGGCTTCTCTCTCGAACACATAGCATACGGTGGGTGAATAAATTATTGTTGGGCAATTGATAAAAAAAGCGCGTAGTTATGACGATATTCAAGGCAATGATCATGTATATAGGCATCACATTTGAGACAAGTAGACCGACTCCTGCCTGCATCTACTACTATTACTCCACCCATCGACCGCTATCCAGCATGCATCTAGGGTATTAAGTGTAAAACAGAGTAATGCCTTAAGCAAGAAGACATGATGTAGACAAAATAAACCCAATCAATATGAATAAACCCCTTAATTTTCCCCTTAATGGCAACAATACAAATATGTGTCTTGTTCCCTACTTTATCACTGGGATATAGAGCATCGCAACATTGAACCCATTAAAAAGCACCTCTCGCACTGAAGATAAATCTATCTAGTTGGTCAAACCAAACGGATAGATCGGAGAGAAATACAAAGCTATAAAAATCATGCATAAAAGACTTCAGAGAAAACTCAATTAACATTCAGAAATATTCAGATAATAAACACACAATTCATCGGATCCCAACAAATACACCGCAAAAGAAGATTATATCGAATAGAACTCCAAGAACATCAAGGAGAACATTGTATTGAAGACCAAAGAGAGAGAATAAGCCATATAGCTATTAGCTAGACCCGTAGGTCTATGGTGAACTACTCACGCATCATCAGAGGGTAGCAAGGATGATGTAGAAGCCCTCCGTGATCAATTCCCCCTTCGATAGAGTACCGGAAAAGGCCTCCAGATGGGATCGTGCAAGAACAAAAACTTGCGGCGGCGAAATAAGTGTTTTGGGTGGCTCTCTCGTTGGTTTTCCAATTTTAGAGAATTTATAGAGGTGAAATTAGGTCGGGAGCCAGACCACGAGGGCCCACAAGGCATCGAGGCACGCCTCGCTGCCTTGCCGCCTCTCGCTAAGCTTGCCGTCTGGTCTCCTCCCAAGCTTCTAGGGTCTCTTGTCCAGGAAAAAAATTGTCAAAAACTTTTGTAACGTTTGGACTCTGTTGGTACTAATTTCCTGGAAAACCAAAAACAAGTATAAAACAACAACTGACACTTGGCACTGGGTTAATAGGTTAGTCCCAAAAAATGATATAAAATACCACAAAAAGTTATATAAACATCCAAGATTGATACTATAATAGAATGAAACAATCAAAAATTATAGATACGCTGGAGACGTATCAGCGGGGCGTACAGAGGAGCGTGGATGGAGTCCCCCACCGCCAATAGGGCAAGGGGCTCGCTTCCAGGCCTTCGAGTCTTGGCCCTCCTCCTATGCGTTAGTGTTCCTCCAGTGCGCGCTGTAGGGCCGCCTCGAGTGCGGCCTAGTACGCGGCCTCCTCCTCCTCCAGCTTGATCTCTTGGGGCGGCGGGGTGATGCCGGGATTGACCTGCACGCCACGGTGGCGCTCCTCTTCGTGATTCAACGTGAACCAGACCTCCCAGTTGGGAGAGTCCGACGCGTACGTACGGAGAAGGCGCTGCTCCAGCGTAAGGAGCTCGTGGCACCTGCGCACCTCCTAGGCGTGCGCCCACGGTGAGCGCAGCACCGCCGAAATCGGGATTCGCTGCGGGTCTAGATGCCAGCTGTGCAGTGGGCTAACATCTGGGTATGGGAGGGGCCGGTGGTACTGCTAGCTCCACCACGCCTAGTGGACTGGGATGTATAGCATATCCCGCTCCGTGGCGGCCGGGCGTCGATGAGCTCGTGGGCGGCGTGAGGAGGAGGCACATGGGACGAGCTCGCACCAGGGCAGAACTTCCCCTTGCCCTTGCTGCTGAAGAAGCCCATGGCGAGCTAGGATTTGGATGTCGCTGCGAGGGGGAAAGCTAGGCTAGATGTGGATGGGGGGATGGAAGTGGATGGGGATGCCCCCCACCCCGCACGCTTGCATTAAAAAGGACGACGGCCCGGTGCTTCCACCCACTGCCAGGCGGGCCCGAGGTTGGTGGTCGCATTTAATAAGACCACGGGCGGTGGTTGGGCGGCCGACAAGCAGGGCCGCGGCCGACACCGAGTGGACGCGTGACGTGTCCATTTCGTGTCCGTGGATGTAAGCTGGGCGCAAATTTGGGCGAAATGCGCTTCTAGACGGACACCGAGCGGACACGTTTTGGGTTTGGGTCCGCGTTGGGCGACGCTTTGGTCCAGACGACCCAAAAGAACACGCGCGCAAGACACTGGTCGCTAGTTGGAGTTTCCCTGATAAAGCCTTGAAGGCTGAGTGCATCGAAAGTCGGCCCGTTCATTGGAGGCATGGGGGATGAGCTATGGCGGGGCATCACCATGGGAGCATGCGGATAGTTGGAGTGTTGGGTTGGAGCACCATGAGGAACACAAGAGAACGGGCAGCACGCCGTGGAGGAAGGATGGCAAGGTGGTGACCACCGGCCGCCCATGTGCTGGCCACAAAGGAACCATCCACATTCAAAAGCCCCCGCTGCGTGTTGTCCTCCCTGGGCGACTCGGGGGCAAAACCCTAGCCTGAGGCCACAAGCCCACCTCCCTGCTCTCCCTCCCCTGCGGTCACCGGCAGCCAACACCAGGCCTGGCCCGCATGATGGTAGGCAGCGAGGCGGCGTCCCCACGTGCCATCTGTGCTGGTTAATCCCCGCGCTCCCTGGCCGCCTTTGTGGGTTCCGTCGCTCCCTGTTCTACGTCGGCGCTCTTCCTCGACTCAGGCCGTGACAGACCTCGTTGGTTACCCCAGGCGCAATCCCATCTGCTGGATTCAGTGGTGGTTGTGGCTCTGGTGGCGGCGGGCCGCTAGTTCCGGTTACCTCGCATTGGGCCAGGGCGGTGGTTATTGTTGGGGAACGTTGCAGAAAATTAAAAATTTTCCTACGGTTTCACCAAGATCCATCTATGAGTTCATCTAAGCAACGAGTCATGGGAGAGTGATTGCATCTACATACCACTTGTAGATCGCGTGCGGAAGCGTTCAATGGAACAGGGGATGATGGAGTCGTATCGCCGTGATTCAGATCACCGATGACCTAGTGCCGAACGGACAGCACCTCGCGTTCAACACACGACGTGCAGGCGGATGGCGTCTCCTCCTTCTTGATCTAGCAAGGGGGAAGGAGAGGTTGATGATGATCCAAAGAAAGACGACGGGCATGGTGGTGGATGCAGCAGAACTCGGCGGGGCTTGCTAAGCAACTACGGGAGGAGGAGGAGGTGTTGCGAGGGAGGAGGCGCCAAGGCTTATGGGTGCGGCTGCCCTCCCTCCCTCCCTTTATATAGGTGCAAGAGAGAGGAGAGGCGCAGCCTTGCCCCTTCCTCCAAGGAAGGGTGCGGCCAAGGGGGAGGAGTCCATCCTCCCAAGGCACCTCGGAGGTGCCTTCCCCTTTAGGACTCTCCTTCTCTCTTATCTCTAGGCGCATGGGCCTCTTGGGGCTGGTGCCCTTGGCCCATATAGGCCAAGGCGCACCCCCACAGCCCATGTGCCCCTTCGAGGCAGGTGGACTGGTGGACCCCGGACCCCTTCGGCACTCCCGGTACAATACCGATAACGCCTTGAAACTTTTCCGCTGACCAAAATAAGACTTCCCATATATAAATCTTTACCTCCGGACCATTAGGAACTCCTCGTGACGTCCGGGATCTCATCCGGACTCAACAACATTCGGTTTGCTGCATACTCATATTCATACAACCCTAGCGCCACCAGAACCTTAAGTGTGTAGACCCTACGGGTTCGGGAGACATGCGAACATGACCGAGACGGCTCTCGGGCAATAACCAACAGCGGGATCTGGATACCCATGTTGGCTCACACATGCTCCTCGATGATTTCATCGGATGAACCACGATGTCGAGGATTCAAACAACCCGTTATACAATTCCCTTTGTCAATCGGTATTTTACTTGCCCGAGATTCGATCGTCGGTATCCCAATACCTCGTTCGATCTCGTTACCGGCAATTCACTTTACTCATACCATAATGCATGATCCCGTGACCAAACACTTGATCACTTTGAGCTCATTATGATGATGCACTACCGAGTGGGCCCAGTGATACCTCTCCGTCATACGGAGTGACAAATCCAGTCTCGATCCGTGTCAACCCAATGCAGACACT
Organism: Aegilops bicornis; assembly: GCA_021605145.1. Lineage (NCBI taxonomy): Eukaryota > Viridiplantae > Streptophyta > Magnoliopsida > Poales > Poaceae > Aegilops > Aegilops bicornis. The sequence goes on along the minus strand of CM038674.1, from coordinate 261,882,288 downwards.
TTCGAGATACCTGTAGTGCACCTCTATAGTCACCCGATTCGTTGTGACGTTTGGTGCACCCAAAGCACTCCCTACGGTATCCGGGAGTTACACGATCTCATGGTCTAAGGAAGAGATACTTGACATTGGAAAAGCTCTAGCAAAGCGAACTACACGATCTTGTGCTATGCTTAGGATTGGGTCTTGTCCATCACATCATTCTCCTAATGATGTGATCCCGTTATCAACGACATCCAATGTCCATAGTCGAAACCATGACTATCTCTGCTGATCAACGAGCTAGTCAACTAGAGGCTCACTAGGGACATATTGTGGTCTATGTATTCACACGTGTATTACGATTTCCGGACAATACAATTATAGCATGAATAAAAGACAATTATCATGAACAAGGAAATATAATAATAATACTTTTATTATTGCCTCTAGGGCATATTTCCAACAGTCTCCCACTTGCACTAGAGTCAATAATCTAGTTACATTGTGATGAATCGAACACCCATAGAGTTACGGTGTTGATCATGTTTTGCTGAAGGAAGAGGTTTAGTCAACGGATCTGCGATATTCGTAGATCCGTATGTACTTTGCAAATTTCTATGTCCCCATCTTGAACATTTTCACGAATGGAGTTGAAGCGGCGCTTGATGTGTTCGGTCTTCTTGTGAAACCCGGCTCCTTGGCAAGTGCAATAGCTCGATGTTGTCACAAAAGAGTTTGATCGGCTCCGACGCATTGGGTATGACTCCTAGGTCGGTGATGAACTCATTCACCCAAATTGCTTCATGTGCTGCCTCCGAGGCTGCCATGTACTCCGCTTCACATGTAGATCCCGCCACGACGCTCTTCGTCAAATGCACTGCCACCATCGCTCCACCATTCAACATATACACGTATCCGGTTTGTGACTTTGAGTCATCGGATCGTGTCGAAGCTTAGCGTCGACGTAACCCTTCTGACGAGCTCTTCGTCACCTCCATAAACGAAACATGTCCTTTTTCCTTTTTAGGTACTTCAGGATATTCTTGACCGCTGTCCAGTGTTCCTTGTCGGGATTACTTTGGTACCTTCCTACCAAACTTACACGGCAAAGGTTTACATCAGTCCGGTACCTGACATGGCATACATAATAGATCCTATGGTCGAGGCATAGGGGATGACACTCGTCTCTTCTTTATCTTTTGTCGTGGTGGGCATTGAGCTGAGCTCAATTTCACACCTTGCAAAAGCAGGCAAGAACCCTTTCTTGGACTCATCCATTTTGAACTTCTTCAAAATCTTATCAAGGTATGTGCTTTGTAGAAAGACCTATGAGGCGTCTCGATCTATCCCTATAGATTTTGATGCCTAATATGTAAGCAGCTTCTCCAAGGTCCTTCATTGAAAAACTCTTATTCAAGTAGGCCTTAATCTTGTCCAAAAGTTCTATATCATTTCCCATCAAAAGTATGTCATCTACATATAATATGAGAAATGCTACAGAGCTCCCCACTCACTTTCTTGTAAACGCAGGCTTCTCCATAAGTCTCAAGCATAAACCCAAACGCTTTGATCATCTCATCAAAGCGAATGTTCCAACTCCGAGATGCTTGCACCAGCCCATAAATGGATCATTGGAGCTTGCATACCTTGTTAGCATTCTTAGGATCGACAAAACCTTCCGGCTGCATCATATACTGACTCTTCCTTAAGGTAACAGATTAAGGAATGCCGCTTTTGACGTCCATCTTCCATATCTCATAATCATAGTATGCGGCAATTTACTAACATGATTCGGACGGACTTAAGCTTCGCCACGGAGAGAAAGTCTCATCGTAGTCAATCCCTTTGAACTTGTCGATAACCCTTAGCGACAAGTCGAGCTTATAGATGGTAACATTACCATCCGCGTCCGCCTTCTTCTTAAAGATCCATTTGTTTTCTATCGCCGCCGATCATCGGCAAGTCTCACAAAGTCCATACTTTGTTTTCATACATGGATCCTATCTCGGATTGCATGGCTTCAAGCCATTTATTGGAATCTGGGCCCGCCATCGCTTCTTCATAGTTCGAAGGTTCACCGTTGTCTAACAACATGATTTCCAGGACAGGGTTGCCGTACCACTCTGGTGCGGAGCGTGTCCTAGTGGACCTAATAAGTTCGGGCAGAGCAACTTGATCCAAGTACCTTGATCATCATCATTAATTTCCTCTCCGATTCGGTGTAGGCACCACAGAACATTTTCCGAGCTGCACTACTTTCCGGTTCAAGAGGTAGTACTTCATCGAAGTTCTACTTTCCTCCCACTTACTCCTTTCGAGAGAAACTCTTTTTCCGTAAAGGATCCGTTCTGGCAACAAAGATCTTGCCTTGGGATCTAAGGTAGAAGGTATACCCAATGGTTTCCTTAGGGTATCCTATGAAGACGCATTTTTCCGACTTGGGTTCGAGCTTTTCAGGTTGAAGTTTCTTGACATAAGCATCACATCCCCAAACTTTTAGAAACGCATACTTAGGTTTCTTCCCAAACCATAATTCATACGGTGTCGTCTCAACGGATTTAGACGGTGCTCTATTTAAAGTGAATGTAGCTGTCTCTAGAGCGTATCCCCAAAATGATAGCGGTAAATCAGTAAGGGACATCATAGATCGCACCATATCCAATAGAGTGCGACATTTGACGCTCGGACACACCCGCTACATTACCGAGGTGTTCCAGCGGCGTGAGTTGTGAAATGATTCCACATTTCCTTAAGTGTGTACCAAATTCGTGACTTAAATATTCTCCTCCACGATCTGATCATAAGAATTTTATCTTTCGGTCACGTTGATTCTCTACTTCATTCTGAAATTCTTTGAACTTTTCAAAGGTCTCAGACTTGTGTTTCATCAAGTAGACATACCCATATCTACTCAAGTCATCAGTGAGAGTGAGAACATAACGATATCCTCCATGAGCCTCAACACTCATTGGACCGCATACATCGGTATGTATGATTTCCAATAAGTTGGTTGCTCGCTCCATTGTTCCGAGAACGGAGTCTTGGTCATCTTGCCCATGAGGCATGGTTCGCATGTGTCAAATGATTCATAATCGAGAGACTCTAAAAGTCCATCGGCATGGAGCTTCTTCATGCGCTTGACACCAATGTGACCAAGGCGGCAAAGTACCACAAGTATGTGGGACTATCGTTATCAACTTTACATCTTTTGGTATTCACACTATGAACATGTGTAACATTAAGCTCGAGATTCATTAAGAATAAACCATTGACCATCGGAGCATGACCATAAAACATTTCTCTCATATAAATAGAACAACCATTATTCTCAGATTTAAATGAGTAGCCATCTCAGTATTAAACGAGATCACGATACAATGTTCTGCTCAAACTTGGCACTAAATAACAATTATTGAGGTTTAAAACTAATCCCAGAGGTAAATGTAGAGGTAGCGCGTCGACGGCGATCACATCGACCTTGGAACCATTCCCGACGCCAAGCATCGTCACCTCGCCCTTCGCCATGATCTCCGTTTATTCCACAGCTCCCGCCGTGAGTTACATATATGAGCAACGGCACCGTATCAAATACCTGTGAGTTACTACGAGTACTGGTAAGGTACACATCAATTACATGTATATCAAATATACCTTTAGTGTTGCCGGCCTTCTTGTCTCGCTAAGTATTTGGGGCAGTTCCGCTTCAAGAACCCTTCCCTTTGCAATAAAAAGCACTTTCGATCTCGTGCTTGGGTCCATTCTTTGACTTCTTCACGGTAATCGGCTTATCAGCGCCGCAACATCCTTGCCGTCCTTCTTGAAGTTCTTCTTTCCCTTGCCCTTCTTGAACTTAGTGGTTTTATTGACCATCAACACTTGATGCTCCTTCTTGATTTCTACCTCTGCTGACTTCAAAGATTGAAAATACTTCAGAATAGTTTTCACCATCCTCGCATATTGTAGTTCATCACAAAGCTCTTGTAGCTTCGGTGGGAGCGATCAAGGATTCTGTCAATGACCGCCTCGTCTGGGAGGTTGATGTCCAATTTGGGACAAAGGCGGTTGTGCAACCCGGACATTTTGAGTATGTGCTCACCGACGTAACTATTTTCCTCCATCTTACAAGCTGTAGAACTTGTCGGAGACTTCATATCTCTCGACCCGGCATGAGCTTGGAAAACTAGTTTCAGCTCCTCGAACATCTCATATGCTCAGACGCTCAAAACGCTTTTGGAGCCCGGTTCTAAGTCAGAAAGCATGCCGCATCGAACGAGGGAGTAATCATCAAGACGTGATTGCCAAGCCGTTCATAACGTCTTGGTTCTTCAGGATGGGTGCATCACCAAGCGGTGCTTCTAGGACATATTGTTTCTTGGCAGCTATGAGGATGATCCTCGTGTTCAAACCAAATCCGAATAGTTGCTGCCATCATCTTTCAGCTTGGTTTTCTCTAGGAACGCGTTGAAGTTCATGGTGACATGAGCGTTGGCCATTTGATCTACAAGACATTTTGCAAAGATTTTAGACTATTGTTCATGATAACAAAGTTCATCTAATCAAATTATTTAATGAACTCCCACTCAGATTTGACATCCCTCTAGTCATCTAAGTGATACATGATCCGAGTCGACTAGGCCGTGGTCCGATCATCACGTGAGACGGTACTAGTCATCGCCGGTGAACATCTCCATGTTGATCGTATCTTCCATACGACTCATGTTCGACCTTTCGGTCTCTCGTGTTCCGAGGCCATGTCTACGTACATGCTAGGCTCGTCAAGTTAACCTAAGTGTATTGCATGTGTAAACCTGTCTTACACCCGTTGTATGTGAACGTAAGGATCTATCACACCGATCATCACGTGGTGCTTCAAACGACGAACTTTAGCAAACGGTGTACAGTTAGGGAGAACACTTTCTTGAAATTGTTATGAGGGATCATCTTATTTACTACCGCCGTTCTAAGTAAACAAGATGCATAAACATAATAAACATCACATGCAATTATATAGTAGTGACATGATATGGCCAATATCATATAGCTCCTTTGATCTCCATCTTTGGGGTTACTTGATCATCCTGTCACCGGCATGTCACCTAGATCTCCATCATCATGATCTCCATCATCGTGTCTTCATGAAGTTGTAACGCCAACGACTACTTCCACTTCTATGGCTATCGCGTTTAGCAATAAAGTAAAGTAATTTACATGGCGTTCTTCAATGACACACGCAGGTCATACAAAAATAAAGACAACTCCTATGGCTCCTGCCGGTTGTCATACTCATCGACATGCAAGTCGTGATTCCTATTACAAGAACATGATCTCATACATCACATATATCATTCATCATTCATCACAACTTTGGCCATATCATATCACAAAACACTTGCTGCAAAAACAAGTTAGACGTCCTCTAATTGTTGTTGCAAGTTTTACGTGGCTGCAATAGGGTTCTAGCAAGAACGTTTTCTTACCTACGTGAAAGCCACAACGTGATTTGTCAACTTCTATTTACCCTTCATAAGGACCCTTTTCATCGAATCCGCTCCAACTAAAGTGGGAGAGACAGACACCCGCTAGCCACCTTATGCAACTAGTGCATGTCACCGGTGGAACCAGCCTCACGTAAGCGACGTGTAAGGTCGGTCCGGGCCGCTTCATCCCACAATACCGCTGAAACAAGATAAGACTAGTAACGGCAAGAAAGTTGACAACATCTACACCCACAACGAATTGTGTTCTACTCGTGCAATAGAGAACTACGCATAGACCTAGCTCATGATGCCACTTTGTTGGGGAACGCTATGTAAAATTAAAAATTTTCCTACGGTTTCACCAAGATCCATCTATGAGTTCATCTAAGCAACGAGTCATGGGAGAGTGATTGCATCTACATACCACTTGTAGATCGGCGTGCGGAAGCGTTCAATGGAGCAGGGGATGATGGAGTCGTGCTTGCCGTGATTCAGATCACCGATGACCTAGTGCTTAACGGACACACCTCCGCGTTCAACACACGTGACGGAGGCGGATGGCGTCTCCTCCTTCTTGATCCAGCAAGGGGAAGGAGAGGTTGATGATGATCCAGCAAGACGACGGCGTGGTGGTGGATGCAGCAGAACTCGGCGGGCTTCGCTAAGCAACTACGGGAGGAGGAGGAGGTGTTGCAGGAGGAGGAGGGCGCCAAGGCTTAGGGGTGCGGCTGCCCCGCCCTCCCCCCCTTTATATAGGTGCAAGAGAGGGGGGGAGGGCGCAGCCTTGCCCCTTCCTCCAAGGAAGGGTGCAGCCAAGAGGGGGGGAGGAGTCCATCCTCCCCAAGGCACCTCAGAGGTGCCTTCCCCTTTTAGGACTCTCCCCTCTCTCTTATCTCCAGGCGCATGGGCCTCTTGGGGCTGGTGCCCTTGGCCCATATAGGCCAAGGCACACCCCCTACAGCCCATGTGGCCCCAGGCAGGTGGACTCCTGGTGGACCAGACCCCTTTTCGGCACTCCCGGTACAATACCGATAACGCGAAACTTTTCCTGACCAAAATAAGACTTCCCATATATAAATCTTTACCTCAGGACCATTCCTAACTCCTCGTGACGTCAAGGATCTCATCCGGACTCGAACAACATTCGGTTTGCTGCATACTCATATTCATACAACCCTAGCGCCACCGAACCTTATGTGTAGACCCCTACGGGTTCGGGAGACATGCGAACATGACCGAGACGGCTCTCGGGCAATAACCAACAGCGGATCTGGATACCCATGTTGGCTCCCACATGCTCCTCGATGATTTCATCGGATGAACCACGATGTCGAGGATTCAAACAACCCCGTATACAATTCCCTTTGTCAATCGGTATTTTACTTGCCCGAGATTCGATCGTCGGTATCCCAATACCTCGTTGAATCTCAAGCTATCGACAAGTCACTTTACTCGTACCGTAATGCATGATCCCGTGACCAAACACTTGGTCACCTTGAGCTCATTATGATGATGCACTACCGAAAGTGGGCCCAGTGATACCTCTCCCATTACACGGAGTGACAAATCCAGCCTCGATCCGTGTCAACCCAATGCAGACACTTTCGGAGATACCTGTAGTGCACCTTTATAGTCACCCGATTCACGTTGTGACGCTTTGGTACACCCAAAGCACTCCCTACGGTATCCGGGAGTTACACGATCTCATGGTCTAAGGAAGAGATACTTGACATTGGAAAAGCTCTAGCAAAACGAACTACACGATCTTGTGCTATGCTTAGGATTGGGTCTTGTTCATCACATCATTCTCCTAATGATGTGATCCCATTATCAACGACATCCAATGTCCATAGTCAGGAAACCATGACTATCTGGTTGATCAACGAGCTAGTCAACTAGAGGCTCACTAGGGACATATTGTGGTCTATGTATTCACACGTGTATTACGATTTCCGGACAATACAATTATAGCATGAATAAAAGACAATTATCATGAACAAGGAAATATAATAATAATACTTTTATTATTGCCTCTAGGGCATATTTCCAATAGTTATGCGCCAGCTCAGCCTTGCCGCAGCCATCCTAGAGTCACCGGATCCGGGGCACTGGCGGTTGCTGGCCAAAGATTCAAGATGGATCTGGCTAATGGGGATGTTGCATATGCAATTTTGTTTTCCCGGGAGGTTCATGGTGGCCTCGGTGGTTGTGGCCGGGCCAATTGCTCTGAGATGTGATGCGCTGGTGGGTGGATGTCGTGGCGGCAATACGAATGTGCGAACGGCATTGTCTGCGTGGTGGCGGCGACCATGGGTGCTAGTCCGTTCTGCGGCCCGTGTGGGCAGCGAGGTTGCGGCGGTGTGTACTACGGTGGCGGAGCGCTAGTCGGCCGCAAGATTTACGCTTTTGATGAAGACCTTCTGTCCCTCTCGGTTGGCTTTGCGCCTCTGCAGTCGATTCTGCGGCGTGTGGGGTGGGTGTGGACCGAGACGGGAAACCCTTGGTCATCGGTGGCCCACGACATTGTGGCGCCAATTTTTTGGCGTCAGCTCCCTCCTTGAAGGCCTTGTTGAGGTCCCCTCTCGCTCGCTGCCTTGCATCCTGCTGGCGAAAGCTCTCGTTCCCCTTGCGGATGGCAGCGGCATGCTGTTGTCGCATCCCTTCCCGGAGGCATCGTCCGGGGTGCGTGGAAGCAAGGTTGGTGCTTGCTGCTTGTTTGAGGGCAGATGTTGGCGCCTTCCTTTACATATTCTTCTGCCGTACTTCATCTTATGATATCATTCTTCAACTCGCGTTTGGATGTGCGGTTGGTACGTGCTCGATGGTGAGGTTGTGGGAGCCCTACAGTTGTGGTCCGAGCTCTAGTTTCTCATGTACGGGATGCTCTGTTGGTTTTGTCCATGTAGCTCTCGATGAGCTTTCTACCTTTCGACGTTATGGCGCCCTTCGAGTCAGGGCGAGAGGATTGTGGTCCTCTTCGGAGGTTGAATCAGATGGCGTGCTGGCAGGCTCTGTAGGAGTAGGCGATGGCGATGGCCACTGACATTGGTGTTGTTTGTTGTTCTCACCCGATGCAAGTGTACATGTTGTTCCAAATGTTTGGCTTTGGCAATTCAGGCTGGGCTCCTTCTTCTACTTTTCAATTGCTTGTATTGTTGTTAGGTTTTGAGTTGTTCTAGCGCTCTATATCTTTGTCGTTTTCCTTGTAAGTTGTTAGATTCGTAATCTGGCGGTTGATGGCTTTGTTAATTCAAAGTCGGGCTAGGTTCGAGCCTTCTCTCGGGCTCGGTCGACGCCTTTTCTCTAAAAAATGGCGAGGTGGCAGCGTTGTTTTTTCCTCTCCCCCTGTGTCAGGGCATCTCCAACGCGGACCATCAAACCTCCACTATATGTCCGGACCACTTTTGTGATCCAATAGGGACATGTATATGTCCGCTTAGTAGTCTGAACTTACGGATTCCGTATCCAAGAGATAAACATGAGAGGGCTTTACCGAGTCGGGACATGCACTTAACCAATCCATGCATGGTCCTCCTCTTCTCTCTCCTCCCAACCGCACATGCATGGACACTAAGGGCATGGCCAATGCATAGCCCTATGGTGATGCCTCGCGAGCCATGTACGATCGGATGTCGAGGAAAGTAGGTTCGGATAGTGTAGCGGTATCTTCGGGAGGCGGGTGCTTGGGAGAAAAAGCGTCAAATCCAGATGCATAAAGCTGAAAAAGTTGAAGTGCTATGGACGCATGTGTAGTGAGAGTCTACTTTCTATTCTTTGATGAGGCCCACAAGTAGTAGCTTGCGCTGGGAAGAAAAAATCAATATAAATGCTCAAGCTACTTTTTCTCATGGAAAATCTATATCCATATGCCACCATTGTACATTGCCGTAAACCATAAATATCCCATCATATACATGGTCTGCACATACGTTTTCTCCTTCCAACTGCATACTTTGTGATTACCATTGGATGGTTATCTCCCGTATTATGTCCACGAACCACATTCGGACAGAAGAACGAACATACATCAGAGACATTTGCGGGTTAGCCTTGGAGATGCCCCTCATGGCTGCTTTTGCTCAGTGAGATTCAATCTAACCAGAGAAACAGGCTGAAGGGCAAAATCGTCCCTCAATAGTTTGACATGTGCGCCCAGGCCAGAAAATAGAGAAAACTGATCACTTTATGCCTTTTGTTTAGCTATCAACTTGTAAGTGTGTCATTTTATCAAAGAAAATGAAATGTGTGCTATAGGATCAAAGTATCATATGAGAAACGTGCCATTTTGTCAAATTTATCTTCCTTCTTTGTACATTTTGCAAATATTACTTTATTTATATTCATATTTAATAGAAAATATTTGGTTCTATGCGGTTCCCACATCCGAAAAAAATACATCGGCAACTCATAGCAATGACGTAACTTATTTTTCAAGAGGATAAATCAAAAAGTTTCCGCTCCATTTTTGGCACGCACGACTAGATTAGATATTTTATGCAGAAAGAAAAGTCTTGTTTTGGCTCTTCCAAAATAGAAGTCAATGTGTGAATAGTTCTTCACCTCGCATCTCGTTACATGCTCTCGCTTCAGTCAAGGTAGAATATTATTCCAAAACTCCGTGTATCAACCAACACCTAATACATGACGCTTCTTGATTTTAGAGGCCCTCCATTCAATTGAGGTGTTTGTAAATTTGATTTACCATTTTGTCAGGGCCAATAATTTGTCAAGGATCACTCGTTCAGTTCAGGTATTAGTGGATTTAATTTATGATTTTAACTGGGTAATAATATCTCAAATTAGTCAGCAACAAGCAACCTAAAAACACATCAGTCCCGCACATTATCTCTATCACCTAAAAGACGTTAACATATGATACTGTAACACCAATAAGATACGGCCACCAGCCCAAGAAACTTCCCACATAAGTCGTAGATAACACAAAATTACACTGCCAAAAAAGCACAACAACACACCGCAGTATATATAAAAAAATAAAAAACACATCATCTCTTTCACCCGCCAAACCAAAACAATAATCTCTTCCTATTAATAAAACACGGACTGTTTCTGGTCGTCCATCACTGAGATTGCCCTAGAAGTTACTAATAATTACCTGTCATGCCACCGGTAAGTGAAGAAAAAATATTCGGTTTTAAAAAAACCCACCACCGCAATCTATTTATTAACATGATACACTATTATAACACAAGCATGCACACATCGTGATGGCAAGCTACAACGCTCCACAAGGGAGACCAGGGATCGATCCCTAGTTCTGCCCCTTCTTTTTCTCACCGCCAGGTCGTGGCTCCTCCTTCTATTCCGTTTTTACTTTTTAATTTCTGTTTTTTTTCTTCTCTAAATTAATTCGGGGTATTTAAAGGACCAAATTTGAAAAAGATGAGAGTTTTCAAAAAAATATTGAGAAATCATAAACTGTTTCAAATAAATCATAAAATGTTCATAATTGCACAAAATTGTTCACATATTCTAAAAAAAATCACAATTTCAAATAAATGTTCATGAAATAAAAATCATATTTTTTAAAAATGATACAATATTCGAAACATGTTCGGCAATTTAAAAAAAATGTCCATAAAATTTTAGGAAATTTTCACAAAAACTAGAATAGATCCATAAATAATGAACAAAACGAACCGTCGCTTACGTAGAGGTTTTATTAGGGGATCTGTACAGGTTATTTTATGATTTATTTAGTCTCTAGCGTTGGGTAAAATAAATGTTTCCATGTTTTGTACAGCGTGGAGCCCAAAAAAATTGACACAACTTTATATGTGTTAGTTTTCGTAAGCCATATGAAGATGACTAAATGTCTATTTTGCATCTATGCACAGCTATGTTTATTTTGGTACTCCCTCCATTTTTGTATACAAGGCTAGAAACACATATTACAGATACCAAGGCAAAAGTAAATGTGTGCTTAAATCAATATTGCAAGCTAGGTTGTCTCCTTATTTGTCGTGTTAATTAATGCATATCTTTTGTCACACCTACAACAAGCCAATGCCCTCACTCCTTTTGGTTGATTAATGAGGTGCATGCATGATAACCTTTCCACACTCACATGCATGCAAGCGATAATTAATGTTCTTCTTTGCTAGTACGAGACAAACATCATCAATTTTGTCTTCATTAGTTTTCGTAAGCCATATGAAGATGACTAAATGTCTATTTTGCATCTATGCACAGCTATGTTTATTTTGGTACTCCCTCCATTTTTGTATACAAGGCTAGAAACACATATTACAGATACCAAGGCAAAAGTAAATGTGTGCTTAAATCAATATTGCAAGCTAGGTTGTCTCCTTATTTGTCGTGTTAATTAATGCATATCTTTTTGTCACACCTACAACAAGCCAATGCCCTCACTCCTTTTGGTTGATTAATGAGGTGCATGCATGATAACCTTTCCACACTCACATGCATGCAAGCGATAATTAATGTTCTTCTTTGCTAGTACGAGACAAACATCATCAATTTTGTCTTCATTAGTGTTTGTGGCCTTATATAGTTGCAAATTGTAATTTTGATTGTAGCCTTGTATATTTTCTGCAGAAAGAAAAGTCTTGTTTTGGCTCTTCCAAAAGAGAAGTCAATGTGTGAATAGTTCTTCACCTCGCATCTCCTTACATGCCGTTGGTTCAGTCAAGGTAGAATATTATTCCGAAACTCCGTGTATCAACGAACACCTAATACATGACGCTTCCTGATTTTAGAGGCCCTCCATTCAATTGAGTTGTTTGTAAATTTGATTTACCATTTTTTCAGGGCTAATAATTTTTCAATGAGCACTCGTTCAGTTCAGGTATTATTGGATTTAACTTATGATTTTGACTGGCTAATAATTTCTCAAATTCTCTTTCAAAAAAGAAAGTTAGAGTTCGTGTCTCTCGTCGGCGCCGGCGCAGGTCCGCCTCGTCTCCGATGGCCCTAGGGTCATGAAGGCATTGTGGATCCTGGCAAGGGCCGGCGGGAGGGCTTGGTTTTTAGTCGTTTTTCCAATTTTGTTAGGGTTTGTGTCTCCGCTTTCCGGAGGAGGGCGAGGCAATGACGACTTTCCTCGAAGATGGAATAAAGGGTCTCCCCGCCTAGCTCCTGTTCCGACGATGTGTCTAGCATCGTTGGTTGGCGTGTGGAGGTGTGTCTCCGGCAGATCTATCTTTGATGGATTTGCTTGGATCTCGTCATTGTTCGTCTACGTTTGTATATCTTCGTTTGTATATCTTCGGTTTGGATCATTCCCATCTACATTATTCTTCATCACGGCAGTTGTTGTTCTGTGGTGTTGGTCCTATGCGGCCTTAGCAGCACGACGACTTACCGACTGTCTACTATAACAAGTTGTGCCCAATTCCAGTGATAGAGGGACGATGACGGTGGCACGCCTTCGGCTCGCTTCAGTGCTTATAGTTGTTGTTAGATAGTCTACGAATCTGGATGTAGTTTTTATTTTTAAATTTTATTGTACTACCATGATTAAAGATGAATAGATTGAAAGTTTTCCCGCAAAAATGTTATTTCTCAGCAACAAGCAACCTAAAAACACATCAATCCCACGAATTATCTCATCAGCTAAGAAAAGTCAAACATATGACAATGTAACACCAATATAGATACGGCCACCAGCCCAAGAAACTTCCTACATAAATACTCCCTCCGTCCCAAAATATAAAAAAGTGTAAAAAACGCTCTTATATTTTGGGAGAAAGGAAGTACTCCCTCCGTCCCAAAATAAGTGTCTCAACTTTGTATTAGTACTAACATTTATTTTAGAACGGAGGGAGTAGTAGATAACACAAAATTACACTGCCAGAAAAGCCCAACAACACACCGCATTATATATAAAAAATAAAACACACATCATCTTTTTCACCCGCCAAACCAAAACAATAATAAAAATAAAACGCATGCCATCTTCTCACCGTGCCGAGCCAAATAACAAATTTTTATTGAAATCTCAACAACAACGACGACCTAACCCTTCTAGTATTAGATGACATCTTAACTACGGGGCTATTTGGTTCCCAGTCATAGATTGCCACGCCAAAGCTGTTACGGGCAAACCTCTCTAGGCAGGTGTTTGGTGCAGTATGCAGGTTTGGCTCGCCACAGCGCAAAGGAGCAGATGTGGCGCCCATTTTGCCCGCCACACTTCCTGTGGCGTGCCCACAGGTGTGGCTAACAACCTCAACTTAGGTGTGGCAATTTTAGTGTGCAATGCACATCAAAGACAGAACTCATCATAGACGACAGGTTAGCACGATATGATGGCCAACATTCGGAACAAACCAAATGGCGACAGGTTAGCACGATATGATGGCCAACATTCGCCAACATTCGGAACAAATCAAATGCTGCACATGGAAAAATTAATGCAACGCAGTTGCTCCTTTCGGGGCCAAGATTCTCGATCCACATGGAACACAAAGATGTTAAGAACTGATCAATGGCATAAAAAGTGAACAGCACGACACCACACCCCTCTGTACCACCTAAATGGAATCATCTAAAATTAATACCCCGACAGATCACCCAAACAAATTGCATACAGTCGAATTCAATGGCAAGATTTGCTCACTTGCTGTTCCGGGTAGTATTGCTGAACAGGCAAAGCTATTCAGCAACCTTGGAAACCTTGGGAACATCCACCGGGAATGTGTCGATCTCTGTCCATCCAGGGGTTGTTCTGCTCCTTCTCTGGTTTCACTGACCTCAGCGCCTTCCAGACAGCGCTGTTGCACTTGAACCCCGAACCGAACGCTATCTGCCAGATCCTGTCACGCCTCCTGATCCTCCCCTTGGCCTCGCTGTAGGCCAGCTCATACCAGAGCGAGCTGCTGGACGTGTTGCCGAACCGGAAGAGAGTCATCCGGGACGGCTCCATGTGCCAGTCGGTGAGGTCCATGTTCTTCTCTATCTCATCAAGCACAGCGCGCCCACCAGCGTGGATGCAGAAGTGCTCGAATGCCAGCTTGAAGTCAGGAATGTATGGCTTGATCTTCATCTTGAACAGCTTCTTGCCAACCAATGTGACCATGAACAGCAGCTGCTCCGAGAATGGCAACACAAGCGGGCCAAGCGTTGTGATGTTCGTCTTGAGCGCATCCCCAGCCACCGCCATGAGGTCCTTGGACAGTGCCACGCCAACCTTGCCGCTATCATCCTCCTCCTGGGTGACACAGCTGAAGCACTTGTCATCTGCACCCTTGTGAGTCCTCACAGTGTGTACCAGCTCGTACTTGGACCTCCTCCTGTCTGACCGCTTGTTCGACAGAAGGATCGCAGCGCAGCCCATCCGGAACAGGCAATTTGACACAAGCATCGACCGGTTGTTCCCAAAATACCAATTCAGGGTAATGTTCTCCGTGCTGACAACCATTGCATACGAGTTGGGGTGCACCTGGAGCAAATCCTTGGCCAGATCTATCGACAGGAGCCCGGCACTGCATCCCATTCCTCCCAGATTGTAGCTGACTATGTTCCTCTCAGCTTGTAATGGTTCACCACCATGGCGGACAGTGACGGTGTTGGGTTGAACAGGCTGCAATTCACAACAAGAATCCCAATGTCCTTGGGCTTCACCCCGGTCTTCGCGAGCATGTTGTCGATGGCACCGAACATGCAGACCTGCGCCTCCTGGCGCGCCAATTCCATAGAGGGGTTGGGCGGCACGGTGACCAAGGCGGGAGGGATGTAAGTGTCCTCGCCCAGACCCGAGCGCTCGAGGATCTTGCGCTGGAAATCAAGGTTGGCTTCGGTGAAGTTGCCGGTGAGCTTGGAGCAGCGCATGAAGGTTTCACGCGAGCACCGGCGCTCCGGGCCGGGCTTGTAGCAGCCGAAGTCGACGAGGTAGACGGAGCGCGGGCGGGTGAGGAAGTAGACGGTGGAGAGGAAGACGAGGAGCGTGGAGCAGGCGATGACGGAGAGGAGGTTGAAGCGGAGGTGCGTCCACAGGTCGGCGACGTCGCCCGGAGAGAGCGTGGAGAGGTGGACGGCGATGAGCACGATGAGCGGGGTGAGCAGGAGGTACATGCCGTGGGTGATGAGGTAGTGGTACCCCAGCTTGACGTACTTGAGCCGCACCGACTGCAGGAAGTCCGGCAGCCGACGCGACGGCGACGGCGAGCTCGCGCGTTCGCCGGCGCTGGCACCGGCACCGGCCGGCGGCGTGCTGTCCTCCATCGACATGGTGCCCCTGCGGATCGAGGAAACGCAGATTTCCGTGGGTCAGATAAACGGCGGAAGAAATTCAAAATGCGAGATCTGGCAGCTGAAAGTTTTAACCCCTAGTAAATTCTAGACGGCAAAACGAATCTTGTATTGCCCCGGCACGAAGGTGCGAATCGAGATGCGTTTCGAGTTCATGGCCGCCTACCTCCCCTCCCTCCCTCGGCCACCCACGAGGCAGTCCACGGCCGATAATAATAATACAATAAAAATACAGTATGTAATTCAGAACGGAAATGACACAGACGGATTCCGAAGCATACCGCTCAAATGGCCGGAGCGACGATCAGCGCCGCCGGACTCGGCCTCGGAGACGGCGCCGGGTCCTCCTCCTCCGCCTTCGCCGCCGCCTTCTCGCGCCGCACTCGTCTCTCTCCTGACCTTGCCGTCGCGAGCAACACGGGAGGGGGGAGGAGGAGAAGGGAAACGGAAGCCGGCATTTAATAGATGGCACGAGGGGGAATAATCGTGGTGGCCCACCAGTCGGCGACGGGGACGGCCAGCTTGGATGCAGCCGGCGGCTCGCGACGGACGGCTGGATCGTGGGGCGACGACCGGGCGCCGCGCGTCTGACTGGGCTGTTTAGTTGGGTACAGTTTAATGTACCCGTAAGGGCGATCTGTTCCGCGGCCACGTGGGGCCTCGCATGCGCTGGTTTGCTGGGCTGTGCGTGGGGTGTCAGTGACAGCTGTGCGTGATTCGCTGCTTTGGAGGAGCTGGGGTATGGGTTTGGCGGAGAGAACGTGGTGGGAGCGAGCGAGCGATTGGAGTTTTCCGGCGGAACGGCCGGCCCGCGTTGGAACGCGACGTAACGACATCCGCGAATATTACTGAGCTGACTGTATTTTTTAAAAACAAAACACAGTGGTTCCCATGTTCTGTTTTTACTCTGCAGATTTCAGGGACAGCTCGCCACATGCTGCAACCTCTGCATTCCAGCGTATTTTGAGAACAATATCACGGACCAACATATTCTTCTTTTGAAAAAACACGTCTCCCTTGCCACACTATGTCACAAAATTATCAGAGCAACTCCAATGGTGCAATCCATTTCATCCGCCGCGGTCCGTTTGGGTCGGTGTGAGCACAAAAGGTGGCCCAACGCATCGACCCAAACGACCGCGTGTTCGCTTGGCGTCCGCATGCTACTCATTCCCTACCATTTTGAATCGGATTCGTTTACGGACATTTGCAGACGGACAAGGCTTCTACCTCTTTACGAGTTCGCCGGTGGCAGCCATCACCATTTTCTTTTCATTTTTCACAAAACCCTCCCGTCCGCGTGCGCGCGCGATACGTCTCCAATGTATCTATAATTTTTTATTGTTCTATGCTATTATATTATCTGTTTTAGATATTTAATGGGCTTTAATATGCTCTTTTATATTATTTTTGGGACTAACTTATTCGAAGGCCCAGTGTAAATTGTTGTTTTTGCCTATTTCAGTGTTTCGCAGAAAAAGAATATCAAACGGAATCCAAACGGAACGAAACCTTTGCGAGGATCTTTTTTGGAACAAACGCAATCCGGGAGACTTGGAGTGGAAGCCAGAGACGCAACGAGTCGGCCACGAGGCCGGAGGGCGCGCCCCCCCCCCTCGTGGGCCCCGTGTAGCTCCACCGACCTACTTCTTTCGACTATATATACTCTTATACCTGAAAACATCCAAGGAGCCACGAAACCACTTTTTCACCGGGCCAAGAACCTTCTCAGACTGTGAGATCCCATCTTGGGGCCTTTAGCGGCGATCTGCCGGAGGGGGATTCGATCACGGAGGGCTTCTACATCAACACCATAGCCTCTTCGATGATGTGTGAGTAATTTACCACAGACCTTCGGGGCCATAGTTATTAGCTAGATGGCTTCTTCTCTCTCTTTGGTTCTCAATACAAAGTTCTCCTCGATGTTCTTAGAGATCTATCCGATGTAATACTCTTTTACGGTGTGTTTGCCGAGATTCGATGAATTTATGAACTAGATTATCTATGAATATTATTTGGTTCTTCTCTGAATTTTTATATACATTATTTGATATCTTTGCAAGTCTCTTCGAATTATCGGTTTAGTTTGGCCTACTAGATTGATCTTTCTTGCAATGGGAGAAGTGCTTAGCTTTGGGTTCAATCTTGCGATTGCTCGATCCCAAGGATGTGAAAGGGAAAGGACACGATTTATTGTTGCCATCGAGGATAAAAAGATGGGGTTTATATCATATTGCTTGAGTTTATCCCTCTACATCATGTCATCTTGCCTAATCGTTACTCCGTTCTTATGAACTTAATACTCTAGATGCATGTTGGATAGCTACGATGTGTGGAGTAATAGTAGTAGATGCGAGAATCATTTCGGTCTACTTGACACGAGACGTGATGCTGTATTCATGATCATGGCCTTAGATATCATCATAACTATGCACTTTTCTATCAATTGCTCGGCGATAATTTGTTCACCCACCGTAATACTTGCTATCATGAGAGAAGCCACTAGTGAAACTATGGCCCCCGGGTCTACTTTACATCATATAAGTTTCCAATCTACAATTCTAGTTTACTATTTATATTACAATCTTTATTTTCCAATCTATACAACAAAAATACCAAAAATATTTGTCTTATTATCTTTATCAGATCTCACTTTTGCAAGTGGCCATGAAGGGATTGACAACCCCTTTATCGCGTTGGTTGCAAGGTTCTTGATTGTTTGTGCAGGTACTAGGCAACTTGCGTGTAGTCTCTTGGGGAACGTAGTAATTTCAAAAAAATTCCTACGCACACGCAAGATCATGGTGATGCATAGCAACGAGAGGGGAGAGTGTTGTCCACGTACCCTCGTAGACCGAAAGCGGAAGCGTTATAACAATGTGCTTGACGTAGTCGTGCGTCTTCCGCGGCGGCCGATCAAGCAAGAAAACTCTGACCTCAGGAGTTCTAGCACACGCGTTATTTCGATGGCGTTCCGGACTCCGATCCGGCAAAGTGTCGGGGAAGAGTTTAATCGACAAGATGGCGTGGTGACGGTGATGATGTTCTATCTGACGCAGGAGCTTCGCCTAAGCACCGCTACGATATGACCGAGGTGGAATATGGTGGAAGGGGCACCGCACTGCGGCTAAGAGAGCGATCATGAAGATCAACTTGTGTGTCATGGGGTGCCCCCGCCTCAGATATAAAGGAGGGAGGGGAGGTGCGGCCGGCCCCTAGGGGTGCCGAGGAGTCCTACTCCCACGGGAGTAGGGACCCCACCCCCCTCTTGCCTTGTTGGAGAAGGAAAGGGAAGGGGAAAGAGGAAAGGGCGCCCTTCCTTGTCCTATTAGGACTAGGGGAGGGGGCCTTGACCTCGGCCGGCTCCCCTCTTCTCCTTTAGGGCCCATGTAGGCCCATTAACCCCGGGGTTCCGGTAACCCAGTATCTCGGTAAAATCCGATTTCACGGAGCGATTCCGATATCCAAATATAGGCTTCCAATATATCAATCTTTTATGTCTCGACCATTTCGAGACTCCTCGTCATGTCCGTGGTCACATCCGGGACTCAACAACCTTCGGTACATCAAAACTATAAACTCATAATATAAGCATCATCGTTAACGTTAAGCGTGCGGACCCTACGGGTTCGAGAACTATGTAGACATGACCTAGAACTGTTTCCGGTCAATAACCAATAGTGGAACCTGGATGCTCATATTGGCTCCTACATATTCTACATATTCTGAGATGCTTGCACCAATCCATAGATGGATCGCTGGAGCTTGCACATTTTGTTAGCACCTTTAGGATTGACAAAACCTTCTGGTTGCATCATATACAACTCTTCTTTAAGAAAACCATTAAGGAATGCAGTTTTGATATCCATTTGCCGTGATTTCATAAAATGTGGCAATTGCTAACTATGATTCAGACAGAGACTTAAGCATCGCTTCTGATTGAGAAAATCTCATTATAGTCAACACCTTGAACTTGTGAAAACCTTTTGTGACAGTCGAGCTTTGTAGATAGTAACACTACTATCGGCGTCATCTTCCTCTTGAAGATCCATTTATACAATATGGCTTGCCGATCATTGGGCAACTCCACCAAAGTCCATACTTTGTTCTCATACATGGATCCCATCTCGGATTTCATGGCCTTAAGCCATTTCACGAATCTGGGCTCATCATCGCTTCCTCATAGTTTGTAGGGTTCATCATGGTCTAGTAACATGACTTCCGAACAGGATTACCATACCACTTTGGTGCGGATCTTACTGGTTTACCTCACGAGGTTCGGTAGTAACTTGATCTGAAGTTACATGATCATCATCATCGCCTTCCTCACTAATTGGTGTAGGAATCAATGGGCGAATTTACTGATTGATGAACTACTTTCCAATTCGGGAGAAGGTACAAATACCTTATCAAGCTCTACTTTCCTCCCAATCACTTCTTTCGAGAGAAACTCCTTCTCTAGAAAGGATTCATTCTTAGCAACGAATGTTTTGCCTTCGGATCTGTGATAGAAGGTGTACCCAACAGTTTCCTTTGGGTATTCTATGAAGACGCACTTCTCTGATTCGGGTTCGAGCTTATCAGGTTGAAAACCTTTTTCACATAAGCATCGCAACTCCAAACTTTAAGAAAGCCATGCCTTAGGTTCTTTGCTAAACCATAGTTCACAAATTAATGTCGTCTCAACGATTTAGATGGTGCCCTATTAAAGTGAATGCAGCTATCTCTAATGCATAACCCCAAAGCGATAGTGGTAAATCGGTTAAGATACATCATAGATCGCACCATATCCAATAAAAGTGCGATTCTGACGTTCGGACACACCATTATGTTGTGGTGTTCCATGTGGCGTGAAACTGTGAAACTATTCCACATTGTTTAAAAATGAAGGCCAAACTCGTAACTCAAACATTCTTTCTCACGATCGATTGTAGAAACTTTATTTTCTTGTTACGATGATTCTCCACTTCACTCTGAAATTCTTTGAACTTTTCAAATGTTTAGGACTTGTGCTTCATTAAGTAGATATGCATATATCTGCTCAAATCATTTGTGAAGGTCGAAAATAACGATACATTCGCCACGAGCCTCAACACTCATCGATTCACATACATCAAGATATGTATTATTTCCAATAAGCCAGTTGCTTGCTCCATTGTTAGGAGAACGGAGTTTTAGTCATCTTCCCATAAGGCATGGTTCGCAAGCATCAAGTGATTCATAATCAAGTGATTCCAAAATCCCATCAAGATGGAGTTTCTTCATGCGCTTTACACCAATATGACCTAAACGGCAGTATACAAATAAGTTGCACTATCATTATTAACTTTGCATCTTTTGGCATCAATATTATGAATATGTATCATTACGATCGAGATCCAACAAACTATTTTCATTGGGTGTATGACCATTGAAGGTTTTATTCATGTAAATGTAACAACAATTATTCTCTCGACTTTAAATGAATAACTTGGTATTGCAATAAACATGATCAAATCATATTCATGCTCAACGCAAACGCCAAATAACATTTAATTAGGTTTAACACTAATCCCGAAAGTATAGGGAGTGTGTGATGATGATCATATCAATCTTGGAAATACTTCCAACACTCATCGTCACTTCCCTTTCGTGACGCCCCCGATTCAATCGTACACTAATCATGCACGCAAATGTGTACGATCAAGATCACGGACTCACGGGAAGATATCACAACACAACTCTACAAATAAAAATAAGTCATACAAGCATCATAATACAAGCCAGGGGCCTCGAGGGCTCGAATACAAGTGCTCGATCATAGACGAAGTCGGAAGCAACAATATCTGAGTACGAGACATAAGTTAAAACAAGTTGCCTTAAGAAGGCTAGCACAAACCGGGATACAGATCGAAGAGGCGCAGCCTCCCCGCACAGGATCCTCCTAACTACTTCCCGGTCGCCGCCGCCGGCTGCACGTAGTAGTAGGCACCTCCCGGTAGTAGTAGTCGTCGACGGTGGCGTCGGCTCCTAGGCTCCATCGTGCAGTCGCAAAGAATCGGGTAAAGAAAGGGGGAAAAGGGGAACAAGGCAACCATGAGTACTCATCCAAAGTACTGCAAGCAAGGAGCTACACTACATATGCATGGGTATATGTGTAAAAGGCCATATCGGTGGGACTGAATCTGAGAATGCCGTAATAAGAGGGGGATAACTAATCCTCGTCAAGACTACGCTCGCAGCCTCCGTCTTGCAACATGTAGAAGAGAGTAGATCAAGTCCTCCAAGTAGCATCGCATAGCATAATCCTACCCGGTGATCCCTCCTCGTAACCACGATAGAGAGCGACCACCGGGTTGTATCTCGCACTTGGAAGGGTGTGTTTTATTAAGTATCCGGTTCTAGTTGTCATAAGGTCAAGGTACAACTCAAGTCGCCCTGCTATCAAGATCACCGCAATTCGAATAGATTAACTTTACTGCAGGGGTGCACCACATTACCCGACACGCCGATCCCATTTGGTAGGACACACTTTCTGGGTCATGCCGTGGCGGAAGATCAACACGCCGCAGCCCCACCTAGGCATAAGAGAAGGTCAAGACGCCGTCTAAACCTAAGCGCCAGAAGTGCAGGCCCATCGCCTTAGCACACTCGCACGCTAGGCGGCCAAAGCAGACCTAGCCTAGCAGGCGTTCATCCAATTCGGCGGCCGCCTCGTCCGGCCGACGTCACGAAATGCTTCGGTGATACCACAGCTGGTTGCCCATAACTTGTCCCACGTGGCGGTTAGTGCGTATAAGGTCAACGACCCAACTCGGATCAAATACCAAGATCTCGTTAAGCGTGTTAAGTATCTCATGACGCGAACAGAGCCAGGCCCACCTCTCACCCAGTAGTCTCACACCTGCTGCCATTTCAGCCCGGCCATTTACAAGTAAAGATCCGGGGCCGTCGGGGAACCTGTGCCCACCTCTACTGGATGGAGCCACACGCCCTTTCAAATTTCCATCTCGAACAAGATTATCAGTAAAGTAAATGTGATGTAAAGTATATAGTATATGCCCATGATCACCTCACGAAGTGATCACAGCCCGATAGTATAGCATGGCGACGGGACAAGAATGTAGGGCCACTAATGAAACACTAGCATCCTATACTAAGCGGTAGGATAGCAGTAAGGGAACAATCAGAAGCAACAATGACGGGCTATGCATCAGAATAGGATTAACCGAAGCAAGAACATGCTACACTACTCTAATGCAAGCGGTATAGAGAAGAGTAGGCGATATCCGGTGATCAAAGGGGGGGCTTGCTGGTTGCTCGGCAAGAGAGAGTCGTCACAACACCGTAGTCGTCTTTGCAGTAGCGGCGTCGGTCTCGGTGTCTAGCGAGAGAAGAGGGGAGGAAACAATAAATATAATGCAAACATAAGCATGACGGCATGACAAGACAATGCACGGTGCTAGGTGTGCCCTAACGGTAGGAGGTGAATCTCACAAGCGAAGGGGAAAAACATCCAGGAAAGTATCCGGTGTTTCGCGTTTTCGGACAAACGAACCGGAGGTTAATGTTGCAGGTTTGCTATGCTAGGAATGTGTGGCGGGCGAACGGACCGCGTATCCGGATTCATCTCGTTGTTCTGAGCAACTTTCATGTATAAAGTTTTCCCATCCGAGCTACGGTTTACTTTATATTAATTTTCAAAGTTTTAAAACATTTTTAGAATTAACAGAATTAATTAAATTCGAAATTGCAAATATGGCGCCAAAGATGATGTCATCGATCAACCGTCTGCTGATCGGGTCAATGACAGCGTGGGTCCCATTCGTCAATGTCACAGATTAGCTAAACAGAGTTTAATTAGTCTTAACTAACTGATTAGGTTAGTTCACAGGATTAATTAGATTAATTAATTGGGCTTAATTAAGTTAACTAATTTAATTAATTTCCATTTTATTTATTTATCTTATTACGGGGCGTGGGGCCCTAGTCGATGGCTCAGAGGGCCACCTGCATGAGGCAGTGCTAGCGGCGATGATGCCCAGCCTGCTTGGGCGCTGCTCAGACGACATGGGGCGACGGTCGAGACGAGGCCGCAACAAGGGCACCGCGGGAGGTCGACGGCGAGCTGCAGCCAACGGTGGCCTGACGGCGGTGATGTAGAGCAAAGAATGTGGGGTGCGGGAAGAGTGAGGAGGAAGGCGACGAGCCGAGGGCACCGGGCGACGGGCGAAGGGCGGGTGGTCTCGCGCGAAGGCGAGGGACGAGACCGTGAGGCGACCACGGTGGCAGCACGCTGGGCGGGCCGTGTCGCGAGGCAAGGCCACGGGCGCCAAAGGTGGCGAAGCGTGGTTCAGCGAGGCGAGAGGGGAGAGGAGGTCGGCCTCACCGCGTGTAGGGGATTGGCGATGGGCACGAGGGAGGAGGACGGGACGAGGCAACAACGAAGAGGATGTGCCGGCTGGTGGCTTTGAAGCGCTCGTGGCCTCCGGCGAGGTCCCTCGGGGCGCATCCGGCTTCGGGAAGAGGGGGAGGCGAGGCGTCCGGCGATGGGCGATTGAGGACGAGGCGGCGAGGTCCAAGGCAACAGCGTCGTAGCGATGGGGCGGAGCCAGCGGGCCGCGTCGAGCGTGAGCGGAATCGGGCGTCGCCCGATCGAATCGAGGGGAGAGGTAAGAGATGAGGGAATCGTGGGGAATGTGCGGTCGGGAGTTAGGGTTTCTGATGGGGGCTAGTAGGCCGGGCGCGAGGGGTGGGCCGACAGTAACTCAGCCCTACAGCCCAGGCCAAGGCCCGTCGGGGAGGGCGCCATTGTTTTTTTTCTTTGTTCTTTTTGTTTGTTTTATTTTAGTTCTTTTTTCCTTTTCTTTATATTTCTTTTCTCCTGCTTTTTATTTTACTTTTAAGTTTGTTTTTTTTTTTTTGTTTTGTAAAATAAGGCAATAGCTCCTAAAATAATGTTTCAGACAACCTCTTTGCATAGAAAGTTTTACCCGAAATAAAATATTTTTAGTATTTTACGAAATACCAAAGGCAATTAAACAAGGGTTTGTGCTCTTTGTTTAAATCACTTTAGTGCATTTAAATATTTTATAAAAATGTGGATTCTCCAACATAATTACCTAAGAATTATTTGGCACCTCTAGAACATTTTCTTTTTAAAGTTTGAAAAACTTTTACCATTTGATTTGATTTTTGAGTTTTGATTTGAAGGGATTTAATCATCGCGAGGATCGTCAATGATAAATGTGGTGATGTGGCATCATTAGCGAGAGGATTCTTGTAGCTTAACTATCCGAGCGTCACAATTCTCCTCCACTACAAAAATCTGCGTCCCGAGATTTAGGAGGCGGGAAGTAAGGGGAATGGATTTGGTTACGAAATTTTAACGAATCTTCTCGGTCTTGGTTGCTCTTCTCAAAGTGGTAGATCCATAGCGTTGATGTTTTCATTCCTATGCATCAATACATCATGATGAGGTTGTCGTCCTTCCTTCGAGAACTCCATCGCATTTCATACGAAAATGATAAGGGGTAACCCGGAAGAACGGGCCTCTACAAGGTTGCTTAGCTTGGATAACAATGGGGAAGGTGGCGGAAAGTAACTCTCAAACTAAAACTTAAGAATATATCGAGAGCAAAGTAAGAAGGTTCAACAAGGAGTTCCAAGCGGATAGACAATCGTTCGATGCCTGAAAAAGAGTGTGAAAGGGGTTCAAACCATCAAGATTAAGTATTGCATCTGATATCGGAACAGATCACTAGGAAGGTGGCTCGTGAATTACACACGAAGCCAAGCGTGAGTATTGACTTTGGGAAAGAAGTGCAGGAGAATTGAGTTTCGATCCTGTGGAACTGCGGTTATGGGCCCACCATGTGGGTTAAAAAGTAGGAAAGGCGGTGACGTCTTGCACAATCATGTAAGCAAGGCATGTCGGAGGATAGCTTTGTGCTTATGTCGGCAACAATGTCGGTAAATACCAAGGGCGAGGGCGAAGAGAACCATTTTCACCTTTCGTTGAACGAGGCGGACCAATAGGCAAAGTTCTCGTCCCATCGGTGGCTACCGAAGGTCATCAACAATAATGTGAGGTCTTCTTGACGAGAATTGTACAATCGAGGTGTTTACATAAACGAGAGAATATTTACGCTTAGATCATATAGATCACAAGAAAGGTTAAACCAAACAATGGAAAGGAAAATGTGATTATCGATTAAGCAGAACAATGGAAAGGAAAATGTGTGTAAACACATATTTCAGGGGTATATCCTTCGCCATAGAAGGACAAGTAGAGCATGATATCCGTGACCAGATATAATGTAGAAAACCCTTTAGGTAAGGGGAGAGAAATTTCATGACATTACCCATTCAATGGTGTTTGGATAATTGAGCAAGAATCATTTAGCATTGGGCTTCAAATGTTCTTGTTAAAAATCGGCGTACCACAGACATGCTTCGAGCTAGCATTGACATAGTTTTCAAGCAAAGGTCGGATTTTGGATACACAAAGGATTCATCAGGAACAACTTATAGAATAAGTCTTACAATTTCCTCATGAAAGAATGGATAACCCTCATTGAAAGAGGAAAACTATAACAATGGGTCTCGGGCCGGTGTGCTAAGGGCACGACATCACCTTACCGGGTCACATAAAGACCAATGTTATAACTCTTGGAAATATGTTCCAACCATCATATCTGATTCAGATCTGATTGGAGTCAGGATAACTCAGACTCAGGATGCCTTAGAAGAAAGGTGCAACACAAATTGTCGAGATGACATTGTAAGATTCTCGGGAATTGAACTATGGAAGCAAGTTTCGAAACAAGAGTTCATCATTTAACCAAGGAAAGGACGAGGAGTGGCTGATGAACTCAGCAACAATTCATTGAGATTTTCAAAAGATGGATTTCAACACTTATGTGAACAAGGAGATAACATTTGTCAGATCAAATGATATAATGTGGTATGCTTGAGAAAAACATACACAATTTAACAATGGTTGAAAGGTGCACCCGAAATATGGGCTGGGTTGCACGACCAACTTTGGAATGGTGATTCAATAATCAATATTCTAAGAATGAACGGCCGACCATTAACTTCAAAGCAATAGGGTTGCTAGAAGGGCGGAATCCAAACAGCACGCTCACTTGTTGGTACCACAGTTGGAATCAACACGAGGACTCAAGAAAGAATGGTGATTGTGAGAAGTATAACAATAACAAGAATTATCAATAGTTGGTTAAATTCCCAAGGCAATCTTTACATAAAAGGTGGTAATATTCCAAGGTAAAGAAGAACAATGCTGGTTAGTAAGGAACTCAACGTATAACACAAAACACGAACAAGTTTGTGTTGGAGGGAAGGCAATAAAGTGGTTGATGATAACACAAATCATCGAGGCAAGGATGGTATTTCTCATCATGAATCCGATTGATATCCTGGAAGAGCTCATAAGGTTGATGATGATCATGACACATTTGTCGAGAGGTTACACGAAGATGTAATCGATCGACGATGACATCAAATCAAACGAATGATGAAGCGAAAGGTTATTGGAACCACGGTAAGGATACAAACTCGAAATCAAGTTTGTTGTTCAAGGAGAAATGATATGACGACGAAAATCGGCATAAGCTTAGCTCATCGTTGAAAGTTGTGCTCGTGATAAGGACCGGTAGTAGCAGTTAAAAAAATTAGTATGATGATGATATACTGATCGGGCTAGGAATGACTTAAAGTTATTAAACTTCGTAAGCAACGAAAATTACTTAGAGTTATTGAATTGGAGTGCTGAATCGTTTCACTTATCGGTGTACTCGGTTAACAAACAACCCAGAAGCATGAAGGGACAAAGATAGGGTAAAGGTAGTACTCCATCAAAAGACAGGGTAATGTAGTGCAATGGCATGATATCCTTGAGATACCGAGGGTAATACTCGACCTACGGACCAAAGTAGAGGTTGGATCGGGGCATTGCTCTGCAGAAGACAAGTGCTTAAACTTGCACGAGAAATGGTATTTAAAGGAGAACATGGTCGGAACCACGATTGCAAAAAGGCCAGATCCCAGATATAAGATGATCTTATACCAAGGGATATTTAATTTTTAAAAGAAGCTTCGATGAGTAGATGTACATCGTGTCCATGGGCATGAACACCAAGTTCAAGGTCGACTCCCACTTCTCCAATGCACAACCTTTCATTCACTTCTCGCGTTCAATGAAGTTGTAGTGTTGAAATTTTATCTGGCAAAATACCAGAAGAGTACGACTTGTGAAAACTTTCGAGTTCACACATATTAAGGAAGGCATAGGTTCAACCCATCGGGGCATCTTAGAATCATATACTAGAATCTTTAGAAGTAATTAACTCAAGCTCGAAGGCAGAGCATGGTTGAGAAAGCAGAGGATACAATTTACCAAAGGCATTATGTATCAGAGGAAAGGCTCACAAGGTTATTGAATATGAAGGCGTTGTCGAGATAAAATCCAACAAAGGATCCGGTGGTCCACAAGGGATCCGGCGTGAGCATCGGTACTCAACTAGAGGAAGAAGAATGCAAGGAGATCAGATTATAGAAACAACTGACTAACTCAATTGTCTAATGCAAAGGAATTATGATTTCCAAATCAAGGGATCAGAAGCAATGCTCTGATTAGAGAATAGCCTTGGGGTACAATCAACGACAATTGGATTGGTCGAGAACCAATTCCAGTTAAAAGAATGGCAGCTCAAATTTAGGAAGGTAATTTATAGGGATCAATGATGATTGCGGGTATTCGCAAACATATTGAGTCAACAGATTCAAAATGATAATGACAAGGAATGTCAATAAGACTACGAGACTTATGGGATTAACCATAATGCAAGCAAGCAAAAATTTCAAGAGCCAAAGGCTCCAGAGGATTTTCGGAAGATCGAATAGTATTTTGAAGACTTTTGTGAAACACATGAACAAGCGGGGATGAGTGGATACTCGACAAGTGCGAGGATTTATTTGAAGGGGTATTCATGTGGCAAAGAACTCGCTAGGCAAGATGAGCACAAAGTATTCTCGAACAATAGAGAAAACTTGAGGTATCTTTTAATAACAAGATCAATGGGGGATGATCGTAAGAATGGCAAGTGTAAGTAGTTATCCATAAGGATTTATCGGTGGTCGGGAATAGCAAAAGTGATGGGCACAAGTCTCGAGAGAATATCAAAGAGTATCTCCAAATCTTCTGGTGCAGTCGGTGATCATCTGGACTGAATGGCCTCTCCGGGAGAAAGTATTTTCGAGAACCTAAAGTTCGATTTTAGTAAAAATCGTTTAACCCGAATAGAAGAGAGTTCAGAATCCCGGAGTAAAGGTCGAGGAGTAAAAGATCCTAGTACCACCCAATGGCGACGTGGGCCCGTAAGGCACACAACCATGTTAGTAATAGTTTTGCAATGTCTAGACTCGACTTCGGCCAAGGAGTGTGGAAGGGGGATTCCTACAGGCAGTCGGCTCTGATACCAACTTGTGACGCTTCGATTCAATCGTACACTAATCATACGCATAAATGTATACGATCAAGATCGAGGACTCACGGGAAGATATCACAACACAACTCTACAAATAAAAATAAGTCATACAAGCATCATAATACAAGCCGGGGCCTCGAGGGCTCGAATACAAGTGCTCGATCATAGGCGAGTCGTGAAGCAACAATATCTGAGTACGGACATAAGTTAAACAAGTTGCCTTAAGAAGGCTAGCACAAACCGGGATACAGATCGAAGAGGCGCAAGCCTCCTGCGGGATCCTCCTAACTACTCACGGTCGTCCGCCGCCGGCTGCACGTAGTAGTAGGCACCTCGGTGTAGTAGTAAATGCGTCGACGGTGGCGTCGGCTCCTGGGCTCCATCGTGCAGTCGCAGCAATCGGAGTAAAGAAAGGGGAAAAGGGGAACAAGGCAACCGTGAGTACTCATCCAAAGTACTACAAGCAAGGAAACTACACTACATATGCATGGGTATATGTGTAAAAGGCCATATCGGTGGTTGAGCGCAAATGCCGAATAAGAGGGGGATAACTAATCTGTCAAAGACTACGCTTACAGCAGCCTCCGTCTTGCAACATGTAGAAGAGAGTAGGTGAAGTCCTCCAAGTAGCATCACATAGCATAATCCTACCCGGCGATCCTCCTCGTAACCACGATAGAGAAGCGACCACCGGGTTGTATACATCTACTTGGAAGGGTGTGTTTTATAAGTATCCGGTTCTAGTTGTCATAAGGTCAAGGTACAACTCCAAGTCGTCACATTCACCAGAAGATCACGGCAATTCGAATAGATTAACTTCCTAGGGTGCACCACATTACCCGACACGCTCGATCCCATTTAGTAGGACACACTTTCTGGGTCATGCCCTACCGCGGAAGATCAACACGTTGCAGCCCACCTAGGCATAAGAGAGAGGTCGCGACGCGGTCTAAACCTAAGCGCCGCAGTGCAGGGCCCATCGCCCTTCACACGCACGCTGCGAGGGCGGTACCGAAGCGCACCCTAGCCTAGCGTGCGTTCAGCCCAATCCGACGCAGCAGCTCGCGTCGCTGATGTCACGAAATGCTTCGTTGATACCACGACGCCGGTTGCCCATAACTTGTCCCACGTGTGGCGGTTAGTGCGTATAAGGTCAGCGACCCAACTTCAGATCAAATACCAAGATCTCGTTAAAGCGTGTTAAGTATTCGCGAAAGCCGAACGAGGCCAGCCCACCTCTCACCTGGTAGTCTCAACCTGCCTCAGCCGCTCCGCCACAAAGTAACAATCGGGGGCGTCCGGGAACCTGTGCCCACCTCTACCGGATGGAGCCACATGTCCTTTCAAATTTACATCTCCGAACAACGATATCCACGAGGTAAAATGTGAGTGTAAAGTATATAGTACATGCCCATGATCACCTCCCAGTGATCACAGCCCGATAGTATAGCATGGCGGACGGACAAGAATGTAGGGCCACTAATGAAACACTAGCATCCTATACTAAGCAAAGAGGATAAGGTAAGGGGGAACAAGTATAGCAACAATGACAGGCTATGCATCGTAATAGGATTAACCTAGCAAAGCGGTAACATGCTACACTACTCTAATGCAAGCAGTATAGAGAAGAGTAGGCGATATCCGTGATCAAAGGGGGGCTTGCTCGGTTGCTCTGCAAGAGAGAGTCGCCAACACCGTGGTCGTGATCGGGTAGCAGCGCGTTGGTCTCGGTGTCTAAGCGAGAGAAGAGGGGAGGAAACAATAAATATAATGCAAACATAAGCATGACGGTGCATGACAAGACAATGCACGGTGCTAGGTGTGCCCTAACGCAGTAGGAGGTGATATCGACGAAGGGGAAAACATCCGGAAAGTATCCCGGTGTTTAGCGTTTTGACGCATTTAAGCGGAGGTGAAATGTTGCAGGTTTGCTATGCTAGGGATGTGTGGCGGGCGGACCAGCATGATCCGGATCGTCTCGTTGTTACGAGAAACTTTCATGTATAAAGTTTTCCCATCCGAAAGCTACGGTTTATTTTATATTAATTTTCAAAGTTTTAAAAACATTTTTAGAATTAACATAATTAATTAAATTCGAAATTGCAAATATGGCGTCAAGATGATGTCATCGATCAACCGCCTGCTGACCGGGTCAATGACAGCGTGGGTCCCATTCGTCAATGTCACAGATTAGCTAAGCAGAGTTTAATTAGTCTTAACTAAGTGATTAGGTTAGTTGATGTGATAAGTTAGATTAATTAATTGGGCTTAATTAAGTTAACTAATTTAATTAATTTCTATTTTATTTATTTATTTTATTCTGGGGCGTGGGGCCCCCTAGTCAGTGGCCCAGAGGGCCACCGCGGGGCGGGTGCTAGCGGGCGATGATGCCCAGCCCGTTTGGGCGCTTGCCCAGGACGACATGGGGCGACGGCCAGAGACGAGGCCGCAACAAGGGCACTGCGGGAGGTCGACGGCGAGCGGCGCCAACGAAGGGTGACGCCGGTGATGTAGAGCGACATGGTGCGGCAGGAGGAGCAGGGAAGGCGACGGAGCCGAGGGCACCTGGCGACGGGCGAGCGGCGGGTGGTTCCCGCGCGAAGGCGTAGGATGGCAGACCATCGGGCGTGGAGGCGACCACGGTGGGCACGCTGGGCGGGTGCAGGCGAGTGGCACACAGGCGCCAAAAGGTCTGGGTGAGCGTGGTTCACGAGGCGAGAGGGAGAGGAGGTCGGGCCTCACCGCTGTAGGGGATTGGCGGTGGGGAAGCGCGAGGAGGAGGATCGGGACGAGGGCAACGACGGAGAGGATGCAGCTGCATGGGTGGCTTGGGCGTCGTGGCCTCCCGGCTAGGTCCCTCGAGCGTGGCAAGCATCCAGCTTGGGGAAGAGGGGAGGCGAGGCGGTCCGGCGATGGGCAGTTGAGACGAGGCCGAGGTCCAAGAGCGGCAAAAGCGATGAGGCGAGGACGAGCCAGCCTGTCCGGCAATGCCAGCGGATCGAGGCGTCGCCCCGATCCAGATCGAGGGGAGAGGAAGAGATGAGGGAATCGTGGGGAATGTGTGCGGCGGGAGTTAGGGTTTCTGATGGGGGGCTAGTAGGCCAGGGCGAGGTGGTGGGCCGACAGCCGCTTTCAAGTTGACGGCCAATCGGGCCAAGGCCCACTGGGGGGAGGGGCGCATTGTTTTTTCTTTGTTCTTGTGTTTGTTTTATTTTTAGTTCTTTTTTTCCTTTTTCTTTATATTTCTTTTCTTCTGTTTTTATTTTACTTTTAAGTTTGTTTTTTTTTGTTTTGTAAAATAAGGCAGTAGCTCCTAAAATAATGTTTCAGGACAACCCTCATCGATAAAAAAGTTTTACCTCAAATAAAATATTTTAGTATTTTATGAAATACCAAAGGCAATTAAGCAAGGGTTTGTGCTCTTTGTTTAAATCACTTTAGTGCATTTAAATATTTTATAAAAATGTGGATTCTCCAACATAATTACCTAAGAATTATTTGGCACCTCTAGAACATTTTCTTTTTAAAGTTTGAAAAACTTTTACCATTTGATTTGATTTTGAGTTTTGATTTCGAAGGGGATTTAATCATCGCGAGATCGTCAACAGTAAATGTGGTGACGTGGCATCATTAGCAGAGGTTACTGTAGCTTAACTATCCGGGCGTCACACCTTTCAACTAGTCTCTGTTTATTCTGTAACTCCTATTTCGAGTTACTAATCTTAGCAACCGAACAAGTACCAAATACTCAGGGGTTACTATAAACACTAGTAAGGCACACATCAATAACTCAGTACATCAAATATACCCTTGTTCACTTTTGCCATCCTTCTAATCCACCAAATATTCGTGGTATTTCCGCTTCCAAAGTGACCATTTCCTTTGCGGTGTAAAAAGTACTCGGTTTGGGGCTTTGGTCCAGCTTTGGGCTTCTTCAGGGAGTGACAACTTGCTTGTCATTCCACTTGAAGTTCCCTTTCTTTCCTTTTGCCCTTTTCTTGAAACTAGTGGTCTTGTCAATCATCAACACTTGATGCTCTTTGATTTCTACCTTCGTCGATTTCAACATCACGAAGAGCTCGGGAATCGTTTTCGTCATCCCTTGCATACTATAGTTCATCACGAAGTTCTAGTAACTTGGCGATGGTGACTAGAGAACTCTGTCAATCACTATCTAATCTGGAAGATTAACTCCACTCTGATTCAAGCGATTGTAGTACGGACAAACCGAGCACATGCTCACTAGTTGAGCGATTCTCCTCCATCTTTTAGCTATAGAACTTGTTGGAGATTTCCTATCTCTCAACTCGGTATTTGCTTGAAATATTAACTTCAATTCTGGAACATCTCATATGGTCCATGACGTTCAAAAACGTCTTTGAAGTCCTGATTCTAAGCCATTATTAAGCATGGTGCACTAAACTATCAAGTAGTCATCATATTGAGCTAGCCAAACATTCATAACGTGCCTCGCATCCGCTCCTGCAATAGAGTCTGTCACCTAGCGGTGCATCAAGGACATAATTCTTCAGGTGCAGCAATGAGGATAAACCTCAGCATCACGGATCCAATCCGCATCATTTCTACTAACATCTTTCAACACAGTTTTCTCTAGGAACATATCAAAATAAACATATGAAAGCAACAACGCGAGCTATTGATCTACAACATAATTTGCAAAATACTAACAAGACTAAGTTCAAATTTAAGTTCAATTAATCATATTACTTAAGAACTCCCACTTAGACAGACATCTCTCTAGTCATCTAAGTGATCACGTGATCCAAATCAACTAAACCATGTCCGATCATCACGTGAGATGGAGTAGTTTTCAATGGTGAACATCACTATGTTGATCATATCTACTATATGATTCACGTTCGACCTTCGGTCTCACGTGTTCCGAGGCCATATCTCGTATATGCTAGGCTCGTCCAAGTTTAACTCCGAGTATTCTGCGTGTGCAACCTGTTTTGCACCCGTTGTATTTGAACGTAGAGCCTATCACACCCGATCATCACGTGGTGTCTCAAAGACAAAGAACTTTCGTGAATGGTGCATACTCAGGGAGAACACTTCTTGATAATTAGTGAGAGATCATCTTAAAATGCTACCATCAATCAAAGCAAGATAAGATGCATAAAGGATA
Organism: Aegilops bicornis; assembly: GCA_021605145.1. Classification (NCBI taxonomy): domain Eukaryota; kingdom Viridiplantae; phylum Streptophyta; class Magnoliopsida; order Poales; family Poaceae; genus Aegilops; species Aegilops bicornis. The sequence continues at coordinate 261,847,960 of CM038674.1, read as the reverse complement.
AACATCACATGCAATCAATATAAGTGATATGATATGGCCATCATCATATTGTGCTTGTGATCTCCATCTAAAGCACCGTCGTGATCACCATCGCCACCCATGCGACACCTTGATCTCCATCGTAGCATAGTTGTCGTCTGCTTGAGCCTTATGCTTTCTACGACTATCGCCACCGCTTAGTGATAAAGTAAAGCATTCTGTAGGCGATTGCATTGCATACAATAAAGCGACAACCATATGGCTCCTGCCACTTGCCGATAACTCGGTTATAAAACATGATCATCTCATACAATAAAATATAGCATGACGTCTTGACCATATCACATCACAACATGCCCTGCAAAAACAAGTTAGACGTCCTCTACTTTGTTGTTGAAAGTTTTACGTGGCTGCTACGGGCTTAGCAAGAACCGTTCTTACCTACGCATCAAAACCACAACGATAGTTCGTCAACTTAGTGTTGTTTTAACCTTTCGCAAGGACCTAAGCGTAGCTGTAACTTGGTTCAACTAAAGTTGGAGAAATTGACACCCGCTAGCCACCTTCGCGTAAAGCACGCGTCGGGAGAACCGATCTACAGCGTGAAGAGTACGCTGCGTAATGTCGGTCACCGACGCCATCCAACAACAATACCGCCAACCAAAGTATGACATCTTTGGTATCGCCCACAACTCACTTGTGTTCTACTCGTGCATATAACATCTAAGCATAAAACCTGGCTCTGATGCCACTGTTGGGGAACGTAGTAATTTCAAAAAAATTCCTACGCACACGCAAGATCATGGTGATGCATAGCAAGTCCACGTACCCTCGTAGACCGAAAGCGGAAGCGTTATAACAACGTGGTTGATGTAGTCGTACGTCTTCACGGCCCGACCGATCAAGCACCGAAACTACGGCACCTCCGGAAGTTCTAGCACACGTTCAGCTCGATGGCGTTCCCGGACTCCGATTCAGCAAAGTGTCGGGGAAGAGTTCCGTCGACCTGACGGCGTGGTAGACGGTGATGATGTTCATCGACGCAGGCTTCGCCTAAGCACCACTACGATGTGACCAAGGTGGAATATGGTGGAAGGGGCACCGCACACGGCTAAGGAACGATCATGAAGATCAACTTGTGTGTCTGGGTGCCCCTGCCTCAAGCATATAAAGGAGGGAGGGGGAGGTGCGGCCGGCCCCCCCGGGGGGCGCCGGGCGGAGTCCTACTCCCACCGGGAGTAGGACCCCCCCCCCCCCTCTTGCCTTGTTGGAGAAGGAAAGGGGGAAGAGAAAGAGGAAGGGGCGCCCCCTTCCTTGTCCTATTCGGACTAGGGGAGGGGGCGCCTGCCTGGCTGTCTCCCTCTTCTCCCTTAGGGCCCATGTAGGCCCATTAACCCCGGGGGTTCCTAACCCGGTACTCATTAAAATCCCGATTTCACGGAGCGATTCCGATATCCAAATATAGGCTTCCAATATATCAATCTTTATGTCTCGACCATTTCGAGACTCCTCATCATGTCCGTGATCACATCTCGGGACTCAACAACCTTCGGTACATCAAAACTATAAACTCATAATATAACGTCGCCATCGTAACGTTAAGCGTGCGGACCCTACGGGTTCGAGAGAACTATGTAGACATGACCTAGAACTGTTTCGGTCAATAACCAATAGCGGAACCTGGATGCTCATATTGGCTCCTACATATTCTACGAAGATCTTTATCGGTCAAACCGCCGCATAACAACATACGTTGTTCCTTTCTTTGTCATCGGTATGTTACTTGCCGAGATTCGATTGTTTGCGTATCTCAATACCTAGTTCAATCTCAAGTTTGCGGCCAGAAGTCTCTTTACTGCTCAGTAATCCATCATCCTCAAGTTAACTAACTCATTAGTTGCAATGCCCTGCAAGGCTTATTGTGATGTGCATTACCGAGAGGGCCTAGGGATACCTCTCCCATAATCGGAGTGACAAATCCTAATCTCAAAATACGCCAACCCAACAAGTACCTTCGGAGACACACTAGAGAGCACCTTTATAATCACCCGATTCACGTTGTGGACGTTTGGTAGCACACAAAGTGTTCCTCCGTAAACGGGAGTTGCATAATCTCATAGTCATAGGAACATGTATAAGTCATGAAGAAAGCAATAGCAACATACTAAGCGATCAAGCGCTAAGCTAACGGAATGGGTCAAGTCAATCACATCATTCTCCTAATGATGTGACCCGTTAATCAAATGACAACTCATGTCCATGGCTAGGAAACTTAACCATCTTTGATTCACGAGCTAGTCAAGTAGAGGCATACTAGTGACACTATGTTTGTCTATGTATTCACACATGTATCAAGTTTCGGTTAATACAATTCTAGCATGAATAATAAACATTTATCATGAAATAAGGAAATAAATAATAACTTTATTATTGCCTCTAGGGCATATTTCCTTCAGTCTCCTACTGGATTGATACCTTAGTTCTCAAAAACTGAGGGAAATACTTACGCTACTTTGCTACATCACCCTTTCCTTTTCAAGGGAAAACCAACGCATGCTCAAGAGGTAGCAAGAAGAATTTCTGCTGCCGTTGCCGGGGATATCTACGCCAAGTCAAGACATACCAAGTACCCATCACAAACTCTTATCCCTCGCATTACATTATTTGTCATTTACCTCTCATTTTTATCCCCCCAACTTCACCTTTGCCGTTTTATTCGCCCTTTTTCGTTCGCCTCTTTTCGCTTGCTTCTTGTTTGCTTGTGTGTCACAATGGCTCAAGACAATACTAAATTGTGTGACTTTTCCAATACCAACAATAATGATTTTATTAGCACTCCGATTGCTCCTACTACCGATCTTTGAATCTTGTGAAATCAATACCGCTTTGTTGAATCTTGTTATGAAAGATCGGGTTTTTCGGCCTTCCTAGTGAAGATGTTGCTACCCATCTAAACAACTTCCTTGATTTGTGTGATATGCAAAAGAAGAAAGATGTGGATAATGATATTGTTAAATTGAAGCTATTTCCGTTTTTCGCTTAGAGATCGTGCTAAAACTTGGTTCTCTTTCTTTGCCTAAAAATAGTATTGATTCAAGGAATAAGTGCAAAGATGCTTTATCTCTAAGTATTTTCCTCCACGCTTAAGATCATCTCTCTTAGAAACGATATTATGAATTTTAAGCAACTTGAGCATGAGCATGTTGCACAAGCTTGGGAGAGGATGAAATTAATGATACGTAATTGCCCTAGACATGGTTTGAATTTATGGATGATTATACAAAAAATTTACACTGGATTGAATTTTGCTTCTAGAAATCTTTTAGATTCGCCAATGGAGGCACTCTTATGGAAATCACTTTAGGAGAAGCTACTAAACTCCCTAGATAATATTATGGTTAATTATTCTAAGTGGCACAATCGAAAGATCCACTAGTAAAAAGGTTCATGATATTGAAGAGATTAATGTTTAAGTGGAAAGATGGATGAACTTATGAAATTATTTGCTAGTAAAAGTGTTTCTTCCGGATCCTAATGATATGCCTTTGTCCACCTTGATTGAGAATAATAATGAATCTATGGATGTGAATTTTGTTGGTAGGAACAATTTTGGTAACAACGTGTATAGAGGAAATTTTAATTCTAGGCCGTTCCTTAGTAATTCCTCTAATAATTATGGCAATTCCTACAACAAATCTTATGGAAATTTTAATAAGATGCCCTCTGATTTTGAGACTAGTGTTAAAGAATTTATGAATTCGCAAAAGAATTTCAATGCTTTGCTTGAAGAAAAATTGCCTAAGATTGATGAGTTGGCTAGGAACATGGGTAGAATTTCTCTTGATGTTGATTCTTTGAAACTTAGATCTATCCCCCCTAAGCATGATATCAATGAGTCTCTCAAAGCCATGAGAATTTCCATTGATGAGTGCAAAGAAAGAACCAGTAGGATGCGTGCTAAAAAGATTGCTTTGTAAAAGCGTGTTCTTCTAGTTTTTATGATAATAATGATGAAGATCTAAAAGTGATTGATGTGACTCCTATTAAATCTTTGTTTTCCAATATGAATCTTGATAAAGATGGGACTAGAGATGAGTCAACTTTAGTTAAAAGGCGTCCCAATGATTCGGGGGTTTTAGATCTTGATGCAAAAATTGGTAAAAGTGGGATTGAAGAGGTCAAAACTTTACATAGCAATGAACCCACTATTTTGGATTTCAAGGAATTTAATCATGATAATTGTTCGTTGATAGATTGTATTTCCTTGTTGCAATCCGTGTTAAATTCTCCTCATGCTTATAATCAAAATAAAGCTTTTACCAAACATATCGTTGATGCTTTAATGCAATCCTATGAAGAAAAGCCTGAATTGGAAGTTTCTATCCCTAGAAAACTTTATGATGAGTGGGAACCTATTATTAAAATTAATATTAAAGATCATGAATGCTATGCTTTATGTGATTTGGGTGCTAGTGTTTCCACGATTCCAAAACTTTGTGTGATGTGCTAGGTTTCCGTGAATTTGATGATTGTTCTTTAAATTTGCATCTTGGATTCCACCATTAAGAAACCCATGGGAAGGATTAATGATGTTCTTATTGTTGCAAATAGGAATTATGTGCCCGTAGATTTCATTGTTTGTGATATAGATTGCAATCCTACATGTCCTATTATTCTTGGTAGACCTTTCCTTAGAACGATTGGTGCAATTATTGATTTGAAAGAAGGAAATATTAGATTCCAATTTCCATTAAGGAAAGGCATGGAACACTTTCCTAGGAAGAAAATTAAATTGCCTTATGAATATATTATGAGAGCCACTTATGGATTGCATACCAAAGATGACAATACCTAGATCTATTCTTGTTTTTATGCCTAGCTAGGGTCGTTAAACGATAGCGCTTGTTGGGAGGCAACCAAATTTTATTTTTGTTCCTGTTTAGTAATAATTAATTCATCTAGCCTCTGTTTAGATGTTGTTTTATGTTTTAATTAGTGTTTGTGCCAAGTAGAACCATTGGGAAGACTTGGGTGAAGTCTTTGCGATCTTGCTGTAAAAATGTAAACTTTTAGCTCACGAGGTTAGATGCCATTTTTTACTGGAGAGTGCTTTTAGGTTTATTCTTTTTCACATGATTAATAGACAAATTCCTCACGTCCACCAATTTATTTCAGAATTTTTGGAGTTACAGAAGTATATGTTTGATACAGATTGCTACAGACTGTTTTGTTTTTGACAGATTCTGTTTTTCGTGTGTTGTTTGCTTATTTTGATGAATCTATGGCTAGTATCGGGGGGTGTGAACCATAGATAAGTTGGAATACAGTAGGCTTAACACCAATATAAATAAATAATGAGTTCATTACAGTAACTTAAGGTGGTGATTTGTTTTCTTATACTAACGGAGCTGATGAGATTTTCTGTTTGAGTTTTGTGTTGTGAAGTTTTCAAATTTTGGGGTAATGATTTGATGGATTTTGGAACAAGGAGTGGCAAGAGCCTAAGCTTGGGGATGCCCAAGGCACCCCAAGGTAAAATTCAAGGACAACCAATAGCCTAATCTTGGGGATGCCCCGGAAGGCATCCCTCTTCGCCTTTCATCTATAGGTAACTTTACTTGAGGCTATATTTTTATTCACCACATGATATGTGTTTTGCTTGGAGCGTCTTGTATGATTTGAGTCTTTGCTTTTTAGTTTACCACAATCATCATTGCTGTACACACCTTTTGGGAGAGACACACATGAATCAAAATTTATTATAATACTCTATGTGCTTCACTTATATCTTTTGAGCTAGATAATTTTGCTCTAATGCTTCACTTATACCTTTTTAGAGCACGGTGGTGGTTTTATTTTATAGAAATTATTGATCTCTCATGCTTCACTTATATTATTTTTAGAGTCTTTTAGAACAGCATGGTAATTTGCTTTGGCTATAAAATTAGTCCTAATATGATAGGCATCTAAGTATCTAGTTGTAATTCTTAAGTTGTAAGTAAATAAAAGTGTGATGATTTTCATTATTAGAGCATTGTTCCATGTGAGGAAAGGATGATGGAGACTATCATTCCCCCACAAGTCGGGATAAGACTCCAGACGAAAAAAAGAGGCCAAAGAAGCCCTAATAAAAAAAAGAGGCCAAAGAAGCCCAGACAAAAAAATGAGAGAAAAAGAGAGAAGGGGCAATGTTACTATCCTTTTTCCGCACTTGTGATTCAAAGTAGCACCATGATCTTCATGATAGAGAGTCTCTTATTTTGTCACTTTCATATACTAGTGGGAATTTTTCATTACAGAACTTAGCTTGTATAATCCAATGATGGGCTTCCTCAAAATGCCCTTGGTCTTCATGAGCAAGCAAGTTGGATGCACACCCACTTAGTTTATTTTGATGAGCTTTCATATATTTATAGCTCTAGTGCATCCGTTGCATGGCAATCCCTACTCCTCGCATTGACATCAATTGATGGGCACCTTCATTTAGCCGATTGATTAGCCAAAGGCCAATGTGAGACTTTCTCTTTTTTTGTCTTCTCACACAACCTCCATCATCTTATTCTATTCCACCCATAGTGCTATGTCCATGGCTCGAGCTCATATATTTCGTGAATGTTGAATGAGTTTGAATAGGCTAAGTATGAAACAATTGCTTGGCTTGTCATCGGGGTTGTGCATGATGGGAGCATTTTGTGTGACGAAAATGAAGCATGGCCAAACTATATGATTTTGTAGGGATAATCTTTCTTTGGCTATGTTATTTTGATAAGACATAATTGCTTGGTTAGCATGCTTGAAGTATTACTATTTTTATGTCAATATTAAACCTTTGTCTAGAATCTTTTGGATCTAAATATTCATGCCACGATAAAGAGAATTACATTGAAAATTATGCTAGGTAGCATGCCACATCAAAAATTCTATTTTTATCATTTACCTACTCGAGGACGAGCATGAATTAAGCTTGGGGATGCTTGATAAGTCTCCAACGTATCTATATATTTTGATTGTTCCATGCTATTAGATTATCTGTTTTGGATGTTTAATGGGCTTTAATATTCTCTTTTATATTATTTTTGGGACTAACCTATTGACCGAAGGCCCAGTGCAAATTGATGTTTTTTGCCTATTTCAGTGTTTCGCAGAAAAGGAATATCAAACGGGATCCAAACGGAACGAGACCTTCGCGAGGATCTTTCTTGGAACAAACGCAATCCAGGAGACTCGGAGTGGAAGTCAGAGACGCAACGAGGCAGCCACGAGGCAGGAGGGCGCGCCAAGGGGGGTAGGCGCGCCTCCCACCCTCATGGGCCCATCGTAGCTCCACCGACCTACTTCTTTCGCCTATATATACTCTTATACCCTGAAAACATCTAGGGGAGCCACGAAACCACTTTTCCACCGCCGCAACCTTCTGTACCCGTGAGATCCCATCTTGGGGCCTTTTTCGGCGATATTCCGGAGGGGGATTCGATCATGGAGGGCTTCTACATCAACACCATAGCCTCTCCGATGATGTGTGAGTAGTTTACCACAGACCTTCAGGGCCATAGTTATTAGCTAGATGGCTTCTTCTCTCTCTTTGGTTCTCAATACAAAGTTCTTCTCGATGTTCTTGGAGATCTATCCGATGTAATACTCTTTTGCGGTGTGTTTGCCGAGATCCGATGAATTGTGGGTTTATGAACTTGATTATCTATGAATATTATTTGGTTCTTCTCTGAATTCTTATATGCATGATTTGATATCTTTGCAAGTCTCTTCGAATTATCGGTTTAGTTTGGCCTACTAGATTGATATTTTTTGTAATGGGAGAAGTGCTTAGCTTCGGGTTCAATCTTGCGGTGCTCAATCCCAGTGACAGAAAGGGAAACGACACGTATTGTATTATTTCCATCGAGGATAAAAAGATGGGGTTTATATCATATTGCTTGAGTTTATCCCTCTAAATCATGTCATCTTGCCTAATGCGTTATTCCGTTCTTATGAACTAAATACTCTAGATGCATGCTGGATAGCGGTGGATGTGTGGAGTAATAGTAGTAGATGCAGAATCGTTTCGGTCTACTTGACACGGACGTGATGCCTACATTCATGATCATTGCCTTAGATATCATCATAACTATGCACTTTTCTATTAATTGCTCGACGGTAATTTTTTCACCCACCGTAATACTTGCTATCATGAGAGAAGCCACTAGTGAAACCTATGGCCCCCGGGTCTACTTTACATCATATAAGTTTCCAATCTACAATTCTAGTTTACTATTTATTTTGCAATCTTTATTTTCCAATCTATACAACCAAAATACCAAAATATTATCTTATTATCTTTATCAGATCTCACTTTTGCAAGTGGCCATGAAGGGATTGACAACCCCTTTATCATGTTGGTTCCAAGGTTCTTGATTGTTTGTGCAGGTACTAGGCGACTTGCGTGTAGTCTCCTACTGGACTGATACCTTGGTTCTCAAAAACTGAGGGAAATAGTTATGCTACTTTGTTACATCACCCTTTCCTCTTCAAGGGAAAACCAACGCATGCTCAAGAGGTAGCAGCGCGCTCCCGCCCCAAACCAGCCATGGACGACAACCTCGACCTGGACGCCATCGCCGGCCTCGCCTCCCTTGCCTCGTCCGGCATGACGACCGCCCCCTCCGGCAAAGGCAAGCCTCGTGCCCTGCGCAAGACTGCCACCACGCCCAAGCCAAAGAAGGCGCTGACGCCCGAACAGCGGGCAAGGGAATCGGCCAAGAGGAAAGGTCGGAGGCGCGCCGCCAATGCGAGGGATGAAGACATCACGGCTGCCGCCGTCACCGCCACTGCGCAGCAGGAGGTCACCAACGCCCGCGTCGCGGCGGCAACGAGGAAGGCGCTCTATATGCTAGGGTTGAACCCTAGCCAGCACGGCTCGCTAACACCGCCAGAGCGCCGCTGCTGCTGACCAGCTCATCCGCGTTTCCCCTCGGATGGTCTTTGCCGCTTCGCCCAGCAGCGTCGTGCTTGCAACCGATGCCCGACTTCCACGTGTACGCGAGCCTCCGCCTCTCCGGGAAAGTGCGCGCCCTACGTGAGCGTGGTGCCGCCTTCCACGCCCGCGCCTGCGCCCGCGCCCATCGACCTCAACGCACACCAGTGGCTGGTGGCTCGTCATCGGGAGGCGCGAGGAAACGCACGAGGCAGATGCCGGCCAACGTGCTACTGGACGCCCGCAACCTGTTCGAGGGAATGCCGGCTACTGGCGACGAGGACTACATGTAGAACCTCATCTTCGAGGCGGTGCGCCCGGCGGCGCTACGATCCGGAAGAGACACAAAGCCGGGGCATCACCGGCTATGATCACGATCGAGGGCTTTCATGCGTGATGAGGTCGGCATGGACTCGACGGCTTCCCACTTGACCATGAGTTTCCGCATTTACTACGGGCAAGAGGAATAGGACGAGTGCGACATCGAAGTGGAGCCTTTGTTCGAGGACGAGCACGCCAACCAAGCCGCCGGGCCGAAGCCAAAGTGCAAGAGCAAGCGAACGAAGGCATACACGGCGGACGAGGACAAGCTTCTTTGCGAGTGTTGGCGAGACATTGGACAAGACCCCAAGACCGGCGCCGAACAAAAACATTCAACTTTTTGGATTCATGTCCACCGGGAGTTTCATGAGCGCAAGAAGTTTCCGCCTTACCAAATTGTGAGCATGCGCGGGTGGGTGTCCATTTCAAAGCGTTGGAGGGTGATCCAACAAGAGTGCAACAAGTTTTGTGCCACCCTTGAGAGCGTGAAGGCCCGTCCCGTGAGCGGCATCGTCATGCAAGACATGGTATGCTAGCAAGCCGCTCTCTTTTGTGTCATCAAGTTTATGCTTGCATGTTCATTTTCCTACCATTTGCCAATATGCTTGCATGAAAACGTTTGTAGGCATTTGAAGCTTTGGAGGCATTCAAGGTCCAACACAATGGCAAGTGCTTCAACCTCTCCCATTGCTTTAGGGTCATCAAAGACGAGGAGAAGTTCAAGGCGCAATATGCCGCCCTCAATTCGCGTGGGGGGAAGCAAGCCGTGGAGGAGGTTGGGGACGGCGAGCCGGCACGACCGCGGGGGAAGACCAACTCCAAGAAGGAGGACAAGCGGGATGCGGCATCGAATGCCTTGATCGCAAGCGTGGAGGGCATGATGAACAAGAAGGACTCAAGGAAGGAGGAGCGCTAGCGTTTCAAAGAAGAGCAAATGAACGCCTTCATGGAGATCCAAAGGAGGAGGCTTGAGATGGATGCGGAGAAGCAAGGCAAGATGCTTGAGATGGAGGCGGAGAAGCAAGCCAAGATGCTAGAGATCGAGGCCGCCAACGCCAGGACCAAGGCGAAAGAAGTGGCTCTCGCGAGCATGATGACCGGGGTGGAGATCATGAAGGTGGATCTCAACACCGTGTCGCCAAGGAAGAGGCCGTGGTTCGAGAAGATGCAGGCCGACATGATCAAGTTCACCGACGAGTGATCTCGTGGCACAGCGCCTTTTCCTTTTTGTATGCCGGCTTGTGTCTTTGGCATGACCACGGGCCGCATGATCGCGGTGTGGTCGTAACTCAAGTCCCACCCCTTTGTGTGCTAGCATGTGTCTTTGGCCGCAAGTGAGTGCTTGCCAAAGATTAATCGCGGTGATATTTTTGAAGCCGGCAATGTATGCTTGCTACGGCATGGTGCCGACATGATCTATGGTCACTGGCATGATCTATGGCCACGAGCCTTTTTTTAAATTGAGTGCGGACATGAAATGGGTCAGTGCGTTGGGCGCACTGCCGACCCAAATGCAAACCTAGGCGGACACTGGGTGGGCGGCCGGCCCAAACAGACAAAAAGCCGACAAATGCGCCGTCCGTTGGGTCGGCCCGTTGGAGTTGCTCTTATTGTCTTGCTTGTGGACCCACCTCTCAGTCAGCAGAACTATAACCCCGCTTGTGGCAAACTTGTGGGCCTTCTTCCGCTACGAGAGTACATGAAGAATGCCAACACGTCTCCCATGGGGGCTTCCCTCTTGCCATGGTCTAAAGAGATGTTGCTACTTGAAACGAAAGCATCGTTGCTCCAAAGTCCGGTTGGGGTGAGGTAAAAGCTCGTAGCTCACGAGTTCGATGAGCGATTTGTAGCTCAGCTACCTAAAACTCATAGCTTGTTTTTAATGAAAATAGTGAATCACTAGTTTTGGCCCGACAAACTTAAGCTACAACATTTTATAGCATCTTAACCCATCTATCCATTCTAAGGGCGTGTTCGATCCTCTCCAGCTTCACAAAACTCCACAGATTCAACTTCTCATCCTCGCTTCTAGCTTCAAGCAGCGATTCCTGGAGCGTTCGGGACATCGGCAGCTTCTCCCACAGCTGCAGCCCAACTGAGAGGGTTGTGGCCTGTTAGGCATAGGTTGGGCCGACTGGATGCAGCCCAATTAGGAGGGGGTAGCGGTACAAGCGAGGATTCACATAACGATTCGAGAGGTTCTACTTTTTGAGGGGAGCCAACGAAGCGGTATCTTTGGCGGTGGCACTTCGCTGTAAACAGAGTGAAAACTCCATGCTTCACGTTTAGGTGGATCTGGGCTGGCCTTGCTTCTCTTTTTTACACGTAGGGAACGAGCAGCTTCGTGAATTCGGCTTCTCAGGCTAAAACCGTTTGGGACAATTTCATTTGTGAAGTTTTTGAAGCGTGGAATCGGAGGACATCAGAACAGGCCCTAAGTGTCCCGACTCAGCCCATAGGATGAAGCAACTAGCACAAATCCTGCCATGGTCACCTTCTCACTTTCATAGAAAATCACGGTCGCACTCGCTCATAAGCCGCAACACCCCATTGCTGAAGCAGAAGAGTTAATGATGTTAACAAACGGTTGTGAGCTTAACGAGCTTCAAACGAACCGATTTGAGCATGGTTTTTTACTTGTTAAGCTTATCGAGCCGAGACTCAATGAGCCAAGGAGCTCGTTAATCCACCTGACAATACCAGAAACCGATAGTAGTCCCCATAGGGTAGTATGCGGAACCGGAAATACCAGAAAGGGTCGCATGCGAGCCATTTACCCAAGTTAGGGCCCTCATCGTCAAGGTAATACCCTACTCCTGCTTTAATTTGGATTGATATGCGGCGGTTACCTCATATAGGGTGTTACAATGGTGGTTGAGATGGATCTATCGAGACTATGATTCAGAAGGTAATGATCCTCGAACTACCCCTTGGCCTTGTCATAGGGTTACACGGGTTGCTACCGGCTTAGAGCCACGATCGGAGTAGGAGTCCTCTACTTGCACGCCAAGATGATGATCTTCTAGAAGGTGGCATCCTAGCAGGGCAAGGGGCCTGGGCCAGGTCATGGCCTACTGGGCCCCGAGGCTAGTCTAGTGAGCGGCTTCCTAGCCGATAGGCCACCCTGATACTATAAACCGTCCATAGCCCCTAAGCTTGTCAAGAATTTGCTCGCTCATTCCTCTATGTCGCCTGGGACGAAACCATGATGAGCTCGTTTTTTTGTTTGGGTAGTGTTGTGGATATAATCCTAACAATATTAGAGGGGTATGAATGTAGAGACAATCATATCTAGCTTAACAAAGGCGATTGGGAGTAAGCTCAAGGAACTATACAAGTTTGGGCCCTCTGTGGGGAGGTAATACCCTACTCCTATGGTGTTCTTTCGCTTGAGCCCGGGTACAACGTGTGCATTAGGAAACTGAAAGTGCAACTAATACCCGGGTGGTTTTGGTAATTCATAACAACATATATCTCATTGAACTAATATCCATTAATTCAAGATAAATATTTCAGGATGTTCAGCGCATGGCATGGCATGACATAGAGATGTGGACCCCTCAAAATGCTAAGGACAAGGATTGGCAAAAGCTCAAGACTCTACATTTTTGTTTAAGTGATCCAAGATCACATTGAGTCCATAGAAAGCTAATACTATTAAAAGGGGATGAGATGTTGCTTAATGGTCTACTTGCTCAAAGTGCTTAGTGATATTACTCCAAAACCCTCACCCACTTTCTCTATCCAAGTATGTCCAAAACCTAAACTCCAACTCGGCCCCATCAATATTTCTATCCGGAGCCACCGAGTTCATCTTGACATAGCCACTTCCAAAAACCTTACCAGTTCGATCACACCGATATGGATCTCAGTCTCGTCGAGATGGCCTTATCAGTGCTTTGTGACTTGTTGCAATCACTTCGGTCTCACCGAGATGTTGCAATCGGTCCCACCGAGTTGGCTTGACTGATTCTCTGTTGCTCATTGCACCCACTTCGGTTTCACCAAGTTGATGCAATCGGTGCCACCGAGATGAAGTTTGCCTAAGCCTAGCACATCGGTCCCACCGAGTTGTTCCCGTCGATCCCACCGAGTTGTTCCCGTCGGTCCCACTGAGATTCCTAACGTTCATATTTTTGTACAGATCGGTGCCACCGAGTTTTCTGATCGGTGCCACCGAGATGGGTCAAAAGTGTGTAACGGTTGGATTTTGTGTGGAGGCTATATATGCCCCTCCACCCCTTCTTCTCATTGAGGAGAGCCATCAGAACGTGCCTACACTTCCACCATTCATTTTCTGAGAGAGAACCGCCTAATCATGTGTTGAGATCAAGAGATTCCATTACTACCATTTGAACCTTGATTTCTAGCCTTCCCCAAGTTGCTTTCCACTAAAATCCTTCTTCCACCATAGCCAAATCAGTGAGAGAGAGTTGAGTGTTGGGGAGACTATCATTTGAAGCACAAGAGCAAGGAGTTCATCATAAACACACCATCTATTACCTTTTTGGAGAGTGATGTCTCCTAGATTGGTGTCGCTTGGGAAGTCCGACATGATGTGGAGTTGAACCAAGAAGTCTGTCAGGGCAAGGAGATCGCCTACTTCATAAAGATCTACCCAAGTGATTATTCATGGACCCTTCGTGGGTGGAGCCCTCCGTGGACTCACGCAACCATTACCATTCGTGGGTTGAAGTGTCCATCAATGTGGACGTACTAGTATTTAACCAAATTTTAATATAAAGTGCACTCCCACTCAAATCAGCATCTCTCATAATTGAAAGTGAGTGATTCAAGATCCAAATCTAGTTCTTAGGCATTCATGTGTACATCATTGATGACGAGAATTTTGACCGATGGGCAAACTATTGCCGATCATATCTATGACTCTTGTTCATCTTTCGTTGCTTTGTGCTCCGATCTCAAAATGATTCTGCTAGAACTTCTAGGTAACCGATTGTTATCTGCCCATATGGTTTGATCATCTCCGTCTTACATCTCTCATCTCGTTTGAACTCATATGGACATGACGAACTTCGAGATGCTATAATGTCCTAGACGGTTGCATCACTAGGAAGAGCACCTTTTACTTGATATTTACATCGTAAGGGATTGCCTTAATAATTGACTATTGCGCAATCAAAGGATGCAAACAACAAAGGGATAAACATCTCGAGGCGATTCATAAACACATGATATGGTATAGCCCTGGGCGTCGGGAATCTCTGTGTTTATCTTCAATCTCCAGTTGAAGCCTCGTGACGGCCAATATTTCTTTGTCGTGGCAACCGTTTCAAAAACGTTACCATGGCGGTAATTTCGGAAAACATTGCCATGGTGATCGTTTCAGAGAACGTTGTCGTGGCACCAAATTATAGCTCCTCGTCCCACGCAATGTACACCTTCTCCACACCAGGGTCCTTCGTGTATGGTTGCCATCATCACATGTAACCTGTAGGCTAGTTATCTCTACGATATTTACATTCATGTGGTAATCTCATGGCTCCAGCAATCATGCCGTGACACACAGGCCACTTAACATTAGAACATATAACCATCTTATACATAAACTCATTATCACGACGGAGGCGATACCACATCATATGCATATCCTGCAAAACCAAGTTAGACGTCCTCTAATCGGTTTTACAAAATTTTGGTTACGTGGTTGACCAGTTTTAACAAGTAATACTAGCTACCTATGTCCACAATTTAGGCAATCATTCTTGATGATAGAATTAAGTTTTGGGGTGTGTGAAACAAGAGATTAAATAAAATCTCTAGCCCCACACTAAACTTCGTCAAATACGCGTGACCCCATAGAAGATCATCCATCTTTGGCACCCTCTTGTGTACGCGAGGGTTCACTATTCTCAACTATGGTGAAGCCCAAGGAACTATTAGCAGATCATCGACAGCCAGAGCCAATCGCCAGAGCCGATTGATTGTCAGAACCTTATAAGAAGCAACACCATGCCTTTGATGAATTGAACCGAAGCAACACTCAAGGGAAACATAACAAGAACATCAACCCTCACAATCACATGTGATCTACTCCCTCCGTAAACTAACATAAGAGTATTTACATTACTATTTTAGTGATCTAAATGCTCTTATATTTGTTTACAGAGGGATAGATCGCAACCTGCATCTACTCATAAAACCGCTCATGATGCCACTATTGGGAAACATAGTAGAAAACAAAAAAACACCTACGATCACCTAAGATCAATATGAAGATGCATAACGGTTTGGGGTCACGATAGTTACCGTCACCGAGTTGCAGCGGAAGAAGAAAGTGTTGGTGTAGTTCATACTTGGAGTCCCTCGAACCATTGATGAATGATCTCTCGTACCGCCCAAGAACAGTCCCTCGAACTGAAGACCGAAAGCAAGACCTCTCTACTTCGTTGCAAGCATGCAACCTTCACGATCCGGCAGCGCTTCGCCATCCGTAGCTAATCGTTGCTGAAGAATTAGAGGGAGTAGATTAGAACCATAGTAGGCTACTAATTATGATGACAAGAAGATTAGCCAAGCTCTAATTAGTCAACTAGGACCAACTAGAATAAGAAGTAAATGAACTAGAGGAGGCTCCAAAACTTGTATATTAAAAGGAGCAAATCCTCATGTATATATAGGTTGGAGGGGGAGGACACGGTAGACACCAAGGAGGAAAGTTTCCCCCTTGGTGCACTGGCCTAGGAGGGGAAGGAGGATTCCTCCTCCTTGTGCAATTCGGCCTCCTTCCTTTAGGGAAGGGGGCACTTTGCCACTTGGGCCTTTTTGGCCCAAGTTGCCTTCCACGTATTGGCCTTTTAGGCCCGTTGATATTTAAATTAAATATAAAAAATGTTCCAAATACTTATAGACCATTATATATATATATATATATATATATATATATATATATATATATATATATATATATATATATAAACATCTTTGGAAACTTTTTCCACCTATATATAATTTATCGGTAATACTGGCATTATCCGATATTCACCGAAACCCTTCCTGACCCCAAAACGCTTTCGGGTCCTCTCGAACTATTCCGAATTGTAACACCCGGTTACACCTGGCGGGATCAAGACTGGCCCCACAAACCAACACTAGTCTTTCCTGCGCACTTTGTCCTCACTCATGCGCACCCGGGAGCTACTTCCCGATCGGTCACCCATCCTAGAATTACCCCAAGCCAAGACTTTCAATGGGCTCTCGGAAAAGAAGGAATTCCTTGTTGATATGAGTAGTCTATCATTCCTATTAAGCCAGGCTCGCACACAAATATTCATGAAATAATTCCATAAATATATTGTCATGACACCCGTCCTACTAACACTCAGCAAATCGTGATTGCCTTAAGCTTGTGACCCTGTAGGTTCGGTAACTCACACACATGGACAAAACGGTTCGTTCAATGACCGATAGCGGGACCATGGACGTCCATATTAGTCCCTGTGAGCACACAGATAATATTCGAGGGTACCTTTGGTTATCATGTGATGTTCCCTTTGCTTCGCGATACTTCACAAAACCCGAGATGCATCGGTATCCTCCCGAGTCATCACCATGCTCATTATACCGAAATCCTCGTTACCGGTTTTGTTCTTCTTTCTCATTATTGTGTTCTGCCATCCCTATGACGAAGTCACCTGTGTTTGCCAGACGATGATTGATGCCACCACACTGAGAGAGTCCTAAGAATAGCTCTCCATCATCTAAGGAGCAAATCCCACTCTTGAGTTATCCGGTCACTTGTCAAACTTTTCGATGAACCTGTAAGTTGACCTATGATCACCATGTTACATGTGATGTTTGAGCAACCCCAAAACCCATCGTACGGTAAGAAGTCGCCATGATAGTCTCATGGTCTAAGGACCAATACCACACATTTAACACTCCGTGTTATTACAATTGAATGCAGACGGTATTAACTCAATTCATAACAAACAAGATTGGGTCGATTCAATATGATCGTTCTTCTAATGTCAAATCTTACTGTTGTTTCAGGATCATCGTTACACTTGATTATATCGTAAAATCCAGAAAACATGATCTCTGATACGTCTCCAACGTATCTATATTTTTTTATTGTTCCGTGCTATATTATATTCTATTTTGGACTAACCTATTAACCGGAGGCCCAACCCGAATTGCTGTTTTTTTTGCCTATTTCAAGTGTTTCGCAGAAAAAAGAATATCAAGCGGAGTCCAAACGGAATGAAACCTTCGGAACGTGATTTTCGAACAAAGCGTGATCCGGTGGACTCGGAGTCCACGTAAAAGCAATCAACGAGGAGAGCACGACGAGGCACGGGCGCCTACCCCCCCCTGTGCGCCGCCTCCACCCTCATGGGGCCCATGTTGCTCCACCGATGTACTTCTTCCTCCCTATATATACCTATGTACCCCCAAACTATCGACATCGGAGCCAAAAACCTATTTCCACCGCCACGACCTTCCTCAGATCCGTGAGATCCCATCTTGGGGCCTTTTCAAGGCGCTCACCGAGGGGCATTGATCACGGAGGGCTTCTACATCAACACCATAGCCTCTCCGATGATGTGTGAGTAGTTTACTCAGACCTTCGGGTCCATAGTTATTAGCTAGATGGCTTCTTCTCTCTCTTTGGATCTCAATACAAAGTTCTCCTTGATCTTCATGGAGATCTATTCGATGTAATCTTCTTTTGCGGTGTGTTTGTCGAGATCCGATGAATTGTGGGTTTATGATCAAGTTTATCTATGAACAATATTTGAATCTCCTCTGAATTCTTTTATGTATGATTGGTTATCTTTGCAAGTCTCTTCGAATTATCAGTTTGGTTTGGCCTACTAGATTGATCTTTCTTGCAATGGGAGAAGTGCTTAGCTTTGGGTTCAATCTTGCGGTGCTCGATCCCAATGACAGTAAGGGAGACGATGCGTATTGTATTGTTGCCATCGAGGATAAAAAGATGGGGTTTATATCATATTGCGTGAGTTTATCCCTCTACATCATGTCATCTTACTTAAATCATTACTCTGTTCTTATGAACTTAATACTCTATATGCATGTTGGATGGCGGTCGATGTGTGGAGTAATAGTAGTAGAATCTTGAGAATCGTTTCGGTCTACTTGTCGCGGACGTGATGCCTATATACATGATCATACCTAGATATTCTCATAACTATGCTCAATTCTATCAATTGTTCGACAGTAATTCGTTTACCCACCGTAATACTTGTGCTATCTTGAGAGAAGCCACTAGTGAAACCTATGGCCCCCGGGTCTATTTTCCATCATATTAATCTTCCAACACTTAGTTATTTCTATTACCTTTTATTTTACTTTGCATCTTTATTTCTCTTTATCAAAAAATTACCAAAAATATTATCTTATCATCTCTATCAGATCTCACTCTCGTAAGTGACCGTTGAGGGATTGACA
This sequence comes from Aegilops bicornis, assembly GCA_021605145.1. NCBI lineage: Eukaryota > Viridiplantae > Streptophyta > Magnoliopsida > Poales > Poaceae > Aegilops > Aegilops bicornis. The sequence goes on along the minus strand of CM038674.1, from coordinate 261,829,260 downwards.
ACCCCTTTATCGCATTGGTTGCAAGGTTCTTATTTGTTTGTGTAGGTGTGTGGGACTCGTGCGTGATCTCCTACTGGATTGATACCTTGGTTCTCAAAAATCGGGAAATACTTACGCTACTTTACTGCATCACCCTTTCCTCTTCAAGGGAAAACCAACGCAGTGCTCAAGAGGTAGCAATCTCCAACAACACTTGAGCTAGCCCTAGAGGCGAGACTAGGAACCTATTATTTACCGTTTATCATTCCACACGTGCATGTGAGTTTTCCACTGAATCGCATATTCCAGGGACATAGCGGTTATAGCATAGAATATAGACTCTTAATTGTGAATATGGAAATATAATAATACAAATATTATTGCCTCTGGCATATTTCCAATAGTGTGGATGTTCAACCATCGACAGTGGCTTCCCTCGGCTTATATAGAGTGTCTTGCCGTGTGAGGGTACATAATAGGCTAGTATTAATCCTATTCATGGCCTGGGATGTGTCCGATTGCTTCATGGCATCTACTACTGGTTAACTGCCGTATTAACTAGATCATATAGCCGTTAGGTAACCGTCACCATTATAACGTCGTGGTCGAGAGGCATCCTAGGTAGTCGCCGACTGATGGACTAGCTGAGTGCTCCTTTTGTCTCCGGCCGAGTGCTTGATGATTAACAGTCGGGTGGTCTTGTATCTAACTGCTAGGACTTAGGGGCTATTTGGTTCTTTGCCCGAGACAAACTAACTTTGGTCGGGCGCTTTCACGGAATCTGCATGTGCCATGTTTGGTTTGCATCCTCGGCGATTCACTCTTGCCTGCCTTACCGGAGAGTGTCAAAGTATGATTAGCATGGTTGACTTTCCTTAGCTTTGGCCAGTAACCGTAATCAGATGCTGGTGCATCCTGGCATGCTGATTCATTATTTAATGTAAACAGGAGAAGCGAGACGTGGTATAACATATTTTAATTAGCTCACCAGGCGTGCTCTCCAACCAAACAACACTATCCTGACCAGGCATAGAGCAACCATTTCCCAGGCCAGTCCCAGGCGCATGATTTTCTCAGGCAAGACATGGAGGACACGAACCAGACAACCCCTCGTGTGGGCTCTGTTGGGAAACGTAGTAGAAAAGAAAAAAATTGCCCTACAATCAGCCAGGAACACTGTGAAGATGCAATAATGGTTGGGATCAGATCGTTACGAACTCTGAGTTGCAACGGAAGAAGACAAGTCGGTGTAGATCGTACTTGATGTCCCTCAAACCATCGATGAATGACCCCTCGAACCATCGATGAATGAATAGTCCCTCGAATGGAAGACCGAAAGCACGGCCTCTCCATGGATTGCAGGCATACGGTCTTCATGATCCGGCAACGCTTCACCGTCGAGCTAGCTAAATCGTCAGGAGAATTAGAGGAGGAGATTAGAACCACACTAGGCTTTCTAATTATGAGGATCAGAGGATCTAGAGGCAATAATAAAGTTGTTATTTGTATTTCCTTATATCATGATAAATGTTTATTATTCTAGAATTATATTAACCAGAAACTTAGTACATGTGTGAATACATAGACAAACAGAGTGTCCATAGTATGCCTCTACTTGCACTACAAAAAAAGACACATCCGTGACATTACGGGCGAGCGAAATTTTTTACATCATACTTATGACACTTCTATGACAATAATTGTGACAAAACCGGTATCATCATAGATGTGGTGGGGTCCTACTTCTATGACAAAAATCATGACGAGAAAATGGGCTTTTCGTCACAGGCGGAAGCGGAGATGCACTGCATGACATTCTTTGGACCGTCCATGACGGAAAAAAAGCGATGGTAGAAAGCGAGGCGAGGAAAATATCGGGGAGTTCACGGTTACGGTGGCTGGTCGGGGCGAAGCGATGCGCTGCTTTCTCTCAAAGCGTCTGGCGCATGTGTGCCAATGCAAAGGCGTTGAGCTCTAATCAACGCGAAGCGAGGCGTTGGGCTCTAATCGAACCCGGCGATTACGCTGCGAGCTACACGTTAGTGAACCCGGAAGCGATCGATCGATCCCTTGTCGTTAATGGCGAACCCGGTGATTCCTTCGCCATCTGCGCTAATCGAAGCCGATCGAACACTGCTGCCTCCTTCCCTGGATGAACAGTGAGCATTGTTGAGTGGGTTTGGATGAACAGTTCCCGGTGGGGGGTTGGATGAACAGGAACCCGTGGTAGTAGAGGCCGTTGCCGCTGGATGAACAGTACCCCGATCGATCGAGCCGGTGGATGAACAGGACCCCGTGGAGGGCTGGTTGAACACTAGCCGATGGAGGGCTGGTTGAACAGTAGCCGGTGGAGGGCTGGATGAGCGATAGCCCGTGGAGGGGTGGTTGAACATGACCACGTGAGAGGGTTGGTTGAGCGATGGTCGGTGGAGGAGCGCGCGGTGGAGGCTGGATGAACACGAGCCCGTGGATGAGCGATCGCGGTGGAGGCCGGAGGAGGTCGACGGTGGATGAATGATGACCCACAAGTATAGGGGATCTATCGTAGTCCTTTCGATAAGTAAGAGTGTCGAACCCAACAAGGAGCAGAAGGAAATGATAAGCGGTTTTCGACAAGGTATTCTCTCGCAAATCTTGAAATAAGTGGTAACAGATAGTTTTGTGATAGGATAATTTGTAACGAGCAACAAGTAACAAAAGTAAATAAAGTGCAGCAAGGTGGCCCAATCATTTTTGTAGTAAAGGACAAGCCTGGAAAAACTCTTATATAGAGAAAAGCGCTCCCGAGGACACATGGGAATTATCGTCAAGCTAGTTTTCATCACGTTCATATGATTCGCGTTCGGTACTTTGATAATTTGATATGTGGGTGGACCGGTGCTTGGGTGTTGTTCTTACTTGAACAAGCATCCCACTTATGATTAACCTCTATTGCAAGCATCCGCAACTACAACAAAAGTATTAAGGTAAACCTAACCATAGCATGAAACATATGGATCCAAATCAGCCCCTTACGAAGCAACGCATAAACTATGGTTTAAGCTTCTATCACTCTAGCAACCCATCATCTACTTATTACTTCCCAATGCCTTCCTATAGGCCCAAATAATGGTGAAGTGTTATGTAGTCGACGTTCACATAACACCACTAGAGGCTAGACAACATACATCTCATCAAAATATCGAACGAATACCAAATTCACATGACTACTAATAGCAAGACTTCTCCCATGTCCTCAGGAACAAACGTAACTACTCACAAAGCATATTCATGTTCATAATCACAGGGTATTAATATGCATATAGGATCTGAACATATGATCTTCCACCATATAAACCAACTAGCATCAACTACAAGGAGTAATCAACACTACTAGCAACCTACTAGTACCAATCCCGGACTTGGAGACAAGAATTGGATACAAGAGATGAACTAGGGTTTTGAGAGGAGGCGGTCTTTGGTGAAGATGTTGATGGATATTTCCCTCTCCCGATGAGAGGAGCGTTGGTGATGACGATGGCGATGATTTCCCCCTCCCGGAGGGAAGTGTCCCCGGCAGAACAGCTCTGCCGGAGCCCTAGATTGGTTCCGCCAAGGTTCCGCCTCGTGGCGTCGGAGTCTCGTCCCGAAAGGTTGCTTCTGATTTTTCCTCAACGAAAGACCTCATATAGCAGAAGATGGCCACCGGAGAGCCAACAGGGGGCCCACGAGGCAGGGGGCGCTCCCTGGGGGGTAGGGCGCGCCCCCACCCTCGTGGCCAGGTGGGGCCCTCTCTGACATACTTCTTCCGCTCAATATTTTTTATTATTTCCAAAAATGACTTTCATGGAGTTTCAGGACTTTTGGAGTTGTGCAGAATAGGTCTATAATATTTGCTCCTTTTCCAGCCCGGAATTCTAGCTGCCGGCATTCTCCCTCCTTATGTAAACCTTGTAAAACAAGAGAGAATAGGCATAAGTATTGTGACATAACGTGTGATAACAGCCCATAATGCAATAAATATTGATATAAAAGCATGATGCAAAATGGACGTATCAACTCCCCAAGCTTAGACCTCGCTTGTCCTCAAGCGGAAGCCGATAACGATAAATATGTCCACATGTTTAGAGGTAGAGGTGTCGATAAAATAAAATACGGACATGAGGGCATCATGATTATTTTCATAACAGCAACGTATATAGATATTGTCATATGATTTATTATGCTCAAGTAATAATCCATTCACAATGCAAAAGTACGAATCATAAACTTTATAGAGAACCAACAAACTATAATCTCAGTCATTGAAGTAATTGCAATTTATCATAACATCAGAAAGAGTCTATGTTAGAGCTTTCTAGCAAGTCCACATACTCAACTATTGTTTAGTCTTTCATAATTGCTAACACTCACACAATACTTGTGGTTACGGAGTTTTAATCGGACACAGACAAAGATAGGGGCTTATAGTTTCGCCTCCCAACCTTTTACCTCAAGGGTAATGTCAACAATAATAACTCATGCTGACTTACATCCAATTAGATATATCTATCAGGATCTTTCCAACACCCCGTGCTTGCCAAAGGACAAAAAAAAGGAAAGGTGAAGATCACCATGACTCTTGCATAAGGTAGAAGATAATAATAAAAGATAGGCCCTTCGCAGAGGGAAGTAGAGGTTGCAATGCGCTTTCAGGGTTGGATGCACAAAATCTTAATGCGAAAGAACGTCACTTTATATTGTCACTTGTGATATGAACTTTTATTATGCTGTCCGTCGCTTTTATTTCTTCCGCATCACAAGATCGTATAAAGCTTATTTCCTCCACACCAATCAATCATACATATTTATAGAGCAATTTTTATTGCTTGCACCGATGACAACTTACTTGAAGGATCTTACTCAATCCATAGGTAGATATGGTGGACTCTCATGGCAAAACTGGTTTAAGGGTTTTGGAAGCACAAGTAGTATCTCTACTTGGTGCTAAGAATTTAGCTAGCATGAGGGGAAAGGCAAGCTCAACATGTTGGATGATCCATGACAATATACTTTATCTCAGATATAAGAATAACATAACCCATTACGTTGTCTTCCTTGTCCAACATCAACTCTTTAGCATGTCATATTTTAATGAGTGCTCCCGATCACAAAAGATGTCCAAGATAGTATATTTATATGTGAAACCTCTCTTTCTTTATTACTTCCTATTAATTGCAACGATGACCAAAGCTATGTTTGCCAACTCTCAATAATTTTAATCATCATACTCTTTCTATGTGAAGTCATTACTCTCAATAAGATCAATATGATCTCTTTATTTCTTTTTATTATTTTTCTCTTTTCTTTTATTCACTCAAGATCATAGCAAGATAATAAAGCCCTTGACTCAACAGTAATCTTTATTATATAGCTCATGGACTCGATTACATAGAGGGATCATAAAGCAAAACTAGAAAACTGGATCATACCAAAACTTTTATTCTACTAGATCAAGGTACTACTAAATAGGATCGAACTAACAAAAACGGTAAAGATAGGAGTGTGATGGTGATACGATACCGGGGAATCTCCCCCAAGCTTGGCAGTTGCCAAGGGGAGTGCCCATACCCATGTGATTATATCTCCTTCGTTGGTGAAGAAGGTGGTGGTTTAGTTGATGGTGTAGTCTTCTTCCTTAATTTGCGCTTGAGGACAGAATTTTGATCCCTCAAGTCATTAATCTCCTGCTTCAGGCTTAATATCCTTTTGCATATAATTCTAGCTTGTTTTCCTGCAAGAGACGAAAAGGGATAAACTCGATCTTAAATTTCTTTGCTCTATCAGGGAGGCTTGACTTTTTGAACTCCACATGCATGTCCCCAAGTTGAGGAATGGGGCTTCATCTGCATCTGAGCTTGTCTCCTCCTTCCTCTTGGGTTCATAGTCCTCTTCTTCCTCCGTAGTCCAACCACAATGCTCCACATCTCCATAGACCTTAGGATCTGCAAGGTAATCATCAACATAGCTTTCTCCTTAGAATCACAGGGGACGACATGTTGCTCTAATCTGCAGCAGGGACATTTCGAAACAAGAACGAGAGGATAATTGCGTGATACAGAGTCAAAACCTTGGGAGATTATATAATGAATTTTTACCGAGCCAAAATACGTATCGTGCAAGAAAAGCGGAGTAGGAGGCGCGAGGTGCCCACGAGTGGGGGGCGCGCCCGATAGGGTGAGGTGCGCCTCCACCCTCGTGGAGGCCTCGTGTCCCTTCCCGGACTGCCTCTTATTTTCTATTTTCTAAATATTCCAAAACAGAGAAATTTTGCCTTAAAATCTGTTTTGGTGTCGGTTTACTTACCGTTCCACATACCTATTCCTTTTCGGATTCTGTTTCGTTCTGTGAGTGTCTCTTATGTCTTCCTCAGGGGTTACGGTTTCAATAACATTGGTTTCAACATTTATAGTATTACCTGAGATATAATGTTTAATTCTTTGACCGTTCACCACCTTCGGGTTTGTGCCTTCGAAGTTGTTGCTTTTTATGGCACCGGAATGATAGACCTCCTCGATAACGTAAGGGCCTTCCCATTTAGAGAGAAGTTTTCCTGCAAAAAATCTTAAACGAGAGTTGTATAGCAATACATAATCACCTACAGTAAACTCGCGCTTTTGTATCCTTTTGTCATGCCATCTTTTAACTTTTTCTTTAAACAATTTGGCATTTTCATAAGCTTGGGTTCTCCATTCATCAAGTGAGCTAATGTCAAATAACCTCTTCTCACCGGCAAGTTTGAAATCATAATTGAGCTCTTTAATAGCCCAATATGCCTTATGTTCTAGTTAGAGAGGTAAGTGACATGCCTTTCCATAAACCATTTTATCTGGAGACATACCCATAGGATTTTCATATGCAGTTCTATAGGCCCATAATGCATCATCAAGTTTCTTGGACCAATTCTTTCTAGATCTATTGACAGTCTTTTGCAAAATTAATTTGAGCTCTTTATTACTCAATTCTACTTGACCACTAGACTGTGGGTGATAAGGAGATGCAATTCTATGGTTAACATCATACTTAGCAAGCATTTTACGGAAAGCACCATGAATAAAATGTGAACCACCATCAGTCATTAAATATCTAGGGACTCCAAACATCGGAAAAATAACTTCTTTAAGCATCTTAATAGAGGTGTTATGATCAGCACTACTAGTTGGAATAGCTTCTACCCACTTAGTAACATAATCATGATAACTAAAATATGTGTATATCCATTAGAGGCGGAAAAGGTCCCATATAATCAAAGCCCCAAACATCAAATGGTTCAATAACAAGTGAATAATTCATAGGCTTTTCTTGACGTCTACTAATGTTATCAATTCTTTGACATTCATCACAAGATAAGACAAACTTACGGGCATCCTTGAAGAGAGTAGGCCAATAAAAACCGGATTGCAATACCTTATGTGCAGTTCTATCTCCAGTGTGGTGTCCTCCATAAGCCTCGGAGTGACACTTGCGTAGGATCTGTTCCTGTTCATGCTCGGTACTGGCGTCTAATAACACCATCCACTCCTTTATAAAGATGTGGGTCATCCCAAAAGTAATGTCTCAAATCATAGAAAAACCTTTTTCTTTTGCTGGTATGTGAAACTAGGTGGTATAAATTTAGCAACAATATAATTAGCATAATCGGCATACCATGGAGTACTCTGAGAGGCATTTATGACATTTAATTTCTCATCAAGAAAAGCTATCATCAATAGGTAGTGGGTCATCAAGAACATTTTCTAACCTAGACAAGTTATGCGCAGCGGGGTTCTCGACTCCTTTTTATCAACAATATGTAAATCAAATTCTTGTAGCAAAGAGAACCCATCTAATAAGTCTAGGTTTAGCATCTTTCTTTTCCATAAGATATCCAATAGCGACATGATGCCGTGTGAATAGTTACTTTAGAATCAACAATATAAAGTCTGAACTTATCACAAGCAAATACAACTGCTAAGAATTCTTTTTCGATGAGTGGCATAACTTCTTTGAGCATTGTCTAGAGTTTTACTAGCATATTGAATAACATTTAATTTCTTATCAACTCTTTGCCCTAGAACAGCACCTACAACATAATCACTAGCATCACACATAATTTCAAAGGGTAAATTCCAATCAGGTGGCTGGACAATAGGTGCAGAGATCAATGCGTTCTTAAGTATTTCAAATGCTTCTACACAATCATCATCAAAGACAAATGGTATATCTTTTGTAATAAATTAGTCGAGAGAGGCCGAGAAATTTTGAGAAGTCCTTAATGAACCTCCTATAAAACCCGAGCGTGACAAAGGAAGCTTCTTATACCTTTGATGTCCTTGGGACATAACATCTTTTCAATGGCATCAACCTTGGCTTTATCAACTTCAATACCTCTTTCAGAAACTTTATGCCCCAAGACAATACCTTCATTAACCATAAAGTGGCACTTTTCCCAATTCAAGACAAGATTAGTTTCTTCACATCTACGCAAAACTCGATCAAGATTGCTCAAGCAATCATCAAAGAAGGATCCATAGGCGGAGAAATCGTCCATGAAAAACCTCACAAAACTTTTCACAGAAGTCAGAGAATATAGCCAACATGCATCTATGAAAGGTAGCAGGTGCATTACATAAACCAAAAGGCATACGTCTATAAGCAAAGGTACCAAAAGGGCAAGTAAAAGTAGTTTTGATTGATCATTGGTGACCACGGTATTTGAGAGAAACCAGAATAACCATCTAGAAAGCAAAAATGTGTATGTTTGGATAATCTTTCTAGCATTTGATCAATAAAAGGTAAGGGGTAATGATCTTTCTTAGTAGCCTTATTTAATTTACGGAAATCCATTACCATCCTATAACCTGTAATAATTCTTTGCGGAATCAATTCGTCTTTATCATTAGGAACGACAGTAATACCTCCCTTCTTAGGGACACAATGGACAGGACTTACCCGACTATCGACAGCGGGATAAATTATACCTGCCTCAAGAAGTTTTAGTATTTCTTTTCTTACCACTTCTTTCATCTTAGGATTCAGCCTTCGTTGATGATCTCGAACCAGTTTGGCATCTTCTTACAAATTTATTTTATGTTGACATAGAGTGGGACTAATGCCCTTAAGATCATCAAGACTATATCCAATAGCAGCACGGTGCTTCTTCGGAGTTTTCAACAGTCTTTCTTTGTAACATCCCAAAATTCTAAATTTTGGAATGTTATAAACAAATAGGTAGTTTTGATTGATTGTTTCATTGATTGACTGAAAGTGAGTGAGTTTGAAACTTTTTGAAAGTTAAATGAGAGGGAATAAAAGGGACTTTCCCAAACTTTCATTTTTGCATTTTATGATCTTCGGGAATTCAAATTCTTTTCATCACAAAACCACGGAGAGAAGATGACATGACTTCTTCCATTTATTTAAATGACAAGGGTGTTGAAAATATTTGAATTTCATTTGAGAATATTTCCAATTCTGAAACTTTAAGCAACTCAATGATTTTCACGAGCGAAGATAAAAGGACTTCTTCAAAACATATGAAATATGAGTTGGGAGTTTCAAAGGATTAAAATTCAAAGTTCTTTTGAATTTATTTTCAATTTGGAGTTATTTTAGTTTTATTCAAATTATTTTTCTCCAAAAATAAAATATATGGAAAATAGGGTAACATGATTCCCTACCTCAGAAAAATGGAGAGAAATAAATTTGAATTCATTTTGATATTTTTAAAATGATTTTTGTTGGATTTTATTGGACCATAGGCACTCTTTGTTTTATTTAAATTTGTGTGTATTTTATTTAATGCTAGAATAATGTTCATCTCGTAGGAAATCTTTTTCTGAAAATTTTGATATATTTAATGCCTATATAATATTTTTATTTATTTGGTTTTATTATTTTTATTTGTCTCTGTTTAAAAAAAACAAATGTTTTAAAAAGTTTCTCACTTCGCTTGGGCGGCCTAGTAGCAAGGCCAAGGCCCGACTCACGCCTCCCTCCTTCCTTGAGCCAAGCCACCCGGCCCAGCCAGCATGACCCAGCCTTCGCCCGTCCCATTTCATGGCTGGAGGCGGATCACTGACTCCGTCGCCCGCCTCGACGTCCGTCATGGCGGACTCTCGCCTCTCCGTGCTTCTCTCACGCCACCGCCGCCTCCTCCATAAAACTCGAGGCCCGGCCCCGTTTCCCTCGAAAGAGCCACCGAGTCCTTGATCCGCCACCTCCTCGCCGAGTTGCCACCGCCATGTAAGCCTCGCCATCGCCCGCTCCGCTTCGTCATGCCAAGCCGCCGCCACCACCATCTTCATCGCTTGCGACGCCTCGCCGCCTAGGAGACCCACCGGAGCCGCCGCCCGTTGTGACCGAACCGCCCGCCGTCTTCCCGTCACCGGCGACCTCCACCTTGTGATAACCGCCTCTCTCCTTGGCCGTCAGATCGTTGACCTAGGGCTAGGATTAGATCTATAGTTTTTTTTTCAACCGTTTTTCTTAAGTAGAGAACGTTCGTTGTTCTAATCCTTGCTGCGAACGGTTTTCATCTTATAAGCCTCTGCAGCGAACGTTCGTTCGATAAGATTTGTTTTTTTTTCTTTTTCTGTTTTAAATTCCGGCCAGGGACCTATCTGTGATGATTTTCTATACATATTAGTCCTTGTACTTCAAACGCTCATAACTTTTTACTCGTTAGTCCAAATTCAACGAAACCAACGCTCACGTCCTCGTTATGATACCCTCTATCCAGTAATCCAACTCAAACATGTTTTTGAAAATTTAAAATTTGAATTAGACCAGATTTGAATTTGAACTTCGTTTGATCATAACTTTAGTTTCGTAACTCCGATTTAGTTGATTCTTTTTGCAAATCGAAGCTCTTGACATAAACTTTCTGATAAGGCCAAATTCACATAATTTTGGAACTGTTAGAAATTGTTTTATGTTGCAAGAGTTATTTTCTTGGTTTTGATGTTTTCCGAATCGTTTTCTTCGTTCGGTCCGATATTTTGAGTGATTGCTCATGTGTGGTTACTGTTGATTGCTTACGATAGATTGACCGGAGTGTGACGAGTAGACCTATCAAGAGTTTTGAGTGCGAATCATCTTCATCAACTTTGCAGGCAAGTAACACTTTGATCATACTCTTTTCATACCCAGTTTTTATGCATTAGTCCAACCTTCACACATTGCATGATTAGGATATCATTAATATGTGGGTTGGGAAGTAGTTGATGAGGTAGAACCTATTGCTTCTGCATTCAAACCCTTGGGAGTTACTTCTACGTGTTGCTTACATTGCTATGCTATGCTCGTGAAGCGTGGATTGGGTTTGAGAGATATTCACGACAGATGTGAGATTGCTAATTAATGGTTAACTTAAGGTGGCAACTTTAATACACATCTGGGTGGATTGGGACACCTGGGGTTATACCAGTGTTGTCCTAGGAGATCCCGGGGTTATACCGTGTGATCATCCTATGGTTCGGCACCCAGGCTCAAAGGGAACTGAGATATTTTCATGCTAGAAACTTCCGTGTGCAGCCACAAGCTATTATGGGCTCTAGCATAGTTGAGTAAGTTACGTGAAGCTCTTGAAGAGGTAGGTCGTGAGGTAGTGAGTTTTGTAGGTTTGGTATGATCTACACGGAGTAGAGAGTTAATGTTTACGAAAGACTATGTCTCGGTCATCCGTTTCTCAAACACCATGTAGTGCGAGAAACCAACGGAGGCGATCGAGTCTTGTGGGGAAAAGTGTGCAAACCTCTGCAGAGTGTACAATCTAATCATGGTTAGCCGTGTCCCCGGTCATCGACAATTCTGAGTATCTAGTACCTGAGTATTCACAAGTATCTCATCACTCTAAATTAATATTGCTGGGATGATAACTATTTTAATTGGGATCATTGAGTTGGGGTGTACCTTCTCAAATGATAATTCAACTACCATGATAGTTAAATTAAAATTGATTCCTTTGATGTAGGGAAAAATTTGCTTTTTGCAAAACTGTAACCATAGAGCTTTCCACCAGCCATATATGCATGTAGTCTAGGCTTATTCCTTCATTATTCTCTATGTGTTACTTTGCCAGCATATTCCATGTCTTTGACCCGTTTTCGCAACGTTTCATGTTGCGAGACTTTTAGAACGACAGTAAGTGATACGTTAGGGTTACGATTTCCTATACTCAACTTTGCCATTGGTGTTGATGGAAATCCACAACCTTGTTGCTTCCGCTATACTTTGGATTGACGTAATAGTATTTACGTTACTTTATGCATGTGGTTTACCTCTGTTATAAATCCTCGAAATCGTGTGTGTCGACATACCGATCCGAGGATGACACATAAGCACTGAGACTTGATCCATTCGGTCGGTCGCTACAAGATGGTATCAGAGCGAGTTGGTATGGGGCGTGACCCTAGAAGCTGACAAGCCCATAGGAAAGATTTTTCTCTACAACTTTCTTTTCAAAAGATCTTTTATCTCTCTTCTCTTCTGAGCTTATTCAAATATTCCCTTTTAGTGAGACCATACCCCTTTTCCCTTTTGACCACGAAGATTCAGCTGATGGGATCACTCCAAGGAGACAAGATATTGGACAACTAAGACCATTTGGAATGAAGATGATTTTACCGTGTAAATGGAAACTACAATTGTTGAAGACTCCGAAGACTAGGAGATTTTGAAGGCTCTGAAAAATTCCCAGATTTGTATGACCTATAAAGGTTATGCTTATGGAACTTGGCAGACTATGGAAGCTGTCAATACCCGAGATCAAGGTGTATCGGAGAAAGACCAGAACATGGAGAGTTAGAAACTCAAAGTTTTGTCAAGGAAAACCCTAAGGCAGGAGATATCAACTATGGAATGATAGCTCATGGAAATGACAAGAGCAGAAACACGCTATCCATGATGTTATCACCCGTTTATGCTATTGACACCGTGCTGAGTTAAGCATGCATATGCATGGAAGGATTGGATGGTAGAAGGCTGATGGAGCACCTATCAGCAAGATGAAGATTTAACCTTAGCCGGTGTATCGCCAGTATCCGGAGTATTACGTCAAGGAGTTTAAGATGGATCTGCAGGAAGACGTATTTGACAAGGAGGCAATTCATGAAGAATTCAGAACCCAAAATTTGAAAGTAGCCAATTTGGAGGAGCAAAACCTTGAGACATCAAAGATTAAATCGAGAATGAAGGACAGTAGGACCATGGCTCATGCCAAGGAAGTTGAAACCAGAAGTTTGGAATGCAACTCCAGAAATATTAAAGGACGTCGCGAGAGTTCGCGTCAACAGAAATGATTTGGCAAAAGAACTTGAGAAGGACAAACATGATCAGAAGAAGCCATCGGAGACATGAACAAGACTTGAAGAGTTTGATGATTTTGAAGATTTATTGACCATTAGAAGACCAAACCCCTGTTACATACCTACGTTAGATGCGACGATTGTGAGCTGTCATTTTTTTGATGTTTTTCCGACAGCCACAATAAAACCTATCTTTCAAAACTTTTGTTTGTATTGTGTGCATCCCTCTCTATCTCTCCTATCCCACCCCAAAACCCATGGACCCAATAGAAGATGAATGGAGAAGAGCTTATATTTTCTGGACCGATGAGTCAATTGGAGATGGACCGATGGATTCAGAACATGAGGATCACATGGAGAATAATCCTATAGCCGGAAAGGATATGGCTGACATGCCCTTGATTGCTTTGAAAGAGATGTTGCTACTTGGTGGAGGATGTACCAAACCATCAATGTATTGCAAGGAGTAACCACTTGGAAGGAATTTAAGTTGACTTTGCCAAAGTCTCGGTTTGTGTCCCAGAAGATGAGGCCTTATTGAAAGGATATGAAGAAACCTTGTGCATACAAGCTTTGTGGAGAAATAGGACACAACCATAAAGGACACCAGGATGAATACCCTCATAATCGGAGGATTATCAAAGGAGTTAGCCGAGGATCTCAGGGAAGTTTGGTTGGAGATTGTTCCAAAGGTTTTGTTGCAGCAATGGAAGTTCAGTCTACATTGTTGGGAAAGATTCGTGAAGCTCAGAAGGGTGACAAAGAGATTGCTGAGGTAAAAGAAAAGGATGAGCTAAGGAAAGGCCAAAGGTTTTCGTAAGGATGAGCACGACACCTTATGGTTCGAGGATCGTGTATATGTGCCTAATAATGCAAAAATCAGGAAGTTAATACTTCAGGAGGCTCATGACTCACCATACTCGATTAAGCCACAGAAACACCAAGATGTATTTGGATTTGAAGGAGGCGTTTACGGTGGTGGTATGAAGAAGGATATTGCCGAGTATGTAGCTGTATGTGATGTATGTCGAGAGCGAAGCGAGCATCGAAGCCGGCGGGGATTACTACTGACCTATCTGCGATACCCGTATGGAAGTGGGATAAGCTTGGATTTCATTACCAGATTTCCCAGAACCGATTGGGATATGATTCTATCTGGGTAGTAGTTGATTCACTTGACCAAAGTAGCTCGCTTTATCCCAGTGAAAACCACCTATACAAGTGAGAAGTTGGCGAAGATATATTTGACCAGGATCGTATGTCTGCATGGAGTTCCGAGGACCATCGTATCAGATAGAGGAACCCAGTTTACTTCAAAGTTTTGGAATCAGTTGCACCAGACTTGGGTACTAGGCTAGAGTTAGTACAGCCTTTCATCCATGAGCGGATGGATAAATCAAGAGAGTCAATCAGATTACGGAGGACATGTTGAGAGCGGAGTGCGTTAGGTTATGGATCTAGAAGTGATGATAATCTACCTTACGCTGAGTTCTCATACAACAACGATTACCAAGCTAGTTTGAAGATGGCCCCTTTTGAAGCTTTGTATGGGAGAAGGAGCAGGACACCATTGATGTGGGATGAAGTTGGAGACCGTCGGTTGTTTGGACTAAATATGATCAAGGAGTCGAGAAGAGAATGTTAAGTTGATTCGAGATAGTGAAGGTAGCTCGGTCCAAGCGGAAGAGTTATCACGGACTCAAAAACGCAAGGAGGTAGTCTATGAAATTGGAGATAGAGCATGTCTTCGTGTGACCCCTCTACGAGGAGTTAAACTATTTTTAGTTAAGGGAAAGTTAGCCCCGAGATTTGTAGGACCATACCGAGTTTTGGAGCGTATGGGAGAAGTGGCCAACAAGTTGGAGTCACCCGAAGGACTGTCAGGAGTTCATGATGTGTTTCACGTTTTCGAGTTGAAGAAGTGCCATGCAGAGATGGCCAATATTTCCCTGTAAGAACGCTTGACCCTGGAAAGGATAATGATGTTCCACGAAGTGGAGTATGGACTTCATAAGTATAAGTTTTTATCTCGGTATGTGGGATATCCCACGAGGATGAAGAGGTGAATTACTATTGAATAAAAGGATGTATGATGTTGGAAATATGGATCAAGGTAAATTCCATGATGAGTCTGATTAATCATGTCCTAGTTTGGTACGAATAGAAGGAAGAAAGACATTACAATTGGATGGATTTTAAGTATGCTAAGAAGCTGGAAGTTGAATGTTGGAATAATGATCAGTTGCCCCGAGGATGTGTTCAAGGTTTGCAAGTGATTGAGATGGGCCATAACCCACAGGCCCAGGACCTGCCAAGAAGCAAGCACACTCTTGCTGAAGGAAAAACCCTGGAAGAAGTTATGATTTTATCGATGCAGAACGATCATATAGGAGTTTACGCATAAAACACGAGAGTTGTGAAGAAAGCGATAGATGTTTGTTTGGCTTGCAGAATAAATGGATTTATCCGAACTTGGTTCGTCGACAAGAGAAATTCTGCAATGCTTGTGAGGATGACCGAGTGTTAGAATGCGAGATTCGCTAAACCATGTACAAGGTAATGATTTGGGTGCGGGATGGATTGATCACCATACCGACTTACTCTTATTATTCGCCTTGCTATACGGGTTGGTAAATCTGGTGACTTACCTATAGTAGAGAGGCAACGGTCAAAACCTTGTTTGAACCTTAGAATGGTATAAGAATTTTCCCTTGTACAAAGCGGTTGTCGCCAACCGTAGGATATACGGTGAGGATCAACCAGCACCCATTTCCTGCAGGACAAACCATAAATCGTTGACCACCATGAGATATCGATAGTTGTTTAGTATTGGCGCCAGACCCGTCGGCTAAGAAGACCCAGTCTCGGAATAACCTTACCAAGAGGAAAGGACATAAGTATTAAGGAAAAGGTTATGTCACTCTTAGGGAAGAGCAGGAGAAGGAATTATCTTGAAGAAGATCTCGAGGAAGACCGACAACATCGAGAATAAGGATGGAGTATATGAGCTTATGAAGGAACCGTAACCATGCTTCTAAGGGTGGTAGCACCCCAGACTCCCCCTATGACGATCGATGGATTTTTGAGAAGACCCCAAACCTAACCTATTTCTTTCTAGCCTCTCCGAATCTCGAGGACGAGATTCATTTTAAGGGTGGTTTGTAACATCCCAAAATTCTAAATTTTGGAATGTTATAAACAAATAGGTAATTTTGATTGATTGTTTGATTGATTATTTGAAAGTGAGTGAGTTTGAAACTTTTTGAAAGTTAAATGAGAGGGAATAAAAGGACTTTCCCAAACTTTCATTTTTGCATTTTATGATCTTGGGAATTCAAATTCTTTTCATCACAAAACCACGGAGAGAAGATGACATGACTTCTTCCATTTATTTAAATGACAAGGGGTGTTGAAAATATTTGAATTTCACTTGAGAATATTTCCAATTACGAAACTTTAAGCAACTCAATGATTTTCACGGCGAAGATAAAAGGACTTCTTCAAAACATATGAAATATGAGTTGGGAGTTTCAAAGGATTAAAATTCAAAGTTCTTTTGAATTTATTTTCAATTTGGAGTTATTTGAGTTTTATTCAAATTATTTTTCTCCAAAAATAAAATATATGGAAAATAGGGTAACATGATTCCCTACCTCAGAAAAATGGAGAGAAATAAATTTGAGTTCATTTTGATATTTTTAAAATGATTTTAGTTGGATTTTATTGGACCAGAGGCACTCTTTGCTTTATTTAAATTTGTGTGTATTTTATTTAATGCTAGAATAATGTTCATCTCGTAGGAAATCTTTTTCTGAAATTTTTGATATATTATATGCCTATATAATATTTTTATTTATTTGGTTTTATTATTTTTATTTGTCTCTGTTTAAAAAAAACAAATGTTTAAAAAAAAAGTTTCTCCGCTTTGGGGCCAGGCTTGAAGAGCCAAGGCCCGGCTCGGCCGCCTCCCTCCCACCAGCCGCGCTTGAGCCAGCCACCGGCCCAGCCAGCATGAAGCCGCTCCGTCCCGACCTCATGTGGAGGTCGGATCTGCGACTCCGTCGCCCGCCTCGACGTCAGTGCTGCGCGGGACTCTCCCGCCGCCTCTCAGGTGCCCCTTCTCCACGCCACCGCGCCTCCTCTATAAAACCGAGGCCCGGCCCGTTTCCCTCGAAACCGAGCCACCGGAGTCCGTGATCCGCCGCCACTCCTCGCTGGAGTTGCCACCGCCAGAACCTCGCCGCCATCGCCCGCTCCACTCAAATGCGCTTCGACCGCCGCCACCACCATCTTCATCGCCGCCGCCGCTGAAGCGCTGACGCCTCGCCATGGGAGACCCACCTGAGCCGCCGCCCGTCGAATCAACCGACCGCCACCGTCCTTCCCCTGCCGCCATGACCTTTCCACGCTGCAGTAACCACCGCCTCTCTCCTTGGCCGTCCGATCGTTGACCTAGGGCTAGGATTAGATCTATAGTTTTCTTTTTTATTTCAACCGTTTTCTTAAGTAGAGAACGTTCGTTGTTTTAATCCTTCATGCATGAGCGGTTTTCATCTTATAAGCCTCTGCAGCGAACGTTCGTTCGATAAGATTTGTTTTTTTTCTTTTTCAGTTTTAAATTCCGGCCAGGGACCTATCTGTGATGATTTTCTTTATAGATTAGTCCTTATACTTCAAACGCTCATAACTTTTTACTCGTTAGTCCAAATTCAACGAAACCAACGCTCATGTCCTCGTTATGATCCCCTCTATCCAGTAATCCAACTCAAACATGTTTTTGAAAATTTAAAATTTGAATTAGACCAGATTTGAATTTGAACTTTGTTTGATCATAACTTGAGTTTCGTAACTCCGATTTAGTTGATTATTTTTGCAAATCGAAGCTCTTGACATAAACTTTCTGATAAGGCCAAATTCAAATAATTTTGGTACTGTTAGAAAAAATTTTATGTTGCAAGAGTTATTTGCTTGGTTTTGATGTTTTCCGAATCGTTTTCTTCGTTCGGTCCGATATTTTGAGTGATTGCTTATGTGTGATTACTGTTGATTGCTTACGATAGATTGACCGGAGTGTGACGAGTAGACCTATCAAGAGTTTTGAGTGCGAATCATCTTCATCAACTTTGCAGGCAAGTAACACTTTGATCATACTCTTTTCATACCCAGTTTTTATGCATTAGTCCAACCTTCACACATTGCATGATTAGGATATCATTAATATGTGGGTTGGGAAGTAGTTGATGAGGTAGAATCTATTGCCCTGCATTCAAACCCTTGGGAGTTACTTCTACGTGTTGCTTACATTGCTATGCTATGCTCGTAGACGTGGATTGGGTTTGAGAGATATTCACGACAGATGTGAGATTGCTAATTAATGGTTAACTTAAGGTGGCAACTTTAATACACATCTGGGTGGATTGGGACACCTGGGGTTATACCAGTGTTGTCCTAGGAGATCCCGGGTTTATACCGTGTGATACTCCTATGGTTCGGCACCTGTGCTCAAAGGGAATCGAGATATTTTCATGCTAGAAACTTCCGTGTGCAGCCACAAGCTATTATGGGCTCTAGCATAGTTGAGTAAGTTACGTGAAGCTCTTGAAGAGGTAGATCGCAGGTAATGAGTTTTGTAGGTTTGGTATGATCTACGGAGTAGAGAGTTAATGTTTACGAAAGGCGTGTCTCGGTCATCCGCTTTCTCAAACACCATGTAGTCTGAGAAACCAACGGAGGCGATCGAGTCTTGTGGGGAAAAGTGCGCAAACCTCTGCAGAGTGTACAATCTAATCATGGTTAGCCGTGTCCCCGGTTATGGACAATTCTGAGTATCTAGTACCTGAGTATTCACAAGTATCTCATCACTCTAAATTAATATTGCTGGGATGATAACTATTTTAATTGGGATCATTGAGTTGGGGTGTACCTTCTCAAATGATAATTCAACTACCATGATGGTTAAATTAAAATTGATTCCTTTGATGTAGGGGAAAATTGGCTTTTTGCAAAACTGTAATCATAGAGCTTTCCACCAGCCATATATGCATGTAGTTTAGGCTTATTCCTTCATTATTCTCTATGTGTTACTTTGCGGCATATTCCATGTCTTTGACCCGTTTCGGGTTGCAACGTTTCATGTTGCAGACTTTTCAGACGACGAGTAAGTGATACGTTAGGGTTACGATTTCCTATACTCAACTTTGCCGTTGGTGTTGATGGGAATCCACAACCTTGTTGCTTCCGCTATGCTTTGGATTGAGGTAATAGTATTTACGTTACTTTATACATGTGGTTTACCTCTGTTATAAATCCTCGAGTACTGTGTGTGTCAGCATACCGATCCAGGGATGACACATAAGCACAGAGACTTGATCCATTCGGGTCGGGTCGCTACATTCTTCTTCATGCTCTGAAAGGTTAGCACTAATAATAACAGATATATCTTTTTCTCATCGAGATAAGCACATTTAAGAGTATCAGGTAAAGGTCTGAGCTCAGACACGGGATCACCTTTGGGTGGAGGAGGATCCCCTAGGATTTCAACAGGCAAATTGTGTTTCAGGATAGGTTCCTGTTCAAAGAACACTTCATCTATTTCCCTTCTTTCATTCATAAACATATCATTTTCATGGTCTAGCAAATATTGTTCTAACGGATCACTAGGAGGTACGGCAATAGAAGCAAGACCAATAATTTCATCCTTACTAGGCAATTCTTCTTCACGGTGTTGTCTACTAAATTTAGAGAAATTGAACTCATGAGACATATCACCCAAGCCAATAGTAACAACACTCTTTTCGCAGTCTATCCTAGCATTGACGGTGTTGAAGAAGGGTCTACCAAATATAATGGGACAAAAGCTATCTTGTGGGGAACTAAGAACAAGAAAATCAGCAGGATATTTAGTTTTCCCACACAAGACTTCAACATCTCTAACAATTCCAATGGGTGATATTGTATCTCTATTAGCAAGTTTGATAGTAACATCAATACCTTCTATCTCAGCAGGTGCAATTTCATGCATAATTTCTTTGTATAAGTCATGAGGTATATCACTAGCACTAGCACTAGCACCCATATCACATATGCCATGATAACAATGATCTCCTATTTTAACAGAAATAACAGACATGCCTACCACAGGTCTATGTTTATCTTTAGCACAAGGTTTGGCAATTCTAGCAGTTTCACCACAGAAATAAACAACATGCTCATCAATATTATCAGCCAAGAGATCTTTAACAATAACAATATTAGGGTCAACTTTAATTTGCTCAGGAGGTGTGTAAGTTCTAATATTGCTTTTACGAACCACAGTTGAAGCTTTAGCATGATCCTTTATCCTTACAGGGAAAGGTGGTTTCTCAACATAAGAAGTAGGAACAGCAGGATCATTATAAGTTATAGTCTTTTCTTCAACTTTAACAGGTGCAGCTACTTTTACTTCTATGGGAGGATGATATTTAAACCACTTCTCCTTGGGGAGATCAACATAAGTAGCAAAGGATTCATAGAAAGAAGCTACTATCTCGAGTCAAGTCCATATTTAGTGCTAAATTTACGGAAAACATCGGTATCCATAAAAGATTTAACACAATCAAACTTAGGTGTCATACGACTCCTTACCTTCGTCGTGATCCCAATCTTGAGTTGCGTTTAATTCTATCCAATAAATTCCATTTGAATTCAATATTCTTCATCATAAAAGAGCCAAGACAAGAAGTATCGAGCATGGTGCGATTGTTATCGTAAAGCGAGCATAAAAACTTTGAAGAATTATTTCTCTTGAGAGCTCATGATTGGGGCATGAATATAACATTGATTTAAGCCTACCTCAAGCTTGAGCGATGCTTTCTCTTTCACGAGGCCGAAAATTATATATATATATATATATATATATATATATATATATATATATATATATATATATATATATATATATATATATATATATATATAATTGCGATCACGATGAAC
The DNA here is from genome assembly GCA_021605145.1 of Aegilops bicornis. Classification (NCBI taxonomy): domain Eukaryota; kingdom Viridiplantae; phylum Streptophyta; class Magnoliopsida; order Poales; family Poaceae; genus Aegilops; species Aegilops bicornis. The sequence goes on along the minus strand of CM038674.1, from coordinate 261,808,003 downwards.
AAGATGCATAGCATAAAATTTCGATGAAATTCCAATTTCAATCGATTTGTAGTTCCATGATCCCGTATCATCACATAGCCTATACCATGTCGATGCATCTCCTTCAAAGATAAGGAAGACCTTCTTCTTAACAACATCATCGAGTATACCTGCAAGCTTAAATAATCCACAAACTTCATCCACATATATTAAGTGCTCATTAGGATGCTTTGTTCCATCTCCTGCAAAAGGATTAGTTAGCAGTTTTTTTAACATACCAGAAGGAACTTCAAAGGGAACATTTTCATTTTCTGTAGGTTGAGTAGGTTGAGGAGCAACTCTTTGCTCTACAGGTCGGGGTGAAGATACCCCAAACAAGCCCCTCAGAGGATTACTTTCCATAGTAACAAGTGACAGTAAGTTTCAGCACACTATATAAATTTTCCTTACCAAATTCCACCTACCAAAGGCGCTTCACTCCCCGGCAACGGCGCCAGAAAAGAGTCTTGATGACCCACAAGTATAGGGGATCTATCGTAGTGCTTTCGATAAGTAAGAGTGTCGAACCCAATGAGGAGCGTATGAAATGATAAGCGGTTTTCAAAGAACGTATTCTCATAAGTCTTTGAAATAAGTGGTAACAGATAGTTTTGTGATAGGATAATTTGTAACGAGAAACAAGTAACAAAAGTAAATAAAGTGCAGCAAGGTGGCCCAATCCTTTTTGTAGCAAAGGACAAGCCTGGACAAACTCTTATATAGAGAAAAGCGCTCCCGAGGACACATGGGAATTATCGTCAAGCTAGTTTTCATCACGTTCATATGATTCGCGTTCGGTACTTTGATAATTTGATATGTGGGTGGACGGTGCTTGGGTGCTGTTCTTACTTGAACAAGCATCCCACTTATGATTAACCTCTATTGCAAGCATCCGCAACTACAACAAAAGTATTAAGGTAAACCTAACCATAGCATGAAACATATGGATCCAAATCAGCCCTTTACGAAGCAACGCATAAACTATGGTTTAAGCTTACATCACTCTAGCAACCCATCATCTACTTATTACTTCCCAATGCCTTCCTATAGGCCCAAATAATGGTGAAGTGTTATGTAGTCGACGTTCACATAACACCACTAGAGGCTAGACAACATACATCTCATCAAAATATCGAACGAATACCAAATTCACATGACTACTAATAGCAAGACTTCTCCCATGTCCTCAGGAACAAACGTAACTACTCACAAAGCATATTCATGTTCATAATCACAGGGTTATTAATATGCATATAGGATCTGAACATATGATCTTCCACCATATAAACCAACTAGCATCAACTACAAGGAGTAATCAACACTACTAGCAACCTACTAGTACCAATCCCGGATTTGGAGACAAGAATTGGATACAAGAGATGAACTAGGGTTTTGAGAGGAGATGGTGCTGGTGAAGATGTTGATGGAGATTGCCCTCTCCCGATGAGAGGAGCGTTGGTGATGACGATGGCGATGATTTCCCCCTCCCGAAGAGAAGAGTCCCCGGTAGAACAGCTCTGCCGGAGCCCTAGATTGGTTCCGCCAAGGTTAGCCTCGTGGTGGCGCTAAATCCCGTCGAAAGGTTGCTTCTGATTTTTCCTCAATGAAAGACCTCATATAGCAGAAGATGGCCACCGGAGAGCCAACAGGGGGCCCACGAGGCAGGGGGGGCGCACCCCCCACCCACGTGGCTAGGTGGGGCCCCCTCTGACGTACTTCTTCTGCTCAATATTTTTTATTATTTCCAAAAGTGACTTTCGTGGAGTTTCAGGACTTTTGGAGTTGTGCAGAATAGATCTATAATATTTGCTCCTTTTCCAAATGTAATTCCAAATGCCGCATTCTCCCTCCTTATGTAAACCTTGTAAAATAAGAGAGAATAGGCATAGGTATTGTGACATAACGTGTGATAACAGCCCATAATGCAATAAATATCGATATAAAAGCATGATGCAAAATGGACGTATCAATGAACAGTAGCCCGTGGAGGCTGGAGGAGGTCGACGGTGGATGTACAGTAGCCCGTGGAGTCCCGTTTTGCGGTACGCCACACCCCTCCGGCGAACAGGACCCCCCCGTTTCAGAAGCGGCTCCAACACAAGTCCGGTTCCTCCGCTTTTGCGATCGCCACACCCTCTCTCGGTCAATAGGACCCCGTTTCGACTGTAGGAGGTCCAACAGAAGTCTGTTTCTTCCATTATGCGGTACACCAGACCCCTCCCGATGAACAGGATCCCGTTTTGACCGTGGCCGGTCAAACACAAGGCCGTTTTCTCCATTCCGTGGTATGCCAGGCCTCGTTTCCATCGGTTGTTCCGTCCAAGCCGGTTAGCTCCCGATGAACACGACGATGCATTCCGTTCTGACCCAGCCGGTTGGCTCCCCATGAACATGACGACGATGCAGTTTCTCCGTTCCGACCCAGCCATGTACACGAGGCCTGGTCGTACGTATCTTGTGAGTAGGCGTTGAAGACCCGCTTGCATATACGTGCATTGGCCATATTTCTTTCTTGCACCTTGGCCGCTGTATGTACGTGTACATGCTACGTGTGCGCCTCTACTACGACACGTGCGCGCCTCTACATCGACCAGTATGTATGTACACATTCGCAACCAGAATGACAAAGCTACGTATGCTTCGACCAGGTGGGTACGGACTGTCAGGCACTTCCTTGCGTGCGAAGATGTAGCTGGTGGGTCCCAGCAGTCAGGGGGGAATCATTTTTTTGCCCGTAACATGGACGCACTTCCTTGCGTGCGAAGATGTAGCTATTGGGTCCCAGCAGTCAGGGGGAAACGTTTTTTTTTGTGAAATACGGTGGCCCATCCGGTGGGTCCCTGCTGTCAGGTGGAGGAATAATTATTTTGCGCGTAATAAGGAGGCACTTCCTTGCTGCGGCCGTGGACCTAGGTATCGACCTCTCTGCTACCTCTTGAGCACCGCATTGGATTTCCCGAAGAGGAGAGGATGATGCAAAAGTAGCGTAAGTATTTCCCTCGCTTTTTGAGAACCAAGGTATCAATCCAAAGAGGAGGCCACGCACAAGTCCCTTGTACCTACACAAAACGATAGCTCCTCGGAACCAACGCGATTAGGGGTTGTCAATCCCTTCACGGTCACTTACGAGAGTGAGATCTGATAGAGATGATAGATAATATTTTTGGTATTTTTGGTATAGAGATGCAAAGTAAAAAGTAAAAGTCAAAGTAAAAAAGCAAAGCAAATATAAAGTGATGGAGATTGATATGATGAGAATAGACCCGGGGGCCATAGGTTTCACTAGTGGCTTCTCTCAAGAGCATAAGTATTTCTACGGTGGGTGAACAAATTACTTGTTGAAAGCTGTGAAATTGAGCATAATTATGAGAATATCTAGGTATGATCATGTATATAGGCATCACATCCGAGACAAGTAGACCGACTCACCTTTGCATCTACTACTATTACTCCACTCATCGACCGCTATCCAAAGATGCATCTAGAGTATTAAGTTAAAAACAGTAACGCCTTAAGCAAGATGACATGATGTAGAGGGATAAATAAATGCAATATGATATAAACCCCATCTTGTTATCCTCGATGGAAACAATACAATCGTGCCTTTACGCCTATACATCCTTTGGGAAAGGACACCGCAAGATTGAACCCAAAGCTAAGCACTTCTCCCATGGCAAGAAAAACCATTCTAGTAGGCCAAACCAAACTGATAATTCGAAGAGACTTGCGAAGATAACCAATCATACATAAAAGAATTCAGAGAAGATTCAAATATTATTCATAGATAGACTTGATCATAAACCCATAATTCATCGGTCTCAACAAACACACCGCGAAAAGAAGATTACATCGAATAGATCTCCACGAGAGAGGGGAACATTGTATTGAGATCCAAAAGAGAGAAGAAGCCATCTAGCTAATAACTATGGACCTGAAGGTCTGAGGTAAACTACTCACACTTCATCGGAGGCCATGATGATGTAGAAGCCCTCCGTGATGACGGCCCTCTCCGTGAGCTCGAGCAGGCCCCAAGATGGGATCTCGTGGATCTGAGAAAGTTGCGGCGGTGGAATTAGGTTTTGGCTCCGTGTCGATCGTTTGAAGTGCGTGAGGTATATATAGGAGGAAGGAGTACGTCGATGGAGCTCAGGGGCCTGAGGCGAGGCGGCGCACTAGGGGGTGCCCCCACCGTCGTGACCGCCTCTTTGATTCCTTGGAGTAGAGTCCAAGTCTCCTGGATCACGTTCGGTGAGAAAATCACGTTCCCGAAGGTTTCATTCCGTTTGGACTCCGTTTGATATTCCATTTATTCGAAACACTGAAATGGGCAAAAAAAAGCAATTCTGGGTTGGGCCTCTGGTTAATAGGTTAGTCCCAAAAATAATATAAAAGTGGAAAATAAAGCCCAATAAAGTCCAAAACAGTAGATAATATAGCATGGAGCAATAAAAAATTATATATACGATGGAGACCTATCGGGCATCCCCAAGCTTAATTCACCTTTCGTCCTCGGTAGGTAAATGATAAAAAGAGAATTTTTGATGCAGTGCTACTTGGCATAATTTCAATGTAAATCTTCTTAATTGTGGTATGAATATTCAGATCCAAAAGATTCAAGGCAAAAGTTCATATTGACATAAAAATAGTAATACTTCAAGCATACTAATAAAGCAATTATGTCTTCTCAAAATAACATGGCCAAAGAAAGCTATCCCTACAAAATCATATAGTCTGGCTATGCTCTATCTTCACCACACAAAGTATTTAAATCATGCACAACCCGATGACAAGCCAAGCAATTGTTTCATACTTTAACATTTTCAAAACTTTTAGACCTTCACGCAATACATGAGCGTGAGCCATGGATATAGCACTATATGTGGAATAGAATGGTGGTTGTGGAGAAGACAAAAGAGGGAAGATAGTCTCACATCAACTAGGCGTATCAACGGGCTATGGAGATGCCCATTAATAGATATCAATGTGAGTGAGTAGGGATTGCCATGCAACGGATGCACTAGAGCTATAAGTATATGAAAGCTCAACGAAAGAAACTAAGCGGGTGTGCATCCAACTCGCTTGCTCACGAAGACCTAGGGCAATTTGAGGGAGCCCATCATTGGAATATACAAGCCAAGTTCTATAATGAAAAATTCCCACTAGTATATGAAAGTGACAAAATGAGAGACTCTCTATCATGAAGATCATGGTGCTACTTTGAAGCACAAGTGTGGTAAAAGGATAGTAACATTGTCCCTTCTCTCTTTTTCTCTCACTTTTTTGGGCCTTTTCTCTTTTTTTATGGCCTCTTTTTTTATTTTATTTTTCGTCCGGAGTCTCATCCCGACTTGTGGGGGAATCATCATCTCCATCATCCTTTCCTCACTTGGGACAATGCTCTAAAAATGATGATCATCACACTTTTATTTTTCTTACAACTCAACAATTACAACTCAATACTTAGAACGAAATATGACTCCATGTGAATGCCTCCGGTGGTGTACCGGGATATGCAATGAATCAAGAGTGAATGTATGAAAGAATTATGAACGGTGGCTTTGCCACAAATACGATGTCAACTACATGATCATGCTAGCAATATGACAATGAGGGAGCGTGTCATAATAAATGGAGCAGTGGAAAGTTGCATGGCAATATATCTCGGAATGGCTATGGAAATGCCATGATAGGTAGGTACTGTGGCTGTTTTGAGGAAGGTATATGGTGGGTGTATGATACCGTGAAAGGTGCTTGTATTAGAGAGGCTAGCAATGGTGGAAGGAAGGGAAAAGTGGTGTATAATCCATGGACTCAACATTAGTCATAAAGAACTCATATACTTATTGCAAAAATCTAGAAGTTATCAAAGCAAAGTATTACGCGCATGCTCCTAGGGGGATAGATTGGTAGGAAAAGACCATCGCCGTCCCCGACCGCCACTAAATGAGGAAGACAATCAATAAATAAATCATGCTCGACTTCATCACATAACGGTTCACCATACGTGCATGCTACGGGAATCACAAACTTTAACGCAAGTATTTCTCAAATTCACAACTACTCAACTAGAATGACTCTAATATCACCATCTTCATATCTCAAAACAATTATCAAGCATCAATATTTTCTTAGTATTCAACGCACTCAAAAGAAAGTTCTACAAATCTTGAATACCAAGCATATTATTATTAAGCAAATTACCATGCTATTAGAGACTCTCAAAATAATCTAAGTGAAGCATGAGAGATCAATAGTTTCTATAAAACAAATCCACCACCGTGCTCTAAAAGATATAAGTGAAGCACTAGAGCAAAACTATAAAGCTCAAAAGATATAAGTGAAGCACATAGAGCAAGACTATAAAGCTCAAAAGACATAAGTGAAGCACATAGAGTATTCTATCAAATTCCAATTCATGTATGGCTCTCTCAAAAGGTGTGTACAGCAAGGATGATTGTGGCACACTAACAAAAAAAGACACAAATAATACAAGACGCTCCAAGCAAAACACATATCATGTGGTGAATAAAAATATAGCTCCAAGTAAAATTACCGATGGAAGTAGACGAAAGAGGGGATGCCTTCCGGGGCATCCCCAAGCTTTGACTTTTTGGTGTCCTTATATTATCTTGAGGGTGCCATGGGCATCCCCAAGCTTAGGCTCTTGCCACTCCTTGTTCCATAATCCATCAAAAGATTTCACCCAAAACTTGAAAACTTCACAACACAAAACTCAATAGAAATCTCGTGAGCTCCGTTAGTGAAAGAAAACAAAAGACCACTTCAAGGTACTGTAATGAACTCATTCTTTATTTATATTGGTGTTAAACCTACTGTATTAAAACTTATCTATGGATTATAAACTATTTTACTAGCCATAGATTCATCAAAATAAGCAAACAACACGAAAAACAGAATCTGTCAAAAACAGAACAGTCTGTAGTAATCTGTAACTAGCGCAAACTTCTGGAACTCCAAAAAATCTACCAAAATAGGACGACCTAGGCAATTTGTTTATTGATCAGCAGCAATTTTAATCAGTATTTTATCATGTTCTGGTGATTTTTAACAATTCGGGCACTGAGCGCAAAGATTCTGGAAATTACAGCAAGATCAAATAACTATCAACCAAGAAGATCCTATAGGTTTAACTTGGCACAAACACTAATTAAAACATAAAATCACATCTAAACAGAAGGTAGATGGATTATTTATTCCTAAACAGAAGAAAAAACTAAAAACTAAAAATAAAATTGGGTTGCCTCCCAACAAGCGCTATCGTTTAACGCCGCTAGCTAGGCATAAAAGCGAGGATAGATCTAGGTTGTGCCGTAGTAATAAGATAGATCGGTGAAACTCATTTCATATTCTCTACGTTCGGAAGCAAGTTTTCTTTGAGGCAAGCAAAAGTAATCAAAAGGGCTAAATTTAATAGGACGAAAGTCCCCAAGATTAATTTTAGGAGGTATAGGTGCCTCCTTCGGCCCTTCGTATTGCACAACCAATTCATCATTATAAGCATTCTTTTGACAGAACCTTGTGAGCCTAAAATCAAGAGAGCATCCTAGCTCATTATTTTGAATAGCAAAATCATCATTAAGTTCAAATATTATACCAATTAAAATATTGGTTGGCACCTTTTTTAAGGTTTTCATTGAAAGCAACATAGTCAAGAGATTGAAAACGCATAATTTCTTCTTGATCAAAGAGGATAGATTCTATGGGAGGACGACCGGCGTCCACCCTATAATGCACAAAGATTTCTTTGGCTTCTTTTATTATAAATCTAAATTCATGAGCCAAAAAGATAGTAGCGGCACGCTTAACAGAGGAGTGTTCGATATTAGAAAATTCTAGGAAAATTCTTTGTATAGAAGGGTGCATATGCATAAATTGCCTTTCAAGTTCAACAATAAGCATGGCAACAGCGTCCGCAAGACTACTAGTTCTAAGAAGAATAGAACCGCCCATAGAGGGCAAAGCACTGGCACAAGTAAAGAAATCTTGAATAACTCCTTTTCCAATAATATTACCACTACCGATTCGAAATCTTTTTGTATGATAGGTAGGGGATTCTTCAGCAGGAGCTTCAGAATTTTCTATGATATTATTATCGCCCATATCGGCAATAACTTCCCCAATTTCAGACATAACGACAAGCAAGTGAGAAAAAGGCAAACGGAAAAGAGAGGAGGAGAAAGAGAGGGCGAATAAAACGACAAGGGTGAAGTGGGGGAGAGGAAAACGAGAGGCAAATGGCAAATAATGTAATGCGAGAGATAGGGATTGTGATGGGTACTTGGTATGTTGACTTTTTCTAGACTCCCCGGCAACGGTGCCAGAAATGTCTCGTTGTTGGGAGTCCAAATCTTGACTCGACCTTGCGTAAGCCTCCCCGGCAACGGCGCCAGAAATTCTTCTTGCTACCTCTTGAGCACAGCGTTGGATTTCCCCGAGGAGGAGAGGATGATGCAGCAAAGTAGCGTAAGTATTTCCCTCAGTTTTTGAGAAACAAGGTATCAATCCAGTAGGAGTCCACGCACAAGTCCCTCGTACCTACACAAAACGATAGCTCCTCGCAAGCTACTCGATTAGGGGTTGTCATTCGATTAACGGTCAATTACTTTTGTGAGATCTGATATAGATGATATATAATATTTTTGGTATTTTTGGTATAGAGATGCAAAGTAAAAAGTAAAAGGCAAAGTAAAAAGCAAAGCAAATATAAAGTGATGGAGATTGATATGATGAGAATAGACCCGGGGGCCATAGGTTTCACTAGTGGCTTCTCTCAAGAGCATAAGTATTTCTACGGTGGGTGAACAAATTACTGTTAAGCAATTGACAGAATTGAGCATAGTTATGAGAATATCTAGGTATGATCATGTATATAGGCATCACGTCCGAGACAAGTGAACCGACTCACCTGCATCTACTACTATTACTCCACTCATCGACCGCTATCCAAAGATGCATCTAGAGTATTAAGTTAAAAAGCGAGTAACGCCTTAAGCAAGATGACATGATGTAGAGGATAAATTCATGCAATATGATATAAACCCCATCTTGTTATCCTCGGTGGCAACAATACAATACGTGCCTTGCTGCTTATACATCCTTTGGGAAAGGACACATAAGATTGAACCCAAAGCTAAGCACTTCTCCCATGGCAAGAAAAAACCAATCTAGTAGGCCAAACAAAACTGATAATTCGAAGAGACTTGCAAAGATAACCAATCATACATAAAAGAATTCAGAGAAGATTCAAATATTATTCATAGATAGACTTGATCATAAACCCACAATTCATCGGTCTCAACAAACACACACTTAAAAAGAAGATTACATCGAATAGATCTCCACGAGAGAGGGGGAGAACATTGTATTGAGATCCAAAAAGAGAGAAGAAGCCATCTAGCTAATAACTATGGACCCGAAGGTCTGAGGTAACTTACTCACACTTCATCGGAGAGGCTATGATGATGTAGAAGCCCTCCGTGATGACTGCCCTCTCCGGCGGAGCTCCGGAACAGGCCCCAAGATGGGATCTCGTGGATACAGAAAGTTGCGGCGGTGGAATTAGGTTTTTGGCTCCGTATCTGATCGTTTGGGGGTACGTAAGTATATATAGGAGGAAGGAGTACGTCGGTGGAGCTCCGAGGGGCCCACGAGGCAGGGGCGCGCACTAGGGGGGGTGCCCCCCACCGTCGTGACCGCCTCTTTGATTCCTTGGAGTAGAGTCCAAGTCTCCTGGATCACGTTCGGTGAGAAAATCACGTTCCCGAAGGTTTCATTCCGTTTGGACTCCGTTTGATATTCCATTTATTCGAAACACTGAAATAGGCAAAAAAAAAGCAATTCTGGGTTGGGCCTCTGGTTAATAGGTTAGTCCCAAAAATAATATAAAAGTGGAAAAATAAAGCCCAATATAGTCCAAAACAGTAGATAATATAGCATGGAGCAATCAAAAATTATAGATACGTTGGAGACGTATCACTCTCCACGTACAGTACTCTTCCTACGGAAGTTGTTCGTTGACCACATTGACCACGCCACGCCGAGAGCACCCGAGGCGGTGGACCGGAGAGGCCTAGGAAGGGACGACGCGGAGCCGGGGAAGACGCTTGTGATGGATGCCCACGGAGGAGAATGCGATGGGTTGGCTGCTTGGCTGTGGTGTGAGGCTGCCGTCGCCGGAGAATAACAGGAGGTGTGGGTGAGTATAGAGGGATGGCATGGCCAGTGGTGGCAGCACAGTCGGACACAGGAGGCAGGAGCAGGCGGCATGGTCGACGCTTGTTTGGGCGGGTAGAGCAAGAAGACCAGAGGTTGAAGAAGCACTACAGCCGTTGGATGGACATCATACGGTCACTGGAGCTAGAATCGTTCATATTGACTAAGTTGACAAAGCCCTCCGTCCCCGTCATCTTAGTAGGCCCACAAGTCAGCCTCCCACTATGGTGGGTCCCAACTAGGAGGGGGTATTCATTTTTGTGTGTGTAATAACGAGGCGCTTCCTTGCGTGCGAAGATATAGCTGATGGGTCTGACACATGTCGTGGGGAACGATTTTTTCCATAAATCTGAGAGGCCCTTCCGGTGGGTCTCAGCTGTCAGGTGGAGGAATCATTATTTTGGGTGTAATAAGGAGGCATTTTCTTGCGTGCGGCCATGGACCCAGCTGTCAGCCTCTCCACATACAGTCCACTTTTGATGCATGTCGTTCGTTGACCATGTTGACCACGCCACATCGAGAGCACCAGGGCGGTGGACGACGGCGAGGCCTAGGAAGGGAACGACACGGAGCCAGGGAAAACTTGGTAGTTGTTTCCCACGCGCAGGGGAGTGCGAGGGTTTACTGGTTCGTCTGCCGTTGCTAGAGAATAACAACAGGTGTGGGCGAGTAGATGGATGACTAGGCCAGCGATGGGAGAATGATGGGGCGGTGAGGCCTCTGTGGCGACATAGCCGCCAGCATGGAGGAGGGAGCAGATCCACTTGGCGCTTGTTTGAGCGGTTGGAGCGAAGAAGAGAGATTGAAGAAGCACGGCCATTGGATGGACATCCAACAGTCACTGCTCTCGTGTGTTGACTAAGTTGACACGGTGTTGCGTGTGCGTCAACCTTATTTTTTAGGAAAGCATACGTGTCAATCTGTAGTAGGCGCACAAGTCAGCCTCAAATCTGTGGAAAATAGCATACTGCTCATCTGCCATTATTTTCTAATAATTTACAGCCCATTTGCCAATTCTTAAGATTTTTTTTGCAGCCCATCTTCTTTTTGTTAGCATTACTCCCCATATTGTGGCCACAGTTAAAAATTATACGAAATTTTGCATATTTCGGTGCGGTCAACTGTTTTTAATCCCGAAATATCGAGTCACATTCAAACTATTTTGAAAAATAATTTATATAAATATAAAATCCAAATAATTGTCGAGGCATAAAAATCAATGGAATTTAAAATATTGTAATTAAAAAAATGAAACTAATTCCCGGTTTGATTGTAGCGACCCGACCTCAGACGGTCAAGCCTACTGTATCACATGCCATCCTCGATCAAGATCGGTATCTTGGCACACAGTACATCAATGTATATATCAAAGTGCAATCACATGTATAAATAACGTAAAACTGATATATACCTCATAATACTCAGTGAAACAATCAAGCGGGTGTGGAGTCCCATCAACGCCATTGGCGGGTTGAGTGTAGACCGTAACCTGTATCGTAACTCTTACTCGTCGAGGAAATATACGCAACATGATACGTTGCAGCCGTGTAGGTCGATTACATTGAATGTACCGGCAAGATCACAATAAGAGAAAAACAGATGATAAACTATACTATATGCGGTATGGCTTTATGGCTCAGATTCGAGTTTTGTTTGCATAAAGCTGGTTTTATTTTACCTACATCAAAGGAATAAATGAAGTCTGTACTATGGAGTTTTCTATCATGACATGGTTCCGCCAACCGATGTCTCATAGCCCAAAATCATCATATGTTACCCACAATTAAGTTATCAATCCGGTGTTGAGAGTTCCGAGATAGATCCAAGTCCAGATGCTCAAATTGTCCGTAGAATCGGGACACGGCTAATCGATTAGGTTTTAACCCTCTGCAGAGGTTTGTACACTTTACCCGCAAGATTCGATCCCTCTCTTTACGTTCTCGCACTTCGTGGTGTTTGAGAACAAGATGACCGAAACATGGTCTTCAGAAGAGTTCCTCGACCACCGTCCGGGTGCCCATCCAATCCTACCGTAGTTCTACATCTGCTAGCACCATCCCAGCCAGAGTCACAACTAAGGTCAACCAAGCGAGCCCATAATGACTTGCGGTTGCATGGTAAGCTTCCGGGCATGAAGTATTCTTCCGTCTCTTTGAGTCCTGGGTGAAGCTTTCCGCAAGATGTCATGGCGCTTCTCCATGCATCCCGCCATCCACTGGTTTCTCCAGGTGCCCGTCACAACCGTCCTTCACCCAAAGAGTGTGTATTGAATTCTTGGCTTGAGTCTTGAAGTCTTGAGGCCTTGAAAATGCAGTCCTTGCAGATGCCATCATGGAGTTGTCGTCATTGACGTAGATCCCGCATTCTCACACCACTCTCGTGCACTCATACCAAACCCCGTCTACTATAGCGTAGCATTAAAATAAATAACGTCCCGGGCTTGGTAACAGGGTGATGGGTTCCTACCTCATGCATACTACTCAACTACAAGGATTCAATAACACTCTCGAGGGGTGGTTGCAAAGATGCCACTAAATGCAATAAAACATAGGTATGAAAGCATGGTCAAAGTGAACTTGCACGGTGATGTTGACGAAGAAGAATTATCGTTCTCAAGAAATAACTTGATAGACTACTCGTCACTCTACGATGAAATCTACAAACATATCATTCACATAAGCACTCACACTAACAATCAAAACAAAAGAGAGAGCGAATAAGAATCGAAGGAACTTCAAATAAAACTAGGAGTCTTCATTCACAAAAATAGTTTTGTCTAACGGAAAATAAAACACTAAAATAACAGAGAATAAAATATAAATTTAGTTAAGACAAAAAAAGTATTTTTTTTCATAAAGCTATTTTGAAAGTATTTTCAATTGGGAGTTAAAACAGTAGAGAAATCCATTGCAAGTTATTAGCGAACTTGAATTGATTTCACGATAACAAAATAAAAATAAATATAAAAACTTGTTGAACACCTACTGTTTAACTAATAGAAACCAAACATAAACTTTCTGAAATATAAAATAAAATAATTTAAAAACAACTATAGAAAAAGAAGTAGCTATAATTGAATAGAACTAAAACAGAATTTGTTTTACATGAAACAATAAGCTAAAATACTCAAACAATTTTGAACTTTTTACCACTGGTAAATATGATCACTAGTGATCAGTAGAAAAAAGAATCAAATAAAATCTATTTTTAAACTCCGGAATAAGCAAAACAAGCTTTAATTCAAATCTGATCTAACTCAATTTTTATAAATCCAAACATAGACAAATTATATATTTTTGGAAACTACAAGAAAATTGTGATCTAACGCAAAAAGAATCAGCATCATTGGACTTCTAGATCAAAAGTTATAAGCTAAACAAGAACGGAACTAAATCTGTTACGGAAATAAATCTGAAAACGAAAAAAAACAACAAGGGAGTTACACATGCGTGAGGCAGAGATGGTAGGAAGGAGGCGGCGATGTGGAGGGCTGCTCGGGGGGGCGAGGTCGCCGAGGTGGGGGTGGCGGAGGAGGGGTCGGCGCTAGGGGAGGTGGCGTGGGCGATGGGGAGGTTCAGGAGAGCTCTGGTGAGCGTTCTAGGCAGGAAAAGGAGGACGGTGGCGAGAAGGCTACGGGCAGGGAGGAGGGCATGGTGATGGGAGAAATGGAGCGAGGAGAGGGAGGGGTTTATAGGCGGTCTCGGGAGGCGCTGGGATGGAAAGACGAGGAGATCGGGAAGGTGGAGATTCTGTCTCCATGGATATGGAAAGCTTCTAACGTGAGAGGAAACAGAGGAAGGAGATGATCTCTTGTTGGGCTAGAATAGGAAAGTGCTTAATGGGCCAGCAGGGTTTTCCTAATAAAAACGATTCCATTCCTATTTTTAAAATTAGGAAACTAAAACAATAAAAAGGAAATCAAATCAATTCGGAATAAAGAGTTTTTATATACTAAAATTATCAGAAAAATAAAATGTAGATGATGAGCATTATTCCACGGCCAAAATAAAAATGTTTTTCAGAAAATCCCTAAAGGCTTTATTTTTTTTGCAAATAATTTTTAAATAAAACTTTGGTTTTCTTGGCTCAAATATTTTCAAAAATGCCCCTGATTTTGGAGGGTCATTTTCCTCCGCTCTTTCTTGCTTGCAAGAATTTATTTTTCGGGGTATTTCTCGGGGAAGAAAAATAGAGAAGCAAGTGCAAATATTTGAAAGAATTAAATTGCAAAACTCCGTTCAAATTCTTTATAGTTGAAGAAGTCATGTCATCTTCTCTCATTGATTTTAATAGATGAATTTGAATTTACCGGAGAAGGGGAAAGTCATTTTATTCCCTCTCATTCAAAAGTTTTTGAAAAGGTTCAAATTTCACTCAAGTTTAATTCACTCAAGCAAACAAACAAACAATTCAATTAATTATATTAACATTCCAAAATTTGGGATGTTACATTGATGTGTTCTAAATATTCTAAAAATGTACAACCCATTTCTGGGCAAACCGAATGGAGCTCTCTCCTCGTCTTGAAAGATTTGCAGCCCAGCAGGGCTGATAAAGCAAGTAGGCCTCGTTTGGGTATTTCTTAAAAAAGATGGAACTGGGCTAGCCATTTTCAGCAAGAAAAAAACACAAATGGGCTCATGATGTGGTAAACATAAATAAAACCCTGGCTAGACGGCCCACAGCCCCTGAACAGCCCCGTTGTTACCACGATTAAATCGCTAAAACTAGTATAAATAACAATTGCTTGTTCCTAAAAAAAGTAAATAACAACTGTGTGACCTGCTGGGTCCTCGGTGTCAGCCGCTCGTTGTGTAATTCTCTCGTTTATTGACTACATTGACAATGGCGTGAGCCCCAGATGTTCAACCATTAGGAGGAACCATTTTTGGGGGCTTGTAATAACGAAGCACTTGCTTGCGTACTACCATGACGCTGGTGGGTCCCTACTATCATACTCTCCACATGCAGTCATATCCTTGTTCCTCTCAGTTGTTGACGGCGTTGACAATGCAAGAGGGCGGCGCACCACGTATGGCGAGCGAACCAAGGCCGAGGACGATGGCGAGGCCTCGGACGGAACAAACAGGAGCCGTGGAAGATGTGCCGGTCGATTGCAAAGTGAGGGGAGTACGAGGTTGTCGACGGTTCAAAAGGGTGCGTGTTGGGGATGATGTGGCCGGAGAATAACATGACGTGTGGGGGAATAGAGGAGGGACTGGTCAACGTTGGAGGAAATGCACGGTAGGGTGGCGGGCGCGACCCGACCATGGGAGGCGGAGGCGAAGGCGGAGCGGCAGGGGTGGTTTGGTTTGGGCGGCTGGAGGAAGAAGACCAGAGATAGAAGATACACGACAGATGTTGGATGTCAATCCAACGGCTGGCCAGCAGAAACGTTTGTTGACTAGCTAGTAATTCGACACCACCTTGGTAGGCTATTTCCTCGTGGGTCCCAAATGTCAGAATCCAAATCTGTCACGGTCATGCAGCCTTTCCTATGAAAATTCTGATCCATTTGGTGTCTGGTTCGAATAAGTTTAAGTCTTTGGTGGGGCTAATCACTTGGCTTATGTAATGCAGTGAGCTCAAGCAGCCCGGCGAGTGATGTTATTTCCTTGGTTGGGATTTGTTACAATATTTCACTCTAAATTAAATGAATGGCAAGCCATTTGCTTTGTTTCAAAGAAAATATGACAGTCACAGCCGAGTTGAAAAGGGCAAGAACATCTAACTCCAGCTTACAAACTGTAAAAAAGCACGAGGGTTAATTGTCCATCAGGTTTAGACAAAACCCAGGTTGAGAAGTGCAACAACATCTAACTCCAGCACAATTTTCGGCAGTCACAGTCAAATGGATCGGTCAGGTCCATAGAATGAACATCATGGGTCGTAAAATTTACTGGATTATGACCACAATATGTTGTAAATAGAAGCCCGGCATGTTCAGAAGCTCTTTTGCCCACCTGAAACTCCTTTTTTTGCTCTTCGACATACCCATCCGTCAAAACCATGCTGCTAATAAACTTAAGCCTGATGGACAATAGTAACCTCGCATTCAGCAGGAAGAATGTGACAAATCTAGTGTTTGCATGGTTGGCTACATATCGTTCTAGCGTTATTGTCTTCAATCGAATGTCATGAGAAGATGAGAAAATCCCGGTGCTTATGAATGCACCGATAGGTTATAACTTTCTTACCCGTCACATTGCCTGAATAGACATGAAGATTGAAAGCAGTTAAGGTCTAAAAAAGAGTGTGGAAAGAGCAACAACTTGAACGGTTAATTCTAGTACACTATATGCGGGCTTCCAATGTGCGTGAAATTATCACCTTTATATACGACTTTTCCGGACATGGAAAGCATTGCGACAAGCCAATAATCTTGTTCAGGATCAAACTATTCATTTGGATATATAAGATCTTGATAGAATCCAACACCATTGATAGGCTATCCATGGAGAAACTCTTCATTGAGCATAGAACATAATATTAGTACAAAATGTGTACTTCGAGATGATATATAACTTATGCGCAGAAATTTAAAATGCAGCTTATGGTTACAAGTGTAGATGATAATATAAAGTACACGAAGAACTGTGGAGCCAAACACCATCTTGAAATGAGCACAAAGATTATGTATTACACCCAAGGTCTCGGTTTAGGCGCAGAGAGGACGGTTATTTATGACGATGAATAACTAGAATTAAGGATCAACCTTTGAAGCGAAGGGGCATCTTGGATGATGAGCTGCCTTCCGTCGAAAAGAAATTCCAATTCTTACAAGGTTAGGCGACTTTATTTGGAGACAACCGATTCTAACTATGAAAACAAGCACCAAGCACTCTAGGGCAGGCGGCAACAGAGTGGATGATGTTGTGCAATGAGGCCTCCGTTATCTGAACCCGCACAAGTGAAAGTTTCTTGAGAAATTGGAGTTGAAGGTTTAGTACCAGATTGTATGCAGTAGGTAGCACAAGCAAAAGGTGGCGGTATGGAGAGAGAGGAGGAAAACCGCGAGATGGACATCGATCTTTGAGGCACGGGTAGATGGCGTTCGATTATCTGGTAGGTGATTTCGGGGAATAGTAGAACTCAAGCAAGCTGTAGTTCTTGAATTGGGGATTTCAGCCAAGGCGTCCACCGTGCGAGGGCATGGTATCTTGTCGTCTCCAACGTATCTATAATTTTGATTGCTCCATGCTACTTTATCTACTGTTTTGGACTATAATGGGCTTTATTTTCCACTTTTATATCACTTTTGGGACTAACCTATTAACCGGAGGCCCAACCTGCACTGCCGCTTTTTGCCTTTTTTCAAGATTTCAAGGCAGAATATCAAACGGAGTCCAAACGGAATGAAACCTTCGGAAACGTGATTTTCTCACCGAACGTGATCCAGGAGACTTGGACCCTACGCCAAGGAACCAGAGAGGCGGTCACGAGGGTGGGGGGCGTGCCCCCTCCTAGGGCGCGCCCCCTGCCTCGTGGGCCCCTCAAAGCTCCACCAACGTACCCTTTCCTCCTATATATACCTATGTACCCCCAAACGATCAGAACAGGAGCCAAAAACCTAATTCCACCACCACAACTTCATGTATCCACGAGATCCCATCTTGGGGCCTGTTCCGGAGCTCCGCCGGAGGGGGCATCCACCATGGAGGGCTTCTACATCAACACCATAGCCCCTCCGATGAAGTGTGAGTAGTTTACTTCAGACCTTCGAGTCCATAGCTAGTAGCTAGATGGCTTCTTCTCTCTTTTGGATCTCAATACAATGTTCTCCCCTCTCTTGTGGAGATCTATTCGATGTCATCTTCTCTGTGCGGTGTGTTTGTTGAGATCGATGAATTGGGGGTTTATGATCCAGCTTACCTTCGAATAATATTTGAATCTTCTCTGAATTCTTTTATGTATGATTGAGTTATCTTTGCAAATCTCTTGAATTATCCGTTTGGTTTGGCCAACTAGATTGGTAGTTCTTGCAATGGGAGAAGTGCATGGCTTTGGGTTCAATCTTGCGGTGTCCTTACCAAAGGATGTAGAAAGGGTTGCAAGGCACGTATTGTATTGTTGCCATCGAGGATAACAAGATGGGGTATTTATCATATTGCATGAATTTATTCCTCTACATCATGTCATCTTGCTTAAGGCGTTACTCCGTTTTAACTTAATACTCTAGATGCATCTTTGGATAGCGGTCGATGAGTGGAGTAATAGTAGTAGATGCAGAACCGTTTCGGTCTACTTGTATCGGACGTGATGCCTATATACATGATCATACCTAGATAACCTCATAACTATGCTCAATTACATCAATTGCTCAACAGTAATTTGTTCACCCACCGTAGAATAATTATGCTCTTGAGAGAAGCCACTAGTGAAACCTATGGCCCCCGGGTCTATTCTCATCATATCAACCTCCATCACTTTTATACTTACTTTGTTTTTACTTTGCTTTTACTTTTCACTTTACATCTTTATACCAAAAATACCAAAAATATTATCTCTATCAGATCTCACTCTAAGTAAGTGACCGTGAAGGGATTGACAACCCCTAATCGTGTTGGTTGCGAGTAGCTATCGTTTTGTGCGTGCACGAGGGACTTGAGCGTGGCCTTCTCTTTGGATTGATACCTTGGTTCTCAAAAACTGAGGGAAATACTTACGCTACTCTGCTGCATCATCCTCTCCTCTTCGGGGAAATCCAACGCAAGCTCAAGACGTAGCAAGAAGGATTTCTGGCGCCGTTGCCGGGGAGTCTACGCAAAAGTCAACATACCAAGTACCCATCACAATCCCTATCTCTCGCATTACATTATTTGCCGTTTGCCTCTCGTTTTCCTCTCCCCCACTTCACCCTTGCCGTTTTATTCGCCCTCTCTTTCCCAATCTCCTCCTCTTTTTCCCTTTGCCTTTTGTCTGCTTGTGTGTTCGATTGCTTGTTTGTCGCGATGGCTCAAGATGCTACCAAATTGTGTGACTTCACTAATACCAATAATAATGATTTCCTTAGCACTCCGATTGCTCCTCTTGCCAATCTTGAATCTTGTGAAATCAATACGCTTTGTTGAATCTTGTTATGAAAGATCAATTCACTTGACCTTCCTAGTGAAGATGCCGCTACTCATCTGAATAGCCTTGTTGATTTATGTGATATGCAAAAGAAAAAGATGTCAATAATGATGTCGTTAAGTTGAAGCTATTTCCTTTTTCACTTAGAGATCGTGCTAAAGCGTGGTTTTCATCTTTGCCTAAAAATAGTATTGATTCTTGGAATAAGTGCAAAGATGCTTTTATCTCTAAGTATTTTACTCCCGCTAAGATTATCTCCCTTAGGAACGATATTATGAATTTTAAGCAACTTGATCATGAACATGTTGCACAAGCTTGGGAGAGAATGAAATTAATGATACGTAATTGTCCTACTCATGGTTTGAACTTATGGATGATTATACAAAAAATTATGCTGGATTGAATTTTGCTTCTAGAAATCTTTTAGATTCGGCATGGAGGCACTTTTATGGAAATCACTTTAGGAGATGCTACTAAACTCCTAGATAATATTATGGTTAATTATTCTCAATGGCATCTTGAAAGATCTACTAATAAAAAAGTGCATGCTATAGAAGAAGTCAATGTTTTGAGTGGAAAGATGGATGAACTTATGAAATTATTTGCTAAGAGTGTTTCTTCTGATCCTAATGATATGCCTTTGTCTACTTTGATTGAGAATAATAGTGAATCTATGGATGTGAATTTTGTTGGTAGGAATAATTTTGGTAACAATGCGTATAGGGGGAATTTTAATCCTAGGCCTTATCCTAGTAATCCTTCTAATAATTATGGAAATTCCTACAACAACTCCTATGGAAATTTTAATAAGATGCCCTCTGAATTTGAGAGTAGTATTAAAGAGTTTATGAATTCACAAAAGAATTTTAATGCTTTGCTTGAAGAGAAATTGCTTAAAGTTGATGATTTGGCTAGGAACGTTGATAGAATTTCTCTCGAGGTTGATTCTTTAAAGCTTAGATCTATTCCTCCTAATCATGATATCCATGAGTCTCTCAAAGCTATGAGAATTTCCATTGATGAGTGCAAAGAAAGAACCGCTAGGATGCGTGCTTCCAAAGATGCCTTCATTAAAGTGTGTTCTTCTAATTCCTATGATAATCAAGATGAAGATCTAAAAGTTATTGATGTGTCCCCTATTAAATCTTTTTTTTTTGCATTATGAATCTTGATGAAACTGAATATGATCTTCCTTTACCTAGAAGGCGTTCTAAGAATTTGGAGTTTTTAGATCTTGATGATGAAATTGATAATAGTGGGATTGAAAGAAATAAAATCCTAGATGTTGCTAAACCCTCTATATTGGATATCAAGGAATTTAATTATGAAAATTGCTCTTTAATTGATTGTATTTCCTTGTTGCAAACCGTGCTAAATTCTCCTCATGCTTAGTCAAAATAAGGCCTTTACCGAACACATTGTTGATGCCTTGATGCAATCTTATGAAGAAAAGCTTGAGTTGAAAGTTTCTATCCCTAGGAAACTCTATGATGAATGGGAACCTACTATCAAAATTAAAGTTAAAGATTATGAGTTTCATGCCTTATGTGATTTGGGTGCTAGTGTCTCCACTATTCCCAAAACTTTGTGTGATTTGCTAGATTTCCGTGACTTTGATGATTGCTCTCTAAACTTGCATCTTGTGGATTCCACTATTAAAAAGCCTATGGGAAGAATTAACGATGTTCTTATTGTTGCAAATAGGAATTATGTGCCCTTAGATTTTATCGTTCTTGATATAGATTGCAATCCTTCATGTCCTATTATTCTTAGAACGATTGGTGAAATTATTGATATGAAGGAAGGAAATATTAGATTCCAATTTCCCTTAAATAAAGGCATGGAACACTTTCCTAGAAAGAAAATAAAATTACCATATGAATCTATCATGAGAGCCACTTATGGATTGCCTACCAAAGATGGCAATACCTAGATCTATCCTCGCTTTTATGCCTAGCTAGGGGTGTTAAACGATAGCGCTTGTTGGGAGGCAACCCAATTTTATTTTTAGTTTTTTGTTTCTACTTCTGTTTAGGAATAAATAATCCATCTAGCCCATGTTTATATGTGGTTTTATCTTTTAATTAGTGTTTGTGCCAAGTTAAACCTATTGGATCTTCTTGGGTGATAGTTATTTGATCTTGCTGTAATTTCCAGAATCTTTGCGCTCAGTGCCCGAATTGTTAAAAATCACCAGAACGTGATAAAATATTGATTCAAATTTCTTCTGATCAATAAACAAATTTTCCAGGCCGTATAATTTTGGTAGAAGTTTTTGAGTTCCAGAAGTTTGCGTTAGTTACAGATTACTACAGACTATTCTGTTTTTGACAGATTCTGTTTTGCGTGTGTTGTTTCTTATTTTGATGAATCTATGGCTAGTAAAATAGTTTATGATCCATATAGAAGTTGGAATACAGTAGGTTTAACACCAAAATAAATAAAGAATGAGTTCATTACAGTACCTTAAAGTATTCTTTTGTTTTCTTTCACTAACGGAGCTCACAAGATTTCTATTGAGTTTTGTGTTGTGAAGTTTTCAAGTTTTGGGTGAATTCTTTTTGATGGATTATGGAACAAGGAGTGGCAAGAGACTAAGCTTGTGGATGCCCATGGCACCCCAAGATAATCCAAGGACACCAAAATTCAAAGCTTGGGTATGCCCGGAAGGCATCCCTCTTTCATCCACTTCCATCGGTAATTTACTTGGAGCTATATTTTTATTCACCACATGATAAGTGTTTTGCTTGGAGCGTCTTGTATTATTTGTGTCTTTTCTTGTTAGTTTACCACAATCATCCTTGCTGTACACACCTTTTGAGAGAGCCATATATGAATTGAAATTTGATAGAATACTCTATGTGCTTCACTTATATCTTTTGAGCTTGATAGTTTTTCTCTATGTGCTTCACTTATATCTTTTGAGCTTGATAATTTTGCTCTAGTGCTTCACTTAGATATTTTAGAGCACGGTGGTGGATTTGTTTTAAAGAAACTTGATCTCTCATGCTTCACTTAGATTATTTTGAGAGTCGTTAATAGCATGGTAATTTGCTTAATGTTATATACTTGGTATTCAAGATATGTGAAACTTTCTTTTGAGTGCGTTGAATACTAAGATAAGTTTGATGCTTGATAATTGGTTTGAGATATGGAGGTGATAATATCAAAGTCGTGCTAGTTGAGTAGTTGTGAATTTAAGAAATGCTTGTGTTGAAGTTAGCAAATCCCGTAGCATGCACGTATGGTTAAAGTTGTGTAACAAATTTGAAACATGAAGTGTACCTGACTTGTGCATCCTTATGAGTGGCGGTTAGACTGACGATGGTCTTTTCCTACCAATCTATCCCCTAGGAGCTATGCGCATAGTACTTGATTTTTGATGACTTCTAAATTTTTGCAATAAGTATATGAGTTCTTTTGACTAATGTTGAGTCCATGGATTATACACACTTTTACCTTTCCGCCTTTGCTAGCCTCTTTGGTACCGTGCATTGCCCTTTCTCACCTTGAGAGTAAGTGCAAACTTCGCCGGTGCATCCAAACCCCGTGATATGATACGCTCTATCACACATAAACCTCCTTATATCTTCCTCAAAACAGCCACCATACCTACCTATTATGGCATTTCCATAGCCATTCCGAGATATATTGCCATGCAACTTTCCACCGTTCCGTTCATCATCATCATGACATACTTTACTTTTGTCATATTGCCATTGCATGATCATGAAGTTGACACCGTATTTGTGGCAAAGCCACCATGCATTATTTTTCATACATGTCACTCTTGATTCATTGCACCATCCCGACACATCACGGAGAGGCATTCATATAGAGTCATACCTTGTTCTAGTTTCGAGTTGTAATCCTTATGTTGTAATCAATAGAAGTGTGATGATCATCATTATTAGAGCATTGCCTCCACAAGGTTATCTTCATGAAGGTTCACAGGATTGAGTTGCTGCTGGACATCCTCAATGATGTTCATGGCAAGGTCCGTATTGTGTCCCGCCCAAATTAGATCGAGGCATGAAATAGTTGCCCCAGCTAGTGTTAATACTAGTTTGGATTGTGTCTACTTATCCGAACCTTGCCTATTATCAAGCCCTCTGGGGCTAGTACTCTGTTTCAATCCGTCTATGGGAACTGCCGCTACTTTTGTGTGCTCAGTGAATCATGTGAGAACCATCGTAATTGTTGCCAAAACAGATGCGTCCTCACTAGTTTTTTCATGAATATGGCATGGTAAGACATAAGTTGTCACGGTTTATCATAATGAGCGATGTGTGTTTGATGAACTAGAGTACTCGTTCGAGAAATGTGCTACCGACGTATACATAAGTACTTGTAAACACTGTTGGTGCTACCCCACTTGTAAGCGATTGTGAAAAACACGACACATCGGCTCGGCTAAGCTTCAACACTAGGCTATCGACCAGCTAACAATCAATAATCATTGTCGACATATAAGCAACTACGTATCTTGTTACAAAGTGGTTCATGCAGTTAAATGAGGCCACAATGTAAATTCCAAACGTTCACACGCTCCACCGTTCATGTGGAACACTCACATTAAACTTCGGCTTCATAAAAACTTGAAAAGCACAAGTTAAGCAATTTTATACATCTCAATGATTCATAGAACATAACAAACATATACTAGTTCACAGCAAAAGACAAAGTTGTGAGAAGGTTTACAAATCAGGAAAAAAACAAGCAAGGCTTCTCTCGAGCAAAAGGGCCTCGGCAGGCTTAAATGTCCCGGAGTTCACTCTGGTTTTTCTTGTTGCCACCATCCAGGGTTAGGTTCTCTCATTCAGAATAACCAATTATAATTGTGTTCTCAATTTGGAATGCTGAAGCCGAACCATGTAGTGTCTTGACCAGCTGAAATTCTTGTGCATTCCACTAAATTTAAGCACCGCTATTTGCGTAAATAAGGAGACCACAATGCCTCTTGTCTCACAAGACTTTTGTCCCAAAAACCTTCGATGTAGCCAGCCTAGTCCTCGGTCCATGGATGAACCGGAAGAAAGTGCATTCCGGACTAGGATGCGATTGTTTTCGCTCGTCCTGCCTTTGCAATCAGGAAGTAAAACATACGAATCAGCTTCTTTTACATTGCGTTGGTCATTCTACCTACTTAGAACCAATGTAGGAATACCTGGAACACTGGTGGTTAGAGGAAGGCAGCTAGGAATAACCATCTCATTTTGTGCAGTTGTACTAAAACTGAGGTGTGTACTTTTGATTCTTGCAGATAGAAAGCGAT
The DNA here is from genome assembly GCA_021605145.1 of Aegilops bicornis. Classification (NCBI taxonomy): domain Eukaryota; kingdom Viridiplantae; phylum Streptophyta; class Magnoliopsida; order Poales; family Poaceae; genus Aegilops; species Aegilops bicornis. The sequence goes on along the minus strand of CM038674.1, from coordinate 261,783,405 downwards.
ATGGAGATGAGACATCCCTGTTTGCGCAAATCTGAAATATGGTTATTTAAGCAGTGACAAATATTTGCGGTGGAGTATGATTAACAAAGAGCATCTATTGTGTTATAATTGGCACTAGATTGACAAAGTATGAAAGTGCCCTTAAGTAAGCGACATCACATCACATCAACACTACCACTAGATTAACATGCGAACAATAGCATTAGTATTCTTGTCATGAGAGTAGCACATGGTCGGTAAATGTGCAATCAAATTTGTGCAGTTCCTTTGGGATGAAGCAATGTTAGCGGTGTGAGATTTAAGTGTAACTGCAAAAACACAATTCATGGGAAATAAAGCAAGGCGAAGCACTTCATAAAATGGTGGTGGCATTGCTTCAATTTATCGACTGACACTAGACCATTACTTATAGTGACATTAGGTGGCATTGCTTAATGCTTCATGTGATTTTACATTAACGATAGCGATATGGGCGTAGGGACAGCAGGGGCATAAAGTGGTGAGGCAGATGTGGTTGCCGAGAGCGAAAAACACTTTCGAGCTGACATATGCGCATTTGTCCCATTTTTTATATCCTCGGCGACATCTTCCTATGTGAGCATAGGAAATCTAGACCTGCTCATTCTCATTTGCGTTGTCCCCCAACACCCCTCACTTTCTTTGTAACATCCCAAATTTCCTATTTGGAATGTTTTACAATTATAGCTAAGCATCCTATGCATCCTGTTTGAATTTGAATGCCATTTGAAGTTTCAGAATTTTGAGTTTTGAATTTGAATTTCAAACTTTGGCATGTGGGAAACATTTCAAAACTAAGCCTGATAAATACTTGATCAAAAGTATGAGAGGAGCAAACATGACACTCCAAAAAATATCGAGGAAACAATGCCAAAAGATTTGGATTCAAATCTGAATTTTATTTGAATTTGAAAAAATGGATTTTTATAAAGTTTGGATTTTGCCTTTGGAAAACTGTTCAAATGAAAGGGACTATTCCTGATCATTTTGGTATATATATACCCTATATAAAATATTTATAGATATTGTTTTATTTCTGTTTTGTTTTATTTAAAAAAAATAAAATTTTTAAAAAGAAAAATCCCCTCGGGCGCCAGCTAGGCCACCCCAGGCCCAGCCAGCGCCGCACCCCTCCCTTTGGCCCGGCCACAAGCCACTGGCCAAAGCCATCCGATGGCTGGCCCAGCTCAACTCACCCCTCGCCCGCTCGCCCGATTCCCCTAGGCTTCGGCCACCCGCTCGCCTCACCCCTCCCTCTCTCTGGCCTGTGGGTCCCGCCCCTCTTCTTCCCCCCTCGCCCACGCATCGACCTCGCCGGAGATCGCCGGATCCCGAAGGATCCGGGATCCCCGATCGCCCCCGATCCCCTCCCGAAGACGCCCGAGGCCCTGGCTATAAAAGCCGAGCCCTCCGCACCCCATTCTCCCCCCTAGCCTCGCCGGAGCCCCTCTCCCTCTCTCTCCTGAGCACGCCGGAGACCCGAGCTCACACCGCCGCCAAAGTCGCCGCCGTCGCCACCCTAGTCCACCCGACCCCCAGCAGCGCCACAGGACCACTCACCGACCTCCCCGCACCCCTTGCAGCGACTCCCAAGCTCCCCTGGCCTTGGGAAGCCAACGCCTCTCGCCGCCGCCGCGCCCGTCATGGGACTCCGGTAAGCCACCGGAGAAACTCCCCGTCCGATCCAAAATAAGCAGCCCACGATTAGAACCCCGAAGAATATCTTTTATAAAAAGAACCGGCCGGTTCGTCCGGTTTTATTAGTTAGGGTTTTTAGTCAATTAGCCGGCCCGTTTTTAGTTTTAACCCGAGGCCCGTTTAGACTATTTAACGCACAGGGCACAGTTTAGGCCCATTTGGCCTTTTTCTTTTATTTTGATTTTCTGTTTTAGCAGAATAGTTTCTGTTTTCAAAAATTGATATCTTTTATTCTGTTTATTATTTTTAGATGATTCTTTTTTTTGTTGGATTGCAAATTTTATGTAGTTTCTGTAGAATATATATTTAGCTATGTTAAAAATAATTAAAATTGCTTTATTTTAGTTTTTATACAGAATAGTAAATCTGCTATAACTTGAGCTAGAAAAATTATTTTTGCATGATTCTTTTTGTCCCAACTTTATTTTGTCATTGCCAAACCCTAGAAATTAACTTGGGTATTTTAGGATTAATAAATAATTAGTTTTAAGCAGAATCCTATTAATCCTAATTAATTAACTAGTTCCTGTTTTCCTATTAAATTAATTAGTAAATTAATTTATTTTTAACTTGTGGTTAGTTATTCTAGGTTAGTTTCTGTCATTCTAGTAGATGAACTTTTATTTATAATTAATAAAAGTTTTTAAATTATTTTCTTAATAGGAATTGAATTAGGCCTATTAGGAGTTTTATAATAGCTTTTAAATTAATTCTTTTTGCTCCTAGTTGCTTAGTGAATCCTTTTCTGTTAAGTTAACCTAAAACCATGACTAGGTTGTGTTAGAAAATTTTTATTATATAAAAAAAAACTATTTTTTTGCTATGGTTTGAAGTAGGGAAACTTTGAGTGATTTTTCTTTGAGTTTTCCTTTGGATTTGGTTTTGGTTGCTTTGTTGTGTTATGTTACTTTTGTTATGTTGTGTGATCCTATTACTTTGTGCTTATTGTGTTGTTGTTTGTCTCGGTAGAGTTTCCGAGTGCTGAAGCTTGCTACTACGACTCTTTAGCTTCTGAGGATCATCGACAAGGCAAGTCTTGATCATGTTATTTCTATACCTATGTTTTTGTGCATTAGTAGTTGTCACCACCCCACCATGCATGCAGTAGTGAAATCTTGAAGTCATTAAACTTGAGTAGTATCATGTGGTAGGATGAACCAATCCCCTTGCATGACCGGGGACGTAGTAGTTACTTTGCTATGCTCGTGAAGCGGGTTTTGGGTATGAGTGATATTCATAAGCAAGATGTGAGAGTCAATGATGATGACAACCCCATGAACTACAATGATCAAGAAGGACTTCGGAAAATCACTACTGGGTGGAGGACGGTTGACGGGCACCCTGGAGAACCCAGTGGTGGCCGGGATGCATGGAGAAGCGCCATGACATCCTGCGGAAAGCTTCACCCAGCCACAAAGAGAAGGATGGATGCCCCATGACGGAAGCTTACTGTGCAGCCGCAAGCCATTATGGGCTCTGGCTGGGTTGACCCTAGTAGTGACGCTGGCTGGACGGTACTACGAGATGTAGAAGAACGGTAGGATTGGATGGGTACGGCGGTGGCGGAAGAACTCTTTGGAAGACCTGTTTCATTCGTCCGTCTTCAAACACCATGAAGTGCGAAGACTTTAAAGGAGGGAATGATTCTTGCGGGGAAAGTCGCCAAAACCTCTCGCAGAGTTTAAAGATCTAATCGATTAGCCGTGTCCCGATTCACGGACATTTGAGCCTCTGGAACTTGGAAGTATTCGGATATCTCAACACTTGAAACTAATGAATTAATTTGAGGGTTTATGACTTAATAATTTGGGAGCGAGATATTGGTTGGCGGAACCATCTCAATAACTACCAACAATTTGTAGTAAATTGCAAACAAGTCCTTTGTAGTAGGATAAAATTGGCTTTTCATAAAATGATGAAACTTAGAGCTCCATGTACCAAAATGCATGTAGTGTAGTAACTTTATTATTGTTATTCTTCATGACTTGCCGGCTTATTCCAAAAGCTGACCTACATGGCTGCAACGTCTTATGTTGCGAAGGTATATTCCGATCGGGGAGTGAGGCTACGCTCCGCTTGGCGATTGCCCTTTGGAGTCGGATGGACTCGCTTTACTTGACGCTTCCGCAGCATTAGTAGTTTATTTCTCATGAGTTGGCCTTGAGCGAATTTATTCTCTTGTAATAAAGACTCTATATGAGAATCGTGTAATAAAATTCAGGTGTGATTGAACTTTGATTACTTTATCGATGTCTTGTGAGTACCAAAGATGATCTTGGGATGAATGCAGAACCACGTAGATTTGACCGATTTTGGGTCGTGTCGCTTCTGAAGATGGTATCGAGCACACCACCGTAGGATCGTAACCCCTAGGATCGGAAAGCCATTAGCAGAGACCATTTACTTTAAATCCTTTTCATTCCGTAAATTCTCCCCTGTTCAATTCTGACTCTTCTCCTAATTTTCAACATTCTAGATGGCCGTCGAGTTCACCCCAGTTTTGCTACGGAGTTTTGCCCGGCCCGATGAGACGATGCCCTTGGCAGAAGCTGGTCGAGATGGTGAAGAAGCTGAAGATAGCTCTGCCCTCGATCACCGGAAGCCAACCAATGCACTTCCGGCGGACACCCGCTCTGAGATTGAGGTGCATATCCCAGGAGAACCTTCGGAGGACACACGGAGCCTATTGACTTTGAGTTCACCGAGTTCAAGCTGGATCATCGGAAGGGGCGTGGCGATCTATCGAGCACTTGGACATCTCCGAGGAGTACAGGCCGAGCTCGATCACTCGGACCTCGCCATGGTTTCTCGCAGGGCAAGGAATGGGGATATCATCCGCACTGCGTCGAGGACGATTCCATTCTCTCTTATGTCCGGGACTTGGAGTGTCTCCTCAGAAACGGGAGATTCGGACTTCGCCCGTAACTTCGAAGGCACACAGGAGGCTATTGTTCCGTGGCTGGGCTGGAGGAGAAGGCACACGCAGACTTCCTTAATCATGAGGAAGAAGTCGCGGACTTCATGGAGAGAGTCGACGACCTGAAGATAAAACTTGCCGCAATAGAGGAAAAGATGGACTTGGGAGAGGACCTTTTTCCGAGTGGAGATGATGGACCTCTCGTGAGCAATGATCAGGATTTTGAAGGGAGTACCACTGAAGGAAACCCCAAGAGGAGGCGCCACTGATGAAGACTTTTTAGTCGACCACCATGTTATCTTTTACTTTTTTAAATCGATCAGTTAGGCCGATGTTTTTCCTTCGATTAGTCATGAGCTTTTGTAATCGAGTTTGAACCATGTTTGAGTGGAATGAATAAATGATTGGTGTGTTTATGTTTGTGCATTCATATGGGTAGTGTTATTTCTCATTAGACCATTGTTCTATTCTAAATTTCTCATCCACTCCAAAAACACCAGATGCCTCCGAGACGTGACACGGTTTTCACGGAGCTCACCCACGCTTCCAAATGAGAATACTGCAATCGATTGCTTATCCGTAATCGAACAACAACACCAACAATCCACCGCCACCACCCAATCGTGGACAACTTGACTCGATTTACGAGGTTGAATCCGCCGGTGTTCTCTAGTAGCTTGAGCCAATTGTGGTGATGATTGGCTCCATAAAAGTCGGAAGAGAGCTAGTCACCGTTGGATGCACCGCGATCTTTGAGAAGGTGCGCTTTGCCGCGCATCAACTTGATGGACCTGCAGCTTCTTGGTGGGAGAACTACACCGCCACTTTTCCCATTGGTGCCATCACATGGGACCAATTCCAAAGAACCTTCCGCACCGCTCATGTCTCATTGGAGCCATGAGTGCGAAGAAGCGTGAGTTCCGCAACTTACGCCAGGGAACCGTCTTGTGGCACAAAGACGTGGATGAATTCAGCAAGCTTGCTCGCTATGCCCACGATGATGTGGCCACAGATGCCGCCAAGCAGGAGAAGTTCCTTGAGGGACTCAATGATGAGCGAGCATGCAGCTTATTGTGGCTACTTTCAACAACTACTGGAGCTGGTAGACAAGGCCACCATTCTTGAAGGCAAGCAGCAGCAGATAGAAAGCCAAGCGGAAGTACAGCCGGGGAAGCACAACTCGGGAGCTCAGAAGCCCGTTATGCACCATACTCAGGAGGGCACACCCATCATAACCATGGAGGTCATAACCATGGAGGAAATGGGAACAACCGCAACCAGGACAACAAGTCAGGCCATGGCAATGGCAATGGAAATGGTAATGGCAATCAGCACCGTTCTGCCCCGGCTCCGAAGGATCTGAGCCACATCACCTGCTTCAAGTGCCAGAAGACAGGGCACTATGCCACCGACTGCCCGGAGGCCAAGCAGAGGAATGGAAATGGCAATGGAGGCTCAGTGAAGAAGCCCAATCCGTTCCCTCGTGCTCAGGTGAACCACATCGACGTGGAGGACGTCTATGATCAGCCGGACACCGTGGTTGGTAAGTTTTATTGAATTCACGCTCGGTTTTGGTTCTCTTTGATTGGTGCAACACATTCATTCATATCAAGGGTAGTTGTGGAAAAGTACGGATTGCCCACTAGAACCCTTAGAAGCCCCCTTAGCGTCGATTCTGCAGGAGGAGAAATGATGGCGAGTTTAATTTGTCATGCAACCCTCAACATCGGGAACCATAAATTTCCCACAGACCTCATAGTGTTGGAAACCCAGGACCTTGGATGTAATCCTAGGCATGGATTGGTTGTCAAAGTTTGAAGGGAACATTGATCGTGCTCAAGAAGTCTGCTCGCTCACCACCCCGGGCAGAAGAGGATCAAGTATGTAGCCGAGCATAGCGGATGAAGAATCAGTGCATTCCCTCACGGGAGTTGTTCAGAGGAAGTGCCAAGAGGTGCAGGACTTTCCGATGTGTTTCTGAGGAATTACCAGAATGCCACCGGACAGGGACATTGAATTTCTGATTGAGTTGTTGCAAGACAACCCCAATATCCAAGAGACCTTATCGGATGCCACCGAACGATTTGAAGGAGATCAAGAACCAAATTAATGAGCTATTGGAGAAGGGATATATTCGCCAAGCTCATCACCTTGGGGAGCCCAGTTCTTTTGGTAGAGAAGAAGGATGGAACCTTGAGAATGGTTGTCGATTATCGTTCGTTGAGCAGCGTGACCATCAAGAACAAGTACCCTCTACCGATGATTAATGATTTATTTGATCAGCTAGTTGGAGCCAAGGTATTCTCCAAGATCGATCTTCGATCGGGGTATCATCGATTGAAGATCCGTGAAAAGGATATACCCAAAACAGCATTCACTACCGTGTATGGTTTATATGAGTATACCGTCATGTCGTTTGGATTGACTAATGCTCTGCATACTTCATGAATTTGATGAACAAGGTATTTATGGAATATCCGGACAAGTTTGTCGTGGTGTTCATCGATGATATACTGATTTTCTCCAAGAGCGAGGAAGAGCATAAGGAACATTTGCGTCTAGTTACGGAGAAACTTCGAGAACATCAGTTGTATGCCAAGTTCGGTAAATGTGAATTCGGGTGAAGGAAGTCGGATTCCTCGGACATGTTATTTCAGGAGAAGGAATAGCAGTTGACCCCACCAAGGTTGTATCGGTCACCGATTGGCGGTCACCCACCTCGATCAAGGAGATCCATGATTTTCTCGGACTCGCAGGATATTATCGGAGGTTTATTGAGAATTTCGAAGATTGCCAAACCCATGATTGAGCTGTTGAAGAAGGAAGCCAAGTATGTTTGGACCGAGGCTTGTGAAGCTAGTTTTCAGGAATTGAAGAACGCGTCTACAGCCCCGATTGATTTTGCTTGGACATACACAAGGATTACCGGTATATTGTGACGCTTCTCGTCGGGGACTCGGAGGAGTACTCATGCAGGAAGGAAAAGTTGTAGCTTATACCTCCGCAGCTACGACCACACGAGCTGAATTATGCCACACATGATTTGGAGTTAGCGACCGTAGTGCATGCACTCAAGACACAGAGACATTTCCTTATCGGAAACCATTGTGATGTTTACACGCATCATAAGAGCTTGAAGTATATTTTCAATGCCAGAAGGAATTGAACCTCGAGCAGAGGAGATGGCTAGAATTGATAAAGGACTATGACATGAGATTGCATTACCACCCCGGTAAGGCTAATGTTGTAGCAGAGATGCTTTGAGCCGTAAGAGTTATGTGAATACTCTTATAGCAGGAGGATTACCCCGGGAGTTAGTCGATGACCTCAGAGATCTCCGACCGGAGATAGTTCCGAGAGGATATGTTGCAACTCTGGAAGTTCAGTCCACTTTGGCCGAAAGGATTCGTGAAGCCCAGAAGTCGGACAAGGAAATTGATGAGATAAAGAAAAAGATGAATGAAGGAAAGGCTAAAGGATTTCGTAAGGATGAATACGGAGCTATATGGTTCGAGGATCGCATTTATGTGCCCAATGATCCCGAACTCGGGAAGCTAATTCTTGAGGAGGCTCATGATTCACCGTACTCGATTCACCCGGCAACACCAAGATGTACGGATTTGAAGCAAAGTTTCGGTGGACAGGTATGAAGAAGGATATTGCCGAGTATGTAGCCGTATCACGATGTTTGTCAACGTGTAAAGGCAGAACATCGAAGCCAGCAGGGTTACTTCAACCTTTGCCGATTCGATTGGAAATGGGAGAAACTTGGAATGGATTTCATCACAGGATTACCCGGGACCCGTTCAGTTATGATTCTATCTGGGTAGTGGTTGATCGTTTGACCAAGGTAGCTCACTTCATTCCGTGAAGACTACCTATACCAAAGGCTAAGTTGGCCAAGATATACATGACCAGGATCGTATGTGCGCATGGAGTTCCGAGGAAAATCGTGTCGAGATAGAGGAACACAGTTTACCTCAAAGTTTTGGAAGCAGCTTGCATGAAACTTTGGAGTGCGAGGCTGGAATTGATCTGACTTTTCATCCGCAGATGGATGAGACCGAGAGAGTCAATCAGATTACGGAGGACATGTTGAGAGCTTGTGTGCTAGACTATGGGTCTAGCTGGGATGATAATTTGCCATCTGTGAGTTCTCGTGACAACAACAGCTTATCAATCCGGTTTGAAGATGGCCCCTTCAAGCTCTATCACGGAAGGAGGTGCGAGAACACCATTCTTTGTGGGATAGTGTTGGAGATCGATCACTTTTCGGTTCGATCTTATCAAGGATTCGAAGAGAAAGTCAAGCTGATTCGAGACAGGCTCAAGATAGCACAGTCGAGACGGAAGAGCTATGCCGACGAAGAAGCGCAAGGAAGTGACTTACGAAGTGGGAGACCGAGCATATCTTCGTGTGTCTCCGCCGTGGAATCAAGAGATTTGGTGTCAAGGGAAAGTTAGCACCCGATTCATTGGCCCATACAAAATCCTCGAACGTCATGGAGAGGTTGCGTACAAGTTGGAATTGCGGAAGGATTGTCCGGAGTTCATGATGTCTTCCATGTTTCACGATTGAAGAAGTGCCATGCCGACATGGCCGATGTTCCGTTGAGAGACACGGTGCCCCTAGAGGCCATACAGCGATGGTGATCGACTTACAAGGAGAAACCCGTCGAATTCTCGAGACCGCATAGCGAGTCACCCGCAAAGCAAGGTCATCAAATTTTGCAAGGTCTTTGTGGAGTCACCACACCGAGGAAGAAGCCACACAGGAGCGAAGAAGATCTTCTTGAGACCACCCGCACCTATTTGCTAGCCAACCCGAATCTCGAGGGCTAGATTCATCTTAAGGTGGGTAGGTTTGTAACATCCCAAATTTCCTATTTGGAATGTTTTACAATTATAGCTAAGCATCCTATGCATCCTGTTTGAATTTGAATGCCATTTGAAGTTTCAGGGAATTTTGAGTTTTGAATTTGAATTTCAAACTTTGGCATGTGGGAAACAATTCAAATACTAAGCACGATAAATACTTGATCAAAAGTATGAGAGGAGCAAACATGACACTCCAAAAAAAATATCAGAGGAAACAATGCCAAAAGATTTGGATTCAAATCTGAATTTTATTTGAATTTGAAAAAAATGGATTTTTATAAAGTTTGGATTTTGCATTTGGAAAAATGTTCAAATGAAAGGGAATATTCCTGATCATTTTGGTATATATATACCCTATATAAAATATTTATAGATATTGTTTTATTTCTGTTTTGTTTTATTTAAAAATAAAAATTTTAAAAGAAAAATCCCTGGCGCCCAGCCTAGGCCACCCCAGGCCCGGTGCCAAGACCTCCCTTTGGCCTGAAGCCCACCCACTGGCCAAAGGCCACCGAGCCGAGCCCGGCTCAACTCACCTCGCCCGCTCGCCCGATTCCCCTAGGCTTCGGCCACCCGCTCGCCTCACCCCTCCCTCTCTCTCTCTCTGGCCTGTGGGTCCCGCCCCTCTTCTTCCCCCCTCGCCCACGCATCGACCTCGCCGGAGATCGCCGGATCCCGGCGATCCGGGATCCCGATCGCCTCGATCCTCCCGAAGACGCCCGAGGCCACAGCTATAAAAGCCGAGCCCTCCGCACCCCATTCTCCCCCTAGCCTCATGGGAGCCCTCTCCCTCTCTCTCTCCCGAGCACTTGGGAGACCCGAGCTCACACTGCCGCCAAAGTCGCCGCCGTCGCCACCCTAGTCCACCCCGACCCCAACGACGCCACTGCAGACCACTCACCGACCTCCCCGCACCCATGGCGACTCCCCAGCTCCCCGACGCCGGAAGCCCAGCGCACTCTCGCCCGCCGCCGCCGCCGTCATGGGACTCGGTAAGCCGGAGAAACTCCCCGTCCGATCCAAAATAAACGGCCACGATTAGAACCCTCAAGGGGTATCTTTTATAAAGAACCGGCGGTTAAATGGTTTATTAGTTAGGGTTTTTAGTAATTAGCCGGCCCGTTTTAGTTTTAACCCGAGGCCCGTTTAGACTATTTAACGCACAGGGCACAGTTTAGGCCCATTAGGCCTTTTTCTTTTATTTTGATTTTCTGTTTTAGCAGAATAGTTTCTGTTTTCAAAAATTGATATCTTTTATTCTGTTTATTATTTTTAGATGATTATTTTTTTGTTGGATTGCAAATTTTATGTAGTTTCTGTAGAATATATATTTAGCTATGTTAAAATAATTAAAAATGCTTTATTTTAGTTTTATACAGAATAGTAAATCTGCTATAACTTGAGCTAGAAAAATTATTTTTGCATGATTCTTTTTGTCCCAACTTTATTTTGTCATTGTCAAACCCTAGAAATTAACTTGGGTATTTTCGGATTAATAAATAATTAGTTTTAAGCAGAATCCTATTAATCCTAATTAATTAACTAGTTCTGTTTTCCTATTAAATTAATTAGTAAATTAATTTATTTTTAACTTGTGGTTAGTTATTCTAGGTTAGTTTCTGTCATTCTAGTAGATGAACTTTTATTTATAATTAATAAAAGTTTTTAAATTATTTTCTTAATAGGAATTGAATTAGGCCTATTAGGAGTTTTATAATAGCTTTTAAATTAATTCTTTTTGCTCCTAGTTGCTTAGTGAATCCTTTTCTGTTAAGTTAACCTAAAACCATGACTAGGTTGTGTTAGAAAATTTTTATTATATAAAAAAACTATTTTTTGCTATGGTTTGAAGTAGGGAAACTTTGAGTGATTTTTCTTTGAGTTTTCCTTTGGATTTGGTTTTGGTTGCTTTGTTGTGTTATGTTACTTTTGTTATGGTGTGTGATCCTATTACTTTGTGCTTATTGTGTTGTTGTTTGTCTCGGTAGAGTTTCCGGAGTGCGAAGCTTGCTACTACGACTCTTTAGCTTACGAGGATCATCAGCAAGGCAAGTCTTGATCATGTTATTTCTATACCTATGTTTTTGTGCATTAGTAGTTGTCACCACCCCACCATGCATGCATTAGTGAAATCTTGAAGTCATTAAACTTGAGTAGTATCATGTGGTAGGATGAACCAATCCCCTTGCATGACCCCGGAGACGTAGTAGTTACTTTGCTATGCTCGTGAAGCGGGTTTTGGGTATGAGTGATATTCATAAGCAAGATGTGAGAGTCAATGATGATGACAACCCCATGAACTACAATGATCAAGAAGGACTTGGAAAATCACTCTTGGGTGGAGGACGGTTGGCGGGCACCTGGAGAACCCAGTGGTGGCGGGATGCATGGAGAAGCGCCATGACATCCTGCGGAAAGCTTCACCCAGCCACAAAGAGAAGGATGGATGCCCCATGACCGGAAGCTTACTGTGCAGCCGCAAGCCATTATGGGCTCTGGCTGGGTTGACCCTAGTAGTGACGCTGGGCTGGGCGGTACTACGAGATGTAGAAGAACGGTAGGATTGGATGGGTACGGCGGTGGGAAGAACTCTTTGGAAGACCCTGTTTCATTCGTCCGATCTTCAAACACCATGAAGTGCGAAGACTTTAAAGGAGGAATGATTCTTGCGGGGAAAGTGCATAAACCTCTGCGCAGAGTTTAAAGATCTAATCGATTAGCCGTGTCCCGATTACGGACATTTGAGCCTCTGGAACTTGGAAGTATTCGGATATCTCAACACCGAAACTAATGAATTAATTTGAGGGTTTATGACTTAATAATTTGGGAACAAGATATTGGTTGGCGGAACCATCTCAATAACTACCAACAATTTGTAGTAAATTGCAAACAAGTCCTTTGTAGTAGGATAAAATTGGCTTTACGCAAAATGATGAAACTTAGAGCTCCATGACCAAAATGCATATAGTGTAGTAACCTTATTATTGTTATTCTTCATGACTTGCCGACTTATTCCAAAAGCTGACCTACATGGCTGCAACGTCTTATGTTGCAGAGGTATATTCCGATCGGGAGTGAGGCTACGCCCGCGCTTGGCGATTGCCCTTTGGAGTCTGGATGGACTCGCTTTACTTGACGCCTTCCAGCATTAGTAGTTTATTTCTCATGAGTTGGCCTTGAGCGAATTTATTCTCTTGTAATAAAGACTCTATATGAGAATCGTGTAATAAAATTCAGGTGTGATTGAACTTTGATTACTTTATCGATGTACCGTGAGTACCAAAGCATGATCTTGGGATGAATGCAGAACCACGAGAGATTTGACCGATTTTGGGTCAGGTCGCTACATTCTTTCCTTTTTCAACCAAGAGACAGGTCCACTTCCCCCCACACTTTGCCATCCACCATGCTTTCTTTGCCTTTTCAACCAATAGACACATTGGGTAGCAGATATACTACTTTCCCCCTTTCCTCTTAGAACCAAGTCCTAGATTCATGCTACAGCTTTCCAGTTTCTTCCCCGTCATGCGAACCAACTCCTAGATTCATTTGTATGAACTAGATTTACCTCTAATATAGTAAAAGTCTAGGTGGCTTTGGAATAGCCGACGGAAGTAGAAAAAGATCCACACGCAACCACGTGGGGAGCTGGGGCAGTAGAGCAAGGCAGGTTTCGAAGGAATATATACATGAGGGTCGTCGACATGTGGAAAAGACGGCGTCGGGAGGCCGCATCTTGGCCACAATACCATGAGGGAGGAAGAAGGGTCGGAGGCCCTCCCAAGCCCGGCCTTGACACGCCCGATCGGGACGCCTTGGCAGCCGTTGGTCTCCTCCCTCGCCCGTCGACAGCGTGAACGATGCACCTACACCCCCGCCATGGCCGAGGTGGTCCGCCCAGATTTGTGACCAGCCGCGATCAGAGAGAGAGAGTGTGGCCACCTATGTCTTGCTTAGATCTGGAGAGCATGAGAGAGTGAAAGAGAGGAACCCTAGTAAAGCAAGCAAGCGCTTAAGGCTCCACCTTATATATATAGTGGAGTGATTTTGTTGTACCATCTTCAAAAAAAATGTGCTCCTACGTGTACCCGCGAGTGGGTGTGAGAGAACTAGTGCGTGCGTGCACCGCTTCTTTTCGTGAGAGTACAATATACTATGCCCAAAGAATGTTCGCCACAAGAGTAATAGTATAAGTGTGTGACGTTTGAGCTAAAATAAAAGGTGCACAACGTCTTTTGTTTTTTAGAAGTTCCGAGGGTAGGGTGTGAAGAGCACATATGTCTGTGACGTCTACCTGCAGATAGACGGTGGGTGCGAGAGGACTCGGGAGAGTCGTGACTCGTGAGGGTGCGTGTGTGCGTGAGAGAGAGGGAGCGTATCAATGCAATGCATGTGTCCGTAAATCGTTATCCGACAAACGCCGCCACAAGCCATTTCTCGATTTAACGCCAGAAGAACCGCTTTGATCGGCATCCGACAGTGTCAGTTTTGCCATGTCATTTAACAGAGCAGCCACTCCTCCTACACACAAATCTTCCACTTGAGTGTTAGCAAGTGCCGTATGCTCCTCCCTCCGTTTCAAAATGCAGTCTATATAGCTTTATTGAAAATTCGAACCTCGCAAACTTTTACTGAGTTTTCTTGTACCAAAATGCACATATAGAATACCCAGTATATATCATTTCATTCATCTTCGAGAGGTAACTATAAAGATGGAGGAGGAGTCTACAAAGAAAGACCGCCGTATCACCTGCAGCAATTTCAACCATCCTTTGGTGTGGAGGAATATCATAGGAACTCTATATGATATGATTTTTATAGGATTTTTTCCTTTAGAGCCAATTGGTTCATAGGAATAGATTCATATACTCCACATTTCAAAGGAAATAAACATGATATCACTTTTATAGCTTTAGAGCCACTTGGTTCATATGAATGGATTCCTATACTCCCATAATTTCAAAGAAAATTAAACATTAGCGTATATTCAATAGAAAAGTTCCTATGATGTGAACCAAATGGCATCTCTTTTCTAATCCCTCCTCATAGGAATTGAGATACATGTCATCTCTAGATTCAATAGAGAAGTTCCTATGATGTGAACCAAATGACATCTCTTTTCCAATCCCTACTCATGGGAATTGAGATACATGTCATCTCTTTCCCTACAACTTCCATGTATACATCTTCTATTCCTAAATAGCTAGTACAACCCACTAGTAGCTTTTTTCCTAGACATGCAACTATGGCACAAGAACACGTCATGCATGCAAGTCATAAATCACATTGTTTTTTCTACTCTATGCATGCAAGCACCACATCATCAATTCATGCATGTTACTCATAAGTTATTTCTTTCATTAAATTTTGCATTGACAATGTATGTGCTGGTCACGTGCACACATATGTAGTTCAAATTAACATTTTTGTTAGAAATGCCATTCTTTTAACTGCAATTCATTTTTTTTTCTTTGTACTCCCTCCGTTTAGGTGTGTAAGTCATCTTCCGAAAACCAAATAATCCCAAAACACTTTGTCACGATACATTAACTCCCTCCTCGTTCTTGTTTCGTGACATATCAACCGATAAGAGATGTGGGCCGTGCATGCTTTCCCAAAACACAAGCACTTCTCATTTGTTCTAGAATCTTCCGTATCATAATTGCCCAATCTTTTTTTTCTAAATGAATTACCATTATTTGTTTTTTAATTTATGCTTTACAATGCACAATCCCATGAATCTTAACCTTTTTATAAAACTAATTGATTTTGAATGAGATTAACTATAAAAACTAAACGAACATCTACATCATGCATATATGACTCAAAGCTTTACATGCTATAGTGTGTATTTATTCATAATTTGGTTTCCAAATCTCATGCGTTCAATGCATGTACCTTACTAGTTTTGAGTAGAGTAGCAAATTTCACGTGATCCGGGTATATCAAAATCTGAGGCCCATGCATCATTGCCTTTGGTCGAACCT
The DNA here is from genome assembly GCA_021605145.1 of Aegilops bicornis. Classification (NCBI taxonomy): domain Eukaryota; kingdom Viridiplantae; phylum Streptophyta; class Magnoliopsida; order Poales; family Poaceae; genus Aegilops; species Aegilops bicornis. Next base: position 261,767,907 of record CM038674.1, on the reverse strand, counting down.
ACATCCACAATTTTTGTACGTATATCTCCACTGGTCCCCGGACCCAAAATGCTTCCTCGTTCCCGTATAACCAAGCGGCCCACACATATTAAGGCGTCGACTCGAACTCAATCCCTCTCCTATTTACTACGACGTGGCCCCGCACGCCGTAGTACTCCTACAAACCCTACCGCCGCACGCATCATCGGTTTTCTTCAAGAGGACGAGGGAGAAGCGGATTTGTAGTGGGGGCGCTTTAAAAAAAAGGATTTGTAGTGGAGGCCCCTACCCTAGGGTGCCCTAGGTAGCTGCCGCACACATCATTGGTTTTCTCTTTTCTTTATGCTCTTGCTCCCTAGAGCGAAACGATGGTTGCTTCGTCCGTCCAACTTAATGCGGGAAAGGTGGAGCTTTGTGATTTGACCCCTCATCGCTCATTTACCACTACTACGACGCTACGACCGGGGTGCCTCCAAGTCCAACCGCTGCTCCAAACTGTAATTTGGTGCATCGCACGTGGAACAAGACGGTGGATGAGCCACATGTCGGCCAAAGGGGTCCTGTTAAGTGTGTCACCATTTCGTGTGCAGACTGACCCTGCTTGAGTTGCTACGCCAACACGACAGGAGCAGCCTACCAGTTGGTTTTGCTCCTCGGTGAATCCCGGCTATATTGATGTAAAAAGATACGTACTGTACTACCCTCTCTGTCTCGGTTTATAATTCTCTCGTTTTCTCCTCCTTCTTGGTTACGGTGCACAACCTAAGATGACTTATTCACCTAGACCGAGGGAGTATTGTTCATCACATATATAGCCAGTTAAATTCTCAACCTAGAACGACGTGCATGCCCTGTAAACCGATACAGAGGAAGTAGTAAAAATGAGGTGATTTTACCGAGCGATGGGCGTGGGAGCATGGCCTGTCATGCGGTCCCACGTGTCATGATATACCAAGGCGATGCGCGTGTCCCTCTTGAGGCAGAACAATGGCAGAAGCAATACTACGTGGTTTTCTTGAAGGAGATGATGGCAAAGCGAAGTGTAAAATAATGGTTGCTTCGTTCATCTGGGAAGGTGCGACATTATGATTTGACATCTCATTGCTCATTACTACTCTTTGGTGATGCGGTAGCGTCCCCTGCTGTTACTGCTTGTTAGTTGGTGCATGAAACGTCGACCCGGTTGCTATATGTCCCACATGTCGGTGAGAGGAAGTACATAATTCATGAAAGCGAGCGTCGATGGAGGAGTACAAGACACGGCTTGGTTTTTGATGCTTCGCGCTATCCATCGATACAAACCCAGACTAAAAAAAGGCGAGGGCGGGTCTTTTCCGCTGGCGTGTGGGATTTTGGCATAGTCTGTTCGAGGCAACGAGGCAAGAAGGGAAATAAGAAAATAAAGGTTGAGCGACTTTGTTTTGGGTAAATCTGATTTTACGGAGTACGTACCCAATATGGAGGTAGTATACTACTTACTACTCCCTCCTTTCCGGTTTATAGGGCTCGTCTAAAAAAATTCGTTCTTCTGTTGTATAAGTCTCAATTCTACTAGTAGTAGTAGTACCATCACATGTTGGATTTCGAGGTGCGTTAAATCACCCGATGCAAGCATTGTCAAGAGAAAACTCACCAATGCATGTAGAAGTTCATGGAAATTTAGTGGTCATGCATGCATTCGTTCTAATTAATGCCTCGGTAAACATAACTTCTTGAGAAAATCAAGCGTACGTTACTTGTGCAAACTACGAAATTAATTCCACCACTCACCGTCTACCTTGGTTGGATAGATTTTGAAATTGAGCCATAAACTGGAAAGGAGAGAGTAGTAACATAGCCTAGGGTAGCTTGCTGCACCACGGACTCCAAGGAAATTGATGTAGTAGTACTACTCCTATATACTACTCCAAGGAAATTGAGCCATAAACTGGAAAGGAGGGAGTACTACTAAAGGACATATATTCCAAACAATATGATAATCTCTCTAACCAAGGTAGGGACGAGGAGTAAATGGAGGGAGTAGTAAAATTTTCTCCTCGTCCTGCGAGCCACCGCGCGCGTGGGCGAGGGAGCGGGCGTAAGGCTTAGTACTACTACCTCCGTCCTGGTTTATAGGTCACCTTTGTAGTTCGTGCCAAATTTTTACCAAATATTTAGCTAACAAAATGTTAATGCATGTCAACAAAAATTATATCGTTGGATTCGTATTTCAACATAGTTTTCAATGATATAATTTTTGGTAACATGCACGAACGTTTTGTTAGTTCAATCTATAGTCAAAATTTGACACAATATACAATGGGGACCAATAAACCAATATATAATGAGTAGTAGTAAACAAGCTTCACCTCGTCCTGCGAGCCACCGCGCCCGTGGGCGGGGGAGATGGCGTAGTAAGCAAGCTTCTCCTCGTTCTGCGAGTTGACGGGACACATCAAAAGTAATACGTACAAAGCATCTCCAGTGTATAGAACCTTGCCTCTAAGGTAGGCCCCACATGGTTTGCCTCTTTTTTAACATAACGCGTCAAGTCACACTTTGTTTGTTCACCCGTGGTAGACGATCCTCCATCAAGTGGACAACCAGTACACGTGTCAAATTACCACGTGGGCTGCCTTTTCGTACAGAAAAGAGCTCCACCGTGTACCCGTGCGGGTGTGGTTGGGAAAGAGGCGGGAGTACGTGTGCCGTGCGTGCACCTCTTCTCTTTGTGCACGTCCCCCACCTACATGGGTGTGTGTGAGAGAGATCCAAACCTAGACATAATGCGCCGTCCATCCCCATGCCTCCGCCCAGTCCGGCCACCAGTCACCACCACGCCCCACTCCTCCTCACCTTATCTCTCATCTTTCTCGAGACTAGCAATGTGCCCGCATGCTGCAACAGATCCAAAGTAGAATAGTACTTGTTCACAAACTTGAAAGAAAAACACTCTTGTTTTGATATACATATATACCACTAAAAATATATTACGTTTCACTCAAAATATATTTCTCAGGTTGTTTTAATGAGGCGAGGGAGGGATGTGGTTGCTTTCAAGATAATAAGGGGGTTTCTTCAAATTGGAGCATAGAAGTGGGCTATTGTTGCAAAAATGCCACAACTTACATCGCAGCCATTAGATGTAGATCTAATGGTCAGAAATGACGGATGGCAAACACACCATCATCACCAACTGAGTCTTTTATAGGAGTAGAGATATCATTTTTTTGATGAAATTCTCGAGATACCATTTTTCCGATAAAATTCTCGAGATATCATTAGTTTTTACACATGGGATTACTCCTGCATGGGTCAATCACAACATGTGTTTTGTAAAAAAATGCATCTTGATGTTCCCTGCAATGCACGGGCATCTTGCTAGTCCATGAAAACAACACATGGCAAAATTTCACATAAGCGAGGGATTTGAATCTATTGGGAGGGGTTGTTTGGATTTTGCGGGGTAGCCAAAATATTGGCGACCCTTTTGTCCACCGGTGCCTTTGCCATTTATGAACGAGGAATGGCTCGGGTGCTCATGCATCCTCCAACGCGCACGTTGGAGACGAGCTCGCACGAGCTGTGCTTTTTTTGTCCCACCACGCCGCCCGAGCCGGCCGCAGACTGACCGGCGACCCGCATATTACGCCATCCAACTGTAGCCACACACATTCTGACATCAACTCAATCAACCGGATGAAATTCATGCAAACACGGTGATATCTCTCATAAACAATGACATAATTCATATAAAATACCGGATTTTCATACAAACATGACGTATTTCATTACATTCAAATCAACTAGGCGGTGCTAGTTCTGGACAGCACAGGTATATAATACCTGGCCTAAATGGTCGCCCGCCGATCCATTTGTGTTCCTCATGTCCGGCAGCACGATCACCGAACTGTCGGGAGCCCCAGAGGTAGATGCTTCAGCACAAAGGACGGCTCGCTTCCCCACTGCCAAAGCCGAAGATGATGGTGGAGGGGGGTTCTCCGCTTCCGTGGAGCCCATGCGGGGTCGACGAAGGTCCTCGCAACAAAATGATCCGGCAAGACACCTGCTGTATGTCACGTTGTCCGCCTCATGGGTGGCCTTCATGGGACCCAAGCGGCGGCCTCCGTGTTCTACTTCTCCTCGATGATGGCGGCGGACGCTGAGGCGCTTGGCCGGCCGATTCGCCGCTCTCCGTGCACCTGACTTTTGTCTCTGCTTGCATGGCGTGGGCGCCGGCATGGGAGTCTCGTCCACAGAAACGGGAGACACGGTCGCAGACACGGGAGGCGCAGTACGAGGCGGCGGCGTGGGCGGCAGCGACGACGCCCGTGGGCCGCTCCTCGTCGAGTAGGCCTGGAGCGGTGAGTTGCTGAACCGCGCACCGGCTTGAGGCGGCAACTGGCTCTGTCGGGCGAGGGGAGGGAGGTGGATCAGCGAGCTGCATAGCTCGTATCCGGCGGGCTTGGCGGGCCACCCAGCCGGCTTGGATGCGGGATAACTACTCTTCGTAAGCCATTGTAAGAGTGGACAAAATGGTGAAGGAGGAGATAGGGGAGCGGCGGAGGGGTGCGATTCTTGGCCGGCGTTTGGCCTCATTTAAATAGGAGATTAAATAGACGGCAGACGGGAGGAGCTCGGTTGGCGTTGCATTTAATGCCGGCCCGGTCATGAACGGTCGTGTGTGTTTCTCGGCTTCCACACGGGTTTCATGGAGGCGTTTGAATGCGGCAGGAGGCGTGTTCACCGGGCGTGCATCAAGTGGCGTCCTCGACTCTGACGTACGACACAACGTCGTTCTTCCACTGGCGTGTGGGCTCTTTGGGTACATGGCCTGCATGTCAGTGACCCAACGCAGGCAGCGCACGGCAGAGGAACTTTTGGTGGGCCAGGGCGGTCAGAAGCGGGCATTTCATAAACCGATGATTGTTCATTGAGTGTGACATCATCTATTTCATCTAGATAAGCCTACTATATATTTTAAGAGAATTTTAAAATTTTCATATATACGTTGATAGTCTGCTCGACACGTTGTGATTCATAAAGACCACTGCAAACATCAATGTTACGCTTATCACGCATAAGATTGATTAAACCTTGCAAAAAAAGATAAGATTGATTAAGACCCGTAACAATCCATGTCCTTAACAAAGGATGCATGCACGTATAGGTTGAGCGTGTGTCTTGCGTCGTGTGCGGTGTCGCTGGTGTGCATGCAGGCGTGTGAGTGTTGCGTGTGTGCATGTGTACATTTCAGCGTTGCATGCATGTGTGTGTACGTGCGTGTGTTCGTGAGTGCATGTGTACGTGTCAGTGTTGCACGCCTGCATGCGTGCATGTGTTCGTTATGTGTACGTGTCAGTGTTGCATGTCTGCATGCGTGCGTGTGTTTGTGCGAGTGTTGCGTGGGTGCATGTGTACGTGCGGGGTGAGGCTACACGTCAGTCGACCGACTTTTTCATCTCTGGTCGGTAGATTTTCCAGCCGTTGGATAAGAAATCAAGGGCCTGCAGTTTATCTTCAACCTCCACCCCCTGAGCCGCCAACCACCGCTGGCCGAACCGCCGTCCGCTGCCGCCTGCCCCGAAACCACTCCCTACCGCCGGTCCGCCGCCGCCCCGGCCATCCCTCTAGGCCCCCGCGCCGAGCTTTTTCTCCGATGATCCCCACGCCACCACCCAATCACGCGCTTCATCGCCGGGCGATCGCCCAACAGTAGGTCTCACGACTTTGAATCCCCACCGACCACTAATTTATTACCATTTCGCCCTTCATATACGCTACCGACGGGTGGGCCCTATGGTAATGTCTTGCGCTGAATGTGAATTTGTTTATTTGGTCAATTGAACGTTTCATCAACAAATTACGGAGCTGTATGGTGAGCCAAAGGACCGTATGATCACCCTAAAATGTATTTTATTAACACAAAGACAGACTCAAACTACCATTTATTTCTTTCATATCTGCCACGACAGTGGGCCCCACGGTTACGCGCCCTGATGGTGCAACACTAGTTGCGCCACATTGAACATTTGACTGGTCAATTGATTGTGTCATCAACAAAATACGGAGTTGTACGAGTGAGCCAGTGACTGTATAATCATGACATGTATTTTTTAACACGGTACAGACGGAGGTGCTCATATATACGCGCCAGTGACTGTATAATCATGACATGTATTTTTTTAACACGGTACAGACGGAGGTGCTCATATATACGCGCAAGCACTCACCGCTATAAGAGCACACACGCAGACCCTACCCCTATGAGCACCTTCGAGAGAGTGAGCCAAAGATATGATCTTGAGATTTTATGAAGTCACCATAGGTGCCTCGTGAGTCGAGTGGAACGTCTCCTCCCATGAACGCATATCATTGGAAAATACTGAAATTAACCCGGGATAAACGCGAGCACCGGGACTTTAACCTGGTGGGATCAAGAAACCACCGTCCTTCCTAACCATCCAACCACAGGTTGGTTAGCATCACAAAATGTATGTGCTGACTGTGATGAGCTTATTCTGAAGTCCAGTGACCATATCGTGCTTTCGCTTCAAATACAATGACTGTAAGTGTCGTCAAAAAAATACAGATCATGCATCAAATACAATGTCTGTCAGTGTCATCAACAAAATACAGAGACGTATCGTGAGCTAGATACCGTATGATCACCACGAGAATATAAACGGTTACCGAAATCAGCAAATTCTAAAGTCCACCGACCGTATAGTGCTTTCGCTGAAATATGGACCGTCACGTGTGAATGTGTCATGGGCATGCATACTTTTAGAGGGTCGAGAGATAGTTTGTGTGCGTATGTGAAAGTGGTGTAGAAAGAGGGGGTGTTCGGTGGAGACAAGGAGAGATATGCCCTTTGTTTCTCTTTCCCGTGACTAATATTTTAGGAGAAAATATAAACATTCACAATGCAGAACAAATATTTTTGGATGCACCATGCAATTAACTTTCATATATTAGTGTCCGATTGCGTGTGTGGTGTGGTGGGCACACCATTTCGAGTTGGGGTGGGCACATCATTTCTAGTTGTGGTGGGTCAACATGAGGACTCATGGGTCGGTTCCATCATGCGCCATATAGGTTGGACCGAGACGCATTATATGAAGACCCATGTGGAGGACTCGGCTTACAACACGAAGCTACCAGAGTCGTGGAGGACTCTATCCCCACTGGTGATAAGCCGACTATATATGATTTGTAACCCTAGGCCAAGAGTATGTTATAGAAGCCTGGGGGCTAGTTCGTCGATAAGTATACACACACACACAATGCTTGGTATTCATGTGTACTTTGTACACACCCCTATCACTAATATACAGTACAGGAGTAGGCTTTTTCCTCAACTGCAAGGGTCCGAACTTGGGTAAAACCTTGCCTCGTATTACCATCCAGCCTAACAGTCAGGGATATCCTACCGAATGATAGAATGGAATCATATCGGCTAACGACTAAGAGAAAGGTGTGTCTGTGGGGGGGGGGATGTGTGCGAGAGAGGCCTAAAGATAATGTGCGTCAAGGGAGACACGTGAGGCACATATATGTGCGTATAGAGGGCTAGTAGAGACCGTGCATGTGTATATATGCTTGTGAGAGAAATAGTGTTTTCCATGAGATTAGTGAAAAGAGTGGTACATAGTAGTCAAAGAGAGAGAGAGAGAGAGAGAGATACAAGAGAGAGAGTGTAAGGTGAGACACCCCGGCACCCCTGGAGAGATTGTGAGCATGTGTGAAAGAGAAATGCCGATGTATATAAAGTGTGTGCACTTATGCGTTAGATAGAGAGATATATAGCACGCTTTGTGAGAACGGGCGAGGCATAGTGCATCTACGTGTAAAAGGCAGTTCTACGCATTAAATTAAAATATAAATGGCATTATTATTTTGGATGAGATCATGAATTTTGCAATTGGTCTATCAGACACCCATACTCTATTGAATTCTAACATGTGCATGTGTTTATTTCATATTATTGATCCATAGAGTGAGAGCGGTTTGAAATACAGGCAATGCATTGCTTTTGCAATTCATAAATAAACATTAATTAGTGCACTCCATGTTGTTAGTGTGAAGCACTTTATACATTTGTCAGTTACATGGATACATTCCAAATTGCTAGCTACGAAATAGAATACATGTTGAATTCAACATAAAGGGGTTTCAAGATCTGAATTCAGGGAAGTGCATTCATCTATTTGAGCCCGAGATAATGGCATTTGTAAATCAGATCTAAAAGGGGGCATCAATCTTTGTTGTGCGTTTGAACATGCTATATATTCATATGCATGTCTAACTATTTTTTTTGCAACCAAGGAGATTATATCTGAACCATGCATGAACCGAGGTCGCTTGCATATTTTTAATATATACTGTGTACAATGTATATTCAAATGTACCCCATCCATTCAAAAATAATCATAGTTTTAGGACTTTCAAGAGTAAAGATTTGTGAAGTTTGACAAATCCTGAAAGTTCAATTCAATAGAACCAAAAACGTTAATGCTTCCGCTCCAAAATATTGAACGAAGTGCCAAATAAGCCTCTGGTCACCCGGAACCGCGTGAGACTAATGTTTGGTGGTAGGAAATTACTATCCTGACTCTGGCACGTGTAGCCTATCGGCCCGATGTCCAAAGGTCTAAACGGGGGTAGGTTTGTAACTTCACCAACATGCCGGGCCTCAACCGCCTCCTAGAAGCATTCATCTACTGCATGGGCGTAGAACACCATCATGCGCGGCCGAAATCTATCTACGCCCACCATTTGGGACACACTGAGATTACCGTCCTAACCCCAACCCGCAATATGTCCGAATTTTAGATGGGGGCAAAGTTTGTAACTTTCCCCAAATTTCAAACAAGCGTTGGCCCCAAACCGAAACATTGTTCACCCTTAGTTCCCCCTCCCTCCATTTCCCCATTCATACTCCATGGGCGCCAAAACGCCCTCTCCACCAGCCGCGAAACCCCAGCCTCCTCCCTCCTCCACCCCTTCGCGCCCAATCCACCGCCGCCCTCCTCCCTCACGCCGAGCCGGGTACCCATCGCTGCCGTCTAACGCAATCAAGAACCGCAACGCCTCAAGGACTTAGTACCGGTAAGCCGAGGCAGTAGCTGCCTCCACGACGCCACGCCGACGCGGCGCTGCAGTAACCACTTGACCACACCGCCTGCGCCATCACGCGCCGCCTCCAATCGCCGCAACCGACCACAACACCAAGTTGTTCCAGCTATGCCGCTGCGTTCGCCGCACGGATCTGGTTCCCCGCTCGCCACGGCTGCATTTCCGCCACCGCACCACACTCAACAACTTGGCCATGGGTTCGCCCAAGGCTCCACCGTCCTCCACAACTTCTCGCTTCGGCGAACCACAAGAAGATCATTGGAAAATGAAGGAGGACACAAGATCGCCAGCGTAAAGAGGTACTCCTCTTCCCTTATTCGTGCAAATCGTACGTCTGTGCTCACACAATATTCATCCCATGAAAGAAACTAGTTGAGCGCTTCGTACCCCATCTTCTTTGTGATACTAAATGCACAAGGTTTCCTCCCATTTACTATTTCACCTTTGCTAGAGGTCTCAGCGTAGCCGCTTTGGATTTCAATTCAGGGTCAGTCGAATCGCAATTAAAAGAAGCAACACCCGCTTAGGCGCGCGGAGCACCTAGTCCGCATGTTCGCAGGGGAAGTGGCGCATCGGTGTCTATCATAGGGGTGTGGGGCACAGGAGCTGCTTGCGCCCGATCTGGAGGTTGGCGGGGCTTGAAGGGATGGCCGGGGCGGTGCCAAGCACGGCGGTGCGGTGAGGTCAAGGGGAGGGCAGAGGCAGGGGACTGGGCCGGTGGTCGCTGGCATTTCGAGTTAGATCGTAACACTGACTGGCTGGAGGTAGATGAAGGCGATCTGCCCATTCTTTGTACATCGGACGGTGCAAAAAAAAATGGACTGACCTATTTGTTTTCAGTCGACTGTTATTATAATGGGACCACACCTTGTGGTGTGCTGGAGGAGCATCTGCATTTCCCAACCATCCCTGTGCTCATATTTCAAAATCCTATAATCTAGTAATTGCGTGTGCCATGCATGTTGTAGAGCTATCATATGTCTCCCATCATTTATTTCTCACCGACCTGTTATCTGCTACCTTTACACTGTACTACTTGTGCACACACTTCACCCATACTCACACTATTGTTTTTTATGCATGGGTATTTGGACTACGCAAAGCAGTGTTGATGAATACAAAAAGAAAAGATGTAAGTCGCCCAAAGGTAATTCAAGATAAGCACTAAGCGCCTCAACGCTCTAAAGGGTGCAAAGGCTGCAGATGGAGACAAGAACGTAGCTCATAGCTTGATGATCTCAATTGCCACACACAACCATCCCGTGTGCTTGGTTTAACTTCACTACTGTCAAATGTGGTTGCATGTTGCTTTTGGTTTCTAGCTTGTATTGCTTCCAATTTGGTTAAATTGCATCAGCTTACTTTACACTTTATACCTTTGATAATGGCATGCCTTCCTGTTTTTGATAAACACTACATATGTCTATTAACCATGTTTTTACATCAAACTAATGCTCTTTGTATCCCTCATCAATCACTTATGACGCAGACAGCCACCCGAGTGGGTTACTATGAGACGCCGCTACTCGCTTAAAGAGTGCAATGTCATCCTCCCACATGATTCTCAAGAAACAAAGAAGGCTAAATGAAGATAGTCAACGTAGCTCTAGTTGATGACCGCAATTCCCCCACACCACCATCGCAGGTGCTTGCTCTTACTTGGCAGTGTGATATGTGGTTGCATGTTGCATATGGTTTCTACCTTGTAATGCTTCTAATTAGGGTAAATTGCATCTGCTTAGTTAACACATTACACCTGTGAATATGACATGTGTTCCTGTTTTTGGTACATATTACGTCTTTGTATTAACCATGTTCTTAATGAAACTACTTTTCTTGTGTATCCCTCATCAATCACTTCTGATGAGACACCTTCAAGTTGACAATGTAATATTGGTTGCATCTTGCATATCATTTCAAACATGTATTGCCTCTAATTTGTTGAAGTGCCACTTATAATGAGACACATCTAACTTGGTAGAGTGATTTTGGTTGGATCTTTCATATGGTGTCTAGATTGCATTGCTTCCAATTTGTTGAAATGCCTTCGCTTAGCGTTTTTCGTAGACATATTCCATCCTCCTACAATGTGGTTGCCATACATAAAAGTTGTGTTCATCAGTATCATGCATCAACGAATTTGGAAGTGCAAATTTCATTCCTTTTTCTTGTGTGTTTACTTGACAAGGCAAAATCTAAAAGGACGAAGGCACGGAATGATGGTAGTCCTCTAGAGCAACCAAAATAGATGATGTCTACAGATTCTCCTGCTACTCCTACTGCAGTGCAAGTTCCAAATCTCATCTCCCCTACTCCACAACCCCTGTGTGGGCTCTAACATGGCAAAGGTGTGATATCCGGTTGCACGCTGTATGGTGCCTAGCCTGTATTGCTCCTAATTTGTTAAATTGCATCTCTTTAGCTTACACATTATACATGTGAATATGACACGCCTTCCTGCTTTTTGGTACATACTACATCTGCCTATCACACCATGTTCTTACATCAAACCATCGTTCTTGTGTATCCTGCATCTATCGCTTATGATGAGACAATGCCACGCCTGTGGGTTAGTATGAGACGCTTACTCTTATAAAGAGTGCAGCTTCATCCTCTCCACATGATTCTCAAGAAACAACAAGCCTAATTGAAGATATTGAACGTAGCTCAGATTTCTTGAAGACCGCATTTCCCTACACCACCATCGTAGGTGCTTGCTCTAACTTCGCAGTGTGATATGTGGTTGCATGTTGCATACGGTGTCTAGCTTGTAACGCTTCTAATTAGGGTAAATTGCATCTGCTTAGTTTACACATTATACCTGTGAATATGACATGCCTTCCTATTTTTGGTACACACTACATCTATGTGTTAACCATGTTCTTACATGAAATTACCTCTCTTCTGTATCATGCATCAATCACTTACGATGAGACACCTTTATTCGTTGCATATTGCATATTATTTCTAACTTTATTGCGATGTATTGCTTCTAATTTGGTCAAATATATTTGTTAGGCCACCCTTTTAATTTGGCAGAGTGATATTGGTTTCATCTTTCATATGGTTTATAGCTTGCATTGCTTCTAACTAGTTCAAACACCTTGTGCTTAGTTTACACTTTATACATCATACATGTCAATATGTCATGCCATCCTGTTTTTCATACATATTCCATCCTCCCATCATGCGGCTGTCTTACATGAAAGTAGTGCTCACAAGATCATGCATCAATGAGTTCAAGAGCAATTTTATTCCTTTTTCTTGTGGGTTTGACTTGACAAGGCAAAATCAAAAGAGGAAGGAAAAGAGTAAGAAAGGCGATGATGGTGGTCCTCCAACAAACGTAAACGGAGCATCTGTATGGATTCTCCTTGTACTACTAGTGCATTACAAGTTCCAAGTCTCCGCTCCCCTACTCCAGCATCCAAGGTGTTGCGTATGGTGTCTAGCTTGTATTGCTCCTAATTAGTGTAAACTACATCTGCTTAGCTTACACATGATATGTGTGAATATGACACGCTTTCTTGTTTTTGGTACATACTATATCTGTCTATCACACCATCTTCTTACATGAAACTACTCTTCTTGTGTATCCTTGTCACCACATATGATGGGACACCTTTAAGTTGGCAGTGTGATATTGGTTTGCGTCTTGAATATGATTTATAGCATGTAGTGCTTCTAGTTTGATGAACGCCACTGCTACCTCTTGAGCACTGCGTTGGTTTTCCCTTGAAGAGGAAAGGGTGATGCAGTAAAGTAGCGTAAGTATTTCCCTCAGTTTTTGAGAACCAGGTATCAATCCAAAGAGGAGGCCACACTCAAGTCCCACGCACCTACACAAACAAATAAGAACCTCGCAACCAATGCGATAAAGGGGTTGTCAATCCCTTCACGGTCATTTACGAGAGTGAGATCTGATAGAGATGATAAGATAATATTTTTTGGTATTTTTATGATAAAGACTAAAAGTAAAGAAAGCAAAATAAACGGCGCCAGAAATAGCTTGTTGACGGGAGATTAATATGATGGAAAATAGACCGGGGCCATAGGTTTCACTAGTGGCTTCTCTCAAGATAGCATAAGTATTACGGTTGGGTGAACAAATTCTTTGTCGAAAGCAATTGATAGAACTGAGCATAGTTATGAGAATATCTAGGTATGATCATGTATATAGGCATCACGTCCAAGTGACAAGTAGACCGACTCGCCGCATCTACTACTATTACTCCACACATCGACCGCTATCCAAAGATGCATCTAGAGTATTAAGTTCATAAGAACGGAGTAACGCTTTAAGCAAGATAACACGATGTAGAGGGATAAACTCATGCAATATGATATAAACCCCATCTTTTTATCCTCGATGGCAACAATACAATACGTGTCGTTTCCCCATCATCCTTTGGGATCGAAAGCACCGCAAGATTGAACCCAAAGCTAAGTACTTCTCCCATTGCAAGAAAGATCAGTCTAGTAGGCCAAACCACACTGATAATTCGAAGAGACTTGCAAAGATAACCAATCATACATAAAAGAATTCAGAGAAGATTCAAATATTGTTCATAGATAATCTTGATCATAAACCCACAATTCGCCGGGTCTATAAACAAACACACCGCAAAAAGAAGAGTTACATCGAGTAGATCTCCAAGAGAATCGAGGAGAACTTTGTATTGAGATCCAAAGAGAGAGAAGAAGTCATCTAGCTAATAACTATGGACCCGAAGGTCTGAGGTAAACTACTCACACATCATCAGAGAGGCTATGGTGTTGATGTAGAAGCCCTCTGTGATCAATGCTCCCTCCGGTAGGACGCCGGAAAAGGCCCCAAGATGGGATCTCATGGGTACAGAAGGTTGCGGCGGTGGAATTAGGTTTTCGTGGTGCTCTTCGATGGTTTAGGGGTACGTAGGTATATATAGGAGGAAGAAGTAGGTCGGTGGAGCCGCGAGGGGCCCACGAGGGTGGAGGGCGCGCCCAGGGGGTAGGAGCGCCCCCCTGCCTCGTGGCCTCCTCGTCGGTTTCTTGATGTCCACTCCAAGTCCTCTGGATCACGTTTGTTCCAAAAGTCACGTTCCCGAAGGTTTCATTCCGTTTGGACTCCGTTTGATATTCTTTTTCTACGGAACACTGAAATAGGAAAAAAAAACAGCAATTTGGGCTGGGCCTCCGGTTAATAGGTTAGTCCCAAAAATAATATAAAAGTGTATAAATAAGCTCATTAAACATCCAAAACAGAATATATAATAGCATGGAACAATCAAAAATTATAGATACGTTGGAGACGTATCAAGCATCCCCAAGCTTAATTCCTGCTCGTCCTCGAGTAGGTAAATGATAAAAACAGAATTTTTAATGTGGAATGCTACCTAGCATATTCCTTTATGTAATTTTCTCTATTGTGGCATGAATGTTCAGATCCGAAAGATTCAAGATAAAAGTTTAATATTGACATGAAGATAATAATACTTCAAGCATACTAATAAAGCAATCATGTCTTCTCAAAATAACATGGCCAAAGAAAGTTATCCCTACAAAATCATATAGTCTGGCTATGCTCTATCTTCATCACACAAAGTATTTAATCATGCACAACCCCGATGACAAGCCAAGCAATTGTTTCATACTTTTAACGTTCTCAAACTTTTCAATCTTCACGCAATACATGAGCGTGAGCCATGGATATAGCACTATAGGTGGAATAGAATGGTGGTTGTGGAGAAGACAAAAAGGGGAAGATAGTCTCACATCAACTAGGCGTATCAACGGGCTATGGAGATGCCCATTAATAGATATCAATGTGAGTGAGTAGGGATTGCCATGCAATGGATGCACTAGAGCTATAAGTGTATGAAATCTCAACAAAAGAAACTAAGTGGGTGTGCATCCAACTTGCTTGCTCACGAAGACCTAGGGCAATTTGAGGAAGCCCATCATTGGAATATACAAGCCAAGTTCTATAATGTAAAATTCCCACTAGCATATGAAAGTTACAACATAGGAGACTCTCTATCAATGAAGATCATGGTGCTACTTTGAAGCACAAGTGTGGTAAAAGGATAGTAACATTGCCCCTTCTCTCTTTTTCTCTCATTTTTTGGGCCTTTTCTCTTTTTTATGGCCTCTTTTTTCCTTTCTTTTCTCTTTTTTTTCTTATTTTTCGTCTGGAATCTCATCCCGACTTGTGGGGGAATCATAATCTCCATCATCCTTTCCTCACTTGGGATAATGCTCTAATAATGATGATCATCACACTTTTATTTGCTTACAACTCAAGTATTATAACTCAATACTTAGAACAAAATATGACTCTATGTGAATGCCTCCGGCAGTGTACCGGGATATGCAATGAATCAAGAGTGACATGTATGAAAGAATTGTGAAGGTAGATTTGCCACAAATACGATGTCAACTACATGATCATGCAAAGCAATATGACAATGATGGAGTGTGTCATAGTAAATGGAACGGTGGTAAGTTGCATGGCAATATATCTCGGAATGGCTATGGAAATGCCATGATAGATAGGTATGGCGGCTGTTTTGAGGAAGGTAATGGTGGGTGTATGATACCGGCGAAAAGTGTGCGGTATTAGAGAGGCTAGCAATGGTGGAAGGGTGAGAGTGCATATAATCCATGGACTCAACATTAGTCATAAAGAACTCACATACTTATTGCAAAAATCTATTAGTTATCGGAACGAAGTACTACACGCATGCTCCTAGGGGGATAGATTGGTAGGAAAAGACCATCGCTCGTCCCCGACCGCCACTCATAAGGAAGACAATCAAAAAATAAATCATGCTCAACTTCATCACACAACGGTTCACCATAATGCATCTTTGCGGGAATCACAAACTTTAACACATGTATTTCTCAAATTCACAACTACTCAACTAGCATGACTCTAATATAACCATCTTCATATCTCAAAACAATTATCAATTATCAAACTTCTCATAATATTCAATGCACTCTATATGATAGTTTGGGGGTACATAGGTATATATAGGAGGAAGAAGTAGGTCGGTGGAGCCACGATGGGCCCACGAGGGTGGAGGGCGCGCCCAGGGGGTAGGGGCGCCCCCTGCCTCGTGGCCTCCTCGTCGATTGCCAGCGTCACTCCAAGTCCTCTGGATCACGTTTGTTCCAAAAGTCACGTTCAAGGTTTCATTCCGTTTGGACTCCGTTTGATATTCTTTTTCTCGAAACAACGTAATAGGCAAAAAAATAGCAATTTGGGCTGGGCCTCCGGTTAATAGGTTAGTCCCAAAAATAATATAAAAGTGTATAAATAAGCCCATTAAACATCCAAAACAAAATATATAATAGCATGGAACAATCAAAACTTATAGATACTTTGGAGACGATCGTACCACCTATGACGAGACAGTTTTAACTTGGCGAGTGATATTGATTGCACCTTCCATATGGTGTCTAGCTTGCAATGCTTCTAATTTGTTGAAGTGCCTTACTGCTTAGTTACCACATCATATGTGTGAATATGTCCACCGTCCCGTTTTTCGTACATATTCCATCCTCGTATCATGACTTTGCCTTTCATCGAGTAGTGTTCACAAGATCATGCATGAATGAGTTACGAAGAGTGAATTTTATTCCTTTTTCTTGTCGGTTTGACCTCACAATGCAAAATCAATAAAGCGGAAGGAAATTGGTAAGGCATTGGATGATGGTGGTCCTTCCGAGCAACTGAAACGGAGGGTCTCTACAGATTCTACTCTGCCATCCTCCCAACAAGATTCACAAGACAACGCAAGGCTAGACAATCAACGTAGCTGTGTAGATGATGAGCACATCTCCCCTACTCCACAATCACAGGTGATTGCTCTAACTTGGCACTATTATATGTGGTTGCATGTTGTGTATGATGTCTAGCTTGTATTGCTTCTAACTTTGTTGAATTGCATCTGCTTACTTTACACATAATGCATGTGAATATGACACGTGTTCCTGTTTCTAGAACATACTATATCTCATCACACCATGTTCTTATATCAGACTGCTGTTCTTGCATATCCCGCATTAGTCACTTAAGATAAGGCACCTTTAAGTCGCCACTGTGATATTGGTTGTGTCTTGCATATGATTTCTAGCATGTACTGCTTCTAATTTGTTGAAACGCATGAGACAGTTTGAACTTGGCAGAGTGATATTGGTTGCACCTTTCATATGGTGTCTAGCTTGCAAAGGTGCTTCTAATTTTTGAAATGCCTTCGCTTAGTTACCACATCATAGGTGTGAATATGTCACGCCGTCCTATTTTTCGTACATATTCCATCCTCGTATCATGTGTTTGCCTTTCATCCGAGTAGTGTTCGTCAGTATCATGCATGAATGAGTTCTGAAGAGCGAATTTTATTCCTTTTTCTTATCTGTTTGACTTCGCAATGCAAAATCAATACAACTAAAGGAAATTAGTCTGGCAGTGGATGATGGTGGTCCTTCGGAGCAACTCGAACAGAGGGTCTCTACAGATTCTACTCCGCCATCCTACCAACAAGATTCGCAAGACAACACAAAGGCTGGGCCGGTCAGCGTAAATTTGTGTAGATGATGAGCACATCTTCCTACTTCACCATCACAGTGCTTTCTCTAACTTGGCACTATTATATGTGGTTGCATGTTGCGTATGATGTCTAGCTTGTATTGATTCTAACTTTGTTGAATTGCATCCGCTTACTTTACACATAATGCTGTGAATATGACACATGTTCCTGTTTCTAGAACATACGATAGATGATGAGCACATCTCTGTCGGGGATATACCTTGGTGTAACCCGCCGTAAATTATAACCCGCCGGACTTGGCGACTCACTAATGACCCGCCTGGCCGGGCGACACACTAAGTGACTCGCCCGATCCTGGCGACTTAAGGGTGACCGGCAAGCGGATCGAGGAGCGACAAGACCCGGGGCCGGGAGGCTCAAGGCCCGAAGGCCGGCTACGTTATGGTAGGCCGGCTTAAGAGGAAAAGGCGTGAGGAATATCTTCCTTACAAGGAATCAAGACCCGGACTTGTATCCAAGCTTGTAGTAGAAGATAGGCTAGTCCTAATCCTATTTGGACTCCACATGTAACCCGCCTCTAACTTATATAAGGAGGGCAGGGCACCCAAAGAGGGAGAAGAAACAAGAAACAATATCTAGGGCTAGACACAAAGGGGAGCCGCTTATGCGGCGACTCTCGATGAGCATAATGAGACCTAGCCTCAAACAGCATGTAGGGCTATTCGGATGATGTTTCCCGGGGCTGAAGCTATCTAAATCCTCGTCTTGTGTGATGATCCGCCTAGCGTCTCGATTCCGCCCAACCCCTCTCAAGCTACCACATAGATGCGTTGGCCTCATGACTAAGTCCTCACGCTAAGGACATCTGCCATGACAAATCCACGACAGTTGGCGCCCACCGTGGGGCTCGCGCACAGTGGTGTCGAGTTCTTGGAGGGAGCTCTTAAAGGGATCGAGAAGTTCACAAGTTTCTGGATGAAGAAGTTTGTAAAGCTCTGGCATGGAACGATCGCACATGATAATCCGGCTCAGAAAGATCTTGAGCGGAGCCGTAGCCAGAGTTAGTACAATTTGCTAGTCAGTTTTGGATCTGATAGTACAATATTGGAGTTCAAGATAAGTCGCTGCCGCTCGTCTGAACAAGCGGACCGATCACAAGTCGCCAAGAACTTTGTTTTGCTTCCTCGCTTGTTTTTTTGCGGCGCGTCGAGTCCGGATCGTAACTTCGCCAAGACAGACATGGATAGAGTCCCTATTTACGTCAAAATGCAGGTTGACCGAGTCGGATGAGAATCTGAATTGTGCAAAACACAGGACAAGTCTGAATCGGGCTATCAAATCGTGAGTCGGACATCGATCAAGATTACAGCTATCGCGATCTGCACTGGAGACAATATAAAAAATTGATCCTGTAGCGCTCAAGTGGACAAATCAATCAGGGTCACATCTGACCGAAAAATTGCTACAGCTTTTGATGGACTGCTAGACGTGTTCAAGGAAAGTACTACTGAAGAAAAGGAGTTGGATTACCAAAACCAAGATAGACTCGGACGGGTGTAACAGCTCAATCAGGATGAATATTACTTTGACTCAAATATGGATCTAACGAAAAGGCAAGGAGTCAATTGCTACTTACTAGTAGGATACGTGGAAGCCAAATCCGAGTGGCCATGGCTCATCATGTGAAGCGTGCTAGCTATACTAGGAGTATGGATCCATTAAAAAAAAGTGGCAGATGGGAAGGATCAAGAAGAGATGCATGCGCCAAAAATTAGTCAAGTACTTTAGGTGAATCTACCAACGACCTGGCTCATGCCCGGTTCTTCACCCATCGCCCCGCCAGCTTGGACTCGCCTACGTTGTGGCACGCCACTGCCGCGGCCGTTTTCGCCCGCCTCGTAGCCGGCCTCCTCCACCTACAACGCCACTGCTACGATTCACACCGACGGGTCAAGCTGGCTCCAGCTCCAAACTACTATAAGCCGGGCCGCACCAAGTCAACGGTCCGCCTCCTGTCAAACCCATCTATCTTGGCGGCCGAGCCGCTTCTTGAGCCACTGGTTGTCGCCATTACTTTTGCAAACTTGTCAACGCTGCTTGGACTTGAACGGGTGCAGTGGGAGCCACAATCCGGAGGAGATGCGGTCGGGGGGACCTCACGCCACTTGCTTCTACTATTCAAAGCCTCGTTGACGGGGCCGCTGCCGCGAGCTGCCTCCACTAACCCGCCGAGCGCATCAAATTTCCCCGATGACACGCCGGCCGGTTCAGTCTCCGAGCACCTGCGTTGAGCGCCTGCACTCGTCTCTGAGCCGTCCCGGATTCGTTTAAGCCAAGCAGTGTGTTAAAGTCTCCAGTTACTTCAGAGACTATATAATCCTGGCGAGAAGCAAGCATCTGGCAGGATACTCAAGAGGTCAATGCAAATATCTTTTATAAGCATATAAGGATCAAAAGAAATTAGGCAACCGTATTGACCAGTTACCTATGGATGCCATTTGACGGGTCATCGGTCGTCCGAGCAAAATCAGGTGAAATCCATCCAGTTTATTTTATTAAACATATTGTTTTCATCAAAAAACGATTACTTTGGTCTATATGTTTTTATGTGCAGCAAAGGTGGTGCCATGTTGTGCCTATGAAGTGTACGTCACCACCATCACACACCGACGTC
The DNA here is from genome assembly GCA_021605145.1 of Aegilops bicornis. Lineage (NCBI taxonomy): Eukaryota > Viridiplantae > Streptophyta > Magnoliopsida > Poales > Poaceae > Aegilops > Aegilops bicornis. The sequence continues at coordinate 261,747,603 of CM038674.1, read as the reverse complement.
TGCGCTCGTTTACTGATGGAACAGGTGTGCGCAAGTCGCCGCCCGTGCAGCTTGATCTACATCAACCCGCCGGAGCCGCGTTGAGCCGCCCTTGCCGCTTGAGCCGCTGGGGTTATATTAAGCCGCCGGTCTACCCGAGCCGCCGGAACTATATTGAGTCGCTGGTCTGCCTGGGCCACCTCTGTCGTGATAAACGGATCATCCGTCGTCCAAACAAATCAGGTGATATCCATCCAAGTTTGTTTTATTAGCACATGTTGTTTTTGTCAAAGAACAAGTTTATCTTTGCCTTAGTCTACAATATTGTTTATGCAGGGCAATTATTTATGACAAAAAGTGATATTATACCGCGGAGATAGAGGCACGCCAACATCTTTTGGCACAGGTGGTTATCGTAACTCAACGGACTCCCGCACCAGCCTACAACGCCGTGGCCGTCTCTCGCGACCACGCCGGCTTACAACAAGGAGGAAAACTTGCCCGTCCGCACCGGCTTACAATGCCATGGCCGATTCATCAGTCTGTGCCGCCTCAGATGTTGCGGTTGTCTTTACCGTCCGTCTCTCGTGGCCTGGTCTACATCAACACATCGGGCCGCACTTGTCTGCATGAGTTGTTTATTGAGTATGACCAAGTCACTACTTGGGAAGCCCGGTTTTCTTCCAACAACTTGGAGGCAAATTATCATGTATTATCAGCCGCCGTCTGCACTGGATGGCTCAATGGGCAGGTGCACAAGTCGCCGCCACTACGGTTTGGTTAACTTCAAACAGCCAGTTGGAAGGAACCATTGGCGAGATTCTTGACCACGGTTCATACGGGATCATTTATAACCCGCCGCAGTCACCTCAACCTTCTATGGATTCACATCGCGTTATCAGCGGCAATGATATACACTTTCTGCTATGGTCAAATATGGAGAATCTCAAGCCAACTCTTCGAGTCATCTTGAGACTCGGGGGTTACAATGGTATGGATCGGCAAAGTTAGCCGGTTTCAATGGATTCAAGAACTCCGGGTCATTGGAGGGAAGGTAACCCGGTTCCAGAGGTTACCGCGATATTGGTGAAAAATTTAAAGGCCGTCAGAAAATTTCCGGCTTAAAAAGAAGGACTCCGGTTTAAAATCCGGTTCAAGAGACATCTCTCTCCCACAAAGCACTGACACTCTTAATATCTGGTTTAAAAACCGGTTCAAGGGAAATTTACTTACCGCAAAGTTTGAAGCTCTCAAATCCGGTTCAAATCCGGCTCAAGGTAAATTCATCTCTCTCAAAGTTTGAAGCTTTCAAATCCGGTTTAAACTTCCGGTTTAAAAAGAATTAATCTCTCGCAAGTTTGAGTTCTCGGAAAGATTAAAGGGTGCCAAAAAGAACTTGCTGCCATGATGCGCGGTTCAAACATAGGTATCATGCCTTACGGCTTATCTTATTATGGTCACTTGGGGGCTTCCTGCTCATCGGGCATAGCTATCAGTACCCTCATGATCGGCGCAATGCCAAAACTTATATGGTCACTTGGGGGCTTCCTGTTCAAACATAGGTCGTATTCGAACCAAAGAGAACATAGCTGTCGATACCCTTTTGATTAACAAACTGCTGAACCTACTTGGGGGCTTCTTGATCGTATCCGAATCATAGCTCAACCCCTTTGGGAATCAACGTGGATCTTATTCGAATCAGCATCGTTAAACAACTCTCATGGTCACTTTGGGGCTTCCTGTTCAAACATAGGTCGTATTCGAACCAAAGAGAACATAGCTGTCGATACCCACTTGATCGGCATCGCCAAAGCCACTGGGGGCTATATGATCGTATTCGAATCTTAGTTTAACCCCTTTGGAACGGTTTACTGATCGTATTCGAATCAGAAGCCTCAAAATTTTGTCTGTTTCTTGTACAGCTTTATACAATCGCAAGTATTTGAGTTGTCACAAATATCATATGTGCCGGCTCTTACAGAGTTGAGTTATCAACTTCACTGTCCGGGTCACATAAGCCGGCGGTATCATTCAAAGGATCATAGGGATCTTGTGATCTACTTGTGTGCAGGATAAGACTACATTTGGGTGATTACCCGCCCGGGCTTTTGACGTTAAGTCGCCAGGGCGTATGTTGTTTAAACTCTTTCAGGATTTGCAGAAATATGACATATAAATGATTAAGTTCAAGCTCATTACCAAAGTTGATGCTTCAAAATGATTATCCATTCTGGATTTTTCTCAAAGGCTATAAGCCGCCGGGTTATAAAAATTCCGGCTTAAGGGGTATTAAGTCATCATCGGCCAAGAGCCGCCAGGTATTTAAATCCAGAGTTCAAGCCCCATGGTCTACTGCTTAGTTGGTAAAGCACAAAGCTCTTAACCTTGTGGACGTGGGTTCAAGCCCCATGGTGGAGATTATATTATATGATGTTATTGTCAATTATATACAAAGTCCCAGCTCAGTATATCTTACTAAGCCAGCCCTTGGGAGTTGCACGTTTGCTGTTCAAGTTTACATGGTTATATCTACAAAGTCCCTGCTCATTATTGCAAAATGACCCGGCCCTTGGGGGCTACACGGGTTGAAGTTTTTATGAGCATAAAGGCAATTACAAGTCCTGTGTTTACGCAAGCATGACAACCCGGTACTTGGGGGCTACATATGTGGAATATTCAGTTTATGACTAATGATTGAGATGAATAACCCGGATTTCTTCAAGGTTGCAACACTTATCTTTGAAGCAAGTCTTAAGTCATCACTATGTTCTCCTCTTAAGACTTGGGGGCTACAGGTATTATGCATATAAAGAAGGAACATCTTCAAAATTCTCAGCTTTGAGTAAATCAGGAAGATCAATTATATGACCCGGTGTCAACAACAATTATGACTCGACATCATCAGTCTTTTATAACCCGGAGATTTTGGAAATTATAACTCGGCAAGATCTACATCTTTAAGCGGTTGAAAATCAGATGAGTATTTCAAGACTTATATTTTTTAAGCGGCGCTTTGGAAGCCGACTCAAATGGATTATTTGTTTACAATATTTCTTCTACAAGAAAATTGATTGTGAAGTTGGTTTATTGACCGGATTTTCTAGAAGAAGGAAATAACAAGGACTTAAGGATGTTCGGTGCGGTTTACAAGAATTCTTAACCGGAGCACAACTTTGTCAAATTTGTTCTTATGTTTATTTTGCAGCATAAGTTTACCATGGATAAATCCAAGCTAAACTTGGGGGCTAATGTCGGGGATATACCCCGCGGTGTAACCCGGCCGGAATTATAACCCGGCCGGACTTGGCGACTCACTAATGACCCGCCCTGGCTGGACGACACACTAAGTGACTCGCCCGATCCTGGCGACTTAAGGGTGACCTGGCAAGCGGATCAGAGGAGCGACAAGACCCGGGGGCCCAGGAGGCTCAAGGCCCAGAAGGCCGGCTTACGTTATGGTAGGCCGGCTTAAGAGGAAAGGCGTGAGGAATATCTTCCTTACAAGGAATCAAGACCCGGACTTGTATCCGGCTTGTAGTAGAAGATAGGCTAGTCCTAATCCTATTTGGACTCCACATGTAACCCGCCCCTCTAACTTATATAAGGAGGGGCGGGGCACCCCAAAGAGGGAGAAGAAACAAGAAACAATATCTAGGGCTAGACACAAAGGGGGAGCCGGCTTGTCTGGCGACTCTCGATGAGCATAATGAGACCTAGCCTCAAACAACATGTAGGGCTATTAGGATGATGTTTCCCGGGGCCCGAAGCTGTCTAAATCCTCGTCTTGTGTGATGATCCGCCTAGCGTCTCTCGATTCCGCCCAACCCCTCTCAAGCTACCACATAGATGCGTTGGCCTCGCGACTAAGTCCTCACGCTAAGGACATCTGCTGTGACAAATCCACGACATCTCCCCTACTCCACCATCACAGGTGCTTGCTCTAACTTGGAACTGTTATATGTGGTTGTGTGTTCCATATGATGTCTTGTTTGTATTGCTTCTGATTTTGTTGAATTGCATCTGCGTAGCTTACAACTCATACCTACAACGGTCACTTACCCATAAGACACATTTAACTTGGGGGTATGATGTAGGTTGCATCTTGCATTGTCTTCTAGCTTGTACTGCTTCTAATTTCTTGAAATGGCACTTCTGACGAGACACATTTTACCCGATAGAGTGATATTGGTTGCATGTTCATATGGTGCCTAGCTTTCATTTCTTATAATTTTGTTGAAATGCCTTCGCTTATTGTTTTTCATACATATTACCTCCTCCTATAAATGCGTCTAAATATGCAATGTTGTCTTCTTTTTGTATATATTCCATCCTCCTATCCTGCGCGTGCCTTACATAAAAGTAGTGTTTGTTTGTATCATACATCAACCAGTTATGCAGAGCTAATTTTATTCATCTTCTTTTGGTTTTGACTTCATAAGGCAATATCAGAAAATAGGAAGGAAAAGAGTAAGTTAGGGGATGTTGGTGGTCCTCCGGAACGACACAAACAGAGACTCTCTAGATTTGCCACTGCCACTACTAATGAAGTTGAAGTCCCAAGTCTACATGATGAGTTCATCTCCCGTACTCCACCATGGTAGGTGCTTGCTCTAAGTTGATGATGTGATAATTGGTTTCATGTTGCATATGTTGTCTAGCCTATATTTCTTCTATTTTGATTAAATTGTACCTGCTGAGTTTATACGTTATACATGTGCATATGACATGCCTTTCTGTGTCTAGAATACACTGCATCTATCAATCATACCATGTTCTTACATCAAAGTACTGATGTTGTGTATCCCTTTTGATCACTCATGATTGGACGCTTTTAACATGGCGGTTTGATAGTAGTTGCATTTTGCATTGATTTCTATGTTGTACTGCTTCTAATTTTTCGAAATTCCACTTATTACAAGACACTTTTAACTGGCAGAGTGATATTGGTTTCATCTTTCATATGGTGTCTAGCTTGCATTACTTCTATTTTCTTGAAAATCCTTCTGCTTAGTTTACACATCGTAGCTGTCAATACGCACATTTGTCCTATTTTTACATATTCCATCCTCATACGGTTGTCTTACATCAAAGTATTGCTTGTCTGTATCATGCATCAATGAGTTCTGAAGAGCAATTTTATTCTTTTGTGTTGTGGGTATGCCTTGACATGGCAATGTAAAAAAAGAGCAAGGAAAAGAATATAGTAGGGAATGGTGTTACTCATTGGGTGAAATGGAAAAGGATCTGCCCTCGAGATTCTGCTGGTACTTATAGTGCGAGAAGGTCCAAGTCCACCGGCTAAATCTACAAACAAGATCACCTGCTCCACCGGTACCGCAAAGATTCTGCTTCAAGCTGTACAAGATCTCAACGAGTTACTCGCTCGTTTGCTCCAGGCGGCGGATCCCAAGCTGCATTCACACCTAACACTACTTCCTAAGCACCGCCGACACAACAGGACTTGGCAAGATCAGATGAACCTCGGGAGCATCAACACCAAGACGGTACTGACCGAGTCAAGTTGCAGTATGCGTCTTTATATGTACTCTCATAGTTTGATGTGCACTAACACTTTCCATATTCGTTGTTCAACTAGCACCACGGCAAGCGAAAGCAGACATCGGGGATAATGCTTGACAGATTAACAAAATCTAAAGGAGGAAGAATGGAGATCCATTTTGAGGCAGGTTTAAAAGCCACGTGATTCTCTGAGAGTCACCAAGTTAGTACCGAGAGGCAACCATTGCCGTTAGGTGTCATGCACGTATCCTCCCAACGTGGATCCAAAGACAGGAATGAGAAAGACAATACCAGCTTTAACACCTTCCTTGACCATTTATCCGTAAGTAATGTTATTCATCACAATTTGTAATATTGTCTTGCTTTCATGCCATGCTTTCTAGCTTCCTCCTAATAAGACTCACATTCTTTTTTCAACAGATGAGGTTCAAGTTGGATCCGAAAGATGATGCAACTAAACAATCATGCACTCATGTTTTTCAGTCTGCTCTGCGACAGTATCGGTACCACCTTAGAAAATCACACTTTGAAGGCAAGGCTAACCATGAAATCGCCCAAACATCTCCAGTGGAATATATTACAGATGAAGACTGGACAACCCTTGTTAAACACTGGTCTGATCCAAAGTATCAGGTAGGGTATATGTGTTTGACCAGACCACATATTGAACTTGTATTTATGTATGTGCCTACAAGTGTATCTTCTTCTAGGCTAACTGTTTGAAGAACAAGACCAACCGTTCTAAAGTGAAATTCCAACAGACAACATGATCTCGTAGCTATATTGCACCTGCGAGGCTCTTGTAAATAAACATTACTTCCCTCTTTTTTCTATGCCATATTATCATATCTATATTGACTTGTTCCAAATACAGAGGAAAACCCATGTGGACCAAAAAGAACCTAAACCGAATGCAGTACAAATCTTCAAGGATTGCCACACCAACAAGATGAAGGGCATGAGCACACCAGTTCAGGCCGCTGTTGTAAGTCCTTACTCCTCCTGCCTTTGAACTGATTGGTACTGTGATGTGTTCATTTAACTGCTTGGTTTGCAGCCAATGTCAGTTACTCTGTTCACTTTTATATACAGTTTTCTTAACGTATCATTTCACCTTACATGGTTTAAAAGAGATTAACGATATTCTTTTGGTCTTGATCTGTAATCTAGTTGTGATGTTCACGTGCGCACACTATGATAGAATAGCATGTTTGTTTTATATCTGTTTGCCCATAATATGAATGATGTCATACTATGTTCATCCTACTTTAAACCATGTCTCTTTATCCTTAGATGTCAACGAATGTGAGGAAATAGACAATACATTAGGCATGCTACATGGACATATGTTCGAAAGTGATTTTATTATGGAGTTGGCACTATAATACATGCTAATGTATTACAAAGAGTTCACCAAAATAAGTTATGTATAAACGTGAAACCTACTTTGTTTGTTTTTGTCTCATTAGAAACTTATACGGTACACTAATCGCAAGTTCAAACTTTCAAAGAAGCCATGGAACAAATGATTGAACAGCCACAACCACCTAAAGGTGACGAGGCTACCACATGCACAATGTCACCTCTTGCTGCAGTCAAGGCCAAGATCTCTCCACTAACGATTGCAAAAGCACCTTCCTACGTAATTCGGGTTGGTTGTCAAGGTAACCTCGTCCAAATCGCCTCTTGAACAAAATCTTCCGGCTAGACAGTGATATATTCATGCTCCGGACACAAGTCCAATCCCTAATGGACGTTGTGTCCGGAAGCAAAATAGTGGTTGACAAATGTCGTGAAGATATGAATGGTTTTGAAACAGGACTATCGGACATTTGCTTCGTTGTTCAAGAGCAATGGCGGAAAAAGGGGAAGATCGTCTTGCTTCCATCAGATTCAACAGCTGAAACATGAGCACTCGTGTCAAATGATTTGTGCTTCTATACATCCGATGGTGCTTTTATCTCGCAAGGACTTTGTAAACTTTATGCCAATGTGCCTTTTGTTGTATGGTTGGAATTTATTTTGTTGTGATACAACATTTATGATGCTGCCAAAGGCGATAATTACGATGCTATTTTGTATAGTGTAGGTTTATCTTAGTAATGTATTCTTCGAAAGCTTCAGAGGGCGCCTCAACATGCCAACATTCGTGGGCCCATTCCAATTGGGCTAAAAGCGATTCTGGCGAAATTTGCATGTAGCCCACTAAAAATATCTGGGCCTAAATCAGCATAAGATTTCATATTTTTCAGGTAGGCCTGTGCCCATAGTGGGCCTTTAACAGGCCTAAGTATAATTTGGGCCCTAAGTAATAATAGGCCGTTTACATGTGTAAATATCTCGAGCCCATAAAAAACATGGGCCTTTAATAGGCCGAAAGGTAGATTGGGCCCTGATTGTGCCAAATAACCCACTGGTCTCAGCAGGCCGAAATGGTGGCCCATTTACAATGCGGATTGTCCACAGGCCGAATTTCACACGGGTCGTAAATGCGCCGACCTACTACATGGGCCTTTAACAGGCCGGAATTTCGGTCGGGCTTGATTAGTGTCGTTTTTATATGGGCCGTTAGGAGGCCCGATGTGGCGTTGGGCCACATATGGCCCATGGATTTCGTCCGATGTTAACAGGCCAAAAGTCACGACAGGCCGAATGTCAGACATGGCCGAATATGACCCAAATCCTTCATGGTCGTTATGGGCCGAAAGTTTCAATGGCCTGTAAATGGGCCCAAATGAAGCAGGACCTTTAACAGGCCGGAAATACACCGGACCGTAATTCAGCCCATATACTTAGCGGACTGTTAACGGGCCAGAAGTGACCATGGGCCACGATGATGACAAGTTTAGGATGGGCCGTTGGCGGGCCGATTTGAAACTAGCCGTACGGGCCTTAAGTGAGAATGTTGGGCCTTTAGCTGGGTTAGCCCATTATGGTCTGCAAAATCTTGTGGGCCTTTACCTGGGCCGGCCCATTATGGCCCGCTAAATCTTGTGGGCCATTTGTTGGGCCGGCCCATTATGGCCCGCTAAATTTTGTGGGCCTTTAGTTGGGCCGGCCAATTTAATCTTTATGGGCCACTTTTGGGCCGGTCCACGTGTCAACGTATTATAGGCGCATCTCGCCCATTGGATGAGTGACACCTGTCCCAACGTATTATAGGCGCATCTCGCCCATCTCCGGCGAATGAGTATTTTACACGTGGAAAATCCCCATTGGTACGGGCTGTTAACAGGTTATCGGATCCAAAACCGGACCCGATAGCTTAACGGCGTTCCGTTACGGTGGATGCCACGTGTCGATCACCCTTGACGAAAGCACTTCCATGACGCGGCATTTATCATCATGGAAGTGAACACTTCCGTGATGATAATTTTGGTAATGTCATGGAACACTTTTATGACAGCACATGTATGACTATCTTGATTCTGTCATAAAATTGTCATGGATGTAAATGCATGACAGAAAACGTGACCTACTGTGACAAACATGTATCATCATAGAAGTGTCTTTTTTTTGTAGTGTTGACTAGCTCGTTAATCAAAGATGGTTAAGTTTCCTAACCATAGACATGTGTTATCATTTGATGAACGGGATCACATCATTAGAGAATGATGTGATGGACTGTAACATCCCAAATTTTCAATTTGGAATGTTATACATTAGATCATCATTGCATACCATATTTTATTGCATTTTGGTTTGATCCTAGAAATTCTACGCAACTCAAGGACCCACGGAGAGAGTTGGGGATTTCATTATTTTCATATTCGAGATTTTCTCGAATTTCAAAAAGAGGATCGTTTGATTTTAATTATTTTTTCTTTGAATATTTCTATTAAAAAAATAAAAGAGAGGATAAAATGACTTCCTCAAAATAAAGAAATATCGGAGATTTAATATTAAAATCAAATAAGAATTTTATTCGGAGTTTTATCGCTATTGTATTTGAATTAGAAAAAATAAGCGTTTTTCAAAATTGCATTAGAGTCCCAAATAAATGTTCACCTTGTCCTGTAGAGTTTTAGAGGACGGGGAAATTTTATTTCAGGATTTTTGGAGTCCGTTTAGTATTTATTTTATTCGTTTTTCTGCGCGGAATAATTAAAAAAATGAAACCGACTTCGGGCCGTACCCGAGCGGGACTCCGCCCGGGGGGCTTTATAAGTCGCGCCGGCCGAGCCCCCGAAGCCCATCAACCGCCCGCTTCGGCCGCCCGGCTATCGCCACCGCCGCCGCCACGGGAGTTGCCGCGCCACCCGTCAGCGCCGCCCGCCTGAGCCGCACCACCGCCGCCGCCGTCTCAGCCGACCCGCCGGAGGTAGTCGCCGCTGCCGCCTCGGTTTTCGCGAGAAAACCGATCGTTTTTTTTTCAAAACCCTAGATGCGTTTTTTTATTTTTAGATCGGTTTTCTTTTTAGTTTATTTATTTAGCGAATGCCCGTTCGTTCGTTTGTTTTAACGAACGGTTTTCACCATTTAGCCGCAGACAGCGAACGTTCGTTCGTTAGCCTGTTCGTCAGTTTTTCTTTTTCTCGGATTTTCCGTGATTATTTTCGATCGCGATTTCTGATCCGATTTTCGTTTTAGTTTATCTTTTCGCTCGTTTATCGGAATCAGGCGATTCAAGCACCTAGAGTTTCGTCTCGAAGCCCTCTTTCCGTTTAATCAACTTCAACAAGTTTTTGCTACTGTAAAATTTGACTTTAGTCCAGATTAGTAATGGAAGCTTGTTTTTTTCGCCGTTTGAGTTTTGTTGCTTCGTTTGATTTGATTCTGTTTGCCAGCCGGAGTTCTTAAGTTGAAACTTTCTGGTTAGATCTCTTATTTGAGTTTTACCCGTGCCCTTGCTTGATTGCTTACTGTATGCTTGTTTGTTTGCGACAGAGTACCCGGAGTGTGAAGCGTGCTACTACGAGTCTCTAGGTTTCACGGATCATCAGCAAGGCAAGTAACACTTTGATCATACCTCTTTACTACCCAGTTTTATTGCATTAAATAAATCCTCAAACAGTTGCATGGTTAGGATCTGATTAAATTGTGGTTTTGGCAAGTAGATGAGGTAGTACCTATTCACCTGTTTATTATCAAACCTATGAGAGTTACTTCTACGTTGCTTATACTGCCATGCTATGCTCGTAGACGTGGACTAGGTTTGAGTGTATTCATGACAGATGTGAGCATTTTTAATTAATGGTTAACTTAAGGTGGCAACTTTAATACACATCTGGGTGGATTGAGGCACCTGGGGAACCCAGTGATTGCCTGTATTTTTGGAAATCCTGGGGTACCGTGTGATTCTCCTATGGACTGCCACCCAGGATCAAAGGGATCATAAGATTATTCATGCTAGAAACTTCCGTGTGCAGCCACATGCCATTATGGGCTCTGGCATAGTTGAGTAAGTTGTGGGAAACCTTTCCGTGATGGGCTAGCAGATGTAGGGGATTGTAGGTGTACAGGACTATCTATCGGTTAAGGGGACCTCTTCGGAAAGACTGTGCCTCGGTCATCCGTTTCTCAAACATCATGAAGTGCGAGAAATCCAACGGAGGAGATCGAATCTTGTGGGGAAAAGTGCGCAAACCTCTGCAGAGTGTACAAACTAATCATGGTTAGCCGTGTCCCCGGTTATGGACGTCTTGAGTATCTAGTTCTTGGATTATCATGTGGATCTCATCACTCTATTACAAGATTAATTTTGATTGGGTTATTAATTACCTTTTAATTGGGATTGAGAAGGGGTTTACCATTCTCAATGTTTTCAACCAACTTTGTAGTTAAATAAAATTTATTCCTTTGTTGTAGGGAAAAATTGGCTTTCCGCAAAACATATTAACCATACAGCCTCCACCAGCCATATATGCATGTAGCGATAGCTTTATTACATTCATTACTCTCTTGTGTTACATTGCCAGCATATTCCATGTGCTGACCCGTTTTCGGGCTGCAACTTATCATGTTGCAGACTTTTCAAACGACGAGTAAGGAGCCATAGGTCGTGGTCTTTCACTCAGTGATGCCGTTGGAGTTGATGGACTCACTTTATCTTCCAAGCCTTCCGCTGTTCAAGTTCTCTTTTGAGACATTCGATGTAATAAGTGTGTGATTGCTACTCTGTTATAAATCCTTCAATTACTGTGCGTGTCAGTATTACCGATCCAGGGATGACACTGATGCACAGAGACTTGACCGTCTGTGGTCGGGTTGCTACAAGATGGTATCAGAGCACATGCTGACTGTAGGACACGACCACTAAGCTAAAGCCCTAGATCACTACTCTCTTCTCATTTCTAACTCCTCTCCATTTTCTACTCTTTAGGATGGTGGATGCATGGAACAAGTTCACGCAACTGGATGAAGACACCCCTTTTGGACGCCACTTGAAGGAAGTCACTAGGTACCTGAACATCGGAATACCAAGCTTCACCGGGACTTACAACGCCACTTTACCAGAAGAGGAGTGCTGGATGATTCAAGTTCAAGTTCCAGGAAGGACATTCACGCCAGTCACTGAGCCCATAGAGTTTTCCTTTGATGCACCAACCTGGAGTCTAGGAAAGAGTATGGCAGCCCACATCACCATGGGACACATTGGGGAAGTTTACCACAAGGATCTCAAGGATACTATGTACCAGATTTGTGGGCGCCGAGATGAGTAATGGGAGATGATCAGCACTAGGAAGGATAGATCGATTGCAGCTTTCATCCAGGAGTTAAACCAGCACATTCGACGCCAGGAGAACCAGATGTGCGCAAGCATGACAGATTTGAAGAAGGCGATGACAAGGATCACGGAATTGGAGGAAGAACTCAAGGCTACTCGCGAGAATTATATGGAGGAAATTGTCGTAGTAGTAGAGAAGAATGACGACCTCACAAGGAAGCTGGGAGTATTCATGGGAGACCCCGCGCCAGGAGGAGAAGATGACGGTTCCACTTGCCCGGAGAACTACATCATCATCGCATTTACAACGACTCCTGGATCCCGAAGATAGCGATGATGACTATGTTGATGAAGCTAGAGCGGATATCATGGAGTCTTCGACCGATCAATTTTTCTAGTCGACCACCATATCAGTAGTAGTATTCCACCATGTATATAGTATAGTCCGAGCACTTTTGTAACGATAGTTCTAGACCGATTGTATGCCCTTGTTTGATTGATTGAGTGATATGATTGTGTTTGAATCATGTGCATATGGGTAGTGTTTTCCCCCTAGACCTCATTCTACTCTGTTTTCTCATCTTTTCTAAACCCAGCAGATGCCTCCGAGACGCGACAATGGATTTGCTTTCCCACCGGAGCTCACTCAGTTGATCCAGCAGCAGAATGCATTGATGCAGATACTAGTCGAGAATCGTAATCGGGGAACAACAACAACAACAACCCACCACCACCACCACACAGTTGATCACTCAGCCCGTTTTCTTAGGCTGAATCCGCGGTGTTCTCCATTAGCACCGAGCCGATTGTTGCAGTATGATTGGCTCCGCAAGATTGAAAGGAGTTGACTACCGCGGGATGCATGATGCGGAGAGAGTGCGTTTTGCCGTACATCGACTTGATGGACCCGCACATCATGGTGGGAGAATTTCATAGCCACTTACCCCATCGATCTTTGTTACATGGGACCAGTTCAGAAGCTTTTCACCTTGCCCATGTATCAATGGGAGCTATGGCCATGAAGAAGCGTGAGTTTCGCAACTTACGCCAAGGAGGCGCCTTGTTGGCAAGATGTGGATGAGTTTAGTAAGCTAGCACGTTATGCCCCGGATGACGTCGCTACGGATGCAAATGAAGCGGAGAAGTTCTGGAAGGACTGAATGATGAGCTGAGCATGCAGTTGATGGTGGCAAATTTCAATAACTACCAGGAGTTGGTAGATAGAGCTCTCATGCTTGAAGGGAAGCAGCAGTAGATTGACAGCCGCAAGAGGAAGTATGGACAAGGGAAGTACAATTCTGGAGCTCAGCAGAGACCTCGTTTTACCCCGAACTAGGAAGGACCCTTTCAGAATAACCATGGAGGTCACAATCACACTGGAGGAAGTTTGCACAATCATAGTGGCCCCAAGAACGGGAATGGTAATGGAGGAAGCAACAGACAGAACCGTTCCAACCCGGCAACGCCCGCCAAGAAAGATTTAAGCCACGTTACTTTCTACAAGTGCCAGAAGACCGGACATTACGCCAATGAATGTCCTGAAGCTAAGAATGGAAATGGCAATGGAAGCTCTAGGAAGAAGCCCAACCCTTTCAACAGGGGACAAGTGAACCACGTTAACATGGAGGAGGTTGAAGCTCAACCAGATGCAGTATATAGGTAAGTTTTTGGTTATGTCATTTACTGTAGTTGTTCTTTTTGATACTGGTGCATCGCATTCATACATATCAAGGGGATTTGTGGATAAGTATAAACTGCCCACCAAAGTTCTTAGTACACCTTTGTTAGTAAGCTCGCCAGCACAAGAGTATATGGCAAGCCAAGGATGTTTTCAGATGACATTGACCATAGGTAGGCATGTTTTCCCCTCAGATCTGATAATTTTAGAGTCACAAGGTTTGGATGTGATTCTGGGTATGGATTGGCTATCGATGTATGGAGGAAACATCGATTGCGCCAGTAAGACGATTCTGCTCACCACCCCAGAAGGAAGAAGGATCAAGTATGTATCCCGGCATGTGCCAAATAGGACTCAAGTAAATTCCTTATTAGGAGTTGTACGGGAGGAAGTACCAGTGGTAAAGGATTTCCCGGATGTATTTCCAGAAGAGTTGCCAGGCATGCCACCGGATAGGGACATTGAGTTTTTAATTGAGCTTTTGCCAGGCACAGGGCTTATATCTAAGTACAGAATGCCCGCAAAGGATCTGGAGGAAATTAAGAAGCAGATCAAGGAGTTACTGGATAAAGGTTATATGCGCCCAAGTTCGTCACCTTGGGGATCGCCAGTGCTTCTAGTGGAGAAGAAGGATGGATCGTTAAGAATGGTTATTGATTATCGAGGATTGAATGAGGTGACGATCAAGAACAAGTACCCACTGCCAATGATCAATGATTTGTTTGACCAGCTTCAAGGAGCTAAGGTGTTTTCCAAAATCGATCTACGATCAGGGTACCACCAGCTGAAGATTCGAGAGCGGGATATACCTAAGACAACTTTTACCACGAGTGCGGGCTATATGAGTATACCGTTATGTCATTCGGTCTGACTAAAGCACCTGCCTATTTTATGAACATGATGAACGAGGTGTTTATGGAGTTTTTGGATAAGTTCATTGTGGTGTTCATTGATGATATTCTGGTCTACTCGAAGAAAGAAGAGGAGCATAAAGAGCATTTGCGTTTAGTACTTGGGAAGCTCAGAGAACATCAGCATATCGCCAAGTTCAAAGAAGTGTGAGTTTTGGTTGAAGGAAGTTGGATTTCTTGGACATGTTATATCCGGATAAGGAATAGCGGTAGACCCCAGCAAAGTTGTCACTGTGACAAATTGGGAAGCACCCACTCTTGGGGAACGTAGCAGAAATTCAAAATTTTCCTACGTGTCACCAAGATCTATCTATGGAGAAACCAGCAACGAGGGGAAGGAGAGTGCATCTACATACCCTTGTAGATCGCTAAGCGGAAGCGTTCAAGTGAACGGGGTTGATGGAGTCTTACTGCCGTGATTCAAATCACCGATGATCCTAGTGCCGAGCAGACGGCACCTCGCGTTCAACACACGTACAGCCGGTGGCGTCTCCCATGCCTTGATCCAGCAAGGAGAGAGGAGAGGTTGAGGAAGACTCCATCCAGCAGCGACTGGCAGGCGTGGTGGTGGTGGAGGAGCGTGGCAATCCTCGAGGCTTCGCCAAGCACCTCAAGGGAGAGGAGGAGGTGTCACGGGAGGGAGGGAGGTGCCAGGGACTCGGTGTGGCTTCCTCCTCCCTCCACTATATATAGGTGCAAGAGAGGGGGAGGCGCAGCCTTGCCCCTTCCTCCAAGGAAGGGGTGCGGCCAGAGGGGAGGAGTCCATCCTCCCAAGGCACCCTGAGGTGCCTTCCCCTTTGGACTCTTCCCTCCCCAAGTCTCCTTGGCGCATGGGCCTCTTGGGGCTGGTGCCCTTGGCCCATATGGGCCAAGGC
This sequence comes from Aegilops bicornis, assembly GCA_021605145.1. Classification (NCBI taxonomy): domain Eukaryota; kingdom Viridiplantae; phylum Streptophyta; class Magnoliopsida; order Poales; family Poaceae; genus Aegilops; species Aegilops bicornis. The sequence goes on along the minus strand of CM038674.1, from coordinate 261,731,973 downwards.
GCACCCCACAGCCCATGTGGCCCCTCGAACAAGTGGACCCCCGGACCCCTTTCGGCACTCCGGTACAATACCGATAATGCTGTGAAACTTTTCCGCGACCAAAATAAGACTTCCTATATATAAATCTTTACCTCCGGACCATTCCGGAACTCCTCGTGACGTCCGGGATCTCATCCGGACTCGAACAACATTCGGTAACCACATACAAACTTCCTTTATAACCCTAGCGTCGCCATCGAACCTTAAGTGTGTAGACCCTACGGGTTCGGGGAACCATCTTGAACATAGTAAAGAGACATTCTCCGGTCAATAACCAACAATGGGATCTGGTTACCCATGTTGGCTCCCACATGTTCCACGATGATCTCATCGGATGAACCACGATGTCAAGGACTCAATCGATCCCGTATACAATTCCCTTTGTCTAGCGGTATTGTACTTGCCCGAGATTCGATCGTCGGTATCCGATACCTTGTTCAATCTCGTTACCGGCAAGTCTCTTTACTCATTCCGTAACACATCTTCCCGTGATCAACTCCTTGATCACATTGTGCACATTATGATGATGTCCTACCGAGTGGGCCCAGAGATACCTCTCCGTTTACACAAAGTGACAAATCCCAGTCTCGATTCGTGCCAACCCAACAGACACTTTCGGAGATACCTGTAATGCACCTTTATAGCCACCCGATTCGTTGTGACGCTTTGGTACACCCAAAGCACTCCTACGGTATCCGGGAGTTACACGATCTCATGGTCTAAGGAAGAGATACTTGACATTGGAAAAGCTCTAGCAAAAGCGAACTACACGATCTTGTGCTATGCTTAGGATTGGGTCTTGTCCATCACATCATTCTCCTAATGATGTGATCCCGTTATCAATGACATCCAATGTCCATAGTCGAGAAACCATGACTATCTCATTGATCAACGAGCTAGTCAACTAGAGGCTTACTAGGGACATGGTGTTGTCTATGTACCCACACATGTATCTGAGTTTCCTTTCAATACAATTATAGCATGGATAATAAATGATTATCATGAACAAAGAAATATACTAATAACTAATTTATTATTGCCTCTAGGGCATATTTCCAACAGTCTCCCACTTGCACTAGAGTCAATAATCTAGTTCACATCACCATGTGATTAACACTGATAGGTCACATCGCCATGTGAGCAACATCCAAAGAGTTTACTAGTGTCTCTAAACTAGTTCACATCACCATGTGATTAAGACTCAATGAGTTCTGGGGTTTGATCATGTTTTCCTTGTGAGAGAAGTTTTAGTCAGCCAGTCTGCGGTATTCAGATCCGTATGTACTTTGCAATTCTCTATGTCATATTGTAAATGCTGCTTCCACGCTCCACTTGAAGCTATTCCAAATGGTTGCTCCACTATACATATCCGATTTGCTACTCAGAGTCACTCGGATAGGTGTTAAAGCTTGCATCGACGTAACCCTTTACGTCGAACTCTTTTTCACCTCCATAATCGAGAAACATGTCCTTATTTACTCCAAGGACAATTTTGACCGCTGTCCAATGATCCCCATTCTGGATCGTTCTTGTACCCCTTTGACCGACTCATGGCAAGGCACACTTCGATGCGGTACACAAGATAGCATACTATAGAGCCTACGTCCTAAAGCATAGGGGGCGACCTTCGTCCTTTCTCTCTTTACTGCCGTGGTCGAGCTTTAAGTCTTAACTTCATACCTTACATCTCGGGCAAGAACTCCTTCTTTGGTGATCCATCTTGAACACCTTCAAGATCATGTCAAAATATATGCTCATTTGAAAGTACCATTGAGCGGTTTTGATCTATCCTCATAGATCTTGATGCTCAATGTTCAAGTAACTTAATCCAGGTTTTCACTTGAAAAACACTTTTCAAATAACCCTATATGCTTTACGGAAAATTCTACATCATTACGATCATCAATATGTCAACGAGATATACTCATCAGAAATTCTATAGTGCTCCCACTCACTTCTTTGGAAATACAAGTTTCTCATAAACTTTGTATAAACCCAAATTTTTTTTGATCATCTCATCAAAGCACACATTCCAACTCCGAGATGCTTACTCCGGTCCTTAGAAGGATTCTTTGAGTTTTGCATATTTGTTAAGCGTTCTTGAGGATTGTCAAAACCTTACGGTTGTATCACATACAACCTTTCCTCAAGGAAACTATCAAGGAAACAATGTTTTGACATTCTATCTACAAGATTTCATAAATGATGCGAATCGCTAATCCATTTCCAACAGACTCTTAGCATCGCTACGGTGAGAAAGCCTCACCGCAGTCAACTCCTTGAACTTGTCGGAAAACATCTTAACGACAAGTCGAGCTTTCTTAATGGTAATTCTTACCATCATTGTGTGTCTTCCTTTCAAAATCCATCCGTACCCAATGGCCTTACGACCATCAAGTATTTCTTCCAAAGTCATGGATCCGTTCTCGGATTTTATGGCCTCGAGCCATTCATCGGAATCCGGGCCCACCATCGCTTCTCCATAGCTCGAAGGATCATAGATTTCTAGCAACAAGACCTCTAAGACACGATTGCGTACCACTCAAGTAATGCGCATCCTTGTCACCCTACGAGGTGCGTTAGTGACTTGATCCGAAACTTCATGATCACTATCATAAGCTTCTACTTCAATTGGTGTAGGTGCCACGGGAACAACTTCCCATGCCTGCTACACACTAGTTGAAGTGACGGTTCAATAACCTCATCAAGTCTTCACCATCCTCCCACTCAATTCTTTCGAGAGAAACTTTTCCTCGAGAAAGGACCCGCTTTCTAGAAACAATCCCTATTGCTTTCGGATCTGAATTAGGAGGTATACCCAACCGTTTTGGGTGTCCTATGAAGATGCATTTTATCCGCTTTGGGTTCGAGCTTATCAACACGGAACTTTTTTCACATAAGCGTCGCAGCCCCAAACCTTTAAGAAAGCGACAACTTAGGTCTCTCCAAACCATAGTTCAAGCGGTGTCGTCTCAACGGAATTACGTGGTGCCCTATTAAAGTGAGTGCGGTTGTCTCTAATGCCTAACCCATGAGCGATAGTGGTAATTCGATAAGAGACATCATAGTACGCACCATATCCAATAGGGTGCAACTATGATGTTCGGACACACCACCACACTATTGTGTTCCATGCGGTATTAATTGTGAAACAATTTCCACGGTGTCTTATTTGCGTGCCAAAGCTGGTAACTCAGATACTCATCTCTATGATCATATCATAGACATTTTATCCTCTTGTCACATTGATCTTTAACTTCACTCACGAAATTACTTGAACCATTCAATAATTCAGACTTTGTGTTTCATCAAGTAAATATACTCAACATCTACTCGAATCATCTGTGAAGTCAGAACATAACGATATTCATTGCATGCCTCAGCACTCATTGGATTGCACACATCAAAATGTGTTACTTCCAACAGGTTGCTACCTTGTTCCATCTTCTCAAACCGAGGCTTTTAGGTCATCTTGCCCATGGGGTATGATTTGCATATCTCAAGTGATTCAAAATCAAGTGAGTCCAAACGATCCATCTGCATGGAGTTTCTTCATGCGTATACACCAATAGACATGGTTTGCATGTCTCAAACTTTTCAAAAAGCGAGTGAGTCCAAAGATCCATCAACATGGAGCTTCTTCATGCGTTTTATACCAATATGACTTACATGGCGGTGCCACAATGCGTGGTACTATCATTACTATCTTATATCTTTTGGCATGAAAATGTGTATCACTACGATCGAGATTCAATAAACCATTCCTTTTAGGTGCTAGACCATTGAAGGTATTATTCAAATTAACGAGTAACCATTATTCTCCTTAAATGAATAATCGTATTGCGACAGACATAATCCAATCATGTCTATGCTCAACGCAAACACCAAATAACAATTATTTAGGTTTAACACCAATCTTGATGGTAGAGGGAGCGTGCGATGCTTGATCATATCAACCTTGGAAACACTTCCAACACGTATCGTCACTCACCTTTAGTTAGTCTCCGTTTATTCCGTAGCTTTTGTTTCGAGTTACTAACACTTAGCAACCGAACCGGTATCTAATACCCTGGTGCTACTAGGAGTACTAGTAAAGTACACATTAACATAATGTATATCCAATATACTTCTATCGACCTTGCCACCTTCTTATCTACCAAGTATCTAGGGTAATTCTGCTCCATGGCTGTTCCCCTTATTACGAAGCACTTAGTCTCGGGTTTGGGTTCAACCTTGGGTTTCTTCACTTTGGAGCAAAGAAGCGATTTGCCGTTTCATGAAGTGTCCCTTCTTGCCCTTGCCCTTCTTGAAACTAGTGGTTTCACCAACCATCAACAATTGATGCTCCTTCTTGATTTCTACTTTCGTGTCAAACATCGTGAATACCTCAAGGATCATCATATCTATCACGACATGTTATAGTTCATCACGAAGCTCTAGCAGCTTGGTGGCAATGACTTTGGAGAAACATCACTATCTCATCGGAAGATCAACTCCCACTCGATTCAAGTGATTGTTGCACTTTCGGACAATCTGAGCACAAGCTCAATGATTGAGCTTTTCTCCCTTAGTTTGCAGGCTAAGAAAATCGTCGGAGGTCTTATACCTCTTGGCGTGGGCACGACACGAAATCCCAATTTCAGCCCTCGAAACATCTCATATGTTCATGACGTTTCAAAAACGTCTTTGGTGCCTCAACTCTAAACCGTTTAAGCGAACTATCACGTAGTTATCAAAAGCGTGTATGTCCGATGTTCAGTAACATCCACAAGCGATGTTTGGGGTTCAAAGACACCTGTGGCGGTGCATTAAGGACATAAGCTTTCTCTTGTCCGCATAATCGCTCTGTCAACTTCCAACTATATTTTCTCTAGGAACATATCTAAAAGCGAGAACTAAAGCGCGATATATTGCATAATTTGCATAGATCTTTTGACTATGTTCAAGATAATTATGTTCTTATCATGAACTCCCACTCAGATAGTCATCCCTCTGGTCATCTATGTGATTACATGATCCGAGTCAACTAGGCCGTGTCCGATCATCACGTGAGACGGACTAGTCATCATTGGTGAACATCTTCATGTTGATCGTATCTACTATCGACTCATGCTCGACCTTCGGTCTCTTGTGTTCCGAGGCCATGTCCGTACATGCTAGGCTCGTCAAGTTAACCTAAGTGTTCTGCGTGTGTAAATCTGGCTTACACTGTTGTATGTGAGCGTGAAGAATCTATCACACCCGATCATCACGTGGTGCTTGAAGCGACGAACTTTACTTAGCGGTTGCACAGTTAGGGGAACACCTTCTTGAAATTTTAATGAGGGATCATCTTATTTACTACCCGTCGTTCTAAGCAAATAAGATGCATAAACATGATAAACATCACATGCAATCAAATAGTGACATGATATGGCCAATATCATTTTGCTCCTTTTGATCTCCACCTTGAGGCTCCATGATCATCATCGTCACCAAAGATGACACCATGATCTCCATCATCATGATCTCCATCATCGTGTCTTCATGAAGTTGTCTCGCCAACTACTACTTCTACTACTATGGCTACGGGTTAGCAATAAAGTAAAAGTAATTACATGGCGTTGTATAATGACACGCAGGTCATACAATAAATAAAGACAACTCCTATGGCTCCTGCCGGTTGTCATACTCATCGACATGCAAGTCGTGATTCCTATTACAAGAACATGATCAATCTCATACATCACATATCATTCATCACATTCTTCTTGGCCATATCACATCACATAGCATACCACCGCAAAAACAAGTTAGGCGTCCTCTAATTGTTGTTTGCATGTTTTACGTGGCTGCTATGGGTTTCTAGCAAGAACGTTTCTTACCTACGCAAAACCACAATGTGATATGTCAATTGCTATTTACCCTTCATAAGGACCCTTTTCATCGCATCCGATCCGACTAAAGTGGAGAGGCGGCACCCGCTAGCCACCTTATGCACCAAGTGCATGTCGATCGGTGGAACACATCTCCGCGTAAAATGCGTGTAAGGTCGGTCCGGGCCGCTTCATCCCACAATACCGTCGAAACAAGATTGGACTAGTAACGGCAAGCATATTGAACAAAATCAACGCCCACAACTACTTTGTGTTCTACTCGTGCAAAAAATCTACGCAATAGACCTAGCTCGATACCCTTTGTTGGGGAACGTGGCAGAAATTCAAAATTTTCTCGTGTCACCAAGATCTATCTATGGAGAAACCAGCAACGAGGGAAGGGAGTGCATCTACATACCCTTGTAGATCGCTAAAGCGGAGCGTTCAAGTGAACGGGGTTGATGGAGTCGCACTCGCCGTGATTCAAATCACCGATGATCCTAGTGCGAGCAGACGGCACCTCCGCGTTCAACACACGCGTACAGCCCGATGGCGTCTCCCATGCCTTGATCCAGCAAGGAGAGAGGAGAGGTTGAGGAAGACTCCATCGGCAGCAAAGACAACGGCGTGGTGGTGGTGGAGGAGCGTGGCAATCCTGCAGGGCTTCGCCAAGCACCTGCGGGAGAGGAGGAGGTGTCACGGGAGGGAGGGAGGTGCCAGGGACTCAGGTGTAGCTTCCCCTCCCTCCCCTCCACTATATATAGGTGCAAGAGAAGGGGGGAGGGCGCAGCCTTGCCCCTTCCTCCAAGGAAGGGGTGCGGCCAAGAGGGAGGAGTCCATCCTCCCCAAGGCACCCTCGGAGGTGCCTTCCCCCTTGGACTCTTCCCTCCCCAAGTCTCCTTGGCGCATGGGCCTCTTGGGGCTGGTGCCCTTGGCCCATATGGGCCAAGGCGCACTCACAGCCCATGTGGCCCCCGGGCAGGTGGACCCCAGGTGGACCCCGGACCCCTTCGGCACTCCGGTACAATACCGATAATGTCTGTGAAACTTTTCCGGCGACCAAAATAAGACTTCCTATATATAAATCTTTACCTCCGGACCATTCCGGAACTCCTCGTGACGTCCGGGATCTCATCCGAGACTCCGAACAACATTCGGTAACCACATACAAACTTCCTTTATAACCCTAGCGTCATCGAACCTTAAGTGTGTAGACCCTACGGGTTCGGGAACCATGCAGACATGACCGAGACATTCTCCGGTCAATAACCAACAGCGGGATCTGGATACCCATGTTGGCTCCCACATGTTCCACGATGATCTCATCGGATGAACCACGATGTCAAGGACTCAATCGATCCCGTATACAATTCCCTTTGTCTAGCGGTATTGTACTTGCCCGAGATTCGATCGCCGGTATCCGATACCTTGTTCAATCTTGTTACCGGCAAGTCTCTTTACTCGTTCCGTAACACATCATCCCGTGATCAACTCCTTGATCACATTGTACTGATTATGATGATGTCCTACCGAGTGGGCGGAGATACCTCTCCGTTTACACGGAGTGACAAATCCCATCTCGATTCGTGCCAACCCAACATACACTTTCGGAGATACCGTAATGCACCTTTATAGCCACCCGATTACGTTGTGACGTTTGGTACACCCAAAGCACTCCTACGGTATCCGGGAGTTACACGATCTCATGGTCTAAGGAAGAGATACTTGACATTGGAAAAGCTCTAGCAAAACGAACTACACGATCTTGTGCTATGCTTAGGATTGGGTCTTGTCCATCACATCATTCTCCTAATGATGTGATCCCGTTATCAATGACATCCAATGTCCATAGTCAGGAAACCATGACTATCTGTTGATCAACGAGCTAGTCAACTAGAGGCTTACTAGGGACATGGTGTTGTCTATGTACCCACACATGTATCTGAGTTTCCTTTCAATACAATTATAGCATGGATAATAAATGATTATCATGAACAAAGAAATATACTAATAACTAATTTATTATTGCCTCTAGGGCATATTTCCAACACCCACGTCAGTTGGAGAGATCCGGAGTTTTCTTGGACTCGCAGGATACTACCGGAGGTTCATTGAGAATTTCTCAAAGATTGCAAAGCCTATGACGGAGTTGTTAAAGAAGGACACCAAGTTCAAATGGGTTGAGGAATGTGAGGCCAGTTTTCAGGAGTTAAAGAAACGCTTGGTTACATCACCAGTGTTGATTCTGCCAGATCAACGCAAGGATTATGAAGTATATTGCGACGCTTCTCGTCGAGGACTTGGAGTCGTACTTATGCAGGAGGGAAGAGTTGTTTCATATGCCCCGCAACAGCTTAAACCCCATGAGTTAAATTATGCTAGGCATGATTTGGAGTTAGCAGCCGTAGTGCATGCGTTAAAGACTTGGATACATTTTCTCATCGGAAACCACTGTGAGGTATACATGGATCACAAGAGTTTGAAGTATATCTTCACGCAGAAGGAGTTGAATCTCAGGCAAAGGAGATGGTTGGAACTCATTAAGGATTATGATATGAGATTGCATTATCATCCCGGAAAGGCTAACATAGTAGCCGATGTGTTGAGCCATAAAAGTCATGTCAATACACTCATGACGTGGATTACCCAAGGAGTTGGCGGATGACCTCACGCGAGCTATGTTTGGAAATTGTTCCGAGAGGTTATGTAGCAGATTTGGAGATTCAATCTACATTGATGGACAAGATCAGAGAAGCTCAGACGACGGACAAGGAGATAGCCGAAATAAAGGAAAGGATGAAAAGGAAAGGCTAAAGGATTTCGTGAGGATGAGCACGATACCTTATGGTTTGAGGACCGGATATATGTGCCAAATGATCCGGAGATCAGAAAGTTGATTCTACAAGAGGCCCATGATTCTCCATATTCGATTCACCCAAGAAATATGAAGATGTATCTGGATTTGAAGGATAGTTTCTGGTGGACCGGAATGAAAAAGGATATTGCAGAGTATGTAGCAGTTTGTGATGTATGTCAGAGAGTGAAGGCAGAGCATCAGAAGCGGCAGGATTGCTACAACCATTGCCGATACCGAATGGAAGTGGGACAAGCTAGGCATGGATTTTATCACGGGATTGCCGGGACTCGTTCGAGGCTATGACTCGATATGGGTTGTAGTCGATCGTTTGACGAAAGCAGCTCATTTCATCCCAGTGAAGACCACTTAGACCAGTGCTAAGTTGGAAAAGATATACATGACCAGGATCGTAAGTCTACATGGAGTTCGAGGACCATTGTATCAGATAGAGGAACCCAGTTTACCTCAAAGTTTTGGAATCAGTTGCATGAAACTTTGGGTACCAGGCTAGAGTTCAGTACAGCTTTTCACCCGCAGACGGATGGATAGACTGAGAGAGTCAATCAGATTCTAGAGGACATGTTCAGAGCTTGTGCGCTAGACTATGGATCTAGTTGGGACGACAATTTGCCTTACGCAGAATTCTCTTATAACAAAATCTATCAAGCCAGTTTGAAGATGGCCCCTTTCGAAGCTTTGTACGGAAGGAGGTGCAGGACACCGTTGTTGTGGGATGAAGTTGGAGACCGCCAGTTGTTTGGACCAGATTTGATTAAAGAGTTTGAAGAGAAGGTTAAGCTGATTCGCGATAGACTCAAGGTAGCCCAGTCGAGTGAAGAGTTATGCGGATTCTAAACGCAAGGAGCCAGTTTACGAAGTCGGAGACAGAGTTTATCTTCGTGTATCCCCACTTCGAGGAGTGAAACATTTTGGAGTTAAGTGAAAATTAGCACCACGTTTTGTGGGACCATACAAAGTTTTGGAACGTATGGGAGAAGTTGCTTACAAATTGGAATTACCCGAAGGATTGTTAGGAGTTCACGATGTGTTCCATGTTTCTCAGTTGAAAAAGTGCCACGCAGAGATGGCTGATATTCCTCTGAGAGATACAGTGCCGCTGGAAGCGATACAAATGGATAGCGATTTGACCTATGAGGAGAAGCCAGTCAAGATTCTCGAGTTTGCCAGCCGAGTCACACGCAACAAAGTAATCAAGTTCTGCAAAGTTCAGTGGAGTCACCATACGGAAGATGAAGCCACCTCGGAACGAGAGGAAGACCTACGGACACTCTCACCTATTTTCTAGCCAACCCGAATCTCGAGGGCGAGATTCATCTTAAGGGGGGTAGGTTTGTAACATCCCAAATTTTCAATTTGGAATGTTATACATTAGATCATCATTGCATATATTTTATTGCATTTTGGTTTGATCCTAGAAATTCTACGCAACTCAAGGACCCACGGAGAGAGTTGGGGATTTCATTATTTTCATATTCGAGATTTTCTCAAATTTTGAAAAGAGGATCCTTTGATTTTAATTATTTTCTCTTTGAATATTTCTATAAAAAAATAAAAGAGAGCGGATAAAATGACTTCCTCAAAATAAAGAAATATCAGAGATTTAATATTAAAATCAAATAAGAATTTTATTCGGAGTTTTATCGCTATTTTATTTGAATTAGGAAAATATGCGTTTTTCAAAATTGCATTAGAGTCCCTAATAAATGTTCACCTTGTCCTAGAGATTTTTTAGAGGACGGGGAAAATTTATTTCAGGATTTTGGAGTCCGTTTAGTATTTCTTTTATTCGCTTTTCTCGTGGAATAATTTAGAAAAAGAAACCGACTTCGGGTTGCGGCGGGACTCGCATGGGGCTTTATAAGTCGTGTCGGCCGAGCCCAAGCCCATCACTGCGTGCCGCTAAACCCTAGCCGCCACAGCCTCACGCCGCCGCCGCTTGCCATTATTGGCGCCGCAGCCATTTCGCGCGCCCCGCCTTTCGGTTTTTGAAACCCTAGATGCGTTTTTTATTTATTTTTAGATCGGTTTTTTTCGGTTTATTTATTTAGCGAACGCCCGTTCGTTCGTTCATTTTAACGAACGGTTTTCACCGCTTAGTCATGAGCAATGACGTTATAACGCTCGCTCGTTAGCCTGCTCGTCGCTTTTTCTTTTCTCGGATTTTCCACGATTATTTTCGATCGCGATTTTTGATCCGATTTTCGCTTAGTTTATCTTTTCGCTCGTTTATCGGAATCAGGCGATTCAAGCGCGTAGAGTTTCGTCTCGAAGCCCTCTTTCTGTTTAATCAACTTAAACAAGTTTTTGCTACTGTAAAATTTGACTTTAGTCCAGATTAGTAATCGAAGCTTGTTTTTTTCGCCGTTTGAGTTTTGTTGCTTCGTTTGATTTGATTCTTTTTGCCAACCGGAGTTCTTAAGTTGAAACTTTTTGGTTAGATCTCTTATTTGAGTTTTACCCGTGCCCTTGCTTGATTGCTTATTGTATGCTTGTTTGTTTGCGACAGAGAACCGGGAGTGTGAAGCGTGCTACTACGAGTCTCTAGGTTTCGCGGATCATCAGCAAGGCAAGTAACACTTTGATCATACCTCTTTACTACCCAGTTTTATTGCATTAGATCAATCCTCAAACGATTGCATGGTTAGGGTCTGATTAAATTGTGGGTTTGGGAAGTAGATGAGGTAGTACCTATTCACCTGTTTATTATCAAACCTATGGGAGTTACTTCTACGTTGCTTATACTTCCATGCTATGCTCGTAGACGTAGATTGGGTTTGTGTGTATTCATGAGAGATGTGAGCATTTTTAATTAATGGTTAACTTAAGGTGGCAACTTTAATACACATCTGGGTGGATTGAGGCACCTGGGGAACCCAGTGATTGCCTGTATTTTTGGAAACCCCGGGGTACCGTGGTGATTCTCCTATGGACTGCCACCTGTGCTCAAAGGGATCATAAGATTATTCATGCTAGAAACTTCCGTGTGCAGCCACATGCCATTATGGGCTCTGGCATAGTTGAGTAAGTTGTGGGAAACCTTTCCATGATGGGCTAGCAGATGTAGGGGATTGTAGGTGTACAGGCCTATCTATCGGTTAAGGGGACCTCTTCGGAAAGACTGTGTCTTGGTCATCCGTTTCTCAAACATCATGAAATGCGAGAAATCCAACAGAGGAGATCGAATCTTGTGGGTAAAAGTGCGCAAACCTCTGCAGAGTGTACAAACTAATCATGGTTAGCCGTGTCCCCGGTTATGGACGTCTTGAGTATCTTGTTCTTGGATTATCATGTTGATCTCATCACTCTATTACAAGATTAATTTTGATTGGGTTATTAATTACCTTTTAATTGGGATTGAGATGGGGTTTACCATTCTCAATGTTTTCAACCAACTTTGTAGTTAAATAAAATTTATTCCTTTGTTGTTGGGAAAAATTGGCTTTCCGCAAAACATATTAACCATATGACCTCCACCAGCCATATATGCATGTAGTGATAGCTTTATTACATTCATTACTCTCTTGTGTTACATTGCGGCATATTCCATGTGCTGACCCGCTTTCGGGCTGCAACGTATCATGTTGCGCACTTTTCGCATTTACTTCCAGTAAGGAGCCATAGGTCGTGGTCTTTCACTCAGTGATGCCGTTGGAGTTGATGGACTCACTTTATCTTCCAAGCCTTCCGCTGTTATCATATTAGATGGCCTTAAGCCATATTTATTGTAATAAGTTCTCTTTTGAGACATTCGATGTAATAAGTGTGTGATTGCTACTCGTTATAAATCCTTCAAATGCGTAATCGCGTGTCGGTCATTACCGATCCGTGGATTACAGCGATCTTGAGAGACTTGACCGTCTGAGGTCGGGTCGCTACAAGATGGTATCAGAGCACACACTGACTGTAGGACACGACCACTAAGCTAAAGCCCTAGATCACTACTCTCTTCTCATTTCAAACTCCTCTTTATTTTCAACTCTTTAGGATGGCGGATGCAAGGAACAAGTTCACGCAACCGGATGAAGACACCCCTTTTGGACGCCACTTGAAGGAAGTCACTAGGTACCTGAACATTGGAATACCAAGCTTCACCGGGATAGATCGATTGCAGCTTTCATCCAGAAGTTAAACTAGCACATTCGGCACTAGGAGAACCAGATGTGCGCAGGCATGACAGATTTGAAGAAGGCGATGACAAGGATCACGGAACTGGAGGAAGAACTCAAGGCTACTCGCGAGGATTATATGGAGGAAATTGTCGTACTAGTAGAGAAGAATGACGACCTGACAAGGAAGCTGGGAGCATTCATGGGAGACCCCGCGCCAGGAGGAGAAGATGACGGTTCCACTTGCTCGAAGAACTACATCATCATCAATGACACCGACTCGGATCTCGATGATAGCGATGCTGACTACGTTGATGAAGCTGGAGCGGATATCATGGAGTCTTCGACCGATCAATTTTTCTAGTCGACCACCATGTCAGTAGTGGTATTCCACCATGTATATAGAATAGTCCGAGCACTTTTGTAACGATAGTTCTAGACCGATTGTATGCCCTTGTTTGATTGCTTGAGTGATATGATTGTGTTTGACTCATGTGCATATGGGTAGTGTTTCCCCCCTAGACCTCATTCTACTCTGTTTTCTCATCTTTTCTAAACCCAGCAGATGCCTCTGAGATGCGACAATGGATTTGCTTTCCCACCGGAGCTCACTCAGTTGATCCAAAGGCAGTAATGCATTGATGCGTATACTAGTCCAGAATCAGAATCAGGGGAACAACAACAACAACAACCCACCACCACCACCACCTGTTGATCACTTAGCCCGTTTTCTTAGGCTGAATCCGCTCGTGTTCTCCAGTAGCACTGAGCTGATTGTTGCAGATGATTGGCTCCGCAAGATTGAAAGGGAGTTGACTACTACAGGATGCACAGATGCGAAGAGAGTGTGTTTTGCCGCACATCAGCTTGATGGACCCGCAGCACCATGGTGGGAGAATTTCATACTCACTTACCCCATCGATACTGTTACATGGGACCAGTTCCAGCAGGCTTTTCGCACTGCCCATGTATCAACGGGAGCTATGGCCATGAAGAAGCATGAGTTTCGCAACTTACGCCAAGGAGGGCGCACTGTTGGCCAGTATGTGGATGACTTTAGTAAGCTAGCACGTTATGCCCCGGATGACGCCGCTACGGATGCTGACTAAGCAGGAGAAGTTTCTGGAAGGACTGAATGATGAGCTGAGCATGCAGTTGATGGTGGCAAATTTCAGTAACTACCAGGAGTTGGTAAATAGAGCTCTCATGCTTGAAGGGAAGCAACAGCAGATTGACAGCCCCAAGAGGAAGTATGGACAAGGGAAGTACAATTCTGGAGCTCAGCAGAGACCCCGTTTTACCCCGAACTCGGAAGGACCCTTTTCAAAGATAACCATGGAGGTCACAATCACCTTGGAGGAAGTTCGCACAATCATAGTGGCCCCAAGAATGGTAATGGTAATGGAGGAAGCAACAGACGTAACTGTTCCAACTTCAACGCCCGCCAAGAAAGATTTAAGCCACGTTACTTGCTACAAGTGCCAGAAGACCAGACATTATGCCAATGAATGTCCTGAAGCTAAGAATGGAAACAACAATGGAAGCTCTGGGAAGAAACCCAACCCTTTCAATAGGGGACAAGTGAACCACGTTAACGTGGAGGATGTTGAAGCTCAACCAGATGCAGTAATAGGTAAGTTTTTGGTTAAGTCATTTCTTCAGAAGTTGTTCTTTTGATACTTTGGTGCATCGCATTCAAACATATCAAGGGGATTTGTGGATAAGTATAAACTGCCCACCAAAGTTCTTAGTACACCTTTGTTAGTAAGCTCACCAGGAGTAGAGTATATGGCAAGCCAAGGATGTTTTCAGAAGCCATTGACCATAGGTAGGCATGTTTTCCCCTCAGATCTGATAATTTTAGAGTCACAAGGTTTGGATGTGATTCTGTGTCTGGTTTGGCTATCGATGTATGGATTAAACATCGATTGTGCGATAAGACGATTACGCTCACCACCCGGAAGGAAGAAGGATCAAGTATGTATCCGGCATGTGCCGAATAGGACTCAAGTAAATTCCTTATCAGGAGTTGTACAGGAGGAAGTACCAGTGGTAAAGGATTTCCCGGATGTATTTCCAGAAGAGTTGCCAGGCATGCCACCGGATATAGACATTGAGTTTTAATTGAGCTTTTGCCAGGCACAGGGCCAATATCTAAGAGACCGTACAGAATGCCCGCAAAGGATTTGGAGGAAATTAAGAAGCAGATAAGGAGTTACTGGATAAAGGTTATATTCGCCCAAGTTCGTCACCTTGGGGATTGCCAGTGCTTCTAGTGGAGAGGAAGGATGGATCTATAAGGATGGTTATTGATTATCGAGGATTGAATGAGGTGACGATCAAGAACAAGTACCCACTTCCAATGATCAATGATTTGTTTGACCAGCTTCAAGGAGCTAAGGTGTTTTCCAAAATCGATCTGCGATCAGGGTACCACCAGCTGAAGATTCGAGAGCAGGATATACCTAAGACAGCTTTTACCATCAGTGCGGGCTATATGAGTATACCGTTATGTCATTCGATCGACTAACACACCCGCCTATTTTATGAACATGATGAACAAGGTGTTTATGGAGTTTTGGATAAGTTTGTTGTGGTGTTCATTGATGATATTCTGGTCTACTTGAAGAATGAAGAGGAGCATAAAGAGCATTTGTGTTTAGTACTTGGGAAGCTCAGAGAACATCAGCTATACGCCAAGTTCAGCAAGTGTGAGTTTTGGTTGAAGGAAGTTGGATTTCTTGGACATGTTATATCCGGAGAAGGAATAGCGGTAGACCCCCCAAAGTTGTCCTTTGTGACAAATTGGGAAGCACCCACGTCAGTTGGAGAGATCCGGAGTTTTCTTGGACTCGCTTGATACTACCGGAGGTTCATTCGGAATTTCTCAAAGATTGCAAAGCCTATGACGGAGTTGATAAAGAAGGACACCAAGTTCAAATGGACTGAGGAATGTGAGGCCAGTTTTCAGGAGTTAAAGAAACGCTTGGTTACATCACCAGTGTTGATTACGCGGATCAACGCAAGGATTATGAAGTATATTGCGACGCTTCTCGTCGAGGACTTGGAGCCGTACTTATGCAGGAGGGAAGAGTTGTTTCATATGCCTCACGATAGCTTAAACCCCATGTTAAATTATGCTACACATGATTTGGAGTTAGCAGCCGTAGTGCATGCGTTGAAGACTTGGAGACATTTTCTCATCGGTAACCACTATGAGGTATACACGGATCACAAGAGTTTGAAGTATATGTTCACGCAGAAGGAGTTGAATCTCAGGCAAAGGAGATGGTTGGAACTCATTAAGGATTATGATATGAGATTGCATTATCATCCCGGAAAGGCTAACGTAGTAGCCGATGCGTTGAGCCGCAAAAGTCATGTCAATACACTCATGACCGGCGGATTACCCAAGGAGTTGGCAGATGACCTACGCGAGCTATGTTTGGAAATTGTTCCGAGAGGTTATGTAGCAGCTTTGGAGATTCAATCTACATTGATGGATAAGATCAGAGAAGCTCAAAAGACGGACATGGAGATAGCCTAAATAAAGGAAAGGATGAATGAAGGAAAGGCTAAAGGATTTCGTGAGGATGAGCACGATACCTCATGGTTTCAGGACCGCGTATATGTGCCAAATGATCCGGAGATCAGAAAGTTGATTCTGCAAGAGGCCCATGATTCGCCATATTCGATTCTCCCAGGAAATACCAAGATGTATCTGGATTTGAAGGATAGTTTCTGGTGGACCGGAATGAAGAAGGATATTGCGAGTATGTAGCGAGTTTGTGATGTATGTCGAGAGAGTGAAGGCGAGCATCAGAAGCCAGCAGGATTGCTACAACCATTGCCGATACCCGAATGGAAGTGGGACAAGCTAGGCATGGATTTTATCACGGGATTACCCAGGACTCGTTCAGGCTATGACTCGATATGGTTTGTAGTCGATCGTTTGACGAAAGTAGCTCATTTCATCCCAAGGAGACAGTTTACGAAGTCGGAGACAGAGTGTATCTTCGTGTATCCCCACTTCGAGGAGTGAAGCGTTTTGGAGTTAAGGGAAAGTTAGCACCACGTTTTGTGGGACCATACAAAGTTTTGGAACGTATGGGAGAAGTTGCTTACAAGTTGGAATTACCCGAAGGATTGTCAGGAGTTCACGATGTGTTCCATGTTTCTCATTTGAAAAAGTGCCACGCAGAGATGGCTGATATTCCTCACGAGAGATCTGATTACATTGTTGGAAGCGTCTGATTGGATAGCGATTTGACCTATGAGGATTAGCTATCAAGATTCTCGAGTTTGCCGAATTTGAGTCACACGCAAAGAAAGTAATCAAGTTCTCGCAAAGTTCGATTGGAGTCACCATATGGAAGATGAAGCCACCTGGGAATGAGAGGAAGACCTACGGAAGGATCACTCTCACCTATTTTCTAGCCAACCCGAATCTCGAGGGCGACATTCATCTTAAGGGGGGTAGGTTTGTAACATCCCAAATTTTCAATTTGGAATGTTATACATTAGACCATCATTGCATATATTTTTATTGCTTTTTGGATTGATTCAAGAAATTCTACGCAACTCAAGGACCCACGGAGAGAGTTGGGGATTTCATTATTTTCATATTCGATATTTTCTCGAATTTTGAAAAGAGGATCCTTTGATTTTAAATATTTTCTCTTTGAATATTTCTTTAAAAAAATAAAAGAGAGAGGATAAAATGACTTTCTCAAAATAAAGAAATATCGGAGATTTAATATTAAAATCAAATAAGAATTTTATTCGGAGTTTTATCGCTATTTTATTTGAATTAGGAAAAATATGCATTTTTCAAAATTGCATTAGAGTCCCAAATAAATGTTCACCTTGTCCGGTAGATTTTAGAGGACGGGGAAAATTTATTTCCAGGATTTTTGAGTCCGTTTAGTATTTCTTTTATTCGTTTTTCCTGGCGGAATAATTAAAAAGATGAAACCGACTTGGGCCGTGCAGCGGGACTCACTTGGGGGCTTTATAAGTCGCGGCAGACCCAAGCCGTCACGCGCCCGCCAAACCCTAGCCGCCTTGTTGCCGCTTGCTTGTGGCGTCATCCATGCCATTACCTATATATTCTTGCCTTGTACTTCATTGCTATTGGCCCATTGCCTTATCTGCAAGACCATTACCGCCTTATGCCACCGTCTCGCCTCAATTACTTGGAGGTAGTTGCCCGCCGCCTCGGTTTTCGTGAGAAAACCGATCGGTTTTTTTTCGAAACCCTAGATGCGTTATTTATTTATTTTTAGATCGTTTTTTTTTCGGTTTATTTATTTAGCGAACGCCCGTTCGTTCATTCGTTTTAACAAACGGTTTTCACCGTTTGGCGCAGACAATGACGTTCGCTCGTTAGCTTTGTTAAATCCAATTTTTCTTTTCTCGAATTTTCCGCAATTATTTTCTATAGCGATTTCTGATCCGATTTTCGTTTTAGTTTATCTTTTCGCTCGTTTATCGTAATCAGGCGATTCAAGCGCCTAGAGTTTCGTCACGAAGCCCTCTTTCTGTTTAATCAACTTAAACAAGTTTTTGCTACTGTAAAATTTGACTTTAGTCCAGATTAGTAATCGAAGCTTATTTTTTTCGCCGTCTGAGTTTTGTTGCTTCGTCTGATTAGATTCTTTTTGGCAACCGGAGTTCTTAAGTTGAACCTTCTGGTTAGATCTCTTATTTGAGTTTTACCCGTGCCCTTGCTTGATTGCTTATTGTATGCTTGTTTGTTTGCGATAGAGTACCCGGAGTGCGAAGCGTGCTACTACGAGTCTCTAGGTTTCGCGGATCATCAGCAAGGCAAGTAACACTTTGATCATACCTCTTTACTACCCAGTTTTATTGCATTAGATCAATCCTCAAACAATTGCATGGTTAGGATCTGATTAAATTGTGGGTTTGGGAAGTAGATGAGGTAGTACCTATTCAATTGCTTATTATCAAACCTATGGGAGTTACTTCTACATTGCTTATCTTTGCCGTGCTATGCTCGTAGACGTGGATTGGGTTTGAGTGTATTCATGATAGATGTGAGTATTTTTAATTAATGGTTAACTTAAGGTGGCAACTTTAATACACATCTGGGTGGATTGAGGCACCTGGGGAACCCAGTGATTGCCTGTATTTTTGGAAATCCCGGGGTACCGTGTGATTCTCCTATGGACTGCCACCCATGCTCAAAGGGGTCATAAGATTATTCATGCTAGAAACTTCCGTGTGCAGCCACATGCTATTATGGGCTCTGGCATAGTTGAGTAAGTTGTGGGAAACCTTTCCATGATGGGCTAGTAGATGTAGGGGATTGTAGGTGTACCGGCCTATCTATCGGTTAAGGGGACCTCTTCGGAAAGACTGTGTCTCGGTCATCCGTTTCTCAAACATCATGCAGTGCGAGAAATCCAATGGAGGAGATCGAGTCTTGTGGGGAAAAGTGCGCAAACCTCTGCAGAGTGTACAAACTAATCATGGTTAGCCGTGTCCCCGGTTATGGACGTCTTGAGTATCTAGTTCTTGGATTATCATGTGGATCTCATCACTCTATTACAAGATTAATTTTGATTGGGTTATTAGTTACCTTTTAATTGGGATTGAGATGGGGTTTACCCTTCTCAATGTTT
The DNA here is from genome assembly GCA_021605145.1 of Aegilops bicornis. Lineage (NCBI taxonomy): Eukaryota > Viridiplantae > Streptophyta > Magnoliopsida > Poales > Poaceae > Aegilops > Aegilops bicornis. Next base: position 261,712,451 of record CM038674.1, on the reverse strand, counting down.
TCAACCAACTTTGTAGTTAAATAAAATTTATTCCTTTGTTGTAGGGAAAAATTGGCTTTTTCATAAAACATATTAACCATATGACCTCCACCACCATATATGCATGTAGTGATAGCTTTATTCTGTTCATTACTCTCTTGTGTTACATTGCGGCATATTCCATGTCTTGACCCGTTTGCTGGCTGCAACGTATCATGTTGCGTAGACTTTTAGAATTGACAGTAAGGAGCCATAGGTCGTGGTCTTTCACTTTCGGTGATGCCGTTGGAGTTGATGGACTCACTTTATCTTCCAAGCCTTCGGCTGTTATCGTATTAGATGGCCTTAAGCCATATTTATTGTAATAAGTTCTCTTTGAGACATTCGATGTAATAAGTGTGTGATTTCTACTCTATTATAATTCCTTCAAATCTTTGGCGTGTCAAGATTACCGATCCAGGGATGACACTGATGCATAGAGATTTGACCGTCTGAGGTCGGGTCGCTACATGGACAAGACCCATCCGTTAGCTTAGCATTATGATCGTTTAGTTTTATTGCTATTGCTTTCTTCATGACTTATACATATTCCTCTGACTATGAGATTATGCAACTCCCGAATACCTGAGGAACACTTTGTGTGCTATCAAACGTCACAACATAACTAGGTGATTATAAAGATGCTCTATAGGTGTCTCCGAAGGAAGTTGTTGAGTTGGCATAGATCAAGATTAGGATTTGTCACTCCGTGTATCGGAGAGGTATCTTTGGGCCCTCTCGGTAATGCACATCACTATAAGCCTTGCAAGCAATGTGACTAATGAGTTAGTTGCGGGATGATGCATTACGGAACGAGTAAAGAGACTTGCCGGTAACGAGATTGAACTAGGTATGATGATACCGACGATCGAATCTCGGGCAAGTAACATACCGATGACAAGGAGTAACGTATGTTGTTATGCGGTTTGGCCGATAAAGATCTTCGTAGAATATGTAGGAGCCCATTTGAGCATCCAGGTTCCGCTCTTGGTTATTGACCGGAGATGTGTCTCGGTCATGTCTACATAGTTCTCGAACCCGTAGGGTCCATAAGCTTAACATTCGATGACGATTTGTATTATGAGTTATGCGTTTTGGTGACCGAAGGTTGTTCGGAGTCCCGGATGAGATCACGAACATGACGAGGAGTCACAAAATGGTCGAGAGGTAAAGATTGATATATTGGAAGATTATATACGGACATCGGAATGGTTCCGATAAGGTTCGAGAATTTATCGGAGTACCGGGAGGCTATCGGAACCCCCCGGGAAAGTTAAGGGGCCTATTGGGCCATAGTGGAGAGAGGGAGGCTGCCACAGGCCCCCCAAGCCCAAACCGAATTGGACAAGGGGTGGGGGCGCGTCCCCCCTTTCCTTCTCCCCCTCCCCCTTTCCCCTGTCCCCTATCCGTTGGTTGGAAGGAGGGGGAGGGGCCGAATCCTACTTGGACTAGGAGTCCAAGTAGGACTTTCCCCTTGGCGCGCCCCCTCTAGGCCGCCGGCCTCCTCCTCCCCTCCTTTATATACGGGGGCGGGGGGCACCCCAAAGGCACAACAATTGTTTCTTATTCGTGTACGGCGCCCCCCTCCATAGTTTACCACCTCGGTCATATTGTCGTAGTGCTTAGGTGAAGCCCTGCGCGGATCACATCACCAACACCGTTGCCACGCTGGTCAGGTCGACGGAACTCTCCCTCGACCCTCTCTTTGGATCAAGAGCTCAAGGGGCGTCATCGTCTTTGAACGATGTCTTTGAACACGGAGGTGCCGTACGTTCGGTACTGGGATCGGTTGGAACGTGAAGTCATTCGACTACATCAACCGCGTTACATAACGTTTCCGCTTTCGATCTACGAGGGTACGTGGACACACTATCCCCTCTCGTTGCTATGCATCTCCTAGATAGATCTTGCGTGATCGTAGCATTTTTTTGAATTACTACGTTCCCCAACAGTTTGCTGGAACGATCGATCTATGTGTTGCGAGACATGAGTTGACCTAGCCGGTTGGTTGCCTCTCGATGAACAGTGCCCGCTGCTGCCAGGCGTGCGATATACGTAGTAGATCGAGTCGAGACTTGTATTGATTGAGCCCTTAGCGAGACGTGGTGAGTTGACCTAGCCGGTTGGTTGGTTGTGGATGAACAATTCCCATTCGTCGCCGCTTTCGTATATGCCGCACCCGAGCCGGTGGGGGTTTGATGAATATGCCCCCAGCCGTTCAGGCGGTTGGTGTTGGATGAACATGACCTAGAGGAGGTCGTGTCGCGGTACGTCACACCCCAGCCGGTTGGGAGTGGATGAACAGGATCCCGTGGAGGCCGTAGGTAGTTGGCGGTGGATGAATAGTAGCTCGTGGAGGCTTTAGGAAGTCGACGACGGATGGACAGTAGCCCATGGAGTCCAATTTTGCGGTACGTCAGACCCCTCCTGATGAACAAGACCCCTCCTGATGAACAAGACCCCATTTGGACCGTAGGCGGTTGAACAGAAGTACGTTTCGTCCATTTTGCGGTAAGCGAGACCCCTCCCGGCGAATGTGACCTGCTTTCGACCATAGGCGGTTGAACAGAACTCTGTTTAAATGCATTTCACAAGATCGCCACACCCCCAAACGATGGGGATCGATGAACAAGACCCCGTTTGGACCATAGGCGGTTGAACAGAACTCCGTTTCGTCTGTTTTGCGGTACGGCACACCCCCAGCCGGTGGGGAGTGTCAATGGATAGGACCCCGTTTCGGCTGTTCTGTCCAAACCGATTGGCTCCCAATGAACATGACACATTCGAACCCAGTCGTTTGGCTCCTGATGAACAAGACGATGTTTCCTCCGTTCCGACTTAGCCGGTTGGCTGATGATGAACATGACGCCGTTGTTATGCACTTCACCGTCCCAAAGTGCAGCCGTTCGTTGCCTTCTCCTTGTACATGACCCCAGTCCGTGCATGTCGTGAGTCTGGCGTTTGTGACCTCGCCCGGATGACGTACGCTGCTGTATTTTTTGCAGCGTGGTTGTACGTACGTGTACATGATTTAGACAGGACCACGTGGCATGCTATGTCGAGGACTCTACTACTACTTGCGCCGCTCCTTACACGGTCATAGTTCTTCATTGCAGAAAGACCGCTCACATTTTCCTTTGGTGGCTGCTACGGTGATGCTAGAGGCAAGTGACAAGTGTTGGAGCCATCCTCAAGGGATCGTTTGTGCAGAGGCTAGTGTTTTATTATTTTGTCAGTTTTGTCAATTCGGTATCTATGTGGCTTGTATCTTGACCTATATTTATGAATGAGAGATGTATTACCATTAAAAAAAAGATTTCTAGAGCGGCTGTGCTCAGGTGCGAAAACACCATTGTCGCTACTTATGTAGCAATGGCATCTACCCATGTATTATATAGCCTTCCACGAATGAGCCTTAATCATCTACGCATTGGGTAATATTACATTCGGCGGAAAAGATATGTACAAATACCATATTTCATTTTGTCGCAAAAGTTGTAATATTTCATTTAAAAATTTCTCAAAATGTTTTGTATTACATCGCAAACAAGTCTCATATTTTATTTAAAAAATTCTCAATCATAGACTTTCATGGGTCTATTAACTCTATTTTGCCCTCTTCTAATGTATCATAGCTCTTTCATACAACTACTGAGAGAGAACACAAATTTGATCATACCACATATGCTTCTTATGATCGATCTGTCCCTCTATACGGGACTTGCAGCTCATATTGGGTATCAAGCCAACCAGCTCTAATCTACAATAGAAGTGCAGGAAGGGACATGGCGGCTCGGCACCCGAGCTCATCTGCTCCCTTGCATGAACGGTAAATTAAAAAAATACTAGAAAAATAAAAAACCTATTTTCTTTGGCATGGAAGATATTCGAGTGCGTGATGTTTGTGCCAAATTTGGTGGTGTTTGGACATCTAAGTAGCTCTCAGCAAAAAAACAAAATTAAAAAAACTATTTCAACAGGTTGTTTGCTACTGGTGTTGTGTGTTTGTTTGGCCGGTTTTTCTTTGTCTATTTTATTTTAATTTTCAATCGTGAAATTCTTTCCAAGTTCATGAACTTTCTCAAATTTGTAAACGTATTTTCCAAGTCAGTGATTTTTTAACAATTCACGAGTTTTTTGGATTAGTGAACCTTTTTTCATATGCAAAATATTTTTTTTCCTGAATTCACGAACATTATACAAATTCAGAATCAGGAGTTTTTTCAAGGTTTCAAACTTTTTCAAATTAAAAATCACGAACTTTTTCCAAATTCATGTTTTTTTTTCGAATTTATTCCAAATGCACAATTTTTTTGTTTCGTTGAACAAAGCCAACGGTCAATTTGGTCACCTGTAAAATTAGTCAAATGGGTCAAAGGGCAATTTTTTGGAGGGTAGGTTAAAGGGCAACTAGTCAATGGCATATTTTTTCTTGAGAAACGTCAATGGCTCCTATAGTGACGCGCTGGCGAACAGTCCAGCGCGCACCCGCTCTCCTCCCAAGCGCCCTATACCACCGGCCCATTAGTGAGGCTGGACGTCAACTTTTTCTTATTTCGTTTTTGTTATTTTCCTTTTTTTCTGCTTTTACTTTTCTATATCGATACCTACTAATAAAGCAAATAGGTATTCTTAGTCCGTCATGCTATTTTATAGAAAACACCCTGATGTTAAACCCGCAGTACATATCAAATGTTTTTTAAAATACTCATATCTTCTAAACCGTAACTCCAAATTAACATGTTATATATGGAATTTGATTAGAAAAATATATAGAATCTGAATGTGATGTTATATTACCTGTTAACCATTTAAAAAAAATACTATCTAGAGTGCAATCTTAATCAACAGTGCATTATTCGTCTTTCTTTCATATCGGTAATGATCCGGATTGTGGATGAACATCTCAGCAAAATCAGGATTGGAGACAAAATTAAAGATCACTTGCTCGTTTCTTTGTACGTACTAAATCTACATGCAAGCGTGTTTAAATAGAAGACATGTGAAATTTTGAACTTGCGCTTTTGTAGGCAAAGACCATATTTGTCTGGGCTGTAGCTACAAATACTTAGATTATAGACCATTTTTGTAAATTAAGAGCATGTGGTATTCTTTTCTCCCATTGCAACGCACGGGCCCTTTTGCTATAGAAATCCTTAAATTTTCGGGGATTAGAACAAAAATGTTCAGGATTTTAAAAAAAGTTTGTGAATTTGAACAAATATTTCCTGAATTCAAAAAATGTTCATGACTTTTTAACAATTTTTTGCAAAAACAAAAAATGATCTTGAATTACAAAAGTAGTTTATTGATTCAAAAATGTTCACTCATTCAAAATGTTCATGCATTTCAAAAACAACGTACGTGAAACAAAAATGTTCATGAATTTCAATAAATGTTCATCAATTCATAAACTGTTTGCCGATTCACAAAATGGTAATTGATTAAAAAAATCACAGATCAAACAAACGTTCATCAATTCAAAAATTGTTCATTGGTCCAAAATTTCCATCGATTCAAACAAAGTTTGCTGATTCAAGAAAACTTTCGTCGAATAAAAAAGAATGCCGATTCAGAAAAAGGTTCATGGATTAAAAAATCTTCACCTATTAAAAAATGTTCATAAGTTTCAGATAAATGTTCAGAAGTTTAAAAACGATGTTCGGCAAAATTAATAATAAATATCCACGAGTAGAAAAATTGTTCAAGATTTATTATTAAATTATTCCTGTGTTCAGAAAATGTTCAAAAATTAAAAAAAATGTTCATTCTCTCAAGACTTTCCGTATTTTAAAAAGATGTTTGCAAAAATGAAAAAGAAAAAGGGAAGAATAATGATAATGAAAACAAAGAAGCAAAAAGGAAATAAAAAACCAACTCAAGGAACAAAGGAAAAAAACGAAAATGAAAAATAAATAAATAAGAAAAGAATGGAAAATGAGAAATATAAAAGAAAGAAAATTCAAAAGAAAAAAGAAAGAAAGAAAAGGAAAAACTGGTTCAGGGGAGGCTCTAGAAGTTTTCTAAAACTAGGTGGGCGAAAGACCAGACTGGGACGGCCCACAGGCCTACAAGGGTATGCGCTATCTCAGTAGACTGACGGGTAAATGTTTGAATTGTCGGGTAAATGTTTGAACGATCAAACGAAAAAAATAAGAGAGGCTGTTGCCCATTAAGGGGCGCTGTGGGCAGTACACTGACGCTGAAGTCGCCAAATAGGAGGGAATATCCACCATTTTCTATATCGCGCCTTTTGCGCCCGTTACTACTGTTTGTGCAATCGGGAGCACCCCACCCCTCTGCAATGGGCCAACCCATTTAATTTATTTTTGTTAAACTGCAAAATACGCATGTGCGATGTGATTCAAACCTGCGATCTCCTTGTTTGATAAACTGCAGTAACCACTTGGGACACCACACGTATTGTAATTACATACTCCCTCTTTTCTTCTTTTTTGTTCTTTTTTTACTTTTTTATTTTCTTAAATTCATTAACTCTTATCAAACTCCATGAAACATTTTCAAATCTACTAATTTTCTTTCAAAATCGATGAATGTTTTCAAATTTGTGTTTTCTTTAGAATTGATGAACATTTTTTAAAAATCAATGAACTCTTTTTTTCAAAATTGATGAACCATTTTACAATTTGTGATTTTTGAAAATCAATGAAATATTCTCCAATTTGTGAAAATTTTAAAAATTGATGAGCCTTTTCCAAATCAATGAACTTCTTTTTCAAATGGATGAACTTTTTCTCATCTTTGTGATTTTTTTCATTTTTGATTTTTTATGAAGCTTTTCAAATTTTTGTTGGTTTTCATTTTTGGCGAAATCTTGAAATTTTCATTCTTTTTCATTTTGTTAGACGTATAAGTTTTAGCGAGTGAACGACTGTTTCACGTGAGATGCAATTGAGCGAAGGTTTGCCTAGGCCGCCTGCTAGGTATCGCCTTTAGGCGCCAGGGAGCTGTCGGGGCCCTTAAGGCATGGAACAGGAACTCCATCCTATTTGCCGTATTCCGTGGCAAATGGTTGACCTATCGCACATGCAACGAGCTACTTGGGTCGGCCACATACATTTCACGTTCTGATTTTTGGAACCTTCTAGACGGTTCCCTACCAGATTTTTCTGGTATTTGGAACCTTTTAGGAGGGTCTTGAACTATTTTTCTTTCTGTTTCTTTTTTCATTTTTTTTGTTTCTTCGTTTCTCCTTTCTGCCCCTTTTCAGTTTTTTCTCTTTCTTATCTTTATCAATTTTCTCTATTTTCAAGTTTATTTTTATTTATTTGTAATAAAAGTTTGTGTTTTTAGAGAAATGTTTAGTATTTCATAAATTGTCAAAACTTCAAAAACAATTCTCATTTTTGAATTTTGTGCACAAATTCAAAAAATGTTTGCTTTTTTGGAAGATATTTGGGAATTTAAAAAAAGTTCAGAATTTCAAGAAATGTTCATGTTTTCAAATTTTTGTTCAAAAAAATCAAAACATGTTTGATGCTTTAAAAATTGTTTGGAGAGTTTAAAAAATGTTTCTGTTTTCGGAAAATGTTTTATGTTTTCAAAAAAATGTGCAGATTTTATTAAATTATTCCCATTGTTCATGATTTCAAATTTTGTTCTTGTTTTAACAAAAGATGTTCGGAATTCCGAAATAGTTCATATTTTCAAAATATGATTGTAATTCATAAATCATTTATGTTTTCTAAAAAATAATTATCATTTCAAAAAAACTTGTCCAGATATATTTTTATAATTTTTTTTCAAAATGCTTTTAAATATAAACTGCTGTGTATTATTATATATTCCGCACCATCGTGAGGTCAAGTGGCAGGTAGCATCTGTTAGGAGTGCGGGGTCACGAGTTTGATTCCTTGCAATCTCATTCTTGTTCCAGTATTTTTATGTCGCTCGATACAAAAACAAGTGACTTCTAAATAAAGGTAGCTCCTTTTTTTGATACGAGATGGTTGGGACTTTCTTTTTAATCTGTAGCGAGCCCGTTATTAGTGCCTGCCACTACCTTGGTCAAGCATTGGAGATGACCTAAGAGCATCTACTACGCGTCCAAGCAAATCTGACCGCAGGCACGCCCGGAGACAACACCGGTCCGTCTCTCATTTGTCTCTATTTGTAACCACGACCCTCACTTTTGAAACCTTAAATCATGTAAACACATGCACGGGATCATTACACACAACATAATGAATGACACACACAAATAAAAATTACTCGTACATAAAATACATAGTCCCAACATAAAATTTGTTCATTGTGCATAATTGAAACATAAGATACATAGTTCATCGATTTTTAGTGTGAATTCGCATATGATGCACAAGATTCTTTGAGAAGTTGCATATGCACCTATAGATCATGTAAATTGTCGATGCATCTAGAAAGGTTGCAATATGCTCCGCCTCTTGTTAGGAGGCGCACTGGATTTCAGGCTTCTCAAAATCATGCGTCACTACCCCTTCACCCTCATTGTCCATAGTCATGTTGTGTAAGATTACACAATATGTCATGAGCTGCCAAAGTGTCTCCGGTTCCCACATCATTGTAGCTTCACAAATAATACCCCAACAAGCTTGGAGCACTCTGAATGCTCCCTTCACATCAGTCTTAGCATCTTCTTGCATTTGTGCAAATAGACATTGTTTCCTACCATGAGCATTGGATATAGTCATCACAAATGTCCCCCGTTGAGAATAGATACATTAGCAAGGTAGTACCCTATGTTGTAGTTGTGCCCATTGAAGGTGTAGTTACACGTCGGAGCCTCCCCATCACAAAGTCTCTTGAAGAAAGGAGATCATTGCAGAAAATTAATGGCATTGTGAGAAATAGATGTACCCAAGAAAGCATGCCAAATCCACAAGTCCTTCGATGCTACTACTTCAAGTATGGTGGTGGCCTCTTTTGTGTGATATTAGAACTGCCCACGCTAACTTTTGGGATAGTTTTTCCATTTCCAGCGCATGCAGTCAACTGAACCGAGCATACATGATACACATGTTTGGCACATGCAGAATGCAACAAATGCTTGGGAGGCTGGCCCTGCTCCTCCACCTCCTCGGCATGGGTGGGGAGTTTGGCATGTTCGTACGCCAGTACATAATCCATACAGGGTATAGTTATCATCAGATGACTGGTTATGAGCGGCCCTCAATGATGGATAGCATACAAACTGCTGAATCGGGACATGATGATGGTCTACGCCTCTGGAATGAGCATGTGGCCATTATATGCTTTAATATGCAATTTTATATCATTTTGGGAACTAATATATTAACCCAAAGGTGCCTAGTGCCACATGCTGCTTTTTCTCGCTTGTTTTTGGTTTTCCGGAAAACAGCGACTAAAGCGGAGTCCAAACACTCTGAAACTTTTTGACGATTTTACCCTAGAAGCTTGAGGAGGAGACCCGGCAAACAAGGAGATGGAAAGGCAACAGGGAGCGCCATGTTACCTTGTGGGCCCCACATGGCTCTGTCTGACCTCATTCCACTTCTATAAATTCTCAAATATTGGGAACCCCCCGGAGAACCACCCGAAACAATTTTTTCGCTGCCGCAAGTCTGTGTTCTTTCGCGATCCCATCTGGAGGCCTTTTTGGTATTCCGCTGAAGGGGGAAACGATCACGGAGGGCTTCTACATCAACCATGCTGCCCTATCGATGATGTGTGAGTAGTTCACCACAGACCTATGGGTCCATAGCTAGTATCTAGATGGCTTCTTCTCCCTCTTTGATCTTCAATAAATTTTTCTCCTTGATCCTCTTGGAGTTCTATTCGATGTAATCTTCTTTTGCGGTGTGTTTGTTGGGATCCGATGAATTGTGGGTTTATGATCGGATTATTCATTGAAAGTAATGGCGAGTCTTTTACGAACTTTATTATGCATGATTATGATAGCTTTGTATTTCTCTCACGATCTATTCGTTTAGTTTGGCCAACTAGATTGATTTATCTTCTAGGAGAGGTGCTTTGTAATGGGGTCAATCTCGCGGTGTCCACCTCAAGACAGAAGGGGTAGTGAGGCACATATTTGTATTGTTATCATTAAGGATAAAATGATGGGGTTTAATCATATTGCTTGAGTTTACTTTGTCTACATCATGTCATCTTGCTTAAAGCATTACTATGTTTGTCATGAACTTAATACCATAGATGCATGTTGGATAGCGGTCGACTGATGGAGTAATAGTAGTAGATGCAAGCAGTAGTTGATGTACTTGTCACGGATGTGATGCCTATATATGTGATCATTGCCATGAATAACATCATAACTATGCGGTTTTCTATCAATTGCCCAACAGTAATTTGTTTACCCACCGTATGCTATTGTTTCGAGAGAGAAGCCTCTAGTGAAAACTTAGGCCCGCCTGTCGGGTGTCGTGTGACATATGCCAAAGGTCGGGCTTATCATGGAGGGGGCTAAAAGTGAGTCATGGCGGTGCCTGGAAAGCGGATAAAGGCGCCAAACATGCACGCCGACGCATCTTACCCAGGTTCGGGGCTCTCCTAGGAGATAACACCCCTACTCACCTTTCTGCTCATGGGTCTTCGCATGATCACTACATCAGCAAAGGTGGCTACAAGCTTGCTCCTTGAGCTCTTTCTCTAGAGGTGAAAGAAGAACAAGGCTAGCCCTAGCTTCCCTCTCTCTATGTGTATGTGTGTGTCTCTATGTGGCTGAACCCTTCGCATGGGTGCCATGGGGGTTTATATAGGCCTACCCCCCAGGGGTACAATGGTAATCTGGCCGGATGTAGGACCCTACTGTCGATGTCTCACAGTCATTAAGCTTCTCGCCACTTTGGTGGGTCCCAGCCATTGTCTAAATACTTGCCAGCCGACAGCGAGCTCGCCGCTGCGAATCTGCCAGGCTACGCTTAATCTTGTAGTCGTGCCTCGATGATGCACCCTTTGTTGGGAGAGGCGGCTCTGATCCCGCTTGCCCAGTGGTAGATTCATCAGAGCCACTCCCCATCTCTTCCGATTGATGGCGCCTGCAGACTTTGAGGGATGGGAGGGCCGCCATCTTGGGAGTCGCCCCCCACCGCCCGGCCGAGCTTGCTTTGCCTCAGCTTCTCACGGACAGGTAGGGCCCGTCGCTGGGCCCGTGCAAGCGACCCGTCGATGGGAGCATGGCCTTCTCTTGAAGGAAATATGCCCTAGAGGCAATAATAAGTTGTTATTTATATTTCCTTATATCATGATAAATGTTTATTATTCATGCTAGAATTGTATTAACCGTAAACTTAGTACATGTGTGAATACATAGACAATGCAGTGTCCCTAGTATGCCTCTACTTGACTAGCTCGTTACTTAAAGATGGTTAAGTTTCCTGATCATAGACATGTGTTGTCATTTGATGAACGGGATCACATCATTAGAGAATGATGTGATGGACAAGACCCATCCGTTAGCTTAGCATTATGGTCGTTGAATTTTATTTCTATTGCTTTCTTCATGACTTATACATGTTCCTCTGACTATGAGATTATGCAACTCCGAATCTGGGAGGAACACCTTGTGTGCTATCAAACGTCACAACTTAACTGGGTGATTATAAGGATGCTCTACAGGTGTCTGTGATGGTGTTTGTTGAGTTGGCATAGATCGAGATTAGGATTTGTCACTCCGTGTATCGGAGAGGTATCTCTAGGCCCTCTCGGTAATGCACATCACTATAAACCTTGCAAGCAATGTGACTAATGAGTTAGTTACGGGATGATGCACTACGGAACGAGTAAAGAGACTTGCCGTTAACGAGATTGAACTAGGTATGATGATACCGACGATTGAATCTCGGGCAAGTAACATACCGATGACAAAGGGAACAACTTATGTTGTTATGCGGTTTGACTGATAAATATCTTCGTAGAATATGTAGGAACCAAAATGATCATCCAGGTTCCGCTTATTGGTTATTAATCGGAGATGAGTCTCGATCATGTCTACATAGTTCTCGAACCCGTAGGGTCCGCACGCTTAATGTTTGATGATGATCGGTATTATGAGTTTATGTGTTTCGATGAACCGAAGGTAGTTCGGAGTCCCGTATGTGATCACGGACATGATGAGGAGTCTCCAAATGGTCGAGACATGAAGATTGATATATTGGAAGGTTATGTTTTGACACCTAATGGTTTTGGATGAGTTCGGGCATTCTTGAGTAAGGGGGTTATCGGACCCCCCCCCCAGGGCTTAATGGGCCTACATGGGCTTTAGTGGAAGAGAGGAGGTGGCCAAGAGATGGGGCACCCCCCCCAAGCCCGATCCAAATTGGGAAGGGGGCCGGCCCCCCTTTCTGTAACATCCCAAATTTTCAATTTGGAATGTTATACATAGATCATCATTGCATATCATATTTTTTGCATTGTTGGCTGGATCCTAGAAATACTACGCAACTCAAGGACCCACGGAGAGAGTTGGGAATTTCGTTATTTTCATATTTGAGTTTTCTCAAATTTTGAAAATAGGATCATTTGATTTTATTTATTTTATCTTCAATTATTTCTACTATCAAAGTATGAGAGAGGGAATAAAATGACTTTCCCAAAATAAAGAAATAATGAATATTTAATAATAAAATCAAATAAGATTTTATTTTGGAGTTTTTCGCCTTTTTATTTGGATTTAGGAAAAATGGCGTTTTTCAAAATTGCATTTAGGCCCCAAATAAATGTTCATCTTGTCCCTTGATTTTAGAAGCGAAAAATTTATTTCGGATTTTTGGAGTCCGTTTAGTATTTCTTTCGTTTGATTTTCTGCACGTAATTATTTAAAAAAAAAACGCGAACGCTTAAACAGTATGCCGAAGCGGGACTCACTTGAGACCTTTATACGCCGAGCCTTACGCCCAAATACCGCTTGTATGACCTGGCCATGAAACCCTAGCCGCCGCAGCGCCGCCACCGCCATGGCAGGTTCGCCGCCACCTCAAAATCTGCGCCGATTTTTTTATATAAAAAAAAGATCGGTTTTCCGCCGGTTTTTTTTTCGGTTTTTTTTAGTTTCGGTTTTTGTAGATCTGTTTTTTTTTCGGTTAGGTTAAATTGCGAGCGTTATTTCGTTAGATTCGCTTTTAACGAACGTGTTCGTCGAATTAGATCTAGTTAACGAACGCTCGCTCGTTAACCCGTTCGTCGCTTTTTCTTTTCTCGGATTTAATCCGCGATTTTTCCGATCGCGATTTACGATCCGATTTTCGCTTTTAGTATAACTTTTCGCTCGTTTGTGAATCGAATCAGCGATTCAAGCGCTGGAGTTTCGTCTCGAAACCCGCTTTCCGAATAACCAACTTAAACAAGTTTTTGCTTCTATAAAATTTGACTTAGATCCAGATTAGTAAAACGAAGCTGTTTTCTTTCGCCGTTTGACTTCCGTCGCTTCGTTTGCTTTGATTCTTTTTGCAAACCGGAGTTCTTAAGTTGAACTTTCTGGATTGATCTTTTATTTGAGTTTTACCTGTGCATTGGATGAGTACTTATTGTATGCTTGTTTGTTTGTCTGCGATAGAATACCCGAGTCTTGTACCGTTATTTCGAGTCTCTAGGTTTCATGGATCATCGCTAAGGCAAGTAACACTTTGATCATATCTTTTCTCATACCCAGCTTTTTATGCATTAGATCAATCCTCAAACATTGCATTGATTAGAATCTAATTAAATTGTGGGATGGGAAGTAGTTGAGGTAGTACCTATTACTGCTTTATTTTCAAACCCTTGGGAGTTACTTCTACGCTTGCTTATTATGTCATGCTATGCTAGTAGACGTGGATTGGGTGAGTGTATCCATGAGCGGATGTGAGATTTTTAATTAATGGTTTATCTAAGGTGGCAACTTAAACACACATCTGGGTGGATTGAGGTACTGGTTTCGAGGATTTGCCTGTTTTTCTTCTGACCGCCACCTGTGCTCAAAGGGATCATAAGGTTATTCATGCTAGAAACTTCCGTGTGCAGCCACATGCTACTATGGGCTCTAGCATAGTTGACTAAGTCGTGCGAACTCTTACAGTGGTAGACTAGCAGATGTAGGGGTTGTAGGTTGGTACGGTCTACCCGTTACGTAAGGTGCAAGCGCTTCTGAAAGACTATGTCTCGGTCATCCGTTTCTCAAACACCATGTAGTGCGAGAAATCAAACGGAGGAGATCGAGTCATGTGGGGAAAAGTGCACAAACCTCTGCAGAGTGTATAAACTAATCATGATTAGCCGTGTCCCCGGTTATGGACATCTTGAGTATCTAGTACTTGGATATCATGTGAATCTCATCATGTTACTTCTAATTAATATTGTTGGGATGTTAATGAGTACTTTTAATTGGGATTGAGAATGTCATCCATTCTCAATGTTTAACAACCACCATGATAGTTAAATAAATTTATTCCTTTGCGATTCGGAAAAATTGGCTTTACGCAAAAGCTGTAACCATAGAGCTTTCCACCAGCCAAATATGCATGTAGTATAGTTATTCCATTATTACTCTCTATGTGTTACATTGCCAAGATATTCCATGTGTCAATTCGCTTTCGGCCGCAACGTTTCATGGTGCGGACTTTTTCGCATGACAGTAAGGTGCTTAGGTCATGGTTCTATACTCAGTGATGCCGTTGGAGTTGATGGACTCGTTTATTCTTCCAAGCCTTCCGCTGTTATCGTATTTAGATGGCCTTAAGCCATATTTACTTCAATAAGTTCTCTTTTGAGACACTCGATGTAATAAGTGTGTGATTGCTACTCTGTTATAAATCCTTCAAATCTTGTGTGGTGTCGGCATGCGATCCAGGATGACACCTGAGCACGTAGATCGAATCGCTTTGAGGTCCGGTGGCTACACTTTCCTTCCTCTCCTCTTCCCTTCCTTCCCCTTCTATTAGGACTAGGAAGGGGGAACCTACTCTAGTAGGAGTAGGATTCCCCTTGGGGCCTCATGAGGCCGGCCGGCCCCGCCCCGCCCTCCTTTATATACGGGGAGGGGCACCCCATAGACACACAAGTTGATTCTTAGCCGTGTGCGGTGCCCCCTCCACATATTTCCACCTTGCTCATATTGTCGTAGCGCTTAGGCGAAGCCCTACGTCGGTAACTTCATCATCACCGTCACCAGGCCGTCGTGCTGACAAAACTCTCCCTCGACCTCAGCTGGATCTGGAAGTTCGATGGATGTCATCAAGATGAACGTGTGTAGATCGTGGAGGTGCCGTGCGTTTGGTACTTGATCGGTTGGATCACGAAGACATTCGACCACATCAACCGTGTTACTTGACGCTTCCGCTTTCGGTCTACGAGGGTACGTGGACACACTCTCCCCGCTCGTTGCTATGCTTCTCCTAGATAGATCTTGCATGATTGTAGGATTTTTTTTTTGAAATACTACGTTCCCCAACAGTGGCATCCGAGCCAGGTTATGCGTAGATGTTATATGCACGAGTAGAACACAAAGAGTTGTGGCGATAATAGTCATACTGCTTACCAGCATTTCATACTTTGATTCGGCGGCATTGTTGGATGAAGCGGCTCAGACTGACATTACGCCAGACGCTTCGCGAGATCGGTTCTCTGACGTGCGTTCGCATTACACAGTGGCTAGTGGGTGTCTGTTTCTCCAACTTTAGTTGAATCGAGTGTGACTACGCCCGGTCCTTGTTGAAGGTTAAAACAACACACTTGACAACAAATCGTTGTGGTTTTGATGCGTAGGTAAGAACGGTACTTGCTAGAATCCCGTAGCAGCCACGCAAAACTTGCAACAACAAAGTAGAGGACATCTAACTTGTTTTTGCAGGGCTTGCTGTGATGTGATATGGTCATGATGTGATGATATATAAATTGTTGTATGAGATAATCATGTTTTGTAAAAGTTATCGGCAATCAAGGTGGAGCCATATGGTTGTCGCTTTATTGTATGAAATGCAATCGCCATGTAATTGCTTTACTTTATCACTAAGCAGTGCCGATAGTCGTAGAAGCAATAGTTGGCGAGACGAAAACGATGCTTCGATGGAGATCAAGGTGTCAAGCCGGTGACGATGGAGATCATGACGACGCTTTGGAGATGGAGATCAAAGGTACAAGATGTTGATGGCCATATCATATCACTTATATTGATTGCATGTGATGTTTATCCTTTATGCATCTTATTTTGCTTAGTACGGTGGTAGCATTTATAAGATGATCTCTCACTAAATTTCAAGGTACAAGTGTTCTCTCTGAGTATGCACCGTTGCGATAGTTCGTCGTGCCGAGACACCAGATGATGATCGGGTGAGATAAGCTCTACGTTCACATACAACGGGTGTAAGCCAGTTTTGCACACGCAGTACTCGGGTTAAACTTGACGAGCCTAGCATATGCAGATATGGCCTCGGAACACTTAGACCGAAAGGTCGAGCGTGAATCATATAGTAGATATGATCAACATAGTGATGTTCACCATTGAAAACTTCTCCATCTCACGTGATGATCGGACATGGTTTAGTTGATATGGATCACATGATCATTTAGATGACTAGAGGGATGTCTATCTAAGTGGGAGTTCCTAAGTAATATGATTAATTGAACTTTAATTTATCATGAACTTAGTCCTGATAGTATTTGCATAACTATGTTGTAGATCAATAGCTCGCAATGTAGCTCCCCGTTTATTTTTATATGTTCCTAGAGGAAAACCATGTTGAAAGATGATAGTAGCAATGATGCGGACTAGGTCCATGATCTGAGGAATATCCTCATTCTTTGCACAAAAGAATTATGTCCTTGATGCACCGCTAGGTGATGTAACTATTGCAGGAGCAAATGCGCACGGGCGTTATGAACGTTTGACAAGCTCGGTATGATGACTACTTGATAGTTTAGTGCACCATGCTTTACGGCTTAGAACCGGGATTCAAAAATGTTTTGAAACACCATGGAGCATATGAGATGTTCCAGGAGTTGAAATTGGTATTTAAGACTCATGCCCGAGTCGAGAGGTATGAGACCTCTGACAAGTATTTTTTCCTACAAGATGGAGGAGAATAGCTCAACCAGTGAGCATGTGCTCAGATTGTCTGAGTACTATAATCGGTTGAATCAAGTGGGAGTTAATCTTCCAGATAAAATAGTGATTGACAGAGTTCTCTAGTCACTATCACCAAGTTACTGGAACTTCATGATGAACTATAAAATGCAAGGGATGATGAAATCGACGAAGGTAGAAATCAAGAAAAGCATCAAATGTTGATGGTTGACAAGACCACTAGTTTCAAGTAAAAGGGCAAGGGAAAGAAAGGGAACTTCAAGAAGTATGGCAAGCAAGTTTCCACTCCCATGAAGAAGCCCAAAGCTAGACCCAAGCCTGAAACTGAGTGCTTCTACTGCAAAGGAAATGGTCACTAGAAGTGGAACTGCCGCAAATACTTGGCGGATAAGAAGGATGGCAAAGTGAACAAAAGTATATATGATATACATGTTATTGATGTGTAGTTTACTAGTGTTCATAGTAGCCCTCGGTATTTGATCTTGGTTCGGTTGCTATGATTAGTAACTCGAAACAGGAGTTACAAAATGAACAAAGACTAGTTGAGGGCAAGATGACGATGTGTGTTGTAAGTGATTCCAAGGTTGATAAGATCACCATTGCACACTCCCATTACCTCCGGGATTAGCGTTGAACCTAAAATAAATGTTATTTGGTGTTTGCGTTGAGCATAATATGATTGGATCATGTTTATCGCAATATGGTTATTCATTTAAGTCAAAGAATAATTGTTATTACATTTACATGAATAAAATCTTACGAGGTCATACACCCAAGGTGAATGGTTTATTGAATCTCCATCGTAGTGATACACATATTCATAATATTGATGCCAAAAGATGCAAAGTTGATAATGATAGTGCAACATATTTGTAGCCGCCGTTTAGGTCTTATTGGTGTACAGCGCATGAAGAAACTCCATGCTGATGGGCTTTGGGAATCACTTGATTATGAATCACTTGATGCTTGCGAACCATGCCTCATGGGCAAGATGACTAAGACTCTGTTCTCCGGAACAATGGAGCGAGCAACGGGCTTATTGGAAATAATACATACTGACGTATGCGATCGGATGAGTGTCGAGGCTCGCGGCGGGTATCGTTATTTTCTGACCTTCACAGATTATTTGAGCATATATGGGTATATCTACTTGATGAAACATAAGTCTGAAACATTTGAAAAGTTCAAATAGTTTTGTGAGTGAAGTGGAAAATCATAGTAACAAGAAAATAAAATGTCTACGATACGATCGCGGAGACAAATATTTGAGTTACTTAATTTGGTCTTCATTTGAAATGATGTGGAATAGTTTCAAGCAACTCATTTACACCGGAACACCACAACAGTAATGGTGTGTCCAAACGTCATAACCGTACTTTATCGAGGATATGGTGCGATCTATGATGTCTCTTACCGATTTATCACTATCGCTTTTGGGGTTATGCATTAGAGACAGTTGCATTCACATTAAATAGGGCACCATCTAAATCCGTTGAGACGACACCTTATGAACCGTGGTTTGGCAAGAAACCTAAGCTGTCATTTCTTAAAGTTTTGGGCTGCAATGCTTATGTGAAAAAACTTCAACCTGATAAGATCGAACCCAAATCGGAGAAATGCGTCTTCATAGGATACCCAAAGGAGCCTGTTGGGTAGACCTTCTATCACATATCCGAAAGCAAGATATTCGTTGCTTAGAATGGATCCTTTCTAGAGAAGGAGTTTCTCTCGAAAGAAGTGAGTGGGAGGAAGGTAGAACGTGATGAGGTAATTGTACCTTCTCTCAAATTGGAAAGTAGCTCATCACAGAAATCAGTTCCAGTGATGCCTACACCAACTCGAGAGGAAGCTAATGATGATTATCATGAAACTTCAGATCAAGTTACTTTGAACCTCAGAGGGTCAACCGAGCAGCATGTTCTGCACAGAGTAGTATGGTAATCCCGTTCTGGAAGTCATGTTACTAGACCATGACGAACCTACGAACTATGATGAAGCGATGATGAGCCCAGATTCCGCAAAATGGCTTGAGGCCATGAAATCTGAGATAGGATCCATGTATGAGAACAAAGTGTGGACTTTGATTGACTTACTTGATGATCAGCAAGCCATTAAGAATAAATGGATCTTCAAGAGGAAGACGGACGCTAATAGTAGTGTTACTATCTACAAAGCTCGAATTGTCGCAAAAGGTTTTCGACAAGTTCAAGGTGTTAACTACGATGAGTTTTTCTCACTCGTATTGATGCTTAAGTCTGTCCGAATCATGTTAGCAATTGCCACGTTTTATGAAATCTGGCAAATGGAAGTCAAAAACTGCATTCCTTAATGGATTTCTTAAAGAAGAGTTCTATATGATGCAACCAGAAGGTTTTGTCAATCCTAAAGGTGCTAACAAAATGTGCAAGCTCCAGCGATCCATCTATGGACTGGTGCAAGCATCTCGGAGTTGGAATATATGTTTTTATGAGTTGATCAAAGCATATAGTTTTTTACATACTTGCGATGAAGCCTGTATTTACAAGAAAGTGAGTGGGAGCACTACAGCCTTTCTGATAAGTATATGTGAATGACATATTGTTGATCGGAAATGATGTAGAATTTTCTGGAAAGCATAAAGGAGTGTTTGAAAGGAGTTTTTCAAAGAAAAACCTCGGTGAAGCTGCTTACATATTGAGCATCTAAGATCTATAGAGATAGATCAAGATGCTTGATAAGTTTTTTCAATGAGTACATACCTTGACAAGTTTTTGAAGTAGTTCAAAATGGAACAGTCAAAGAAGGAGTTCTTTCCTGTGCTGCAAGGTGTGAAGTTGAGTAAGACTCAAAGCCTGGCCACGGCAGAAGATATAGAGAGAATGAAAGTCATTCCCTATGCCTCAGCCATAGGTTCTTTATAAAGTATGCCATGCTGTGTACCAGACCTATTGTATACCCAGTTCTGAGTTTGGCAAGGGAGTAGAATAGTGATCTAGGAGTAGATCACTGGACAGCGGTCAAAATTATCCTTAGAGGACTAAGGAAGTATTCCTCAGTTATGGAGGTAATAAAGAGTTCGTCGTAAAGAGTTACTTGATGCAAGCTTTGACACCGATCTCGGATGACTCGAGGTCTCAACTGGATACATATTGAAAGTGGGAGCAATTAGCTAGAGTAGCTCCATGCGAGCATTGTAGACATAGAAAATTTGCAAAAATACATCTGACTCTGAATGTATGGCGAGACCCGTTGACTAGAGTTCTCTCACAAGAAAAACATGACCACACCTTAGTACTCTTTGGGTGTTAATCACATAGCGATGTGAACTAGATTATTGACTCCAGTAAACCTTTTGGGTGTTAGTCACATGGAGATGTGAACTAATAACATAAAGATGTGAACTATTGGTGTTAAATCACATGACGATGTGAACTAGATTATTGGCTCTAGTGCAAGTGGGAGACTGAAGGAAATATGCCCTATAGGCAATAATAAAGTTGTTATTTATATTTCCTTATATCATGATAAATGTTTATTATTCATGCTAGAATTGTATTAACGGAAACTTAGTACATGTGTGAATACATAGACAAACAGAATGTCCCTAGTATGCCTCTACTTGACTAGCTCGTTAATTAAAGATGGTTAAGTTTCACGACCATAGACATGTGTTGTCATTTGATGAGCAGGATCACATCATTAGAGAATTATGTGATGGAAAAGACCCATCCGTTAGCTTAGCATTATGATCGTTGAGTTTTATTGCTATTGCTTTCTTCATGACTTATACATGTTCCTCTGACTATGAGATTATGCAACTCTCGAATACCGGAGAAACACCTTGTGTGCTATCAAACGTCACAACGTAACTGGGTGATTATAAAGATGCTCTACAAGTATCTCTGATGGTGTTTGTTGAGTTGGCATAGATCGAGATTAGGATTTGTCACTCCGTGTATCGGAGAGGTATCTCTAGACCCTCTCGGTAATGCACATCACTATTAGCCTTGCAAGTAATGTGACTAATGAGTTAGTTATGGGATGATGCACTACGAAACGAGTAAAGAGACTTGCCGGTAACGAGATTGAACTAGGTATGATGATACCGACGATCAAATCTCAGGCAAGTAACATATGGATGACAAAGGGAACAACGTATGTTGTTATGCGGTTTGACCGATAAAGATCTTCGTAAAATATGTAGGAACCAATATGAGCATCCAGGTTCCGCTTATTGGTTATTAATGGGAGATGAGTCTCGGTCATGTCTACATAGTTCTCGAACCCGTAGGGTCCTTGACGCTTAACGATCGATGACGATCGGTATTATGAGTTTATGTGTTTTGATGAACCGAAGGTAGTTCGAAGTCCCGGATATGATCACGGACATGACGAGGAGTCTCAAAATGGTCGAGACATGAAGATTGATATATTGGAATGTTATGTTTGGACACAGGAATGGTTTCTGATGAGTTCGGGCATTTATCGGAGTACCGGGGGGTTACCGGAACCCCCCGGGGGCTTAATGGGCCTACATGGGCTTTAGTGGAAGAGAGAGGAGGTGGCCAAGAGGTGGGGCACCCCGCCCAAGCCCAATCCGAATTGGGAAGGGGGTCGGGCCCCCTTTCCTTCCTCTCCTCTTCCCCTTCCTTTCCCCACCTATTAGGACTAGGAAATGGGGGAACCTACTCCTAGTAG
Organism: Aegilops bicornis; assembly: GCA_021605145.1. Lineage (NCBI taxonomy): Eukaryota > Viridiplantae > Streptophyta > Magnoliopsida > Poales > Poaceae > Aegilops > Aegilops bicornis. The sequence goes on along the minus strand of CM038674.1, from coordinate 261,690,721 downwards.
GAGTAGGATTCCCCCCTTGGGGGCGCACCATGAGGCCGGCCGGTCCCCTCCTCCCCTCATTTATATACGGGGGAGGGGCACCCCATAGACACACAAGTTGATTCTTAGCCGTGTGCGGTGCCCCCTCCACATATTTCCACCTCGGTCATATTGTCGTAGTGCTTAGGCGAAGCCCTGCGTCGGTAACTTCATCATCACTGTCACCATGCCATCGTGCTGACAAAACTCTCCCTCGACCTCAGCTGGATCTAGAAGTTGGAGGGACGTCATCGAGCTGAACGTGTGCAGATCGCGGAGGTGCCGTGCGTTCGGTACTTGATCGGTTGGATCGCGAAGACGTTCGACTACATCAATCGCTAAGCATTTAACGCTCCGCTTCGGTCTACGAGTGCACGTGGACACACTCTCCCCGGTCATTGCTATGCTTCTCGTAGATAGATCTTGCGTGATCGTAGGAAATCTTTTGAAATACTACGTTACCCAACATCTCTTCCATGGGTGATGTCACGGGCCATGGCGGCGACAAGGCCGGGCGAGGGATGTCCGGCCAAGACAACAGACTGTGGCCACGCTCCGCCCTAGATTCGGGGGTGGTAGCCTGCACTGTATCCATGCCCCGTCTCATCGTTATAATGAGGTGCTGACTTAGAGGGAGTGAGGGGCCGCCTGGTAGGAGCCGGCCTCCCTGGAGACTGCCTGCTAGGAGTCGGCCCGTCACATGGCCGCCCTCTGGGCTCTGCCGCCTTCCAAAGCAGCCCGGCCGCTGGACCAAATGCCGGCCCAAAGAAGGCGGCTCTTTGCCTTTGAGGCTTGAGGGGCGCTGTCGGCCCCGATGTCTTGAAATACCATGGGGAGCAAATGAGGCTACCCATGGTCATTTACTCCGACAGTAGTCCCCGGAGCTGGTGGGGCGCCGCGGCTAGAAAAAGGCGAGAAGCCTCAGCAGCTTCCTACTCCGAGTGGTCTGGTGATTTTGCTTCGCCCGTCTTCCGAAGGGCCGACTGTTATGAGCCGGCCGTGTCCAGGCAGGCCGCCTGGTGATTTTGAAACGTCGCGGCGGGAGCCAGGTGGCATGCCAGCCGGGCACCGGTGTCGGTGTCAAAACCGGCGGATCTCGGGTAGGGGGTCCCGAACTGTGCGTCTAGGCGGATGGTAACAGGAGACAAGGGACACGATGTTTTTACCCAGGTTCGGGCCCTCTCGATGGAGGTAAAACCCTACTCCTGCTTGATTAATATTGATGATATGGGTAGTACAAGATTAGATCTACCACGAGATCAGAGAGGCTAAACCCTAGAAGCTAGCCTATGGTATGATTGTTCTTCGTCCTACAGACTAAAACCCTCTGGTTTATATAGGCACCGAAGAGGGTTAGGGTTACACAGAGTCGGTTACAATGGTAGGAGATCTACATATCCGTATCGCCAAGCTTGCCTTCCATACCAGGCTCCAATGACGACGAGTCCGGCGCGCATATTGTCTTCGGCATTGCAAGGCGGGTTCCTCCTCCGAAGATTTTGAACACAAGGATGTTGTCTCGCTTGCAAAACAAGTTTCACATACCACCGTAGAGAGAATAATATTTACACAAATCTGGCCGACGTATTCCGCAAGATGACATCACACCACGGCCAGGCCTTTATTCGAATCGCTTTTTTCTGTCCCACCAAAGCACATTTAGCGAGGCGGTTTCCTTGGCACGCCTTGTCAAAGCGGAGATCGTGCCCCTTATTCCGGGATTCTCATCAATACGGGCGTGGGTAACCCAATCACGCTTGCCATGGCACGCCCCCCTATCGGCGTAGTCCCAAGCAGTCACGGGAGGGCTCTTGGTATTCAACCTCCTTATAAAGAGACCAAGGCCCCGCTCCTTTCTTTCAATCTCAATCAAATCCGCCCCTCGCCTCGAGTTTCAACACCCAAAGCTCCTGATTCAGGCGCTTTGGACCTTCGATGATGTCCGGCTCCGACCTGCAAGGCCGGTGGATGCCTTCCTTCGTCACGGAAGAAGACGTGCTAAAGCTGAGAGACGCCAAGTATCTAACCGGCGAAATTTCGCACCGGCTGCCTGCCCAAGGGTAGGTTATTCCCACTCCCGAGCCTAGTGAAAGCGTAGTGTTCATGTCTCACTTCCTTCGGGGGTTAGGTTTCCCGACAGACCCCTTCGTGTGGGGGCTCATGTTTTATTATGGGCTGTAATTTCATGACTTTGATCCGGAGTCCATCCTCCACATCTCATCGTTCATCGTCATATGCGAAGCCTTCCTCCGCATTACCCCTCACTTCAGATTGTGGCTCAAGACCTTCAAAGTGGAGCCGAAGATGATCAAGGGGCAGCCGGCAGAGTGCGGAGGGGCTGTTATAAGCAAGAATGCTGACGCTCCATGGCCCGAGGGCTCCTTTCAAGGAGAGCTCAGTCTATGGCAACGAGAGTGGTTTTATATCACAGCCCTGTGGGCACCAAATGGGTGGCGCCCACGTGCCTCCCGCTGGGTCCCCGCCATGGGCTGGCGTCATGGGTCAACAAAGGGCTTGACTGGGGCCGCCCAAAGACGTGCCCTTCTTGCAGGCCGTATTCGAGACCTCCTAGAGAGAGAGATCAATCTGGTCGTCAGAAGCGCAGGGTCATGCTGATTCGTCGCTGGCCCCGCCTCGCAAACGCCGCCCTCCGCCTGTGGGAGTTCAATCCGAAGGGACCACGAGCTCTCCAACATTTTATGGGCGCAACACCCGTGGAGATGTACCAACTGTTCTTCGGATCACAAAGAATGTGTCCGGACTTGACCGAGGATGTAGGTCTGAGCTGCAATTGCCCGGATACTCAAGTAAGTAGTCCTGTACCCGGACATGCTATCCGTATATTTATCATAAACTTGCCCTTAAAAGAGTTGTCCCTTGAGCAGGGAGTGGATAGCGAAAGCAAAACCGATAAGGTGTCCGCCCTCCCCGAGACCACGCTGGATCCCGTATTAACCAGGATGTTGATGGCTGCACCTTTGGAAGAAGGCGAAGGGGGGAACAGGGAAGCTACTGCCTCCGCGAAGGAGGTTATGAAGAAAGGGGGGATCAGAAATCCCTCCATCCCGGGGGAGAAGAGGACCGCTTCTGAAGATCCGAGACCAAGGCCTCAAAGCGGGGAAGAAATCTTCGCCAGAGGGTCCTGCGCCGGAGATGCCCTGCCGCACTATTTCCCAAGGAGATCAGCCCTCCAACGAGCCGTAAGTAGAGAAGGGAGTTTTACAATAAGGGACATCCTGTTTTATTTACGAAGACAATCGAAACTTTACCTTGTAGTTCGGATCTCAGCCCTTCTCGTGAGCTTCGTCTTCGGGGATCTTCGTCCGAGATGATGGAGAGTGAACGCCTCCACTTTGCCGTACCGTCATGCGCAGGCGGGCGACCCTGAGGTGTCATCGCGGAGGGTTTCTCCGAATCCGCGGGGCCGAAGGCGGCCGTGTGTCCCTCGAAGCCCTCCGTGTCCGCCTTGAAAAGGCCATCGGACGAGTCCGGCACCAAGCGGTGTGTACGGTCGGAGGAGTTGATGGATCTGCTTTCGGCGGCGTCTATCTCGTAAGATCACCGTGCGTTAATGGGTACGGTGATTGAAAGGATTTCATCCGCTGAGAGCGGATTGCATGAAGCCGTCAGAAGTTTACTGACGGGGTTTGAGGTACGCAAAATGATGTACCTTCTGACAGTTTTGCATATAGAATGCGCCCTGTATAGATAGTAGCCCCTGAGACTCGGTATGTTGTCAAAAGTGACAATGCGCCGAGGATCATAATCTCAGTTATAATTCGCCTTTCCTATGTAGGTGGCCGAGCGTCCGGTGGCCAGCCGGACTAATGAATTTGCTGAACTGAGGCGGCAACTTGACGTGGCGGATGCGGACATCGCGCTTGTCAATAAGCGGCTTGACGAGTCACAAGGTATGCAACTTCTTCGCGGGCACCTGGTAAAGGAGCTTAATTTTCATGCCTTATAACATGTATGCTTGATGCGAGATGGTGCCGCTTAGTGGAGAGCTCGCGGGTGAGCTCGCTCGAGCCAAGGCAGGCGAGAAAAGTGATGCGGCTGCCTTAAAGGCGGTCAAGAACTAAAAGTTTAATGTGCTCCTTTGCGTCAAGTAAGAAAGAAATGGCCGAGATGGCCAGAAGTTGAAGAATGCCACCGACCGCTGCGAGCTTCTTGAAAAAGAAGGTCAAGCGGAGCAAGAGGGCCAGAAAAAGGCCACCACCGAGGCCAAGGATGCGCGCTCTGCGATGAGAGCTATGAAGGAGGAGCTGCGTCGGTAGGAGATATCGCAATTGGGCCGGAAAGCCTTTTCAGCTGCTTGCGGAGGAAATTCACGGATCCTAAATATGCTCGCTTGGACCGGCTGTGGGGTGCGAAGGATGCTTATCTCGACTTGGCGGCGGCGCTGCCGACGCGGGTCGAGTACTTCCAAGGCCAAAAGGATCGCAAAATGGAAGAGCTATTTTGGTCGCAGCCCGTGGTCCGTAGCGTCCACTTCCCTTAGCCGATCGCTTGGCCGAATGGGCGGAGCTGAATAGGTTGTCCGGACTTGCCATGAAGGATGTCGTGACTCATTTGTGGCCGAAAAGGCCCGAGCCGAGGAGTTATTTTGGCTCGGTGCAACAGTTCCTTGGTGCGGGGCCGCATATCATCGATGCAATGAGGCGGTCAAGATGCATAGAGGGTGCGTGGATGGCTCTTGCCCGTGTCAAGACATACTGGGCGGAGATGAAGGCCACCGATGTTGCATCCCCGATTCGGATGGAAGCCGAGTACCGAAAGCGATATTTTGAGGAAGTCTCCGCAGGCGCTCGTTTAATAGAGAGGCGTTTCGAAGGATATTATGTTCTAATGACATGTATGATTTGTGAAAAATGTTTCAATAGAATAAGAGCTTTTTATACTTGTGCATTCAAGTATTAAAATACCTCTGTCTGTCGTTAATGTATATGTGTATATAACTTTGAAAGATGGCAGTCTTGACATTACGCACATAATGCGGAGGTATTTGCAAAAGGCGCATTTTCACACTTAATCCAACGTCTTGGTCTGTGAAGGAGGTGATAGCATAGCAAACTAGGGAACCGGACTATAATGCTTTATCACTTTCACTTAGCCATAGGAGTTCGATGGTGGGGCTACTATATAGCCCCTAGGGGCACCGCAGCTCTCCCGAATTCGGGCGGCGTATGTGCTGGCCAAGGGAAACGGTCCTTCGTTAATGCGGAGGAATTCTAAGCATTCCGGTGGGTCATCGAGTGGTTGACCAGTCTCACACTATATCATGACAGTCAGTTTTCGGCTTTCTCTACTGAGGTGCTCATCTGGCCGAACCGGGGCACAATCGCAGTAGTTCTCCTGGTGCCGCGTTAGCCGATAGAACGGAACATAAGGCAGCAAAACATGTGAGCCGGGCAAACCCAACATTTGACCAAAGGCATGATTCGAGCTGATGCATATAAGGCCTAACTCGAGACGCCGAACACTCCCTAAGGTATTCGGTCTTTATGAAAGCGGGCGAACAACGCCCTTGGTAACAAGCCCTCGTGTCCGTGCAGCGCAAAAAGAATGCAGCCCAGCGGCCCGATGCCAAAACGCCATCCTCCTCCTCGGTTATAGCAAGAAACCGGGGATGTGTGTCAACAAGAGACAAAGAAAAAGGTTTACGTAGGTCTTAATCTGAAAAGAATCCTTGCAACGGGTCCCTACTGCACGTCTGCGCTTGTGTCTCCGTTGTGCCGTATCCTGGACGGGTGTAGCACGGTGTTCATCTGTAAAAGAGAGGAACTTAGTTGAAAAAAGAACGTCCGAAAAATGTACTTTATATTAAATAAACATAGTACGATTCAAAAAATGAACAAAATTGAGCTTTATGGTCTCTTGTTGTACATGCATGGAGCCCCTTATGCGGGGTATGCGGCTAGTAGGCCTTTATATGTTTACGCCGGACTCGTCTAGCCGTGTCCGGGGTCCGAACGACCTGTTCAGGTGCTTTGATTAACGGAGTCAGATTAGTGTATGACTGTCAAGGCAGTCTCACGTTCTTCCGTGCTCGAGTAACACAACTTTTCGCGGCGGAGGTTGTCGGATGAGCCGAACACAACTTCTAGCAGTAGGGAGCCCGTACAATGGGCATATAGGCCTGGCATTACCCCTTTGAAGGAAGTGTTGCTATGGCGAATTTTGGTTGGGTCTATCCCCATTTTGCGGAGTGTGTCCTGATATAGCAGGTTTAGATTGCTACCACCGTCCATTAGGACTTGTGTAAATTGGAGTCCGTCGATTATAGGATCTAATATCAAGGCAGTCCATCCTGCGTTCCGGATACTTAGGAGTAATCTGATGGTCGAAGGTGATTGGTTTTGACAACCAAAGGTCGGGACTCATTGGGATAGACCGTGCGGCGCTGTATTTCTATGGGCGCCGCTCTGTTTTCCCTTTTGTCACTCGAAGTGAGTTTCTTGTTTTGACTTCTTGTGGGAAATTCTTTTGTTTTCGGTGCTCGCTTGTGGGGTTCGTCATCGTCCTCGCTTGGTGTGTCGAGCCCCTTGTGTTCGACATTGAGTTTGCCGGACTGCTTGAAGACCCAACAATCTCTGTGGGTATGGTTTGCAGGCTTCCCGGGAGTACTGTGGATTTGGCATATTTTGTCCAAGATTTTGTTTAAGTTGGATAGCTCGTCGCTGTTATCCTTAAGGGGCAGTTTTTTATGATTCTGCCGAGAGCTTTTGAATCCGGCGTTGACTGCCGTGCTCTTCGGGCTGTTTCCCTTGGTCCGGCGCTGGTCCTTGCTGCGTCGTGGTTTCCCATTTCCATCCCTGAATTCGGATGTACTTGGGTCGCTGGTACTGCATCTTGCCAGCCAACTATCCTCTTGTTGGGGAACGTTGCATAAAATAAAAAAATTCCTACGTTCACCAAGATCCATCTATGAGTTCATCTAGCAACGAGTGATAGGAGTGCATCTACATACCTTTGTAGATCGCGAGCGGAAGCATTCAAGAGAACGGGGTTGAGGGAGTCGCGTACTGCGTGATCCAAATCACCGATGACCAAGTGCCGAACGGACAGCACCTCCGCGTTCAACACACGTATGGAAGCGGATGACGCCTCCGCACCTTGATCCAGCAAGGAGGAGGGAGAGGTTGATGAAGATCCAGCAAGACGACGGCGTGGTGGTGGATGCAGGCGAGATTCCGTGAGCCGCCGAGCTTGCGAGAGAGGAGAGGTGTAGCGAGGGAGAGGGAGGCGCCAAGACTTCGGTGCGGCTGCCCTCCCTCCCCCCCTTTATATAGGCCCCTGGGGGGGCGCCGGCCCTAGGAGACGGGATCTCCTAGGGGGGCGGCGGCAAAGGGGAGGCTTGCCCCCCAAGGCAAGTGAGTAGCCATCTCGTATTAAATGAGTAGCCATCTCGTATTAAACGAGATCCCGATACAATGTTCATGCTCAAACTTGGCACTAAATAACAATTATTGAGGTTTAAAACTAATCTCGTAGGTAAATGTAGAGGTAGCGTGCGAATGGCGATCACATCGACTTTGGAACCATTCCCGACGCGCATCGTCACCCTCGCCCTTCGCCGATCTCCGCTTATTCCGCAGCTCCCGCCGTGAGTTACATATATGAGCAACGGCACGGTATCAAATACCCGGGAGTTACTACTGATGCTTGGTAAGGTACACATCAATTACATGTATATCAAATATACCTTTAGTGTTGCTTCGGGCCTTCTTGTCCGCTAAGTATTTGGGGCAGTTCCGCTTCGATGACCCTTCCCTTTGCAATAAAAACACTCAGGTCTCGGGCTTGGGTCCATTCTTTGACTTCTTCCCGGCAAACTGGCTTGCAGGTAGCGGCAACATCCTTGCCGTCCTTCTTGAAGTTCTTCTTACCCTTGCCCTTCTTGAACTTAGTGGTTTTATTGACCATCAACACTTGATGCTCCTTCTTGATTTCTACCTCTGCTGACTTCAGCATTGAAAATACTTCAGGAATAGTTTTCACCATCCCTGCATATTGTAGTTCATCACAAAGCTCTTGTAGCTCGGTGGGAGCGATGAAGGATTCTGTCAATGACCGCCTTGTCCGGGAGGTTGATGTCCATTTGGGACAAAGCGGTTGTGCAACCCGCATACATTTTGAGTATGTGCTCACCGACGTAACTATTTTCCTCCATCTTACAACTGTAGAACTTGTCGGAGACTTCATATCTCTCGACCGGGCATGAGCTTGGAAAACTAGTATCAGCTCTTCGAACATCTCATATGCACCGTGTTGCTCAAAACGCTTTTGGAGCCCCGGTTCTAAGCTGTAAAGCATGCCGCACTGAACGAGGGAGTAATCATCAGCACGAGACTGCCAAGCGTTCATAACGTCTTGGTTCTCTGGGATGGGTGCATCACCTAGCAGTGCTTCTAGGACATATTGTTTCTAAGTAAACAAGATGCATAAACATAATAAACATCACATGCAATTATATATAGTAGTGACATGATATGGCCAATATCAGATAGCTCCTTTGATCTCCATCTTCGGGGCTCCATGATCATCTTGTCACCGGCATCACACCATGATCTCCATCATCATGATCTCCATCATCGTGTCTCCATGAAGTTGCTCGCCAACTATTACTTCTACTACTATGGCTAACACGTTTAGCAATAAAGTAAAGTAATTTACATGGCGTTTCTCAATGACACGCAGGTCATACAAAAAATAAAGACAACTCCTATGGCTCTCGCCAGTTGTCATACTCATCGACATGCAAGTCGTGATTCCTATTACAAGAACATGATCTCATACATCACATATATCATTCATCATTCATCACAACTTTGGCCATATCACATCACAAAACACTTGCTGCAAAAACAAGTTAGACGTCCTCTAATTGTTGTTGCAAGTTTTACGTGGCTGCAATAGGGTTCTAGCAAGAACATTTTCCTACCTACGTGAAAGCCACAACGTGATTTGTCAACTTCTATTTACCCTTCATAAGGACCCTTTTCATCGAATCCGCTCCAACTAAAGTGGGAGAGACAGACACGCTTAGCCACCTTTATGCAACTAGTGCATGTCACTGGTGGAACCTGTCTCACGTAAGCGCACGTGTAAGGTCGGTCGGGCCACTTCATCCCACAATACCGCTGAAGCAAGATTAGACTAGTAGCGGCAAGAGAGTTGACAACATCTACGCCCACAACAAATTGTGTTCTACTCGTGCAATAGAGAACTACGATAGACCTAGCTCATGATGCCACCGTTGGAACGTTGCATAAAATAAAAATTTTCCTACATTCACCAAGATCCATCTATGAGTTCATCTAGCAATGAGTGATAGGAGTGCATCTACATACCTTTGTAGATCACAGCGAGCGTTCAAGTGAACGGGGTTGAGGGAGTCGTACTCGCCGTGATCCAAATCACCCGGTGACCAAGTGCGAGCAGACAGCACCTCGCGCTCAACACACGACGGAGGCGGATGACGCCTCCCGTACCTTGATCCGGCAAGGAGGAGGGAGAGGTTGATGAAGATCCAAAGAAGACGACGCGTGGTGGTGGATGCAGCAGAAGTTCCCAGAGAGTCACGAGCTTCTGCGAGAGGGAGAGGTGTAGCAGGGGAGAGGGAGGCGCCAAGACTTGGGTGCGGCTGCCCGCCCCCTTTATATAGGCCTCGGGAGGGAGGCGCCGGCCCCAGGAGACGGGATCTCCTAGGGGGCGGCGGGCCAAGGGAGGCTTGCCCCCAAGGCAAGTGGGCGCCTTCCCTAGGGTTCCCAACCCTAGGCGCATGAGGGGGCCTGGGGGCGCACCAGCCCACCTCGGCTGGTTCCTCCCACTTCAGCCCATGGGGCCCTCCGGGATAGGTGGCCCCATCCGGTGGACCTCGAACCTTCCGATGGTCCCTAGACAATACCGTGACCCAAAACTCTCCCGATGGCTGAAACAGCACTTCCTATATATAATTCTTTACCTCGGACCATTCCGAATTCCTCGTGATGTCCGGGATCTCATCCGGACTCAACAACTTTCGGTTTGCTGCATACTCATATTCATACAACCCTAGCGCCACCGAACCCTATGTGTAGACCCCTACGGGTTCGGGAGACATGCGACATGACCGAGACGGCTCTCCGGTCAATAATAACCAACAGCGGGATCTGGATACCCATGTTGGCTCCCACATGCTCCTCGATGATCTCATCGGATGAACCACTATGTCGAGGATTTAAGCAACCCCGTATACAATTCCCTTTGTCGATCGGTATGTTACTTGCCCGAGATTCGATAGTTGATATCCCAATACCTCGTTCAATCTCAAGTTATCGCAAGTCACTCTACTCACTCGTAATGCATGATCCCGTGACCAAACACTTGGTCACTTTGAGCTCATTATGATGATGCATTACCGAGTGGGCGGTGATACCTCTCCGTAATACGGAGTGACAAATCCCAGCCTCGATCCGTGTCAACCCAATGACACTTTCGGAGATACACGTAGTGCACCTTTATAGTCACCCGATTCGTTGTAGGACGTTTGGTACACCCAAAGCACCCCTACGGTATCCGGGAGTTACACGATCTCATGGTCTAAGGAAAAGATACTTGACATTGGAAAAGCTCTAGCAAAACGAACTACACGATCTTGTGCTATGCTTAGGATTGGGTCTTGTCCATCACATCATTCTCCTAATGATGTGAACCCGTTATCAATGACATCCAATGTCCATAGTCGGAAACCATGACTATCTATTGATCAACGAGCTAGTCAACTAGAGGCTCACTAGGGACATATTGTGGTCTATGTATTCACACGTGCATTACGATTTCTCGGATAATACAATTATAGCATGAATAAAAGACAATTATCATGAACAAGGAAATATAATAATAATCCTTTTATTATTGCCTCTAGGGCATATTTCCAACAGTCTCCCACTTGCACTAGAGTCAATAATCTAGTTACATTGTGATGAATCGAACACCCATAGAGTTCTGCTCGCGGAAGAGGTTTAGTCAACGGATCTGCGACATTCAGATCCGTATGCACTTTGCAAATTTCTATGTCTCCATCTTGAACATTTTCACGAATGGAGTTGAAGCAACGACTGATGTGCCTGGTCGTCTTGTGAAACCTGGGCTCCTTGGCAAGTGCAATAGCTCCAATGTTGTCACAGAAGAGTTTGATCGGCCCCAACGCATTGGGTATGACTCCTAGGCCGGTGATGAACTCCTTCACCCAAATTGCTTCATGTGCTACTTCCGAGGCTGCCATGTACTCCGCTTCACATGTAGATCCCGCCACGACGCTCGCTTGCAAATGCACCAGCTTCTTGCTTCCACCATCAACATATACACGTATCCGGTTTGTGACTTAGAGTCATCCAGATCTGTGACGAAGCTAGCGTCGACGTAACACTTTACGACGAGCTCTTCGTCACCTCCATAAACGAGAAACATGTCCTTAGTCCTTTTTAGGTACTTCAGGATATTCTTGACCGCTGTGCAGTGTTCCTTGCCGGGATTACTTTGGTACCTTCCTACCAAACTTACGACAAGGTTTACATCAGGTCTGGTACACAAAGATGGCATACATAATAGACCCTATGGTCGAGGCATACGGGATGACACTCATCTCTTCTATATCTTCTGCCGGGTCGACATTGAGCCGAGCTCAATTTCACACCTTGTAATACAGTGCAAGAACCCTTTCTTGGACTGATCCATTTTGAACTTCTTCAATATCTTATCAAGGTATGTGCTTTGTGAAAGACCTATGAGGCGCCTCGATCTATCCCTATAGATCTTGATGCCTAATATGTAAGCAGCTTCTCCAAGGTCCTTCATTGAAAAACTCTTATTCAAGTAGGCCTTAATGCTGTCCAAAGTTCTATATCATTTCCCATCAAAAGTATGTCATCTACATATAATATGAGAAATGCTACAGAGCTCCCACTCACTTTCTTGTAAACGCAGGCTTCTCCATAAGTCTCAAGATAAACCCAAACGCTTTGATCATCTCATCAAAGCGAATGTTCCAACTCCGAGATGCTTGCACCAGCCCATAAATGGATCGCTGGAGCTTGCATACCTTGTTAGCATTCTTAGGGTCGACAAAACCTTCGGGCTGCATCATATACAGTTCTTCCTTAAGATAGCCGTTAAGGAATGCCGCTTTTGACGTCCATTTGCCATATCTCATAATCATAGTATGCGGCAATTGCTAACATGATTCGGACGGACTTCAGCCTTCGCTACGGGAGAAAAAGTCTCATCGTAGTCAACCCCTTTGAACTTGCCGATAACCCTTAGCGACAAGTCGAGCTTTATAGATGGTAACATTACCATCTGCGTCCTTCTTCTTCTTAAAGATCCATTTGTTTTCTATCGCCACCGATCATCGGGCAAGTCTGTCAAAGTCCATACTTTGTTTTCATACATGGATCCTATCTCGGATTGCATGGCTTCAAGCCATTTGTTGGAATCTGGCCCGCCATCGCTTCTTCATAGTTTGAAGGTTCACCATTGTCTAACAACATGATTTCCGTGACAGGGTTGCCATACCACTACGGTGTGGAAAGTGTCCTTGTGGACCTCTGAAGTTCAAGAAAAACTTGATCCAAGTACCTTGATCATCATCATTAATTTCCTCTCCGGTCGGTGTAGGCACCACAAGAACATTTTCCCGAGCTGCACTACTTTCCGGTTCAAGAGGTAGTACTTCATCGAAGTTCTACTTTCCTCCCACTTACTCCATTCGAGAGAAACTCTTTTCCGTAAAAGGATCCGTTCTTGGCAACAAAGATCTTGCCTTCGGATCTAAGGTAGAAGGTATACGCAATGGTTTCCTTAGGGTATCCTATGAAGACGCATTTTTCCGACTTGGGTTCGATCTTTTCAGTTGAAGTTTCTTGACATAAGCATCGCATCCCCAAACTTTTAGAAACGCATACTTAGGTTTCTTCCCAAACCATAATTCATACGGTGTCGTCTCAACGGATTTAGACCGTGCCCTATTTAAAGTGAATGTAGCTGTCTCTAGAGCGTATCCCCAAAATGATAGCGGTAAATCAAGAAGAGACATCATAGATCGCACCATATCCAATAGAGTGCGACACGACGCTCGGACACACCGTTACTACCGAGGTGTTCCAGCGGCGTGAGTTGTGAAACGATTCCACATTTCCTTAAGTGTGTACCAAATTCGTGGACTTAAATATTCTCCTCCACGATCCGATCAGAAGAACTTTATTTTTCGGTCACGTTGATTCTCTACCTCATTCTGAAATTCCTTGAACTTTTCAAAGGTCTCGTGACTTGTGTTTCATCAAGTAGACATACCCATATCTACTTAAGTCAGTCTGTGAGAGTGAGAACATAACGATATCCTCCATGAGCCTCAACGCTCATTGGACCGCATTACATCGGGTATGTATGATTTCCAATAAGTTGGTTGCTCGCTCCATTGTTCCGGAGAACGGAGTCTTGGTCATTTTGCCCATGAGGCATGGTTCGCAAGTGTCAAATGATTCGTAATCGAGAGACTCTAAAAGTCCATCAGCATGGAGCTTCTTCATGCGCTTGACACCAATGTGACCAAGGCGGCAGTGCCACAAGTATGTGGGACTATCCTTATCAACTTTACATCTTTTGGTATTCACACTATGAATATGTGTAACATTACGTTTGAGATTCATTAAGAATAAACCATTGACCATCGGAGCATGACCATAAAACATTTCTCTCATATAAATAGAACAACCATTATTCTCGGATTTAAATGAGTAGCCATCTCAGATTAAACGAGATCCTCGATACAATGTTCATGCTCAAACTTGGCACTAAATAACAATTATTGAGGTTTAAAACTAATCCCAGAGGGTAAATGTAGAGGTAGCGTCGACGGCGATCACATCGACTTTGGAACCATTCCCGACGCGCATCGTCACCTCGCCCTTCGCCAGCCTCCGCTTATTCCGCAGCTCTGCCGTGAGTTACATATATGAGCAACGGCACCGTATCAAATACCTGTGAGTTACTACGAGTAATGGTAAGGTACACATCAATTACATGTATATCAAATATACCTTTAGTGTTGCCGGCCTTCTTGTCCGCTAAGTATTTGGGACAGTTCCGCCCAAAGGACCCTTACCTTTGCAATAAAAACACTCATCTCGTGCTTGGGTCCATTCTTTGACTTCTTCCTAAGAATCGGCTTATCGGGCGCCGGCAACATCCTTGCCGTCCTTCTTGAAGTTCTTCTTACCCTTGCCCTTCTTGAACTTAGTGGTTTTATTGACCATCAACACTTGATGCTCCTTCTTGATTTCTACCTCTCACGACTTCAGCATTGAAAATACTTCAGAATAGTTTTCACCATCCCCCGTGATATTGTAGTTCATCACAAAGCTCTTGTAGCTCGGTGGGAGCGATTGAAGGATTCTGCCAATGACCGCTTGTCCGGGAGGTTGATGTCCAGTTGGGACAGGCTGTTGTGCAACCTGAGACATTTTGAGTATGTGCTCACCGATGTAACTATTTTCCTCCATCTTACAATCAGTAGAACTTGTCGGAGACTTCATATCTCTCGACCCATCCATGAGCTTGAAAACTAGTTTCAGCTCTTGAACATCGCATATGCTCCGTGTTGCTCAAAACGCTTTTGGAGCCCCGGTTCTAAGCTGTAAAGCATGCCGCCTTTGAACGAGGGAGTAATCATCAACGAGACCGCCAAGCGCTCATAACGCCTTGGTTCTTCGATGGGTTGCATCACCTAGCGGTGCTTCTAGGACATATTGTTTCTTGGCAGCTATGAGGATGATCCTCGTGTTCCGGACCCAATCCGAATAGTTGCTGCCATCATCTTTCGACTTGGTTTCTCTAGGAACGCGTTGAAGTTCATGGTGACATGAGCGTTGGCCATTTGATCTAAAAGACATTTTAGCAAAGATTTTAGACTATTGTTCATGATAATAAAGTTCATCTAATCAAATTATTTAATGAACTCGCACTCAGATTTGACATCCCTCTAGTCATCTAAGTGTTACATGATCCGAGTCGACTAGGCCGTGTCCGATCATCACGTGAGACGGACTAGTCATCGCCGGTGAACATCTCCATGTTGATCGTATCTTCCATACGACTCATGTTCGACCTTTCGGTCTCTTGTGTTCCGAGGCCATGTCTGTACATGCTAGGCTCGTCAAGTTAACCTAAGTGTTCTGCATGTGTAAAACTGTCTTACACCCGTTGTATGTGAACGTAAGGATCTATCACACCCGATCATCACGTGGTGCTTCGAAACGACGAACTTTAGCAACGGTGCACACTTAGGGAGAACACTTTCTTGAAATTATTATAAGGGATCATCTTATTTACTACCTCGTTCTAAGTAAACAAGATGCATAAACATAATAAACATCACATGCAATTATATATAGTAGTGACATGATATGGCCAATATCATATAGCTCCTTTGATCTCCATCTTCGGGCTCCATGATCATCTTGTCACCAAAGATGACACCATGATCTCCATCATCATGATCTCCATCATCGTGGTTCGCATGAAGTTGCTTCGCCAACTATTACTTCTACTACTATGGCTAACACGCTTAGCAATAAAGTAAAGTAATTTACATGGCGTTTCTCAATGACACGCAGGTCATACAAAAATAAAGACAACTCCTATATTCTCCTGCCGGTTGTCATACTCATCGACATGCAAGTCGTGATTCCTATTACAAGAACATGATCTCATACATCACATATATATCATTCATCATTCATCACAACTTTGGCCATATCACATCACAAAACACTTGCTGCAAAAACAAGTTAGACGTCCTCTAATTGTTGTTGCAAGTTTTACGTGGCTGCAATAGGGTTCTAGCAAGAACATTTTCCTACCTGCGTGAAAGCCACAACGTGATTTGTCAACTTCTATTTACCCTTCATAAGGACCCTTTTCATCAAATCCGCTCCAACTAAAGTGGGAGAGACAGACACGCGCTAGCCACCTTATGCAACTAGTGCATGTCAGTCGGTGGAACCTGTCTCACGTAAGCGTACGTGTAAGGTCGGTCCGGGCCGCTTCATCCCACAATACCGCTGAAGCAAGATAAGACTAGTAGCGTCAAGAGAGTTGACAACATCTACGCTCGCAACAAATTGTGTTCTACTCGTGCAATAGAGAACTACGCATAGACCTAGCTCATGATGCCACTGTTGGGGAACGTTGCATAAAATAAAAAATTTCCTACATTCACCAAGATCCATCTATGAGTTCATCTAGCAACGAGTGATAGGAGTGCATCTACATACCTTTGTAGATCGCGAGCGGAAGCGTTCAAGTGAACGGGGTTGAGGGAGTCGTACTAAATGCCGTGATCCAAATCACCGATGACCAAGTGCCGAACGGACAGCACCTCCGCTGTTCAACACCGCGTTATGGAGCGGATGACGCCTCCGCACCTTGATCCAGCAAGGAGGAGGAGAGGTTGATGAAGATCCAGCAGCATGACGGCGTGGTGGTGGATGCAGCAGAAGTTCCGCAGAAGCCACGAAGCCTGCGAGAGGGAGAGGTGTAGCAGGGAGAGGGAGGCCAAGACTTGGGTGCGGCTGCCATCCCTCCCCCCCTTTATATAGGCCCCTGGGGGGGCGCCGGCCCTAGGAGACGGGATCTCCTAGGGGGGGCGGCGGCCAAGGGGAGGCTTGCCCTCCAAGGCAAGTGGGGCGCCCCTTCCCCTAGGGTTCCCACCCGGTGGACCCCCGGGACCCTTCCGGTGGTCCCGGTACAATACCGGTGACCCCCGAAACTCTCCCGATGGCCGAAACAGCACTTCCTATATATAATTCTTTACCTCCGGACCATTCCGGAATTCCTCGTGACGTCCGGATCTCATCCGGGACTCGAACAACTTCGGTTTGCTGCATACTCATATTCATACAACCCTAAGCGCCACCGAACCTTATGTGTAGACCTCACGGTTCGGGAGACATGCAGACATATGACCGAGACGGCTCTCCGGTCAATAACCAACAGGCGGATCTCGGATACCCATGTTGGCTCTACATGCTCCTCGATGATCTCATCGGATGAACCACGATGTCGAGGATTTAAGCAACCCGTATACAATTCCCTTTGTCAATCGGTATGTTACTTGCCCGATATTCGATCATTGGTATCCCAATACCTCGCTCAATCTCAAGCTACCGGCAAGTCACTTTACTGCATCAGTAATGCATGATCCCGTGACCAAACACTTGGTCACTTTGAGCTCATTATGATGATGCATTACCGAAAGTGGGCCTGTGATACCTCTCCGTAATACGGAGTGACAAATCCCAGTCTCGATCCGTGTCAACCCAATGTACACTTTCGGAGATACCAGAGTGCACCTTTATAGTCACCCAGCTACGTTGTGACGCTTTGGTACACCCAAAGCACTCCTACGGTATCCGGAGTTACACGATCTCATGGTCTAAGGAAAAGATACTTGACATTGGAAAAGCTCTAGCAAAACGAACTACACGATCTTGTGCTATGCTTAGGATTGGGTCTTGTTCATCACATCATTCTCCTAATGATGTGATCCCGTTATCAATGACATCCAATGTCCATAATCAGGAAACCATGACTATCTATTGATCAACGAGCTAGTCAACTAGAGGCTCACTAGGGGCATATTGTGGTCTATGTATTCACACGTGTATTACGATTTCCGGATAATACAATTATAGCATGAATAAAAGACAATTATCATGAACAAGGAATTATAATTATAATCCTTTTATTATTGCCTCTAGGGCATTCCAACACCTCTCCCGCGCAAAAGCGGGTCATGAGGCTTGTTAATGCGGCCATTGTTCTCGGCTTTTCCTGGTCAAGGTGTCTGGCGAGCCATTCGTCTCGGACGTTGTGTTTGAAAGCTGCTAAGGCTTCGGCGTCCGGACAGTCGAATATTTGGTTCTTTTTGGTGAGGAACCTGTTCCAGAATTTGCGGGCTGACTCTCCGGGTTGTTGAGTTATGTGACTTAAATTGTCTGCATCTGGAGGGCGGACATAAGTCCCTTGTAAATTTGCGAAAAAGCATCCTCGAGCTCTTCCCAACTTCCAATGGTATTTTCAAGGAGGCTTTTGAGCCAATGCCGGGCTGGCCCTTTGAGCTTGAGGGGTAAGTATTTTATGGCGTGGAGGTCATCTCGTCTAGTCATGTGTATGTGGAGGATGTAATCCTCAATCCAGACTCTGTGGTCTGTTATTCCGTCAGATGCCTCTATGTTTACGGGCTTAAACTCACTGAAATTGTAATCCAGCACCTCATCGGTGAAACATAGGGGTGTCTGGCGCCCTATATTTGGGTGTGCCGTGATGTTCGGATATTTGGTGTGTTGCATTGCTTACTAGAGCTTGCTTTCTTGGCCCATAGATAGACCTAATCTGGGCCATCCTTTTGATGTGAATCCTTATGCGGATCGTGCGTCGGCTTGTGGCGGCGCCGCTTGCCGCTATATGTTTGCCATGTGGTCGTCTATCCGACCGGGCGGCCTCTTTGTTCTTTGATTGCGGGGGCTCTATGGCCTCCTCATCAAATACGGGCAGTAGTTTGCGCTTCGGGTAGCTCTTTGTTTGGCGACTATCGCCGTATTTGTCTGCGGTGTTGAGTACTTTCCTCCATCTGATTCTGAGTGCATCTTCCGCTGTTTTGAGCTTCCGCTTCGCTTTTTTCAGGCTACAGCGCAGTGGCAACGAGCCTTTGTGGAGGTTCTTCTGCTCCAACAACTTGTTCCGGGCGTGAGATCGTCCGGACTGTTATCTTCGCCGGGGACGGGTTGTTTATCCAAGTTGTCCTATTCGGACGGTTGCTCGATAGCATGTTCGTCGTCCACCGGTTCGCCCTGCTCTATGGCTAGGTCTGTATGGCTGTCGTCTTTGTCGAGGCGGGACTTTGGGCGGCGCTTACGTCGCCGTTTTGACTGCTTTTCGAGGGATTTATCCTTCGTAGCGTCCCGTTGTTCCTCGTCGTCACTTCCTTTAGGTGTATCCACCATGTATACATCGTGAGATGAGGTGGCTGTCCAGTACCCCGTAGGTGCTGGTTCATAGTTATCTCCTACATCGTCGTCCATACCGTCGATGTCTTCGGAGTCGAAATCGAGCACGTCGTTTAAACTTTCGACAGTGGCTATGAAGTGGGTGGTGGGTGGGCGTCGAATTTCTTTGTCGTCCGCATCCCAACCTTGTTGACCATAGTCCGGCCAGGGTTCTCCTAATAAAGAGAGAGATTTTAGTGAATTCAGGATGTCTCCAAAGGGCGAGTGCTGAAAGATGTCCGCGGCAGTGAACTCCATAATCGGCGCCCGGTCGGATTCGATTAGCGGGGGCGCGGAAGGTTCGGAGTCTGGAGAGGAGTCCGGCACCTTGAAGTTACGCGCTTCGCAAAGGATAGGGATGGTGTTCGGCTCAATCGCCGTAGAGATCGCAGCCCCTGAGGCGGTGTCCAACCACTCGTCCTCGATCGGCGAAGTCGGCTCCAAGATAAGGGTCGGAGCGGACACTGGTGCGGCCTGTGGCACTTGTTCGCTCGCGGCAGAGCTAGATCGTGCCCATCGAGACAGTCTTGGCGCTTTGGGTGTGGCTCGAATCCGTCGAAGATCAAGTCTCCGCGGATGTCGGCCGTGTAGTTCAAACTCCCAAATCTGACTCGATGGCTGTGGCGTAGCTTTCGATCTGCTCCAGATGGCCAAGTGAATTGGCCCGCAGTGCAAAGCCGCCGAATACGAAGATCTGTCCGGGGAGAAAAGTCTCACCCTGGACCGCGTCGTTGTTGATGATCGAGGGAGCCATCGGGCCTAAAGATGACGACACAGAGGAACTCTCAATGAAAGCACCAATGTCGGTGTCAAAACCGGCGGATCTCGGGTAGGGGGTCCCGACTGCATGCGTCTAGGGCGGATGGTAACAGGAGACAAGGGACACGATGTTTTTACCCAGGTTCGGGCCCTCTCGATGGAGGTAAAATCCTACTCCTGCTTGATTAATATTGATGATATGGGTAGTACAAGAGTAGATCTACCACGAGATCAGAAAGGCTAAACCCTAGAAGCTAGCCTATGGTATGATTGTTCTTCGTCCTAAGGACTAAAACCCTCCGATTTATATAGACACCAAAGAGGGTTAGGGTTACACAGAGTCGGTTACAATGGTAGGAGATCAACATATCCGTATCGCCAAGCTTGCCTTCCACGCCAAGGAAAGTCCCATCCGGACACGGGACGGAGTCTTCAATCTTGTATCTTCATAGTCCAGGAGTCTGGGCAAAGGTGATAGTTCGGCTATCCGGACACCCCCTAATCCAGGACTCCCTCAACCGGTCTTGCCGTCCGTTGTCCGCACGCCATGCGGCGCCAGCCAGCCGGGCCGGCCTGCCAGCCCACGCGTGCGACGGGACTTCGCCGCAGGCCTGGGCCCGCCACTACCGGGCCTCGGCACACGCGCGGATCCGGTGCGGCCGAGGCAGACGGTTGAGATTCCGGGGCGCAGTTAATATACGCCGTTACTGCGCTGTAATCGTGGGATCGTGGGGGAGTGGGCGCAGTTAATCCCACGACCCCCAATTTCCCGCCCCCTCAGCTTCGCCGCCTGGGGCTATAAGTAGGGGGAGGAGGGGGCGGCAGACATACGCGCGCCCTCCTCTCCCTTTGCCATTTCTCTCCTTCTTCTCTCCGCCGCCGCAGCGCCCCTGCCTCTTGCCGAGACGCTACCGCAGCCCGCCGTCGCCGAGCCTTTTCTTGCCGCGTCTTTCACGCTCCACCGCGGTCTCGCCCGTAGGCCACCGCACCGCGCCTCCGACGTGCTCCCTCGTCCATGGCGCGCTGCAAGACGGCAAAGCGATCGACGCGTCAACGCCCACGATGACCACCTCTCTTTTCTTTGTCAAACACGGCGGCTGCCCCGGAGACACAAAAGGGTATGCCCTCTTCCCAAAGCGGAAATCTTGACGGCGCCGGAGGAGGGCGAATACGTCGTCTTCCGGTCCCATTTCCTTCGCGGCTTCGGCCTTCCAGCGAGCAGCTTCCTGCGCTCTTTCCTCAATTTCTTCTGAGTCCAGCCGCACCACCTCTCACCAAATACGGTGGTCTTGCTGTCTGCTAAATCATCTTACGTGAAGGACATCTCGGCACTCTCCCCACCTCAAGCTCGGGCGGAGTGCTTCTACCTCAAGCTCGGCACCGCCGCCAAGAACCAGGCGGCTCGGCGGAGCTTATGCGTGGCGGTGCGATGTCCGGGTGCTGGGAACCGCTTCCCATCCATCTCTCTGCTGCAGTCGGCCAAGCTGTGGCAGAAGTCGTACTTTTACGTCAAGAACGTGCACCCGTCGAGGGACTACATCAACCTGCCCGCTTACGTAGCCGGCCCTCCTACTGAACCGCACCCCAACTGGCATTCCAAGCCAGTTCCCTATCGGCCGCCTCCGCCGCCGCCCTCTGCCTACTTGAGGTGATGACGGAGTCGGAGGGCCTTCGGGGCTCGGATTTTCTGGCCGCCTATGTGGCGTGCCGAGTGCTTCCCCTCCAAGCCCGCCCCCACATCATCAGCAGCATGAGTGGGCATCGGGACCCGTGCCGGATGTGCACGCAGGAGCTGCCAGGCGTGGAGGTGGTCCGCCTGGTGAACTTCTTCTCCAACTGCAAGTTGTCGGAGAAGGACTGGCGGTTCGGCAAGCAGCCGTACGACCGCGCACACCCATCGCCCGCGATGAGTTTTGTAATTTCCTTTCTTCTTTGCTTGTCCGAATTCTTGCTTTGCCGCCTGATCAGTCGGCAATGATACAGGTCTTCTTGACTCAGTCGGACGCTAATGCCCTAGAGCCGGGTCGCAAATACGCGTCGGACCGCTCGAGGAGCGACGAGGAGGACCCCGACTTGGGGGCGGCCACCATGGAAGAAGACAACGCCACAGGTGGCGGAGGTGGAGCAGGGTCCTCGGAGGAGGCGTCGTCGAGGCTTGCAGGACGATGATGAAGAGGAGGCCGAGCCGCACCGCGCGCACGGCGACGACAAGGTGGCCGCGAGCTCTTCAGCCGCACCGGCTAGACTAGGCGGTGCGCCGAAGTGCCGAGCCGGCTAGGTGCTGTTCGGCAGCCGGCCGAAGAAGCCCTGGAAGACAGCCGCCACGAAGGCGGCCCAGTTCCAGAGGACCCCGAAGCGGCCCCCGACGGTGTCTGCGTAAGTGCTTGATTTCTCTCGTGTTTTCTTTTCTTCTTTCTTGTAAACTCTTTCTGAGTTTCCTCTTATCTTGCTTGAACAGGGTGATACGTCTCCATCGTATCTACTTTTCCAAACACTTTTGCCCTTGTTTTGGACTCTAACTTGCATGATTTGAATGGAACTAACCCGGATCGACATTGTTTTCAGCAGAATTGCCATGGTGTTATTTTTGTGCGAAACAAAAGTTCTCGGAATGACCTGAAACTTCGAGAGAATATTTTGGAATTAATAAAAAATCTGGCGAAAGAATAAAGCCGTGGGGCGCACACCCTATCCACGAGGGTGGGGGCGCGCCCCCCTGCCTCGTGGGCCCCCTGGTGCTCCAGCGACCTCAACTCCAACTCCATATATTCACGTTCGGGAAGAAAAAAATCAGAGAGAAGGATTCATCACGTTTTACAACACGGAGCCGCTGCCAAGCCCTAATCTCTCTCAGGAGGGCTGATCTGGAGTCTGTTCGGGGCTCCGGAGAG
Organism: Aegilops bicornis; assembly: GCA_021605145.1. Taxonomy (NCBI): domain Eukaryota; kingdom Viridiplantae; phylum Streptophyta; class Magnoliopsida; order Poales; family Poaceae; genus Aegilops; species Aegilops bicornis. The sequence goes on along the minus strand of CM038674.1, from coordinate 261,667,965 downwards.
GGGAATCCATCACCGTCGTCATCATCAACCTTCCTCCATCACCAATTTCATGATGCTCACCGCCGTGCGCGAGTAATTCCATCGTAGGCTTGGCCGGACGGTGATGGGTTGGATGAGATTTACCATGTAATCGAGTTAGTTTTGTTTGGGTTTGATCCCTAGTATCCATTATGTTCGAGATTGATGTTGCTATGACTTTGCTATGCTTAATGCTTGTCACTAGGGCCCGAGTGCCATGATTTCAGATCTGAACCTATTATGTTTTCATGAATATATGTGAGTTCTTGATCCAGCTTGCAAGTCTATAGTCACCTACTATGTGTTATGATCCGGCAACCCCGAAGTGACAATAATCGGGACCACTCCCGGTGTTTACCGTAGTTTGAGGAGTTCATGTATTCACTAAGTGTTAATGCTTTGGTCCGGTTCTCTATTAAAAGGAGGCCTTAATATCCCTTAGTTTCCAATAGGACCCCGCTACCACAGGAGGGTAGGACAAAAGTTCTTTTCCATAAGCACGTATGACTATATTCGGAATACATGCCTACATTACATTGATGAATTGGAGCTAGTTCTGTGTCACCCTATGATATAACTATTGCTTGAGGAATCGCATCCGAGATAATTCTCCATCACCGATCCAATGCCTATGAGCCTTTCACATATTGCTCTTTGCTTAGTTACTTTTCCATTGCCACTGTTACAATTACTACAAAACTGCTACTGTTACTTTTGCCACCGTTACCATTACTTCCATACTTCTTTGCTACTAAATACTTTGCTGCAGATATTAAGTTATCCAGGTGTGGTTGAATTGACAACTCAACTGCTAATACTTGAGAATATTCTTTGGCTCCCCTTGTGTCGAATCAATAAATTTGGGTTGAATACACTACACCTCGAAAACTGCTATGATCCCCTATTCTTGTGGGTTATCAAGACTATTTTCTAAGCGTTGCTGCCGGGGAGCATAGCTCTATTCTTTGAGTCACTTGGGATTTATATCTACTGGTCACTATGAGGAACTTGAAAGACGAAAGAACTAAGATTTTTCCGTCAACTACGAGGGGAGGTAAGGAACTGCCATCTAGATCTGCACTTGATTCACCTTCTGTTTTGAGTAAGCTTGCGACACATAAACCTGCTTCTGCTATTAATTCTGATATGTCGCATATTATTGATGATGCCACTTCTGCTATGCATGATGCTTATAACGAAACTACTTCTATGCTTGATACTATTATGCCACTAGGTGAATTTCTTGATGAACAACTTGCTAGGGCTAGAGAGAATGAAATTATTGAAACTGATAATAGTTATAGAAGTGATGATGAAGATTCTCCCCCTAGATATGAATTACTGTTCACAGCTCGAGGGTTATGTTATGGATGAAGAAACTGCTAGAGATTTTCTTGCTTGCAATGATAGGAATGATCTTAAGAAATTATTAGCTAAGCCTAAAGAAAAATCTTTGAATGCTAGAATTAAATATGACCCTGCTTTTGCTACTTCACCTATCTCATAAGCATCGATAAGGATTATGATTCCTCTGTTGATCCTAAGATAATTACTTGGTTGAATCTGATCCTTTTATGGCTATGAATCAAACTGTTGTGGCACATCTTACTAAATTAAATGATATAGCCACCCTATTCACTAATGATGAGAAAACTCGTTACTACTATATCCTTAAGTTATTTCCATTCTCATTAAAGGGTGATGCTAAAACATGGTTTAATTCTCTTGATCCTGGTTGTGTGCATAGTCCCCAGGATATGATTTATTACTTCTCTGCTAAATATTTCCCCGCTCATAAGAAACAAGCTGCTTTAAGGGAAATATATAACTTTGTGCAATTGAAGAAGAGAGTCTCCCACAAGCTTGGGGGAGGCTTCTCCAATTACTTAATGCTTTTCCTGATCATCCTCTCAAGAAAAATGAAATACTTGATATCTTTTATAATGGACTAACCGATGCTTCCAGAGACCACCTGGATAGTTGTGCTGGTTGTGTTTTCAGGGAAAGAACAGTTGATCAAGCTGAATTGCTATTGAATAATATGTTGACTAATGAAAATAATTGGACACTTCCTGAACCAACTCCTAAGCCAACTCCTAAGCCAACTCCGAAGAAAAGGGGTAATCTATTTCTCAGTCCTGAAGATATGCAAGAGGCAAAGAAATCTATGAAACAAAAAGGTATTAAAGCTGAAGATGTTAAGAATTTACCACCTGTTGAAGAAATACATGGTCTTGATAACCCGACAGGTAGTAAAGGTAAATTCTCTCTATACATTTGATGAAGGTGATATTCCTCGCTATAAGTCTGCTAGCCAATGCTTAGATGAGTTTGATAATTTTATTGTTAAACAAGAAAACTTCAATGCTTATGTTGGTAGACAACTGAAACTTAATGCTTATATGATTGAACACTTGAGTGATTATATGTCTAGAGTTAAAGGTGAACTTAAAATCATTAGTAAACATGCTTCTATGGTTACCACTCAAGTAGAATAAGTGCTTAAAGCTCAAAATGATTTGCTCAATGAATTAAATAATAAGAAGAATGATAATGTTGTTAGAGTTATGACTAGAGGGGGTAAAATGACTCAGGAACCTTTGTATCCTGAAGGCCACCCTAAGAGAATTGAGCAAGATTTTCAGAGAACTAATGTTGATGCATCTAGTCCTTCTAAAAAGAAGAAAAGTAAAAATGATAGGACTTTGCATGCTTCTAGAGAACCTGTTGTAGACACACCTGAAAATCCCAATGATATTTCTATTTTTTATGCTGAAACACAATCTGGTGATGAACATGAACCTAGTGATAATGTTAATGATAATGTTCATGTTGATGCTCAACCTAGCAATAACAATGATGTAGAAATTGAACCTGTTGTTGATCTTGATAACCCACAATCAAAGAATCAACGTTATGATAAGAGAGACTTCGTTGCTAGGAAGCACGGTAAAGAAAGAGAACCATGGGTTCAGAAACCCATGCCTTTTCCTCCCAAACCATCCAAGAAAAAGGATGATGAGGATTTTGAGCGCTTTGCTGAAATGATTAGACCTATCTTTTTGCATATGCGTTTGACTGATATGCTTAAAATGAATCCTTATGCTAAATATATGAAGGATATTTTATAAATAAGAGAAAGATACCGGAAGCTGAAATTTCCACCATGCTTGCTAATTATACTTTTAAAGGTGGAATACCTAAGAAACTAGGAGATCCACGAGTACCAACTATACCATGCTCCATTAAAAGAAACTATGTTAAAACTGCTTATGTGATCTTGGAGCCGGTGTTAGTGTTATGCCTCTCTCTTTATATCGTAGACTTGATTTGAATAAGTTGACACCTACTGAAATATCTTTGCAAATGGCTGATAAATCAACTACTATACCTGTCGGTATTTCTGAGGATTTGCTTGTTGTGGTTGGAAACATTACTATTTTAACGAACTTTGTTATTCTTGATATTCCCGAGGACGATAGTATGTCGATTATCCTTGGTAGACCCTTTTTGAATACTGTAGGGGCTGTTATTGATTGCAACAAAGGTAATATCACTTTTCATGTTAATGGTAATGAGCATAAGGTACACTTTCCGAGGAAACAACCACAAGTCCACAACATCAATTATATTGGAAAATCTTCAACACTTACTATTGGAGGGTTTGAATTCCCGCTGCCTACTGTCAAGAAGACATATGATATTCTTATTGTTGGGGATGTGCATATCCCCGTTGAGGTAACCTAGTGTTATTCGAAATTTCTCAGGTGCCATGTTATTCGAAAAGAGTTTGTTAACAAGACTTGATCAACCTTGTTAGTGGATTCCTTTTGATGAGCATGAGATGGATGAAGTTAGAAAGCACAACCTTCTGTACCCTCTTTTTACCTTCTGTTATTTAGATTAAATAAAGCACAGATAGTATTTTCTGTCTGTTTTCTGAATTATTCTTGTAATAAAAAATACCCTGAAAATAAAAGTTCTCCAAATGCCCCGAAAATGAAATATGATTTTTTCTAGAATATTTGAGAATATCTGGCACTGAGAACACATCAGGGGGAGCAAGCACTTGGCCACGAGGGTCCAGGCGCTGCCTCGCCTCAGGGCCTCGGTGGCCCCTCCACTTATTCCAGCACCCACACACTCCTTCTTCCTCCCAAAAAATCACCAACCAGCTCAAGCACGAGTTCTAGCTCATCTTGCTGCGATTTTCGATCTCCTTGCTCAAAGCTCCACTCACAAAACTGCTTTGGGGGATTGTTCTACGGTATGTGACTTCAATGGTCCAATTGGTTTTTGTTCTAGTGCTTTATTCATTGCAATTTTTTGCTGCTTAGGTGACCCTGTTCTTGAGCTTGCATGTCAAATTTATTTGGTCCCAAGTAGTTCTAATGCATGATATAGTCTCTAGGAACTTGTGGGAGTAGTTGCTATCAATATTGTTGAGTTTGATTCACTTTTATTTTGAGTTACTAAAATTTTCAGAAATTTTTCAGAGGAAGAAATATGTTTAGGAAAATGTACCAAGGTGGTTCTTCAAGGAAGGAAGGACCCAGGCCCGCAATACGTGAGCCGGACCACGAACTACCAAGAGAAGCTCAAGTGCGGCCTTGTGAATGGACGTCAGAAAATTTCATGGTCCGAGCAGGAATTAAGGAGGAATTTGACGCATATGTGCGTAATGCTGAACTCGAGGGCTTCCTCGCTAGATAAGTGCCCTCAAGATTATCACCTAATCGATTCCTATGTGAGAAGGTTCAAATTTACATCTTCACGCAATTCTCACACTGTCCTATTTGATCTCTATGGTAAATCTTATACTATGGACTTAGAAGATTTTAATATCGCTTGTAAACTTCCGCAATGGGGTAGTGCTAGTGAACCTCGCAAATCTGAGTTTAAAGATTTTCTTGCTAGTATCACTATGGGGGAATCTAGAGAAATAACACAAGCTACCATAGGGAGCATTCATTTTCCTGCTATACATTATTTTGCTCTCTTTATAGGTAGATGCATAAACGGTAAGGATGAGGCATGTCACATGTGTGTTCCAGATCTTAGTGTTCTCAAGAGTGCTGTTTTAGGAGATAAACAATATAACTTGGGGGCCATTGTTGCACGAAGGTTGCATAATAATGGTTTAAGTGGAGACTTGTTTGGTGGGATTGATGCAACCCATGTGGCTAATTTCCTTGAGATACCCATACATGAAAATGATATGGAATTGCCTCCCGCTTATCTAGATTATGATGCTATGGTTCGCCATCAGTTTATTGAGAGGAATGAACAACCTCTCCAGTACCGACTAATGTTTGACAGCGCCAAGACTTTCCATGTTGCTCTCCCTGCTCCTACTTTCTTTGACTTTCAGGCAAAAGGGAGATATATTATAACCAGGGAGGAGGCGAACGAGTATAAGAGGAGGATGGAGGCAGCTTGCCTCCAAGCGGCAGCTCATGAGGCAATAGCTGCTGCATCTCACTACGACCCCAACTACAACTTTGATCCATTGGCATAGTCCAACTTAGGCCAAAAGCCTAAGCTTGGGGGAGTACGTATTTCTCACCGACATTACATTCATGTTCACACACTCATTCTAGTTGTCGGTGCTCATACTCTTTCATTGTAATATCCATGCTAGTTTATTTTCTTTTTCTCGCTTTCTTCTAGTGTTTTTGAAAAACCCTAAGAAAAACAAAAAAAATTAGTTGTAGCTTTCAGCTAGTTTACTTTTCATGCCTGTAGTAATAATTGAAAGAAAACCCGAAAAGATTTCTCGTTCTTCTTTTGCTTGTTGGGAGCTTTCCCGTGTAAATAGTTTCTTTTCTTTTCTTTGGGGTCGAGAGGAGAAGACCATGATGAAAATGTTGAAGTGGCTCTTATATGCATTATTGTTGATTTAACCAAGAGCCCATATTACCTTGTCTTCTCCTGTGTATTAAAATGCCCGCAGATTCCACTTAGTCCAATAGCACGTGCACTATTATTATTATTCACACTGCTCGGTTTTTCAAGTGAAAGGCAATAATGACGATATATGATGGACTTATTGAGATGGGAGAAGCTGGTATGAACTCGACCTCTCTTGTTTTTGTAAATATGATTAGTTCATCGTTCCCGATTCAGCCTATTATGAATGAAACATATTTGCAATGACAATTAGAGATTATAGTTGCTTATGCCATGCTTAATGAGCTAGGAGTTTATAATGGTTTACTTTGCGTGCCAACATGCTATTAAAATGGTTGTGATGTGGTATGATAGGGTGGTATCCTCCTTTGAATGATTCGAGTGACTTGACTTGGCACATGTTCACACATGTAGTTGAAACAAAGGCAACATAGCCTCCATGATATTTATATTCATGGTGGATTATATCCTACTCATGCTTGCACTCAATGTTTATTAATTTTAATGCATGCTCATGACTGTTGTCGCTCTCTAGTTGGTCGCTTCCTCAGTCTTTTCTAGCCTTCACTTGTACTAAGCGGGAATCGCTTGTGCATCCACTTCCATAAACCCCAAAGTTATTCCATATGAGTCCACCATACCTTCCTATATGCGGTATCTACCGCTGCTCCAAGTAAATTTGTATGTGCCAAACTCTAAACCTTCAAATGAAATTCTGTTTTGTATGCTCGAATATCTCATGTATCAACTAGGGTTGTATGTATCTTCCATGCTAGGCGGGTTATTCTCAAGAGGAGTGGACTCCGCTCCTCACTCACACGAGAAAATGGCTGGTCACCGGGATGCCCAAATTCCCATGCTCTAAGCAAATCAAATCGAAATAATTGCAAACAAAACTCCCCTGTGGCTGTTGCTAGTTGGAGGCACTCGTTGTTTCGAGCAAGCCATGGATTGATGCTTGTTGGTGGAGGGGAGTATAAACTTTACCATTCTGCTTGGGAACCGCCTATAATGTGTGTAGCATGGAAGATATTGAGATCTCGGTTGTTATGTGGACAATGAAGTATGCCACCCAAAAATATTATTTATCTCTATTTCAAAATCGAGCTCGCACCTCTATAAATCCTCGCTTCCTCCGCGAAGGGCCTATCTATTTACTTTTATGTTGAGTCATCATCCTCTTATTAAAAAGCACCAGTTGGAGAGCACCACTGTCATTTGCATCCATTACTACTAATTTACATTGAATATGACTAGATCTCTTTTACCATGAATTACAATGTTTAGTCAGTCCTTGATCTTCAGAGGTGCTCTGCATTTATGTTTTGCGGTCTCAGAAAGGGCTAGCGAGATACCATCTTGTTTTGAGAAAGTGTTGTCATCCGAGATTTATTATTATTGCTCGCTAGTTGATTATGCCATTGATATGAGTAAACATGAGACCTAAATGTTATTGTGAATATGGTTAGTTCATAATCTTTGCTGAAAACTTGAATACTGGCTTTACATATTTGCAACAAGAGCAAACAGAGTTTGTAAAAGTTTTTCTTTATCACTTTCAGTTTGTGAACTGAATTGCTTGAGGACAAGCAAAGGTTTAAGCTTGGGGGAGTTGATACGTCTCCATTGTATCTACTTTTCCAAACACTTTTGCCCTTGTTTTGGACTCTAACTTGCATGATTTGAATGGAACTAACCCGGACTGACGCTGTTTTCAGCAGAATTGCCATGGTGTTATTTTTGTGCAGAAATAAAAGTTCTCGATGACCTGAAACTTCACGGAGAACATTTTTGGAATTAATAAAAAATACTAGCAAAAGAATCAAGGCCAGGGGGCCCACACCCTATCCACGAGAGTGGGGGGCGCGCCCCCTGCCTCGTGGGCCCCCTGGTGCTCCACCGACCTCAACTCCAACTCTATATATTCACGTTCGGGGAGAAAAAATCAGAGAGAAGGATTCATCGCGTTTTACGATATGGAGCCGCCGCCATGCCCTAAACTCTCTTGAGGGCTGATCTCGGAGTCCGCTCGGTGCTCCGAGAGGGGAATCCATCGCCATCGTCATCATCAACCTTCCTCCATCACCAATTTCATGATGCTCACCACCATGCGTGAGTAATTCCATCATAGGCTTGCTGGACGGTGATGGGTTGGATGAGATTTACCATTTAATCGAGTTAGTTTTGTTAGGGTTTGATCCTTAGTATCCATTATGTTCTGAGATTCATGTTGCTATGACTCTGCTATGCTTAATGCTTGTCATTAGGGCCCGAGTGCCCTGATTTCAGATCTGAACCTATTATGTTTTCATGAATATATGTGAGTTCTTGATCCTATCTTGCAAGTCTATAGTCACCTACTATGTGTTATGATCCGGCAACCCCGAAGTGACAATAATCGGGACCACTCCGGGTGATGACCGTAGTTTGAGGAGTTCATGTATTCACTAAGTGTTAATGCTTTGGTCTGGTACTCTATTAAAAGGAGGTCTTAATATCCCTTAGTTTCCAATAGGACCCCGCTGCCACGGGAGGGTAGGACAAAAGATGTCATGCAAGTTCTTTTCATAAGCACGTATGACTATATTCGGAATACATGCCTACATTACATTAATGAATTGGAGCTAGTTCTGTGTCACCCTATGTTATAACTATTGCATGAGGAATCGCAACCGACATAATTCTCCATCACCGATCCAATGCCTACGAGCTTTTCACATATTGCTCTTTGCTTAGTTACTTTTCCATTGCCACTGTTACAATTACTACAAAACTGCTATCAAGTATTTTTGCCACCATTACCAAGTATTTCCATACTACTTTGCTACTAAATACTTTGCTGCAGATATTAAGTTATCCAGTGTGGTTGAATTGACAACTCAACTGCTAATACTTGAGAATATTCTTTGGCTCTCCTTGTGTCGAATCAATAAATTTGGGTTGAATACTCTACCCTCGAAAACTATTGCATCCCCTATACTTATGGGTTATCACAGGCCCCGCCTCTCTTGGAGTGGTCCGCCTCGCTCGTGATTGGGGCGGCGGGGGCTCCGCCAACACCTGCCGCATAGATCTGCTCACCGACCTCCAGGAGGCGACAGAGAGGAATGCGCAGGAGGCGCGCGAGGAGCGGGAGGAGGCGGAATGGGAGAAGGCAGGGGCGGCCAAGGCGGCGCAGGCGGATGCGGATGCGGCGGCCAAGGCCCAGGTGGACGCCGTGGCCAAGGCCCAGGCGGACGTCAGAGTTAAGACCCAGCGGACGCTGCCGCCAGTGGCGAAGCGAAAAGGCCGCGACGCGCCAGACTCGCAACTCATCATCCCTCTCGCATGCCGCGCCAAAGCACCAGAGACCCAGCGCCGTTCGAGGAGCCGCGACGAAGAGCCGGTCGTGGAGAGGGGAGGGGGCAATGCCATGATCTTGGGGGCGGAGGTGCCCCCGCAAGCGCCGATTGTCGAGGCCCATGGCAGTCGGCCTGACATGCCACTGGCGCAGCCGGTCAATGGCAAGCTGGTGGTGGGGCGACCCCCGTGGTCCGTACTCTGGGGCACCATCGTTCGGAGAAGGGGGCGTCAGCGCCAAGGCCGCTGGACTTCGGGGCCGCAAGCTCTTCGTCCCCTGACGCCGAGGCCAGCAGTGCCGCCCCGCCGGAGTGGACTCATGGGGGCGGGACGAGCGTGATAAACAGGGCCGGACAATACGTCCAGGACCAGCTCCAAGCCCAAGGCGCCGCCCTCCAACAGTATACGAAGGCGTTCTTGGCGACGCGAACAGCTGTCCGGGTACGTTTCTTGTACTTATTTGGATTCTTGTGATCTTCCGTGGGGGCGCGCCAGTGCACCCAATCGGATGTAGCCTCCGAAGTTTCGGGCCGCCGAAAAGGCGGCTCGAACTTAAAGGTAAGTTCCGGATCGCTAACTTTTTTCTTTCCTTCTATTGCCTTCGCTGCAGGATTACCACAACATCCGCTAAGCCGCCTTTCAACTCCCATGTCCGGAGCTGGCCAAGTGGACCACCGACGGCCGAAAGCCGAGTAAGCACTCCACCTCATTCTCGGGCGCGCCAAAGGCACCTCGGGTGTAGCCTCGAGATTCGGGCCGATCACGAGCAGCCGGGCCGGATCTTCCGGCAACCACTTTTCCCTTTGTTGACTGTCTTCTCTTTCTTGTCTTCTACAGGAGCGGCCGCCGACCTATAGTAGCGCCTGGGCGAAGCCCAAACTGCACTATGCGCCAAGGAGGAGGAGTGCAGCAAGGCGACCCAGGAGCGTGACCGCCTGGTCAAGGAGCTGGCTGACCAGGCGGACTGGCACAAGACGGAGCTCCAGAAGGCAAAGGACGGAGAGGCCACCCTCCAGGCCGAGTTCGAGATTGAACGCTCAAGCTGGGCAGGGGAGAGAAGGCTCTTTCCGATGGCTACGGCGAGATCGAGGACATGCTCGATGGTGAGTTATCTTTTCCTTTCTTTTGTCTACCGACTGTTATATGAGCCGGCTTCTAGCTTCATGCTTCTTTTTCTCTCTTTCGCAGAGTACTACCTTGGTCACGCCATTGCCGCCAGCCAAGCCATCGAGGCTCGCCGCGACGAGCGAAGACAGTGGGTGCAAATCGCACCCAACGCCTCGACCCTTGGCGAGCAGCTTCGCCGCTCAAGCTCGCCTCCGCCAGTTTCATCGGGGCTCCGCCTGCCTGTAGCAGATCGGAGCCTGTGTGGTTTCCACCTCCGCTAGGCTGCTCCAGCCCGAGCACCCCCAAATGACCGCCGACCGCTAGAGGTGGCTGTCGGCCGCTTCGAGGCATGGAACGGCTCCGCCGCCCGGGCAGGCGCACAGCGGGCCTTGGAGTTCGTCAAGGCATGGTATCCTGGGCTAAACCTAGCCCAGTTGGCCACGTCCCGGCAGGAAGCTAGTGAAGAGTTGGTGGTGGTGGGGCCTGCGCTCTCTCAACGCGCGGCAGTGATCGCCGAGTACACCGATACCGGTGTCTTCCTCCCGAGATAGACGAGGAGGGCGCAAAGGTGCCGCCCAACTGGTTCGGGCTGAACCCAGAAGACAGCGAGGACTCGGTGGAGGAGATCGCCTCCAGCGATGAGGGTGAGGACGAGGAAGGCGAGGATGGTGAAGACGACGCACCGGATGACGGAGCGGACAACCCGCCTCAGCTCGATCAAGCCTCGAGTAATGAGCCGCGCGTGACCGCGCCGACTGTCACCGATGCTGACCAAGCCGAGACTCGCCAGGCGGCCACTCGACCAGCCGGCGCCGTCGATTCCACCAGCCTGCCGGACCCGCCTACTGCTCCTCTGGCCTAAGCTGCCACTTTTATCTTATCTTTTCCTGCTTTTATAGTTTCTCGAACAAACTTGTTAAATTTGCGCAGTTCCACCCGCTGGGGATGTATTCAAACTCTGTTGAATGTTGGTCGAGGGCCTTTTGCTTATGTAAATTAACTTTGCCGAGTTCCGACTTGTCTAGCTTTTCCGTCCTTTTGGCTTTTTCCTTTGCCGCCTTCCTTTGGCTGCTGCCTTGCCAGCCAAACAGCCGCTCTGCGGTCTGTGGCTGGGTCAAGTACTTGGCCATTTGGGAAGACAAGTACTTTGGCTGTTTAGAACGTAGCAAGTTGAGTAGGAAGCCGGCCGGCCGGCTGCTCAGCAGCCGGTCGGTGAGGCGAGGAGCCATCGGCTTGGCCTATGTGAGTGCTTTGGTCCTTACCATTTTTCGCGTGGGCACCATTTCCTGCCTTTAACTCTTGCTCATGGATACCGCTTTCACGAGCTGCGCCTTATGGCAAGAGAGGGCTTAGATGCTTCAACACACTACTTGTCCGATCGCAGTAGCACGGACATAGCATATATGGCAAGCCCCGGCCGATTGGTCGAACCCGTGCCAAAGTGTAAGAATGAAATAACACATTCATAGGCATAAAACTTATCATACAGATAAAAAGGGTAGCCCCCGAGTATTCCTCGAGGGACCCAATTTCTTTGTGCTTAATACAAAAGGTAGCGTGGTACATACTATATTAACTGTAAAATCTTCGGAGGAGATTTGCATTCCACGGGCGCTCCGATTCCTTGCCAGAGTTGTCTCTCTTGCGTGCTCTGGGCTTCTTTGCATCGATGAGTTAGTAGTTGTCGTTGAACAAAGCTTTGCTAATGATGTAGGGGCCTTCCCATGGGGCCGAGGGCTTGTGCTGGTCGGTTGTTTGTCGGATCACCGAGCACAAGGTCTTCCTCTTGGAAGGATCTTGGCTTGACCTTCCGATCGTGGTAGCGTGCAGGCTCTGGCGGTAGATGGCGGACCGGCCGAGAGTGCCAACAGCCGCCCTCTTCCAAAGAGATCGACGCCGCCTTCTCATGCTTCTTTTGCCTCCGTCTCCATGTACATGGTGAAACGAGGTGAGTCGAACTCAATGTCAGTTGGGATGACGGCCTCGGCCCCGTACACGAGGAAGAAGGGAGTGAAACCGGTTGATTTGTTCAGAGTGGTGCGGAGGTTCCAGAGGACAGCCGGCAGTTCGTAAATCCAGCAGCCGGCCGAACGCTCCAGTGGCTCGACTAGTCGGGGCTTGATGCCGGACAAGATGAGGTTGTTTGCTCGCTCGACCTGGCCGTTTGACTGCGGATGGGCAACGGACGCTAAGTGCAGTCGGATGCCCTGCGTCGCGCAGAAACGGGCCAAGGCGCCTTTGGCAGAGTTTGTGCCATTGCCAGTGATGATGCTGTGTGGTACGTCGTATCGGACGGTGATATCTGCAATGAAGGTCACAGCAGTCGGACCATTCAGTTTCTTGATTGGCTTTGCTTCAATCCACTTGGTGAATTTGTCCACGGCGACAAGCAGATGGGTCATGCCGCCGCATGCTGTCTTGAATGGTCCCACCATGTCCAGTCCCCACACAAAGAAAGGGCCGTGTGAGGGGATGGTCTTAAGTGCGTGGCCGGCAGATGTTGCTTGAGCTGAATTTCGCACCCCTTGCAATGCTTGACCAAATCCTTGGCGCCCTCCAAAGGCATGTACCAGAAGAAACCATGGCGGAAAGCTTTGGCGACATAAGGGATCCGGAGGTCAGCGTGGTGGCCGTGACTCGCTTTGGTGGATGTCTTTGAGGATTGCTTGGCCCTTCTCGGTTCCCACGCAGCTTGAAGACCCTACCACGCCAAGGCCCGACAAGCTCTCTGCTTACTATCGTAGGCTCCTCGCCTCAACACTGCACTTGCCGGGCCAAGATCTCATCACCGCAGCTCTCTGCTCACCGAAATTGCGGATGGGCTGCGCCCATGATGGTGCTCTGACTTCCTCCACTGTCATTACGGCCACTGATACTAGGGAGGTTGGGTTGGGAGGCGGTGGGTTGGAGTTGGCTACCGCTTGCTGCATCGTTGGAGTCCCCGGGCCGACTGCCGCAGCCCCCGGGCCGGGTTGTGAAGTCCCTGGGTCGGCTGCTGTAGCCCCCGGGCCGGGTTGTGAAGTCCCCAAGCCAGCTACTGCAGCCCTCGGGCCAGGTTGTGAAGTCCCCGGGCCGGGTGTGCTGCGATCACAGCCACCGTGCCGCCAAGTCCCCGGAGGTCATTGCAGCCCCGAGTCGGATCTGACTGCTTTGGGAGCAGCCGGCACGAAGATGGACTCGGATTCTGGAGAAGGCTTGATTGACGGCTTGCGGAGACACTGAAGGGAAACATCGGCTGGTATTGCTTGACAGGTGGAGCCGATCCGTGCCAGGGTATCAGCTGGCTCGTTTTCGTTCCATGGCACGTGAAGTAACTCACACCCATCAAAGTATCCGCTGAGCTACTAGATGAGGAAGCGGTAACTTGCCATATTTGCATCCTTGGCTTCCCAGTCGCCAGACGACTGTTGGACCACCAAGGCTGAGTCGCCATAGCACGTGTGATCCGGGCGGATGCCGATCTCTTTGCCAGCCGGAGGCCGTGTACTAGCGCCTCATACTGCCACGTTGTTGGAGGTGGCAAAGTGAATTTGGCAATGTCTATCTCGAGCTTGTCACCTTTGGGAGAGGTGAGGACAACGCTGGCTCCCAAGCCGCTGCACATCTTTGAGCCATCAAAGTGCATCCGCCAATAGTGGAGTCCGGAGCTGGCGGCAGGTACTGGGTCTCGGCCCAGTTGACGATGAAGTAGGCCAGTGCTTGGGACTTGATGGCGGTGCGTGGCTGGTAGAAGATGGTGTAGGGGGCCAACTCGATGGCCATTTGGCCACCTGGCCAGATGCATCTCTGTTGCCTATGATCTCAAAGAAGCGGGCAAGGTGCATAACCGTGATTGGGTGCTCTTGAAAGTATGGCTTCAGCTTCTTGGCGGCAAAGTGCATGTCGTAGCACATCTTCTGGTAGTGGGGGTAGTTCTGCTTCAAGGCTGACAACACCTCGCTCAAATAGTACATAGGCCTCTCGAACTGCCAGGCTCGCCGTCTTCCGGCGCCCACCACCATGATAGTGCCGACCACCCAGCTGGTGGCGGCGATGTAGAGGTACATGGGCTCTTTAGCAGGTCGGGCCGCCAGACAAAGTGGGTAGTCACCATCTTCTTCAACTAGAGAAAGGCTTCGTCCGCCTTGTCGTTCCACTCGAAGTGAGTGGTCTTCTTCATTAACTGGTACAAGGGAAGAGCCTTCTCTCCCAGCCGATAGATGAGGCGGCTGATGGATGTCAAGCAGCCGGTGAACTTCTGGACGTCTCGTAGTCGGGTGGTCTCTCCATCCTCTCGATGGCTTTGATCTTCACAGGGTTGCACTCAATGCCACGTTCAGAGACCAGGAAGCCGAGGAGCTGGCCAGCTGGTACTCCCAAAACACATTTCTCTGGGTTGAGCTTGATCTGAAAATGGCGCAGATTGTCAAAAGTTTCCTTAAGATCTTCCAAAAGGGTGCTGCGCTTCTCCGTCTTCACCAAAATATCGTCTACATAAACGTGGGCATTTCTACCGAGTTGCTTTAGGAGGCATTTCTGCATGCAACGCTGAAACGTGGCACCGGCATTTCTCAAGCCGAACGTCATGGTCGCAGTAGCGAAGGCTCAATGGTGTGATGAAGGCGGTCTTCGTGTGGTCGGCCGGTTCAACTTGATCCGGTGGTACCGAGTAGGCATCCAAAACTCAGCAGCTTCGCATCCGGCTATGGAGTCTATCACTTGGTCAATCCGAGGCAAAGTGAACGGATCCTTGGGGCAGGCTTTGTTGACCTTTGGTGTAATCAATGCACATGCGCCACTTGTTGTTCTTCTTCAGTATAAGCACTGGGTTGGCAAGCCATTCTGGAAAAATACTTCCATAATGAAGCCGGCTGCCAGCAGGCGGGCGATCTCTTCACCAACGATTCTTCTCTTCACCTCCGACAGGCGGCGAAGGGGTTGCTTGACTTGTTTGGCATCTGCTCTGACATGTAGCTTGTGCTCGGCGAAATCCGTCGGAACACCCGGCATGTCTTTGGGAGACCATGCAAAGATGTCTCGATTCTAACAGAGGAAATCGATGAGCTCGCTTTCCTATTTGCTATCGAGGTTGGTACCTACGATAGCGTGCCTCTCCGGGTGCTCTGGGTCCAAGGGGATCTTCTTTGTTTCTTTGGCCGGCTGGAAGGAGCCCTGGGTCTCCGACTCTTTGGGCACTGGTGACAGGTCCGGCTGCTTGCTGGCCATGGCCACCACCCAGTCCAGGAGCTTCTTCTCAGCAGCAATCACAAGGGACTCGGCAAGTCAAGCTGGCCATCGCGCCAGCACAGCGATCGACTTCTCATAGTCCCTGCTATCGTGGATAATACCCTTTGGTTCCGTGCATCTTCAAATTTTGAGGTAGACATAATGAGGTACTTCCATGAACTTGGCTAGAGCCACCGACCTAGGAGCACATGATAGGGGCTCTCCAGGTCAACCACCTCAAACCAAATCGCCTCACGGCGGAAGTGATCCTTGTCTCCAAAGAGAACATCTATCTTGATCTTGCCGATTGGTGAGCAGGAAAGGCCGGGCACAATCCCATGAAACACAGTCCGACTGGGCTGAAGCTGCTTCTCTTTAATGCACAACTTCTCCATGGTATCGCGGTAAAGGATGTTGATGCTGCTACCGCCATCTATCAGAATCTGGGAGAAACGAGCAGCTCGTCTCTCCGTTGCAAGGGTGGCATCTAACACCAAGGCATAAGAACCCGGAGAAGGCATCATCTCCGGGTGGTCTGCACGGCTCCAACTCACTGGCTTCTCGGACCAGTGCATGAACTCTAGGGCAGTTGAGGCAACGGCGTTTCACTTTTCACTTGCCGGGCCGACGTCTGGCCGCTACCGGCCAACAGCCACACTGGTGAAGACGATGTACGCTCCATGTTCTTCAGGGAATTCATCCTGGATAGCACCGAATGCTGGATGGGCTGTCGGTCAGCCGGGAGGCGGTGCGGTGGGCCGCCAGTTGCAGGAGGCAGTCCCTCTCCCTTAGCAATGCAAACAAGCCAATGGCATTTCCGGGTTGTATGGTTGGATGGCTTCGCACCACTGTGGAACTTGCAGGGAGCATCGAGGGTCTGCTCAAAGGAGAAGGCGGGCAGCTGCCGGCTTGCCACCCTTCCGACGCTTTGGGGCTGGGTTGTCCCTCAGTGCTGCCGGTCTTCAATCTGTTGCCACCGCCGCTGGTGGAAGCCGGCCTGGGGCCTTGCGCTTGTTGTTGTTTGTTGCCGGGCGCCGATCGTTGTCACCACCGCTGCTCAAGGAGCCGGAGGGAGCACCGCTTCGGTCAAACCGGCGGATCTCGGTAGGGGGTCCCGAACTGCAAGGCCTAGGCGGATGGTAACAGGAGACAAGGGACACGATGTTTTTACCTGTGTTCGGGCCCTCTCGATGGAGGTAAAACCCTACTCCCGCTTGATTAATATTGATGATATGGGTAGTACAAGAGTAGATCTACCACGAGATCAGAGAGGCTAAACCCTAGAAGCTAGCCTATGGTATGATCGTTGTTCGCCCCACGGATTAAACCCTCCGGTTTATATAGACACCCCAGGAAAGGGTTAGGGTTACACAGAGTCGATTATAATGGTAGGAGATCTACATATTCATATCGCCAAGCTTGCCCTCCACGCCAAGGAAAGTCTCATCCGGACACGGGACGAAGTCTTCAATCTTGTATCTTTCATAGTCCGTGAGTCCGCCAAAGGCTATAGTCCGCCATCCTCGACACCCCCTAATCCAGACTCCTCAAGAGCTCTTCAAACAGGCTTCAATGACGATTTAGTCCGTGCGATATTGTCTTCGGCATTGCAAGGCGGGTTCCTCCGAATACTTCATAGAAGATTTTGAACACAAGGATAGTGTCCCGCTCGCAAAGTAAGTTCCACATACCACCGTAGAGAGAATAATATTTACACAAATTCAATCTGGCCGACGATTCCGGGCGTGACATCACACCATGGCCAAGCTTTTATTCAATCGCTTTTACCGGTCCCACCTCGGTAGCGTTTAGCGAGGCGGTTCCCTTGGCACGCCTTGTCAAAGCAGTAGATCATGTCCCTTATTCCGGGATTCTCATCAATACGGGCGTGGGTAACCCAACCGCGCCATTGATTACGACGCTTTGGGAGATAAGCGAGTTTTACTAAAGCGGGTGGGGACGATAGCTTCATTCATTCATATAAGGGGATAAGGATCCACTTTTTCACACGCCTTCTTCCTTCTTTGCTCATCCATTTCCGTGCACTTGAGATCCAGCGCCCAAGTCCGCACATCTCGCCTCAACCTTCCCCAGCCATGTCCAGAGCGGGAGGCAAGTGGATGGCCTCCTCCGTCACGGAGGGGCACATCAAAAACCTGCGGAAGGCCGGATACTTGTCCAACGACATCGCGCATCGGCTCCCCGACAAGGGGCAGCTCATCCCCACCCCTGTGCCCCATGAGAGGGTGGTGTTCCTCACCCACTTCCTCCGCGGACTAGGTTTTCCACTTCACCCATTTGTCCCGGGCTCATGTTCTACTACGGCCTGGATTTCCACGATCTGGCCTCAATTTCATCCTCAACATCACGGCGTTCATCGGGTTGCGTGCGAGGCCTTCCTGCATCCAGCCCCACTTCGGCTTATGGCTAAAGACCTTCAATGTCAAGTCAAGGTAGTGGGCGGTCGCCAAGCGGAGTGCGGAGGTGCCATGGTGGGCAAGATGGCCAACGTCCTATGGCTCGAGGGATCCTTCGTGGAGACCATAAAGGGGTGGCAATCGGGGTGGTTCTACATCACCGAGCCGCGTGACCCTAAATGGGCAGCGGCCCCCGAATTCCGATCTGGCTTCCCTACACGGCTCACCTCTTGGAAAGAGACGGGCCTCGACATGGGGTAATTCGAAGAGCCGACCGGACTCCAAACTCAAGGCCCAAAACCTGGTGAACAAGAAGCTCAAGCTCACAACATAGTCCAGGTCATGCTCATCCGCGGATCCTCCCGTGCCAACAACGGGCTTTCAGCTTGTGGGAGTTTGATCCGCACAAAGACCAAATTTGAGCAGTGCTCTTCGACACTACGCATTTAAGATGCCTCGAAGGTGCTGTTCCAGGTGCCGTGGCTCCCGCATCCGCTACCGAAGATCACGGATTCAGCTCGCAGCGTCAAGCCAGCGAGGTAAGCTATTTTACCCTTTACGGGACTCTTGTTTTTCATAGTTTGACTCTATGCGGGATCTAAACTCCCGTACCTTTGACAGGATTGGCAGAAGACGTCCGGGCAGGTTGACCGTACGGCTCCCTTGCCAGAAGACCCAGCGGACGCCCGATTGACGGGCCTGCTGGTTCCGGCACCTCATGTGGTGCCGGAGAAGAAGGCCACGGGCACTCGAAAGAGTGCCCGGCGCAAGGTGGTGTCGGACTCATCGTCCGATGACTCCGAGGCAGACTCCTCCCGCGAAGACGAGGAGGAGGAAAAAGAGGCCTCTCCCCCAGCGGGGGGAGAGAAGAAAAGGAAGGCCGCCCCAACTGGGGAGGCCGGAGGGTCCAAGAAGGGAAGGACCCTTCCTCCGGAATACTCCACCAACGCCGACGACGGCGAAGAGGAGTGGCCACCGAGGGCTAAGCCCTTGGCGAAATCGTAAGTGTCCGGATACCAGAATAACTCATGGCGTTTCATTTGTCGCACAATATCTCCTAACGCCAAATATAACCCTGCAGCCCGCCCAAGGACGAGCCCGACGCTTCAACAAGCGGCTGCCTGGATTCGTCTGACGTGAATAGCACCTCGCTTCCGGCTGCCTCCTCTCCTGCCCTGCGAATGACGCCGAGGTGGGGTCCCAAAAGGGGCCCAGCCAGGAGGAGGTGGTCCAGGAGGCGCCGCTAGGCAACCTCCCGGACTCCAGGCGCGAGGGGGATAAAACCCCAAAGGGCTCTAAGTCCGCCCTCGACCGACTCGCACCGAACCTTCAAGTGGTTCCGAGTCCGGCAGCGGCCCTTCGTAAGAAGGGCAAGATCATGCGACGCCGGTGACCTCCGCCCATCCGGAGGCACGAATAATTTGGCTGGAGGCGCTTAACGGCGCATCCATCGACGAGGAGCACCGCCGTTATGAGTGTGGTGATTCTGAAGGTTCAAATTCCGCCAAGAGCGGGCTGATCAAATTCGTGCTGCCTTCTAATGTGCTTTGAGGTATGTATTTAAGATATGTAAAAATGTTACCGCATAGACAGATGTGAGTCTCTGATGCTCGGTTTGGTGTTCGGAAAGAAAAACTGAACCGAGGATCTAAAAGATGTACGCAGGGAGTCTAACATAAGTATGTCAATATGGGAATGCAGGCTGCTCTTGACCTCCGTCAGACCGACCGCGGAGGTCAATGCATTGAAGCAGAGCCTCGAGCGGTCCGAGAACGAGCTCGGCTTTGCCAAAAAGCAGCTTGAGGACAAGGAAGGTAAGTAATACCTTATGGAAGTATATAAAAGATGTGGTTGCAAAAAATGACAGGAATAACGTGAGTATTGTAGGGGCCACGAATGAGGTGGCGACCCTGAAGGAAGCGGTGTCCAAGGCCGAAAGCAATGTGGCCGTGGAGCGCACCGAGCGAGAGAAGCAGGAGGCGCGGGTGGCGGAGGTGCGGCAAGAGCTCCAGGCTCTCGTGGAAAAACACGAGAGTTTGGAGCGTGACTCAAAGACTCGAGAGTCCGAGCTCGCCTCGGCCCTTGAGAGCGCCAAATCTGCTAAGGCCGAAGCCCAAAAAGCCCTCCAGGAAATTGAGGCGATGAAGAAGATAGCGGCGGGTAAGGCATTCTTTATGCAAAGCAAGCACGTGAAAGTGAATTATCTGTTACTTACCCGAATCCGGAGCTCTCCAGGAGCATTCGCAGATCTGCCCCAAGGTGTCCGATGTCGCCGCATTCTACCGAAATGAGGAGGGGAGCTCGACGGAGAAGGTGTTCTGGTCTCAGTATGCTGAGGCGGACACCCGGTGCCCTTGAGTGACCAGCTGAAGCAGCTGGTCGAGCTCCATAAGGTGGCCGAACAGGCCATGAAGGGCCTCATAGTTCGGCTGTGGCCTAAGGAGGCCATGCCTGGGAGCTACTACGTGCTGGTGAGGCGGCTGGTGGACACTGTCCCATGGATTGAAGTCGCCAAGCGCCTCCGGCTCGTGATCGAAGGTGCCCGTAGGGCCCTTGCCCATGCTAAAGTGCACTGGGGCAAGATGGACGCTGAGAAGCTTGTGACGGACGGACCACCGCCGGGCAAGGAGCATCGCAAGCCCGAGATGTATTATGAGGGCGTCCTGAAGGGTGCCCGCCTTATAGCGGGTGAATGCTCCAAAGATGTAATTTTTGAGTAAACTCGCATTTGTTATCCTGTACGCTGAAAACTTGTTCATATGCGCTAAGCAACGCTTTTGAATTTAAAATATTCCCTTCTGTGCGGCCGGGTATTAAATTTGAGAGATGGCGAGTCGGCGGCTTCTCGCCCCCATGCCACGAGTCTTGGGGTGTTCGGATAGACTTGAGTGCTCTTTTTTCCCATTCTTGGGTCCTTCGAGGGAGGCGCTCAACGCAATGCATAAGGCAACCGGACTATAATGATTGAACACTCTCACTTAGCCATAGAATTCTATAATTTTAAATTTCGCTAAGCCCCTAGTATTCGGAAGACCGAAGTTCGGGCGCTACCCACGCCTAGGCCGGACAAAGCCGACTCCTTGCTCTAAGCGGCATAAGTCTTTAGGGACTCGAAAACCTCTCGAACAGGTAATCGGCTCTCGCCTCTATCATGACGGGTCAGTTTTAGCTTTCCACCGAGGTGCTTAACCCAGCTCAACCAGGGCACAATCGCAGTTGGTTCTCCCAAGCATTACCTTAGCCGATATAACGGAACGAAGGTACCAAAACATGGAGCCGGGCAAACCCAACTATTGACCCAAGACATGATTAGGAGCCGATGCATATAATGCTATAAGTTCGGGGTGCCGCACTTGTGAAAGTGTTCGGACTTATCACACCGTATTTTGGGGTACTTAAGCCCCTGGTGTATTTGGCCGTACCAAAGTGTACGGGTGCCACATGTCATTAGTGAACATATATAAAGAAAACGAATGCAAGAATAGACAAAAGCTAGGCATTGTTTATTCGAAAAGGCTGTAATAAAAGCAGAACGATACAAATAGTGCGATAAGCACGGGGCGGGACTATTTGACATGTCCCCCTCGAGGCGAGCTGCGGGATGAGATGTGAAACAAGTATCTTGCCGTTATAGAGACCACCTGGACACTCGACGTAGCTTTCTGCTTCCCTGGCTGTTGCATCGTGTGTTTGGCGATTCTAATGCCGGACAGGGCTTCTGGAGAGCGGAGTCCTGAAAGTAAGAAAAAAAAGAATGACACAATCGGGAGCCCCTAGTGCGGTTGAGCCGCATTCTGGGCATGCCGTGGTCGTGCCCTCCCCTATGCCCATGGTATTTCCGCAGCGTAATTATGTAATGCCAGAGTAATCGGTTTCGCGATTTCGCGAGGGCTGGGGTTGGGGACGCGTTGCTACGCGTGCTCGGAACGTGCCAGGCGGTCTTGTTGTAGGTTACTCCGGGCGCGCTTGACGGTGTCCGGACGTTTCATAGCCGGACTCGAGAATTTCCTTGAAAGGTTGTTTTGTACTTCCGCCGCGAGGGCCGCCGTATGCTCCTCCGTTCGGAGAGAGCGTTCGGTGTTTCCGTTGACCGTAATGACTCCTCGAGGGCCTGGCATCTTGAGCTTGAGGTATGCGTCGTGCGGCACCGCATTGAACTTTGCAAATGCGGTTCGTCCGAAAAGGCGTGATAGCCAAGGAACGGGACTATGTCAAGATTAATTCCTCGCTCGGAAGTTATCCGGGATCCAAGACCACTTCAAGTGTAATCGAGCCTGCATAGTTGGCCTCTACACCTGGTATGACATCTTTAAAGGTCGTCTTTGTGGGTTTAATCCTTGAGGGATCTATGCCCATTTTGCATTAATCGTATCCTCGATAAAGCAGGTTCAGGCCGCCGCCGGCCCATCCATCGTGACTCGTGAGGTGAAATCTGGCCAATGATTGGGTCTAGAACCAATGCGCGAATCCGCCATGGCGGATGCTAGTGGGTGGTCCTTCGATCAAAAGTGATCGGGCAGGAGGACCACGGGTTGAACTTTTGGGGCGGCGATCGCTCCATCGCATATACGCCCCTAAGTGCGCCCGCCTCCCTATTGGGTATGTGGGTTGCGTATATCATGTTCACCGTCCGCACTTGTGGGGGAAGCCCTTACATCCTCTATTTTTCGGCGGTCGGGCTCCTCCTCGCCATCGCTTATGCAGCCCCTTGTCATTGTTTTTGGCATTTAACTTGCTCGCTCGCTTGAACACCCAACAATCCTGTTGGTGTGGTTGGCTGGTTTTTCGGGGTGCCGTGTATCCGCACGAGCGATCGAGTATTCGGTCCAAATTGGATGGGCCGGAGTATTTCTTTTGAATGGCTTTTTCCACGACCGGTTTAGAGCCTCGAATCCGGCATTGATCGCCAGATCCTCGGCATTATCGCCATTGATGCGGCGCTTGTGCTTGTTGCATTAACGACCTGCCATTGCTGTCCTTGGTTTCAATTACTGTGGCTCTTGGTCATGTTGTTACTCTGAGCTAGCCAGCTGTCCTCTCCCACGCAAAAGCGGGTCATGAGTGTTGTGAGGGCTGCCATGGATTTTGGCTTTTCCTGTCCTAGGTGCCGGGCAAGCCACTCGTCGCGGATGTTATGTTTGAAGGCTGCAAGGGCCTCTGCATCCGGACAGTCGACGATTTGATTTTTCTTGGTTAGGAACCGTGTCCAGAATTGTCTGGCCGATTCCTCTGGCTGCTGAATTATGTGGCTTAGGTCATCGGCGTTCGTGGTCGCACATACACGTGCGTTCTGGAAATTGTCGAGGAATGCGGCTTCCGTGTCTTCCCAACAACCAATTGACTCACGGCAAGCTGTTAAGCCAATGTCGAGCTGGTCCTTTGAGCTTGAGTGGGAGGTATTTGATGGCGTGTAGATCATCGCCAAGGGCCATGTGGATATGAAGGAGATAGTCCTCGATCCAAAACCGCAGGATCTGTTGTGCCATCGTATGATTCAATGTTTACGGGTTTGAAACCCTCGTGGATTTGATGATCCATCACTTCATCCGTGAAGCATAGTGGGTGTGGCGCCTCTGATATTTATATCGCGGCGCAGCTCAAATGAGCTTTGTTCATCGTGGTTCGCCTGGCCGGAATTGCCATATCCGGCGTGACGATTGTCGTCACGTGTCGTAGGGCGCCCACGCGATCCGTAGATCGATGTTGTTTGCCTTGCCTTGTCCTCCAATATATCTTGCAGGTCTGGCGATTTCGCCGCCTTTGGTATTCTTTTGAGCGGCCTTGAGTGCGGCTTGAGTGGAGGGTCGAGAGGCCTCTCTCGTCATGACCACAAGGTGGCCGGGTCGGCCGTGTCATGCGCCTGGTGATGCAGGTTTAGGTGCTTCCTCCTCTAATCGGGTAGCAGCCTGCGTTTCAGAGCTCTTGGAGGGGCGTTCGAGTTCATACTCTTCGGCCGCAAGGACTTCAGTCCATCTGTCGACTTGCAAGTCTTGGTCAGCTCTAAGCTGTTGCTGCTTTTTCTTGAGGCTGCTTGCCGTGGCCGTAAGCCTGCGTTTGAAACGCTCTTGTTCGACGGGATCCTCAGGCACGACAAATTCGTCGTCATCGAGGCTTGCCTCGTCTTCGGAGGGAGGCATGTAATTATCGCCCTTCTCTGCCTCTCTCGCCGCCTCTCATGAGGGCTGGCTTCTCCATCCTCCTGCGCTGAATCCCGCTGAGGGGTTGTCTTCGCACCGTCCGGTGTTATTGTCTCCCCGTGGCGGAATCACCGCTTCTGTGGCGGATTTAGAGCGGCGCTTGACGCCACGGCGCTTAGGCTGTTTCTTGGAGGGTCATCCTCGCTGTTCCATCCCCATTCCCATCTTTTAGGATGTCCACCATGTATATGTCGATGACGAGGTGGCCTTCCATTGCCCAGTAGGCGCTGGGTTCTTGGTCGCTCTCTGCATTGTTGTCCATACCGCCGTTGTCTTCGAGTCAAGTCGAGCATGTCGGTTAAATCATCGGCTGGGCATACGAAGTGGGTGGTGGGTGGGCTTTGAATTTCTTCGTCGTCCGCATCCCAGCCTTCCCACCATAATCCGCCAGGGCTCTCGATAAAGAGAGAGACTTTAGTGAATTCAGGATGTCGCCAAAGGGCGAGTGCTGAAAGATGTCCGTGGCAGTGAACTCCATGATCGGCGCCCAATCGGATTCGATTGGCAGGGGCGTGGAAGGTTCGGAGTCCGGAGAGGAGTCCGGCACCTTGGAGCCACGAGCTTCATGAAGGACAGGGTTGGTGTACGGCTCAATCGCCGTAGAGATCGCAGCCCCCGAGGCGGTGTCCAGCCACCCGTCCTCGATCGGCGCAGTCGGCTCCGAGCTAAGGGTCGGAGCGGACACTGGTGCGGCCTCCAGGGCACTGTTCGGCGGCAGAGCTAGATCATGCCCATCGTGACAGTGCGGCGCGCTTGGCTGTGGCTCGAACCCGTCGAAGATCAAGTCTCCGCGGACGTCAGCCGTGTAGTTCAAACTTCCAAATCTGACCTGATGGCCAGGGGCGTAGCTTTCAATCTGCTCCAGATGGCCAAGCGAATTGGCCCGCAGTGCAAAGCCAACGAATACGAAAATCTGTCCGGGGAGAAAAGTCTTACCCTGGAGCGCATCGTTGTTGATGATCGGAGGAGCCACCGGGCCTAAAGATGACGACACAGAGGAACTCTCAATGAAAGCACCAATGTCGGTGTCAAAACCGGCGGATCTCGGGTAGGGGGTGGCGAACTATGCGTCTAGGCGGATGGTAACAGGAGACAAGGGACACGATGTTTTTACCCAGGTTCGGGTCCTCTCGATGGAGGTAAAACCCCACCTCGCTTGATTAATATTGATGATATGGGTAGTACAAGAGTAGATCTACCACGAGATCGTGAGAGGCTAAACCCTAGACGCTAGCCTATGGTATGATTGTTGTTCGTCCTACGGACTAAAACCCTCCGGTTTATATAGACACCGGAAAGGGTTAGGGTTACACAGAGTCGGTTACAATGGTAGGAGGTCAACATATCCGTTTCAGATACTCCCCCCATTTCATAAAGTATACGACCAGGTTTACGCCAAGCTTGCCCTCCACGCCAAGGAAATTCCCATCCGGACACGGGACGAAGTCTTCAATCTTGTATCTTCATAGTCCAGGAGTCCGGCCAAAGGCTATAGTCCGGCCATCCGGACACCCCCTAATCCAGGACTCCCTCAAGCACCTTTCCGGAAGCGTTCACTCGGAGCTCCGACTTCATGGAGGAGTCGGTAGTGGCGTACTTGTCTGCTATGATTAGCAGCTCGTCGAGCGTGGTCGGCTCGTCCGAGAGGAGTCGCTGCTTGAGTAAGGTGCCCTCTCAAAGACCCGGGCGGTGAAGTACTCTATGGCTTGCACCTCGCACCCTTCTTCGCAGGAGTTGCGCAGCTTTGGCCCACCGCCACAAGTAGTCACGGTGGACTCATCCGCCTTGAACGATAGCGAGAGTCAAGCGGGGCTTGGGCGGCCGCTTATAGGTGCTGGTGAAATTGCGGATGAAGACTTCGGTGAAATCTACCCAGCTGTTGACGCTGTAGAGCTTCAGGCTCTTCAGCCATGTCCGGGCCGTGCCCTGGAGCATGAGCGGGACATACTTCACGGCAACATGCTTGTTGCCATTTGCTATGCCGACGGCTGTGGAGTAGTCGACCAGCCAATCTTCTGGCTTTATGGAGCCGTTGTACTTGGGCGTGTCTCGAGGGAGCAAGAACCCTTTGGGGAAGGGCTCGTCGCGAATGCAGGGGCCGAAACAATGCGGGCCATGGCATCTTCTTCTTTCTAACGCCAGGATCGAGCGAGGCGGTCGATCCGGTGGCGAGCGTTGTTCTCTTCGACTCCTTCTCGGCGGCGCAGCCGGTCACCGAGAGTCGGGTGCTCAACAGGCGGTGGGGAGGCGCGCCTCTCCCTGAGCGGGGGAGGCGGGCAGTTGCTTTGCTGTTCCACTGCTCGCGGACGGCCGTCTTGGTCATGCTCGATGGTGATGCATGTCGGACTGCGGCTTGCAGCCGGCTCTCGATCTCTCTGGTCACGGGCGCCGCCAGTCGGCGTCCGAGAGGTCGCTCCATGCTCTCGGCAAGGGGGGAGGTTCTCGGTGTGCTGGCCGGGTTCTTCTGCATGGTGGGTGGCTTCTTGCTGCTCGGCAGCCACATCGAGGAGCTGCTGGACGCGCACCGTCATGCAGCGTTGCTCGTCACCCTCCAGGTGATCTAGCTCATCTGCGGCCGCCTGGGCGGCTTGTAGGTTCTCCATAGGCGTGGCGTAGATAGGGCAGTCTACACCCAGCATATTGGTGATGGCCGCGCCACGCTGTCGGACCACGCCCGCGTGGCTGGGCTATCCAGCAGCTGGCGTGCCGCCGACGGCGCGGTCAATCTCGCGCTGGTAAGCCTTAGAGAGGCGTCTCATGGTGGCCAACTTCTTGGCGCTCTTGATGAGTGCGACACGGCAGGCTTCTAGCGTCTCGGCGCCGGGCGCTCGCCGCTATGGGTGCCGACAGTGTCCGCAGTTGTCGCCGCAATGGGTCCTGGGCAGCCCCGCCAGAGGCTCCGTCGTGGCTGATGACGAGCACCTCCATGACGGTGTTGCCGCCATTGTCCGTGTGAGGGAGCGAGTCGTTGATGACCACCACGTTGGTGGGGAAGGCGTCGAGGGATGCCGCGTCGGAGTCGACGAGCATCGGGTCGGTGGAGCCAACTGACTCTAGGTCAGAGGCTGGCTCATTGGTGATGTGGAGCTTGCCAAGGAGGTCGATGAAGCAGCTCTCGGAGCTGGCTGCTCCCATGTCGGATGTGGGCTCATCGGCGAGGCGAATCTCGCCGATGAGATCAGCGGGCAGTTCGGCCAAGCAGCGCATTTCTCGCACCATGCAAAGGCTTGGCCACAAGAACGCCATCGGGCGTGCCGGGCTGGCTGTGCTTGCTAGGGAGGAAAAGGGTTCCCGTCCAAAACAGATCTCCGGACGACGGTACACCTAGCCCCACGGTTGCCGCCAAATGTCGGGGGTGTCGTGCGACATATGCCAAAGGATGGCTTATCATGGAGGGGGCTAAAAAGTACGTTGCCGGTGCCTGGAAACGGGATAAGGCGCAAACACGCACGCCGACGCTTCTTACCCAGGTTCGGGGCTCTCCTAGGAGATAACACCCCTACTCCTGCTCTGCGGGGTCTCCGCATGATCACTATATCAACAAAGGTGGCAACAAGCTTGCTCCTTGAGCTGTTTCTCTAGAGGTGGAAGAAGAACAAGGCTAGCCCTAGCTTCCCTCTCTCTATGTGTATGTGTGTGTCTCTATGTGGCTGAACCCTTCGCATGGGTGCCTGGGGTTTATATAGGCCTACCCCTGTGGGTACAATGATAATCTGCCGGGTGTAGGACCCGGTTGTCAAGTGTCTCCGTCGCCGCTTCTCCGCCACTTTGGGGCCTGTAGCCTGGTGGGTCCCACTGCTATCTCAGATTGGCCGACAGGCCGCCCACCGCTATGGGTCTGCCCGGCTGCTTAGTACTGTAGTCATGCCTCTGATGATGCACGCTTTGTCGGGAGAGCGTGGCTACAGTCCCGCCGCGTGGTGGACATTCACTGAGCCACTCCCCATCTCTTCCGATTAATGGCACACAGGACCCGAGGGGAGGAGGGCCACCTGGAAGTCGGCCTCCCCTCAAGGCCGATCGGGTCAGGCTCACGCCTTCCGGGCTTCTCACAGACAGGTAGGGACCGTCGCCTGCAGGCCATACCGACAGCCCGTAGTGGGAGCATGGCCTTCTCTGCCATGGGTGATATCATGGGCTGCATGGCGATAGCGCCGCGCCGGGCGAGGGATGTCCACCCACTACGCTGCACTGTGGCCACGCTCCACCCTGAATTCGGGGGTGGCAGGCTGCACTGTAGCCACGCCCCGCCTCGTCGTTAAAATAAGGTGCATACTTAGAGGGAGTGAGGGGCCACCTGCCAGGAGTCGGCCGTCACATGGCCGCCTCCTGGCTCTGCCGCCTTTCCAAAGAGCTGTTCGGACTAGCCGCCCAAAGAAGGCGACTCTTGCCTTTGAGGCTAGAGGGGTGCTGCCGGCCCCGATGTCTTGAAATACCATGGGGAGAAGATGAGGCTACCCGTGGTCATTTACTCCTACAGGGACCCCAGGTCTACTTAATAATATTACTAAAAACCAAAAATACTTTGCTGCAATTTATTTACTTTCCTTTTTTATCTATCTATCAATATCAGAATAAATCCTTACAAGTAACGAGTTCAAGAGGATTGGCAACCTCTTGCCCGTGTTGGGTGCAAGTGTTTGCTTTTGTGTGTGTAGGCACTGTTGACAAGAATTTGTGTGGTTATCCCATTGGTTCTATAAGCTTGGTTCTCACCGAGGGACATACTTATCCGCTATTATATTGCTTCACCCTTCCTCTTCAGGTAAAATCCCAACGCAGCTTACAAGTACCTGAAAGAATTTCTGGCGCCGTTGCAGGGAAACATCATCAAATTCTTACCAGGTTCCTACGTACAAATTAGCAATTACTTTCTGTACTTTTTATTTTCCTTTGCCTCTCTTTTTCATCTCCCTCCACTTCTCTAAAAAATCAAAAAACACACAAAAAATACTTTGCTTGTTTTCTTGTCTTGCTTGAAGTTGCTATCATGTCTGAGTTTGAGAAAGTTGTTGTTGAAAGTGCTAGTGAAGATAGTACTAGTGAGTCTCTTGAGCAAAAACCTAAATTTTTTGATTTTAACAACGATCCTCTCGAGAACGAAGTTCCTCATAATGAAACTCCCACAATCTTTAAAACTAGAACTTATCATGTGGGTAGCGGGAATATTGTTGGGAAGAATATTATTCAATAGTTCTTTAATTGCACGGGAGTCGTACCACTAATTAAAGGATCGTTTCTTGATAAGAAAAATTTCTATGTGGATGCCATTGCTATGCTTGTGGTTAAAATAGAGAGAAACTTCTTGCATATTCATCCCTCCTTACAAAAGATATTCTTTGAACTTCCCAATATTCATAATCCTAAGGCTAAAAAGATTGCCACTATTATCCTTATGCATGAAGTTGACTATATAATTTGAGAAGCTAGGGATATCCTTGCCTTTTATAAAATAGGTTATGAGCATCCTCCAATAGAAGATACCCTTCATGATAATGACACCATACGCAGGTTGGAATCTAATTATTATTCTGCTTATGCTGAAAATATTAGAAAGAAGGTTCCTTATGGTGAATTAAACAAAACTTTGTACCATAATACTTGTGATAAACTTGAATGGATCACTAAGGGAATTGATGAAGGATTTAGTGAATAGTGGTTTCAAAGAACAACTAGAGATCCTATTGATGATGGAAGACATGTTTTATATGAGGATCTCTATGGTGATCATTCAGAGTTTTAATTAATGAGCATTAAATTTACCAAACAAGGTCCCTTCAATTATTTACGTTCTCCTACTAGAAAACTAGATCATGAGAATAGAGAATTAATGTGAAAGGTTTTTGAGTATTTTGTTAAAAAGCATTTGGAAACAAAAGATGACAATACTTGAAACTATGCATTACGCATAGTTAGGTGCGTAAAACAATAGCGCTTGTTGGGAGGCAACCAAATAGTTATCTTAAATTTTTGCTTTTATTCAAGGGGGATAATCGGTGTAGATCACTAAATATGAAATGCATGGTTTAATTATATTGATGTGATAATATGAAAGGATATTGGTTCATGATCATTGGTTAGTAGAAATATTGGTATTAAAGCTTGTTATTAACTTCTCATCTAAGTGTTAGTCATGGCATGGCGGGGAGGTTTGAGCATTTTTATGTCTGATTGAAATCCTTGAGTGTTGTGATAATCGGTGGTGCGCGATGGTTAACTCCTACCAATCTCCTCCCTAGGGGCATGCAGTAGTACTTTGCTTCGAGGACTACTGGGCTTTCACAATAAGTATATGATTTCGTTATGACTAATGTTAATCCATGGATTATACGCACTCCTACTTTTCCGCAATTTGCTAGCCTCTTCGGTACCATGCATTTCCCTTTCTCACCTCGAGAGTTGGTGCAAAGTTCGTCAGTGCATCCAAACCCAGTGATGTGATATGCTCTATCACACATAAGCCTCCTTATATCTTCCTCAAAACAGCCACCATACCTACCTATTATGGCATTTCCATAGCCTTTCCGTGATATATTGCCATGCAACTTTCACCGTTCCGTTTTCATGACTTGTGTGTTCATTGTCATTTTGCTTTGCATAATCATATAGAGCTGACATGATATTTGTGGCATAACCACCGTTCACCATTGTTATTCATGTTATGCTAGATCATTGCACATCCTGGTACACTTCCAGATGCATTCATATAGAGTCATATTGTTTCAGTTATCGAGTTGCAAGTAAATAAAAGTGTGATGATCATCATTATTAGAGCATTGTCCCAGTGAGGAAAGGATGATGGAGACTATGATTCCCCCATAAGTCGGGATGAGACTTCGGACAAAAAAAGAAAAGAAAAAAGGGGCCAAAAAGAGCCCAACAAAAAATGAGAGAAAAAGAGAGAAGGGGCAATGTTACTATCCTTTTTTACCACACTTGTGCTTCAGAGTAGCACCATATTCTTCATATAGAGAGTGTTTTGAGTTATCATTTTCATATACTAGTTGGAAGTTTTCATTATAGAACTTGGCTTGTATATTTCAATGACGAGTTTCCTCAAATACCCGATGTCTTCATGAGCAAGCAAGTTGGATGCACACCCACTTAGTTTCCATTGAGCTATCATACACTTATAGCTCTTGGTGCATCCGTTGCATGGCAATCCCTACTCCTGGCATTGATATCGATTTATGAGCCTCTCCATTGCCCGTTGATCCGCCGAGTTGATGCGAGACTTTATTCCTTTTGACTTCTCCATTGATCTCTATCACCACATTCTATTCCACCTATAGTGCTATATCCATGGCTCACGCTCATGTATTGTGTGGTGTTGAAAATGCTGAAGCGCACTATAAGTACGATCTAATTGCATGGTTTGACACAGGGGTGCTCATGATTTTTATTTATGCGGTGAAGGTAGAGTCATGGCATGCTAACATAATCAAATGAGTTGGGCTAACTCATACACACCGTAATGTATCTATAATTTTTTTATTGTTCCATGCTGTTATATTATCATTCTTGGATGTTTTACAATAATTTTATAGCAACTTTATATCATTTTTGGGACTAACCTATTCACATACTGCCCAATGCCAGTTGCTATTTTTGCTTGTTTTTTACTTAGCAGAATATTAGTACCAAACGGAGTCCAAACGCAGCGAAACTTTTTGGAGATTTTTTTTGGACCAGAAGAAAACATGGGAGCCAAAGAAGCACCAGAGGGGAGGCCCGTGGGGCCCACAAGACACCAAGGTGCGCCAAGAGGCCCAGGCGCACCCTGATGGGTTGTGGGGCCCATGGGGATCTCCTCCACCGCCTCTCAGCTCTATAAATACCCAAATATTCAAGAAACCCTAGGGGAGTCGACGAAACACAATTCTAGCCACCGCAAGTTCTAGAACCATGAGGGGAACATGATCACGGAGGGGTTCATTATCCTCATCGGTGCTCCTCCGATGATGCGTGAGTAGTTCACCATAGACCTACGGGTCCGTAGGTAGTAGCTAGATGGCTTATTCTCTCGTTTTGATTCTCAATACAATGTTCTCCTTGTTGTTCATGGAGATCTATTTAATGTAATGACTTTTTGCGGTGTGTTTGCTGGGATTCGATGAAGTTCGAGTTTATGATCAGATCTATATTCACGAATATTATTTGAGTTTTCTTTGATCTCTTATATGCATGATTGTTTATAGCCTCGTATTTCTTCTCCAATCTTAGGTTTAGTTAGGCCGACTAGTTCAATTTTTCTTGCAATGGGAAGAGGTGCTTTGTGATGGGTTCAATCTTGCGGTGTCCTCAACCAGTGACAGAAGGGGTAGCAAGGCACGTATGTATCGTTGCTATTAAGGATAAAAAGATGGGGCCTCTATTCCTACATGAATAGATCTTGTCTACATCATGTAATCGTTCTTATTGCATTAATCCGTTTCTCCATGAACTTAATACACTAATTGCATGCTGGATAGCGGTCGATGTGTGCAGTAATAGTAGTACACGCAGAATCGTTTCGGTTTACTATTCTTGGACGTGATGCCTATATACATGGTCATTGCCTTGGATATCATCATAATTATTTAATCTTCTATCAATTCCCCAACAGTAATTTGTTTACCCACCGTATGCTATTTTCTCGAGAGAAGCCACTAGTGAAATCTACGGCCCCCTGATACGTCTCCAACGTATCTATAATTTTTGATTGTTCCATGCTATATTATATTCTGTTTTGGACATTAATGGGCTTTATTATACACTTTTATATTATTTTTGGGACTAACCTATTAACCGGAGGCCCAGCCCAGAATTGCTGTTTTATGCCTATTTCAGAGTTTCGCAGAAAAAGAATATCAAACGGAGTCCAAACGGAATTAAACCTTCGGGAACGTGATTTTTGGAACGAACGTGATCTAGAGGACTTGGACCCTACGTCAAGACATCAACCAGGAGGGCAGGAGGTAGGGGGGCGTGCCTACCCCCCTGGGGGCGCCCTCCACCCTCATGGGCCCCACGTTGCTCAACCAGCGTACTTCTTCCTCCTATATATACCTACGTACCCCCAAACTACCAGATACGGAGCCAAAAACCTAATTCCACCGCCGCAACCTTACATGCGGTGAGATCCCATCTTGGGGCCTTTTTCCGGAGCTCACGAGGAGGGGGCATCGATCACGGAGGGCTTCTACATCAACACCATAGCCTCTCCGATGATGTGTGAGTAGTTTACCTCGGACCTTTGGGTCCATAGTTATTAGCTAGATGGCTTCTTCTCTCTTTTGGATCTCAATACAATGTTCTCCCCTCTCTTGTGGAGATCTATTCGATGTAATCTTCTTTTGCGGTATGTTTGTTGAGACCGATGAATTGTGGGTTTATGATCAAGTTTATCTATGAACAATATTTGAATCTTCTCTGAATTCTTTTTATGTATGATTGGTTATCTTTGTAAGTCTCTTGAATTATCGGTTTGGTTTGGCCTACTAGATTGATCTTTCTTGCAATGGGAGAAGTGCTTATCTTTGGGTTCAATCTTGCGGTGTCCTTTGCCAGTGATAGCAGGGGCAGCAAGGCACGTATTGTATTGTTGCCATCGAGGATAACAAGATGGGGTTTATATCATATTGCATGAGTTTATCCCTCTACATCATGTCATCTTACTTAAAGCGTTACTCTGTTCTTATGAACTTAATACTCTAGATGCATGCTGGATAGCGGTCGATGTGTGGAGTAATAGTAGTAGATGCAGGTGAGTCGATCTACTTGTCTCGGACGTGATGCCTATATACATGATCATACCTAGATATTCTCATAACTATGCTCAATTTGGCCAATTGCTCAACAAGTAATTTGTTCACCCACCGTAATACTTATGCTCTTGAGAGAAGCCACTATTGAAACCTATGGCCCCTGGGTCTATTTTCCATCATATTTAATCTCCCGACAACAACCTATTTCTGGCGCCATTTTTATTTTGCTTTCTTTACTTTGCATCTTTATCATAAAAAATACCAAAAATATTATCTTATCATATCTATCAGATCTCACTCTCGTAAGTGACCGTGAAGGGATTGACAACCCCTTTATTGCGTTGGTTGCGAGGATTTATTTATTTGTGTAAGTGCAAGGGACTCATGCGTGGCCTCCTCTTTGGATTGATACCTTGGTTCTCAAAAGCGAGGGAAATACTTACGCTTACTTTACTGCATCACCCTTTCCTCTTCAAGGGAAAACCAACGCAAAGGCTCAAGAGGTAGCAAGAAGGATTTCCGCGCCCGTTCTTGGGGAGGTCTGCACCAAGTCAAGTCAAGATTTGATTTCCCGTGAACGAGCCATTTCTGGCGCCGTTGCCGGGGAGTCTACGCAAAAGTCAACATACCAAGTACCCATTTAGGGAGTCCCGGATTAGGGGGTGTCCGGGTAGCCGGACTATAACCTTTGGCCGGACTCTTGGACTATGAAGATACAAGATTGAAGACTTCGTCCCGTGTCCGGATGGGACTTTCCTTGGCGTGGAAGGCAAGCTTGGCGATACGGATATGTAGATCTCCTACCATTGTAACCGACTCTGTGTAACCCTAGCCTTCTCCAAAGGTTCTATATAAACCGGAGGGTTTTAGTCCGTGAGGACGAACAACAATCATACCATAGGCTAGCTTCTAGGGTTTAGCCTCTTTGATCTCGTGGTAGATCTACTCTTGTACTACCCATATCATCAATATTAATCAAGCAGGAGTAGGGTTTTACCTCCATCGAGAGGGCCCGAACACAGGTAAAAACATCGTGTCCCTTGTCTCCTGTTACCATCCGCTTAGACGCACAGTTCGGGACCCCTACCGAGATCCGCCGGTTTGACACCGACATTGGTGCTTTCATTGAGAGTTCCTGCGTATGCGTCGCCGCCATCGGAAGGATGCCTCATCCCGTCTTTAAAGACGGCACTTTGTTGCTAAAGGAGCTTTGGCTATCGGCCAAACTCTCCGGCTAGGCGGTTTTCTTATGACCGCCTGTTCGGCCGCCGCGCCGATGATGACTTGTCGGGTCATCGAAAGCAATCTTCACGTCAACTCGGAACTCACCGAGTAGTTAGATCCGATGGAGCTCTCTTCCTTAAACGAGCTCTTGGATCGCATCGCCATACTGGAGTCGCTTCTGATGACTACGATCGATTGGGCCTAAAACCGATCTGAGAGAGATTAACTCTCCCCAGGTCACCTATCACGTTGCAGTGGTGGAGGAACAATGCGGCGACCCTTCATCTATCTTAAGGACTAGCTATGTCCGGATTGCCGACCCCTCCAAGTCGGATACCCGCGGAGGGGAGGACGTCACTCAAGACCTGAACTTAGAGTCAGGCAACGGGCTAGATTCATTGGACAAACTCCAAGAATCCAAACTTCCGAGTTCGAAACTCCTTGGCCCTCGAGTCTCAGATTGGATGAGGTTTGGATTTAATTCCACCCACCCACCCGAACATAAGTGATCTATCCAAAATTAGGCAAGAGCACGAGGAAGCGATACATCGTTATCTGGGCTGATTCCTCTGGTTATGAACAGGATAAAGGACTGCCCATGAGGAAAGCATAATTTCATTCTTCTGCAATAATTGCATGGACAAGGGAATCCTCAACGCCATAAGTCGCCGTGAAATTACACACTTTGCTCACTTGGCGTCCATAGTACGAAAGTACTGTGCGATGGAAAGCGCTTGGAAAACCGAAATAAAATTTTGGGACAATCCGGCCCTGAATACAACCCCAGTCCGAAATAAAAGGGTGCATTATCGACAGTCACCCGGGTTAAACACCAAAAAGCAAAAAACCCCTACAGGGCATGGATCCGTACTGGAGGGATGGCTCAATGGACCCTGTAAAATTCATAGTACAGAGGGCGCCACACCAACTCATAGCCTTAGAGCATGTTGGATACTCGGCGGTGGCCAGAAGTGGCGAAGAGCTTCTAACTCCAAAATCCACAGAGCACCAGCCCAGGGATACCAGTACGGTATTAACAGTCTTCGAGACTTTCTTATCAAATAATATGCGGAAATGAACACTCCGCAGCCTTGCCGAAGTCTACCAAGTAGCAACAATAAACCCATGGAGTGACACGGCTATTACCTTTAATGCCAGTGATGAACCTAAATTCCGAACAGCCCGAGCACCAGCCGACCTTTGGTCCTCGGTCCAATAGTGGGCGGCTTTGCCGCCTTACCAAGCTACTCATGGATGATGGCAGCGGATTGAACCTCATTTATGAGGAAACCCTTCGAAAAATGGAAATAGACTGGAGCCGCATTGAGCGAAGCAGCACAACCTTTAGAGGAATAATCCCTAGTCGGGAAGCGTCTTTGTCTGAGGAAAAATCACACTTTGGATGTGGTGTTATTGCCCGGATAATTACAGGTCGAGGAGGTCACTTTCCAAGTGGCCCGTTCAATAGCGGATACCACGCTCTATTAGGCGAGAGGCATTCACAATTTTTAAGCTATACCCCATTACGGGTACATGAAGCTCAAAATGCCCGGCCCAACGGAATCATCACTCTTGCTAGTGACCGGACATAGCACTCCGCGCCGAAAATAAGACAGCCAATGGCCCTTGAGGCACTATCTCGAAGCCCTAGCGGCCGAGGAACTAACTGCAGCTGCGCTCCACGGTGAACGAGGGGCGATGTGATACTCGATAAGAGATCCAAGTCCACCTCCTTTAAACCGGGCGACGAAATAGTCAAATTCCAAGTCCATCCAAGGACCCTACAAAAACGGCCTCCATCGGGGCGCAATTAAACCCTGATGTAGACGCCGCACTACGAGAATTCCTACGCGAAAATTGGGACATTTTGCCTGGCACCCTTCAGACATGCCAGGAATCCCACGCCGGTGGCGAGCACAGCCTAAACATCCTAAAAGGATTCAAGCCGATCAAGCGAGCTCTTGGCGTTTCTCCGAACCTAAGAGACAAGCCATGGGAGAGGAGCTAGCCAAACTCGGAGGCCGGATTCATCGAGAGATATAAAACATCCGGACTGGCTAGCAAACCTGGTGATGGTACCAAAGAAGGACAAATCCTGGCGCCTATGCGTCGATTTCAAGGACCTCAACAAGGCTTGCCCAAAGGATCCCTTCCCCCTCCCCCGCATCGATCAAATTATCGACGCTACCGCGGGACACGATTCATTGTGTTTCCTCGACGCATACTCCGG
Source organism: Aegilops bicornis (assembly GCA_021605145.1). NCBI lineage: Eukaryota > Viridiplantae > Streptophyta > Magnoliopsida > Poales > Poaceae > Aegilops > Aegilops bicornis. Next base: position 261,630,572 of record CM038674.1, on the reverse strand, counting down.
CTACCATCAAATTAAGATGGCAGAGCTGCACCAAGCCGCAACGGCATTCATCACCCCATACGGCCCATTCTGCTTCAACATAATGCCCTTCGGGCTCAAAAACGCCGGCGCAACATGTCAGCGCATGATTCAGACATGTCTGGCAAACCAGATCGGCAAAACAGTGGAGGCATACGTAGATGACGTGGTCGTCAAATCCAAGCATGTCGAAACTCTACTAGACGACTTGAGGCTCACATTCGATAACCTCCGAACATATGACATCAAGCTTAACCCGGAAAAAATGCGTTTCGGCGTACAGTAGGAAAGCTCTTGGGCTTCATTGTATCCGGTAGAGGAATTGAAGCAAACCCAGCCAAGATCCGAGCTCTGTCACAATTGGATATCCCAAAGGACCTCAAACAAATACAAAAATTGATGGATGCGTGGCGGCTCTAAGCCGCTTTATCTCCGCTTGGGAGAAAAGGCATTACCCTCTATCGCCTCCTCCACAAGACCGAACACCGAGGATTGGATGCCGCCATATGGCCGGACTCGAAGAAATAAAAGCCATATTGGCAACAAACCCGGTCCTGGCCGCGCTAACATCGGCGAACAAATGTTATTATACATTGCGGCAACTTATCAAGTTGTAAGCGCTTGCTTTCGTCGTCGAGCGAGAAGCGAAGGACACAAATTCCCCTTCAAAAACCAGTTTACTACGTGTCCACCGTCCTCACTCCATGCAAGTCACGGTACCCGCATTATCAAAAAGATAGTGTCTGCAGCGGTGTTTATGGCATCCGGAAGCTGCGACACTACTTTCAAGAGCGTTCGATAGAAGTAGCCTCAAGTACCTCTTAACAATATTATAAACAATCATGACGCGACAGTCAGATTGCCAAATGGGCCATTGAGCTCCTCCTGCTCGATATTACCTATAAGCCACGGCGAGCTATTAAGTCGCAAGTTTTGGCCGACTTCCGCCGAATGGGATCAAGCCGAACTCCTAAAGAGTACGACACATATTCCAAGCTGGATCATGCACTTCGACGGCTCCAAAATGTTGGCTGGTGCTGGCGTCGTTACAGCGTCCCCAACAGGAGATCTGATTCAATACGTACTCGAGATAATGTATACGGACTCCAACAACGCAGCGAATCTGAGGCCCTTCTACATGGTATACGGATGGCAGTCTCGATGGGCATCCAACGCCTAGAGGTGCGCGAGGATTCGAACCTCGCGATATCCCAAATAAATGGAGACTTTGTTGCCAAGGATCCAAAAATGGCAGCTTACCGCAACGCCGTCCTCAAAATGTCATTTCGGTTCGAGGGCTCAATTTCACCATATAGCTCGGGAAAAAAATCAGGCAGCAGACGTCTTGGCACGCATTGGCGCAAAGCGCGATGCCGTCCCCCCCAACATCTTCCTGGAGAGGCTGTTCAAGCCATCCGTACTATGGGAAGGGGAATCCAGAAATAACAGCCCGGACCCAACCGCACTGCCCGACACCAAACACTCTGACATAATCGGAGGCTCTGCCAACGAAATAACACCCTCAGCCCACATAATAATGGCAATCATTGCCCAATGACAGAACCATTCCTAGCCTACCTAACCAGGCAGGAACTTCCCGAGGACCAAAACGAGGCACGCTGCATAGTGCGGCGATCTAAAGCCTATAAAGTCCATGAGGGAGAGCTTTATAAGAAAAGCACCACCGGAGTCCATCAAAGGTGTATCTCCGAAGAGGAAGGGCGGAATCTTCTGGCTGAAATTCATGCCAGACTCGGCGGGCACCACGCCGCAGCCCGGGCAATTGAAATCAAGGCCTTCCGTGACAGATTTTATTGCCCGACGGCCTGGGCAGTTGCTCAGGACTTAGTCCAACGTTGCGTCGGTTGCCAGCTCTTTGCTAATCAAAGCCACATGCCACCCACCACCCTCCAAACTATACCCATCACATGGCCCTTCGCGGTCTGGGGGCTTGACATGGTTGGACCCCTTAAAGGAGGAACCCACAAGCAAAAATACCTACTAGTCATGGTGGATAAATTCACCAAATGGATAGAGGCCAAGCCTGTTAAGACGGCCGAATCCGGACCGGTGATAGACTTCATATCAGGGGTCGTACACCGTTACGGCGTCCCCCACAGCATCATCACTGATAACGGCTCGAACTTTACGGCCGACGAGGTCAAACTCTGGTGCAAAAACATGGGCATCAAGCTCGACTATGCTTCAGTCTATCACCCTCAAACTAACGGTCAAGTCGAGCGAGCAAATGGTCTAATCATGAGCGGCATCAAACCCAGATTAGTGCGGTCCCTCAAGGAATCTAACACGCCTTTGGGTAGAGGAGCTCGACTCCGCACTCTGGGGCTGCGGACCACGCTGAATCGCACCACGGATTCACACCATTCTTTATGGTATCTGGCACAGAGGCAGTTACGCCTGCGACATAATTCATGACTCACCTCGCGTGCGCGTATGCGAAGAAAGAGAAGCCGAACTTCGATCCAGCAGGACAGTTTGGGCGCTTTGGAGGAGGAGCGTGGCGTGGCAAAATCCCGTTCCGCATTCTATCAACAGCGAGCTCGAAGATATCAAAGCAGAAATGCGGGCCAAAACATACAATGTTGGCGAATTAGGTCTACGTTAGCCGGACAAGAAAAGGACAAACTCAATCCGAAATGGGAAGGTCACTTTATTATTGACCAATTCCTGACTGGTGGAGCGTACCGTCTGCGATATGCATCGGATAACCGACTCGAGCTGAACCCATGGAACGTAGCCCTTCTCCGAAGATTCTACGCCTAGCGCCGGACTCTGTGTTCGTCTCCTTCCTCTGTCTATTTTTTATACATTAGCTCTCTTACATTTCTCTCCTTCTCCCTCCCCTTCTCTTATAGCCTTTATGGCTCGTTCACGCCTTGCTCGCACACAATCGACGCCCTATCCGCACTCATTATACCTGGGGGCTTCTTTAACAGAAGCTTATTTATACGGGCTTCATGCCCAACACATGTGTCACACTTCCACATGTACCTTTTATTCACCATTATATGCATCGATATGACTTAAGTTTTGGCCAAGCTGGGTTGCTGGCTCTGTGCTTACCCCTACGTTCCCGATTGTTCGGCTAGGTGGTAAAGGGAGCACCTCTGCGATTATTCTTGCCGGGTCAGCCGGATGTGTACCTCGGTAGGTGAAGCCGAAAGCTAGCGTTCTTAAGGGAATATTCGGTCGGTGAACTAAAGATGATTTCTCACTTATTTATTTATCTGCCCCCATATGCTTTTCTGCTTTTTTTGTAGTCCGGACATGCACTTTAAGGCATGCCTCCCAGGGAATGGAACCCCTAACGGAACTATTCTCCCTGGAAGATGTTTCTTACTAACCATGTAATATAACATAACTAGTTGGGCACTTATGCATTTCAAGCACTAATGACCGCCACGCTTGGTCTCCACGCATGCCCCGGTTCTTACATAAGCGAGGGTATTCGGACACACTGGACTATTGGGTCCCGAGGTTGAAGCGAAAAGGTCCGCCATGACAAGCGATCTACAATCCGGCTAGAAGGCATTTTTACATGTCATCTTAAATTACATAGTCAATTTGGTGGGTGTATTCCTCCTCAATACCATCTAATAGGCTGTCTAGTTTACAGCCCTGTTGGGAATACTTTGCGGCCAATTCTACTTGGCCGTACACTAAGCTCACAGGGATCTCCTTCCCATCAAGCCCCACAGGTCCGACCTCGGTCATGTGGTTTGGGTCGACAACCGTGTGCAGCGTCTTCACCATGGCCCAGGCCTCCTGGCGCTTGACTGACGCCGATATCTTCCATAATCGGAGCGCCGCCGCGCTCCCTTAAGCCTCTCTGCAAGCTCTCCAAGGCCTTGAGGCGGGGAGGCAGAGATGGCCACAAGGCACTGGCGATGCCTCTCATCACTGCCGAACTCGTTAAATGCGGTTATGAAACTTCGGGAAGAAGGTCACCCGTAGAACCGGGCATCTCCTCATGGGACGACACATGAGCATACCTCACGGACATAACTCTGTTAGCCGACTTCCTCGCGAACTCTTTTTCAAAGTTCGTTCAAGCACTTACTAAAAATGCCGCGTCGAAGCCGATTCTCCTTGAGTCGGACTGACTAGGCACGAACATCCTTTAGTTCCTCGCCTAGCTGGGTGTTGGCATCTTGGAGAATATTTTTCTCCTGCCTCACCCTCGTAAGCACGTTCTCACCGGCCTTTAACCAGCGCAAGAGTTGTTGCTTGTCCGGATCTACTCCGGCGCCATCCGCAATGTTATTGTCAGATTTATACACACGCCGCACTTCACAACATACTTATCTTTCGAAGCATATATTACGGAGGGGTCTCTTTGGCTTCCCACCGCTGCTAGTGCGGCCTCAAGTTGGGCTTTGCACTCTTCCAGCTCTGGGACAGTTGGGTATTCTTTTACGTAAGATCACGCATAACAAATGATCCTTAAATCAGTTATTCTAAGCTGTTTCAAGTCTCGAGAGACTCTTGACATATATAACCATCAAATTTTCTCACCGTATGCTTTTCACATCGCTCCGTGGCTCTGGCTAGACCATTTTGAGCGGCACGGAGGTACGCATCTCCTGACTTGAAGGAATCTAATGCCTCTTGGGAGAAACAAGCGTCACGAAGAACTATCCGGCGACGCCTGTGCTTCATGGCACTCTCCACCTCGGAATTGGTGGCAGACATCTCGTCCGCATCCTCTGTCGGAGGAGCATCCGGTGCGCGCCTCGTGTTCGCCTCCGCTTCCGGACCCGGACTTGGAGCCTGGCTGGTGGAGGCGCGAGTGGCAACCTCTCCGGATATAGTCCGGTGAGCGCTCTTTTTCCTGAAGAGAGCACGAGCGTTAGTACGCCTTGAGGGAATAAAACACAGGAATAATATGGCATGTCATACCGTTGCTTGGCGTCTCAATCCGGACCGCACTTCTTTTCAACTCTTTGAGCCTTGCGCCTTGTTGGCTAGCCGCTGCTTTCGACCTTCAGCCTCAAGGACTTCCCCTGCAAAACACCATTGGTATACGGTGATAAAAAATAAGCACTTCCCCTGCAAAACACCATTGGTATACGATGATCAAAAATAAGCACGGATGGATCATTTTCAAAGTATTGGGACTTCGGTCTCGATTACTGTGAAATTTGGAAGTATTCGGGAGTGTCGGCCGTAATGGCGACCAAGGCATTGTCGATGCTCAGTTGGTGAAATACCCCATCAATCAGCTCCACGGATATGTCCGGATCCTCTTGGGAGGCCGGATCGAGGAACCGTTCCGGATCCTCGGGTTGTGGAGGCGGGCTGTTTATATCCTTTACGGCCTGGCGCAGTTCCTGCGTCGAAATCACAAGATGAGACACTTGACTACGGGAATATGGATCGGATGGGCAAAAAGAAGTGTCCTCTTACCCAACTTGGAGGATTGTTCATAGAAAATCCGCCCTGTGGATTGACGAGGAGAAATTCCTCCTCTTCTCCCTTGTACAATGCGGACAAGATCTTACGTCGACAGCGGCAACCGATCCGGCCCCTTACGGCCGCAGCGGGTGGCATCATCCTCCCGTTGAAATCCCACATGGGGTGGCCTCTATCTTGAAGCGGCCGCACCCCCGCATAATGCATGTGGCCATGACCCGATCATGGTCGGTCCGGAATGAGCTAACAACCTTATCCGGTGATCGTAAAGGACGTCCTGTCATTTTCCTTCCGAGGGCTCCGTGGGCGCCACTTAGGCGCTTCTTCAAAGGAGCATTATTGAACTTCGGGGAGGCCGATCCGAACAGGGTCCGGCAGGACATCTTCTATATAAAACCATTACGAAGGCCGGTCTTGGACGCCTTCTTGGGAGTTCGGATAGATATCCGGTCACGGCAATGCGCCATAGTTCGCTCCGCCCACTTGATATATCGACCCCTCCCGAGAACGGGGCACAAGGCGAACAACTTCTTCCACAACGCAAAATGAGCCTCGATGCCCAAAAACAGCTCGCAAAGGGCTCTGAAGCCCGCAATATGCAAAATGGAGGCGGCGTAAGGTTGTGTAACCGGAGGCCGTAGAACTCCGAGGAGCCCCGAGAAAGCGGATGAATTGGAAATCGAGCCCTCTAATCAAATAAGGGACAAGGCATACCCGCTCTCCTTCGGAGGGATTGGGACGCTCTCCGCTTGCTTTCCGCCATTATAGGTGGCGAGTCCGGCTCGAACCGGGACCATAAAGGCTGGGGGAAGGAATCCCTTGGTTTGGAGCGTCACTAGCTCGCTGTGCAGGACGGAACATCTCTCCCAATCTCCGGTGATGAGGACATCAATACCATTGTTACACCCACAGCCCCTACTGCTACATATACTGGACAAACTGAAGTAGTCAATAGAACATTGTCTACTATGCTTAGGGCTGTTTTGAAGAATAATAAGAAAATGTGGGAAGAATGCTTGCCTCATATTGAATTTGCTTATAATCGTTCATTGCATTCTACTACTAAGATGTGCCCTATTGAAATTGTGTATGGCTTCCTACCTCGTGCACCTATTGGTTTGTTGCCTCTTCCATCTTGGAGAAGGTTAATTTTGATGCTAAAGAACGTGCTGAATTGATTTTAAAAATGCATGAGATAACTAAGGAAAACATTGAGCGTATGAATGCTAAATATAAACTTCTTTGGAGATAAGGGTAGAAAACATGTTGTCTTTGCACCGGAGATCTTGTTTGGTTACATTTGCGTAAGGATAGGTTTCCTAATTTGCGCAAATCAAAGCTAATGCCACGTCTTGATGGTCCATTTAAGGTGTTAGAGAAAATAAATGATAATGCATATAAACTTGAGCTGCTGTAGATTTTGGGGTTAGTCCCACTTTTAACATTGCTGATTTGAAGCCTTATTTGGGTGAGGAAGATGAGCTTCCGTCGAGGGCGACTTCATTTCAAGAAGGGGAGGATGATGAGGACATCAATACCATTGTTACACCCACAGCCCCTCTTGCTACATATCTTGGACCAATTACTAGAGCTCGCGCCGCCCAATTAAATTATCAGTACTTCCGTTTCTTGGTAATGATTCTAATGTTCATGAGAATATGATCTTGCCTAAATTGGATACATTTGTTTTGCTTACAAATGAAGGCCCTAGCTTGGAGAAGGATGGACATTGGAGCAAGAACAAGCATGGAGATAATGCCATGCGCAAGGGGAACAAGAACGGAGTTACAAGTGATGATTTCAGGACTTTGAAGCCACCATAATGGGTGCATGAAGCCTTGGACGAAATATACAAGATGCTACTTCATAAATGTCGTCCGGAGGCTATTCTAGGTGCTGCGTCACCTTATTAGTGGGCCAGGCCCTTGTAATTTCGAAATACACAAGTATAGGCTATTTTTAGAGTCCGTATGTGTGGGGAAACAAGAGATAGGGTTGGTTTCGGACCCCTCCACCAAGGGCCACGAAATTCCCCCCTCTTCCTCCATATATACAGCCCTTAGGGCACCGTTTAGACCTTGGATTTTGTTTAGATTAAAAGTTCGCCATAGCTGCAACTTCGCGTACTTCGTTTGTGTTCAACGACCAGACAAAGGCGTCACAGAACCCCACCTTGATCAATAAAGCTTTCATCTTATATTCGCAATATCCAGATTGCAATCTCAGTTTCTTGCTTGTTCTTCGTTTGCTCGCGAAAGCAGACCCTCGTGGTTAGGTTGATCGTGCTCGGTGTGGTCAATAACCTCTCGGAGTTGGTTTAGCGATTGCTAAGGCGGCGTCCTCAAGACGTTCGTAGTCGGATCGTCAATGTCGACTTCCTCCAAAGCGAAAACCAACATCTCATCGAAAGACGGGACACCTTTGCCTCTATCAAGTGGTATCAGAGTTCCAGGTTGCTCGGTGAGATTTTACAGTTTTTCGTAGTTTAGATCGAGTCTGTTCTTCATACCTATAGTCCACGAAAAAGCCACAAAAAAAATTAGGACACCTTGTGTGTTTCTATTGCTGCTAACCATGACATCAGAACTACGTGCAACCACCAGCACCACAACCACCAGGTCGTCCACATGCAAATAATGGCAATGTTAGGGCTCCCCCTCAGGTACGAGATCATGACCATCTCCCTAAACTGAAATTGAATATTCCACCATTTGAGGGTAGATATGTTTCGATATATATCTTACTTGGGAGTTAGAAAGCTGAACAACGATTTACATGTTTACAATATCACGAGGAGAGATGTGTTCCTGCTGTTTGTGCTTTCACTAGCTTTGCATGTGTTTGGTGGTCTGAACATTGTAGATTATATCCTGTTCCAGCTACTTGGGCTGCTTTGAAAACTGCTATGCGTACTCGTTGGGTTCCACCATATTATCAGCGTGAATTACTTCGAAAATTGCAGCGTTTAAGACAAGGAAAAAATTCGGTAGAAGAATATTATTAGGAATTACAAACTGGCTTGATTAGATGTGGTATTGTTGAGGAGAATGAAGCTATGCTTGCATGTTTTCTGGGTGGATTAAATAGAGAGATTCAGATCATTCTAGACTACAAGGATTATAATAATATCACTTTCGATTATTCCATCTTGCTTGTAAAGCTGAACGTGAAGTGCAGGATCGGCCAGGCGTTGGCGGCGGACTAACTTTTTCGCAATTCGACCTTCATCATGGACACCACGTGCATCATCTACTTCCACACGTTCTACTACACGGCACCTCCGCCGGCTGCCACCTCCAACCGTGATACAAAGCAGGCACAACCACCACTATCGCCAAGAGCACACTGCTGGGCCTACCACAGAGCTCTTCTTCTTCCATGGCGTCAGCAGGGGCACACAAGTGATATTATTTGTCGTCGTTGTAAGGGAAGAGGACATTTCTTGAGAGAATGCCAATCTCAGCGTGTGATGATTGCTCACGAGGATGCTTTGGGTATGAGTCCGCTAGTGACTATGATGAAGAGACTTTGGCTCTTATTACACATGAAGAACACGGTGGAGATGATTACGATCATGAGGCCTTGATACATGGCTTACGAAGATCTTTGACGGTATGAATGTTTAGTTGCTCAACGTGTTTTGAGTGTGCAGGTTACACAAAGTGAGCAAAATCAGAGGCATAACTTGTTCCATACAAAGGGAGTTGTGAAGGAGCGTTCTATTGCGCGTCATCATAGATGGAGGAGCTGCAACAACTTGGCTAGCATGGATATGGTGGAGAAGCTTTCTCTCACCACAAGACCACATCCACATCCTTACTACATCCAATGGTTCAACAACAGCGGCAAGGTTAAGGTAACACGTCTTTGTTACGTGTGTATTTTAGTATCTCTACATATGCGATTATGTTGATTGTGATGTGGTACCTATGCAAGCATGTTCCTTATTACTTGGTAGACCATGGCAATTTGATAAAAATTCTGTACACCATGGTAGAAACAATCGGTATACTCTTGTTCACAAGGATAAAAATATTACTTTGCTTCCTATGACTCCTGATTCCATTTTGAAAGATGATATTAATAGAGCTAATAAAGCAAAACAGGAGAAAAATAAGAGTGAAAATCAGATTGTGGCAAAGAATTTGAGCAACAAGCTGAAGCCTAATAATAAACCATCTAATGTTGCTACGAAATTAAACTAAAAAGTGCATGTTTGCTTGCCACCGTCTGATCTTGATGAGCTAGATTCTAGCAAATCCGTTTGCTATGCTTTTGTGTGCAAAGAGGCATTATTTTCATTCGAGGACGTGCCTTCCTCTTTGCCCCTGCTGTCACTAACATTTTGCAGGGAGTTATTTGACGTCTTCCCACAAGGCGTGCCACCGGATTACCACCTATTCGAGGGATTGAGCATCAAATTGACTTAATTCGGTGCATCGCTACCCAACCGTGCACCATACCGTACCAATCCGGAGGAGATGAAGGAGATTATCGTCAAGTACAGGAGCTGCTCGACAAAAGGTTATATACGTGAATCTCTTAGTCCTTGTCTTGTTCCTATTATACTAGTGCCTAAAAAGGATGGTGCGTCGGCGTATGTGTGTTGATTGTAGAGGCATTAATAATATTACTATTCGTTATCGTCATCCTATTCCTAGGCTAGATGATATGCTTGATGAATTGAGTGGCTCTACAATATTCTCCAAAGTTGATTTGCGTAGTGGATACCATCAAATTCGTATGAAATTGGGAGATAAATGGAAAACAGCATTTAAAACTAAGTTTGGTTTATATGAGTGGTTAGTCATGCCTTTTGGGTTAACTAATGCACCTAGTACTTTCATGAGACTAATGAACGAAGTTTTACGTGCTTTCATTGGACGATTTGTGGTAGTCTATTTTGATGATATCTTGATTTATAGCAAATCTTTAGAAGAACATTTGGAACATTTACGTGCTGTTTTTAATGCTCTACGTGATGCACGTTTGTTTGGTAACCTTGGGAAGTGCACCTTTTGCACCGACCGAGTATCTTTTCTTGGCTATGTTGTTACACCACCGGGAATTGAAGTTGATAAAGCCAAGATTGAAGCTATTGAGAGTTGGCCGCAGCCCAAAACGGTCACACAAGTGAGGAGTTTTCTTGGACTCGCTGGTTTCTATAGGCGTTTTGTGAGAGACTTTAGCACCATTGCTGCACCTCTCAATGAGCTTACAAATAAGGATGTGCCTTTTGTTTGGGGTACCGCACAGGAAGAAGCCTTCACGGTATTTAAAGATAAGTTGACACATGCTCCTTTACTCCAACTTCCTGACTTTTATAAGACTTTTGAGCTTGAATGTGATGCTAGTGGAATTGGATTAGGAGGTGTGTTATTACAAGATGGCAAACCTGTTGCATACTTTTACGAAAAAATTGAGTGGGCCTAGTCTGAACTATTCTACTTATGACAAAGAATTATATGCTCTTGTTAGGACTTTAGAGACATGGCAACATTATTTATGGCCCAAAGAATTTGTTATACATTACGATCATGAATCTTTGAAACATATTAAAAGTCAAGCTAAACTGAATCGTAGACATGGTAAATGGGTTGAATTCATTGAGACTTTCCCTTATGTCATTAAACACAAGAAGGGTAAAGAAAATGTTATTCTTGATGCTTTGTCTAAATCGCTATACTATGCTTTCACAACTTGACTTCAAAATATTTGGTTTGGAGACCATCAAAGATCAATATGTGCATGATGCTGATTTTAAAGATGTAATGCAGAATTGTAAAGAAGGAAGAACATGGAACAAGTTCGTTATTAATGATGGTTTTGTGTTCCGTGCTAACAAGCTATGCATTCACCTGCTAGCTCTGTTAGTCTTTTGTTGTTGCAGGAGGCGCATGGAGGAGGATTCTTGGGACACTTTGGCGTCAAGAGGACGGAGGATATACTTGCTACACATTTCTTTTGGCCAAAGATGAGGCCAGGATGTTGAGCGTTTTGTTGCTTCATTGCACTACATGTCAAAAAGCTAAGTCACGACTCAATCCTCATGGTTTATATATGCCTTTGCACATGCCTAGTGTTCCTTGGGAGGATATATCTATGGACTTTGTTTTAGGTTTACCTCGAACAAAGAAGGGAGGGATAGCATATTTGTTGTCGTGGATAGATTCTTGAAAATGGCACACTTTATACCATGTCATAAAAGCGATGATCTTTGTTAATGTTGCTGATTTGTTCTTTTCGTGAAATTATTCGCTTGCATGGTGTGCCAAATACTATTTGTTTCAGTCGTGATACTAAATTTCTTAGCCACTTTTGGAGATGTTTATGGGCTAAGTTGGGGACTAAACTGTTTTTTAGTACTACTTGTCACCCCCAAAGCGATGGACAAGCTGAAGTAGTCAATAGAACATTGTCTACTATGCTTAGGGCTGTTTTGAAGAATAATAAGAAAATGTGGGAAGAATGCTTGCCTCATATTGAATTTGCTTATAATCGTTCATTGCATTCTACTACTAAGATGTGCCCTTTTGAAATTGTGTATGGCTTCCTACCTCGCGCACCTATTGGTTTGTTGCCTCTTCCATCTTCGGAGAAGGTTAATTTTGATGCTAAAGAACGTGCTGAATTGATTTTAAAAATGCATGAGCTAACTAAGGAAAACATTGAGCGTATGAATGCTAAATATAAACTTGTTGGAGATAAGGGTAGAAAGCATGTTGTCTTTGCACCTGGAGATCTTGTTTGGTTACATTTGCGTAAGGATAGGTTTCCTAATTTGCATAAATCAAAGCTAATGCCACGTCTTGATGGTCCATTTAAGGTGTTAGAGAAATAAATGATAATGCATATAAACTTGAGCTGCTGTAGATTTTGGGGTTAGTCCCACTTTTAACATTGCAGATTTGAAGCCTTATTTGGGTGAGGAAGATGAGCTTCCGTCGAGGGCGACTTCATTTCAAGAAGGGGAGGATGATGAGGACATCAATACCATTGTTACACCCACAGCCCCTCTTGCTACATATCTTTGGACCAATTACTAGAGCTCGCATGACGCCAATTAAATTATCGGTACTTCCGTTTCTTGGTAATGATTCTAATGTTCATGAGAATATGATCTTGCCTAAATTGGATACATTTGTTTTGCTTACAAATGAAGGCCCTAGCTTGGAGAAGGATGGACATTGGAGCAAGAACAAGCATGGAGATAATGCCATGCGCAAGGGAACAAGAACGGAGTTACAAGTGATGATTTCGGGACTTTAAAGCCACCATAATGGGTGCATGAAGCCTTGGACGAAATATACAAGATGCTACTTCATAAATGTCGTCCGAGGCTATTCTAGGTCTGCGTCACCTTATTAGTGGGCCAGGCCCTTGTAATTTCGAAATACACAAGTATAGGCTATTTTTAGAGTCCGTATGTGTGGGGAAACAAGAGATAGGGGTTGATTTGGGACCCCTCCACCAAGGGCCACGAAATTCCCCCCTCTTCCTCCATATATACAGCCCTTAGGGCACCGTTTAGACCTTGGGTTTTGTTTAGATTAAAAGTTCGCCATAGCTGCAACTTCGTGCCGTTTGTGTTCAACGACTAGACAAAGGCGTCCACAGAACCCCACCTTGATCAATAAAGCTTTCATCTTATATTCGCAATATCCAGATTGCAATCTCAGTTTCTTGCTTGTTCTTCGTTTGCTCGCAGGAAACAGACCCTCGTGGTCAGGTTGATCATGCTCCGGTGTGGTCAATAACCTCTCGGAGTTGGTTTAGCGATTGCTAAGGCGCGACGTCCTTGCACGTTCGTAGTCGGATCGTCAAAGTCGACTTCCTCCAAAGCGAAAACCAACATCTCATCGAAAGACACCTTTGCCTCTATCATCCGGGCTGAGGGCTGGGAGGGCGAGAGGAGGAGCTGCGTCGACTAGCCATGATGGAATGGATTTCTGTCGGAGGCGCTCCGATGAATGCTCGCGAAGGGAGGATGGTGTGATTCGGATCTAGATCCTCGTCTCTTTTATAGGCAGCTCATTTGCGCAGCTAGGGGGGTAAATGTAAAAATACCCTGGCTTTTCGCATTCGTTTGACACGTGGAAGATGGCCATTATTGGGCGTGGAAGCCAAGGGCGCAATATTCTGAAGCGGACAATATTCAACAATTACAGAATTTGGAGAAGAACCCGCCTTGCAATGTCAAGACAATCTGGCGCCCGGACTCATCGTCATTGAAGCCTGGTTCAGGGGCTACTAAGGAGTCCGGATTAGGGGTGTCCGGGTAGCGGACTATAACCTTTGGCGGACTCTTGGACTATGAAGATACAAGATTGAAGACTTACGTCCCGTGTCCGGATGGGACTTTCCTTGGCGTGGAAGGCAAGCTTGGCAATACGGATATGTAGATCTCCTACCATTGTAACCGACTGTGTAACCCTAGCCCTCTCCGGTGTCTATATAAACCAGAGGGTTTTAGTCCGTGGGGCGAACAACAATCATACCATAGGCTAGCTTCTAGGGTTTAGCCTCTACGATCTCGTGGTAGATCTACTCTTGTACTACCCATATCATCAATATTAATCAAGCGGAGTAGGGTTTTACCTCCATCGAGAGGGCCCGAACCTGGGTAAAAACATCGTGTCCCTTGTCTCCTGTTACCATCCGCCTAGACGCACAGTTCGGGACCCCCTACCTGAGATCCGCCGGTTTTGACACCGACACCCATACAAATCCTTATCTCCCACATTACATTATTTGCCATTTGCCTCTCGTTTTCCTCTCCCCCATTTTATTCGCCTTCTTCCCGTATGCCTTTCTATTTGTGTTTCCATGTGCCTTCTATTTGCTTGCATCTTTGCTTGCTAAAAATCTATTGATATGGATCCACTTAAAGTGTTCTACTTGGATCATCTTCGATCGTTATGCGCTCATGCTAAAACCCCAACTAGCCTAGTTGATGGGAAATCTTTAGACGAGCATGCTCATTTTGTGCGTCACCGTTTGTCTCAAAAAGGGAAAGTCTTATGGAATCAAATAAACAAATTGTTGTGTTATGCTTGGAATCTTTGTGAAATTTGTGATATTACTTGTTGCTCTAAGAACCATAAAAACACCTTCCCTACCTATGTGAGTTCAATGATAATGAAATCTTATCTTCTTATGCAGAGGGTGTTGATAGCTACTATGATATCGAACAAATTGAAGAATTTGTCATTTTTAAGGGTGCTCGTGAAGTTGCTTCTTTGATTGAAAAGTATGATTTTACTCTCAACAAATCTGAAAATTCCGTCATACTTAAATATTGCAATGAAAACTTTGCTCATAATGTCTATGTCCAAGAATTTATTGAAAGGATGACCATTGCTTTGGAAGAAAATAATGATATGCATGTATCTATAGATAATGATGATTCCGATGATTTGGTTGAAATATCCCTTGATGAACATGATGCTCGCTATTCTTGTGGCCATGATGCCAATATTTATGAAGACGAATTTGCTATAGTTCCTTATGTTAAAAATGAGATTGTTGCTATTGCACCCATGCTTGATAGTTCCCTCGATGAAAAGCATGGTTTCAATGATTTTACTATAAATTCTCTTGATGTCAATTGTGCTAATAATATGCAAAACCCTAAGTTTGGGGATGCTAGTTTTGCTATTTCTACTACTTGTTGCAATGATCATGATTGGGGTGATAGTGCTTCTTATGATCTTGAAAATTTATTTAAGCCCCATGATGAATATGAGATTGATAATAATGTTTGCAATAATATTAAAAGCGGGTTTGGAAGAGTGTCAACTTTAGATCCCACATATTTGGAGAATGTTCAATCTTATGAAGTTTTTGATAAAAGTGGGTTTGGAGAGGTCGTGACTTTAGTTAATGTTAATCCCACTATTTTGGAAGAGTGTCAACTTTACATACATGTGGATCATGTTAAGAATATGCTATGTGATAGATATTTTGTTGGATTTGCCTATGATCCTACATGTAATTATTATGAGAGAGGAAAATATGGTTGTAGAAATTTTCATGTTACTAAATTGCCTCTCGTCATGTTGAGATTGCTATCGTCTCTTTCTTCTTCCTTGCATATGCTAGTATTTGCTTGTCTTGATAATTTTTTTCGTATAAGATGCCTATGCATAGTAAGTATGTTAGACTTAGATGTGTTTTTCACATGCTATATGATGCTCTTTGTGCTTCAATTCTTGTCTTTCATGTGAGCATCATCGAAATTATCAATGCCTAGCTAGGGGTGTTAAGCGATAGCGCGTGTTGGGAGGCAACCCAATTTTATTTTTAGTTTTTTGCTTTTTGATTCTGTTTAGGAATAAATATTTGATCTAGCCTCTGGTTAGATTTGTTTTTATGTTTTAATTAGTGTTTGTGCCAAGTTAAACCTATAGGAGCTTCTTGGATGATAGTTATTTGATCTTGCTGTAAATTCCAGAAACTTTCTGTTCACGAAAATAATTGTTAAAAATCACCAGAACGTGATAAAATATTGATTACAATTGCTGCTGATCAATAAACAAAGTTTC
The DNA here is from genome assembly GCA_021605145.1 of Aegilops bicornis. Lineage (NCBI taxonomy): Eukaryota > Viridiplantae > Streptophyta > Magnoliopsida > Poales > Poaceae > Aegilops > Aegilops bicornis. The sequence continues at coordinate 261,614,577 of CM038674.1, read as the reverse complement.
TAGGTCGTCCTATTTTCTCTGAATTTTTGGAGTTCCAGAAGTTTGCGTTAGTTACAGATTACTACATACTGTTCTGTTTTTGACAGATTCTGTTTTTCGTGTGTTGTTTGCTTATTTTGATGAATCTATGGCTAGTAAAATAGTTTATAAACCATAGATAAGTTGGAATACAGTAGGTTTAACATCAATATAAATAAAGAATGAGTTCATTACAGTACCTTGAAGTGGTGTTTTGTTTTCTTTCGCTAACGGAGCTCACGAGATTTTCTGTTAAGTTTTGTGTTGTGAAGTTTTCAAGTTTTCCCTCGATGAAAAGCATGGTTTCAATGATTTTACTATAAATTCTCTTGATGTCAATTGTGCTAATAATATGCAAAACCCTAAGTTTGGGGATGCTAGTTTTGCTATTTCTACTACTTGTTGCAATGATCATGATTGGGGTGATAGTGCTTCTTATGATCTTGAAAATTTATTTAAGCCCCATGATGAATATGAGATTGATAATAATGTTTGCAATAATATTAAAAGCGGGTTTGGAAGAGTGTCAACTTTAGATCCCACATATTTGGAGAATGTTCAATCTTATGAAGTTTTTGATAAAAGTGGGTTTGGAGAGGTCGTGACTTTAGTTAATGTTAATCCCACTATTTTGGAAGAGTGTCAACTTTACATACATGTGGATCATGTTAAGAATATGCTATGTGATAGATATTTTGTTGGATTTGCCTATGATCCTACATGTAATTATTATGAGAGAGGAAAATATGGTTGTAGAAATTTTCATGTTACTAAATTGCCTCTCGTCATGTTGAGATTGCTATCGTCTCTTTCTTCTTCCTTGCATATGCTAGTATTTGCTTGTCTTGATAATTTTTTCGTATAAGATGCCTATGCATAGTAAGTATGTTAGACTTAGATGTGTTTTTCACATGCTATATGATGCTCTTTGTGCTTCAATTCTTGTCTTTCATGTGAGCATCATCGAAATTATCAATGCCTAGCTAGGGGTGTTAAACGATAGCGCTTGTTGGGAGGCAACCCAATTTTATTTTTAGTTTTTTGCTTTTTGATTCTGTTTAGGAATAAATATTTGATCTAGCCTCTGGTTAGATTTGTTTTTATGTTTTAATTAGTGTTTGTGCCAAGTTAAACCTATAGGATCTTCTTGGATGATAGTTATTTGATCTTCTTTGTAAATTCCAGAAACTTTCTGTTCACGAAAATAATTGTTAAAAATCACCAGAACGTGATAAAATATTGATTACAATTGCTGCTGATCAATAAACAAAGTTTCTAGGTCGTCCTATTTTCTCTGAATTTTTGGAGTTCCAGAAGTTTGCGTTAGTTACAGATTACTACATACTGTTCTGTTTTTGACAGATTCTGTTTTTCGTGTGTTGTTTGCTTATTTTGATGAATCTATGGCTAGTAAAATAGTTTATAAACCATAGATAAGTTGGAATACAGTAGGTTTAACATCAATATAAATAAAGAATGAGTTCATTACAGTACCTTGAAGTGGTGTTTTGTTTTCCTTCGCTAACGGACCTCACGAGATTTTCTGTTAAGGTTTGTGTTGTGAAGTTATCAAGTTTTGGGTAAAAGAGTTGATGGACTATGGAACAAGGAGTGTCAAGAGCCTAAGATAGCGGATGCCCATGGCACCCCAACATAATCTAAGGACACCAAAAAGCCAAATCTTGGGGATGCCGGAAGGCATCCTCTTTAAATCTACTTCCATCGGTAACTTTACTTGGAGCTATATTTTTATTCACCACATGATATGTGTTTTGCTTGGAGCATCTTGTATGATTTGAGTCTTTGTTTGTTAGTTTGCCACAATCATCCTTGCTGTACACACCTTTTGAGAGAAACACACATGATTCGAAAATTGTTAGAATACTCTATGTGCTTCACTTATATCTTTTGAGTTATATAGTTTTTGCTCTAGTGCTTCACTTATATCTTTTAGAGCACGGTGGTGGTTTTGTTTTATAGAAGCTATTGTTCTCTCATGCTTCACTTAGATTATTTTGAGATTCCTACAAAACAGCATGGTAATTTGCTTTAATTATGATACGCATTCAAGATTAGTAAATTTTTTTCTTATGAGTGTGTTGAATACTATGAGAAGTTAGATGCTTGATAATTGTTTTGAGATATGGAGATGATGATATTAGAGTCATGCTAGTTGAGTAGTTGTGAATTTGAGAAATAATTGTGTTAAAGTGTGATTCCCGTAGCATGCACGTATGGTGAACCGTTATGTGATGAAGTCGGAGCATGATTTATTTATTGATTGTCTTCCTTATGAGTGGCGGTCGGGGACGACTGACGATGGTCTTTTCCTACCAATCTATCCCCCTAGGAGCATGCGCGTAATACTTTGCTTTGATAACTTGTAGATTTTTGCAATAAGTATATGAGTTCTTTATGACTAATGTTGAGTCCATGGATTATACGCACTTTTCTTCCTTCCTTCCACCATTGCTAGCCTCTCTAATACCGCGCACTTTTCACCGGTATCATACACCCACCATATACCTTCCTCAAACCAGCCACCATATCTACCTACCATGGCATTTCCATAGCCATTCCGAGATATATTGCCATGCAACTTTCCACCGTTCCGTTTATTATGACACGCTCCATCATTGTCATATTGCTTCGCATGATCATGTAGTTGACATCATATTTTTGGCAAAGCCACCATTCATAATTCTTTCATACATGTCACTCTTGATTCATTGCATATCCTTACTGCCGTAGGAGGCATTCAAATAGAGTCATATTTTGTTCTAAGTATTGAGTTGTAATTGTTGAGTTGTAAGTAAATAAAACTGTGATGATCATCATATTTTTTTTAGAGCATTGTCCCAAGTGAGGAAAGGATGATGGAGACTATGATTCCCCCACAAGTCGGGATGAGACTCCGGACTAAAAAAAGGAGGCCATAAAAAAAGAGAAAAGACCCAAAAAAAAGAGAAAAATGATGAGAGAAAAAGAGAGAAGGGACAATGTTACTATCCTTTTACCACACTTGTGCTTCAAAGTAGCACCATGATCTTCATGATAGGGAGTCTCCTATGATATCACTTTCATATACTAGTGGGAAATTTTCATTATAGAACTTGGCTTGTATATTCCAATGATGGGCTTCCTCAAAATGCCCTAGGTCTTCGTGAGCAAGCGAGTTGGATGCACACCCACTTAGTTCCTTTTGTTGAGCTTTCATATACTTATAGCTCTAGTGCATCCGTTGCATGGCAATCCCTACTCACTCACATTGATATCTATTAATGGGCATCTCCATAACCCGTTGATACGCCTAGTTGATGTGAGACTATCTTCTCCTTTTTGTCTTCTCCACAACCACCATTCTATTCCACATATAGTGCTATGTCCATGGCTCACGCTCATGTATTGCGTGAAGATTGAAAAAGTTTGAGAACATCAAAAGTATGAAACAATTGCTTGGCTTGTCATCGGGGTTGTGCATGATTTAAATACTTTGTGTGGTGAGGATAGAGCATAGCCAGACTATATGATTTTGTAGGGGTAACTTTCTTTGGCCATGTTATTTTGAGAAGACATAATTGCTTAGTTAGTATGCTTGAAGTATTATTATTTTTATGTCAATATTAAACTTTCGTCTTGATACATTGAAATTATGTAAATATTCAGACCACACAAAGTAAATATTCAGACCACAATTAAAAGAATTACATTGAAATTATGCCAAGTAGCATTCCACATTAAAAATTCTGTTTTTATCATTTACCTACTCGAGGACGAGCAGGAATTAAGCTTGGGGATGCTTGATACGTCTCCAACATATCTATAATTTTTTATTGTTCCATGCTATATTATATTCTGTTTTGGACATTAATGGGCTTTATTATACACTTTTATATTATTTTGGGACTAATCTATTAACCGAAGCCCAGAATTTTAATTGTTTTATGCCTATTTGAGTTTCGCAGAAAAGAATATCAAACGGAGTCCAAGCGGAATGAAACCTTCGGGAACGTGATTTTTGAACAAACGTGATCCAGAGGACTTGGACCCTACGTCAAGACATCAACCAGGAGGCACGAGGTAGAGGCGCGCCCTCCACCCTCGTGGGCCCCATGTTGCTCCACCGACGTACTTCTTCCTTCTATATATACCCTCGTACCCCCAAACTACCAGACACGGAGCCAAAACCTAATTCCACCACCGCAACCTTACATGCCGTGAGATCCCATCTTGGGGCCTTTTAGGAGCTCACGGAGGGCATCGATCACGAGAGGGCTTCTACATCAACACCATAGCCTCTCCGATGATGTGTGAGTAGTTTACCTCGGACCTTGGGTCCATAGTTATTAGCTAGATGGCTTCTTCTCTCTTTTTGGATCTCAATACAATGTTCTCCCCCTCTCTTGTGGAGATCTATTCGATGTAATCTTCTTTTGCGGTATGTTTGTTGAGACCGATGAATTGTGGGTTTATGATCAAGTTTATCTATGAACAATATTTGAATCTTCTCTGAATTCTTTTATGTATGATTGGTTATCTTTGCAAGTCTCTTCGAATTATCAGTATGGTTTGGCCTACTAGATTGATCTTTCTTGCAATGGGAGAAGTGCTTAGCTTTGGGTTCAATCTTGCGGTGTCCTTTCCCAGTGACAGTAGGGTCAGCAAGGCACGCATTGTATTGTTGCCATCGAGGATAACAAGATGGGGTTTATATCATATTGCATGAGTATATCCCTCTACATCATGTCATCTTACTTAAAGCGTTACCCTGTTCTTTTGAACTTAATACTCTAGATGCATCTTTGGATAGCGGTCGACGTGTGGAGTAATAGTAGTAGATGCAGTGGAGTCGGTCTACTTGTCTGGACGTGATGCCTATATACATGATCATACCTAGATATTCTCATAACTATGCTCAATTCTATCAATTGCTCAACAGTAATTTGTTCACCCACCGTAATACTTATGCTCTTGAGAGAAGCCACTAGTGAAACCTATGGCCCCCGGGTCTAGTTTCCATCATATTTAATCTCCCGACAACAAACTATTTCTAGCGCCGTTTTTATTTTGCTTTCTTTACTTTGCATCTTTATCATAAAAATACCAAAAATATTGTCTTTTCATTTCTATCAGATCTCACTCTCGTAAGTGACCGTGAAGGGATTGACAACCCCTTTATTGCGTTGGTTGCGAGGATTTATTTGTTTGTGTAGGTGCGAGGGACTCGTGCGTGGCCTCCTAATGGATTGATACCTTGGTTCTCAAAAACCGAGGGAAATACTTACGCTACTTTGCTGCATTACTCTTTCCTCTTCAAGGGAAAACCAACGCAGTGCTCAAGAGGTAGCACCCCCGGGGCTATCTTTTATCATATTGTTTTCAGATCTATATTTCCAAAAACCCAAATATACCTTTCCGCAATTTTTATTTACTTACTTTATTTTGTGCTCTTGCTAGATCTATTTATCCAATCTCATACAATTTAATCTATCTTTTACCGTGGAGGGATTGACAACCCCTCTTCTGGCGTTGGGTTGCAAGTATTTGTTCTTTGTGTGCAGGTACCGTTTACATAGTGTTGCTTGGTTCTCCTAATGGATTGATAACCTTGGTTTCATAACTGAGGGAAATACCTACTGTAGTTGTACTGCATCATCCCTTCCTCTTTGGGGAAATACCGACGCAGTTTCAAGCCGCATCAAAAGGAATTTCCGGCGCTGTTGCCGGGGAGACATCATCAACATATATCTGGATCCTAATCACAAATCTCATATCCTTGCAATTTACATTACTTGCTGCTACGTCTTGAGCTTGCGTTGGTTTTCCCCGAAGAGGAGAGGATGATGCCGCACAGTAGCGTAAGTATTTCCCTCAGTTTTTGAGAACCAAGGTATCAATCCAGTAGGAAGCCACGCACAAGTCCCTCGTACCTGCACAAAACGATAGCTACTCGCAACCAACGCGATTAGGGGTTGTCAATCCCTTCACGGCGACTTTCATTTAGAGTGAGATCCGATAGAGATAATATTTTGGTATTTTTGGTATATAGATGCAAAGTGAAAAGTAAAATCAAAGTAAAAACAAAGCAAGTATAAAAGTGATGGAGATTGATATGATGAGAATAGACCCGGGGGCCATAGGTTTCACTAGTGGCTTCTCTCAAGAGCATAAGTATTCTACGGTGGGTGAACAAATTACTGTTGAGCAATTGACATAATTGAGCATAGTTATGAGGTTATCTAGGTATGATCATGTATATAGGCATCACGTCTGTGACAAGTAGATCGAAATGATTCTGCATCTACTACTATTACTCCACTCATCGACTGCTATCCAGCATGCATCTAGAGTATTAAGTTAAAAACAGAGTAACGCCTTAAGCAAGATGACATGATGTAGAGGAATAAATTCATGCAATATGATAAATACCCCATCTTGTTATCCTCGATGGCAACAATACAATACGTGCCTTTGTAACCCTTTACATCACATCGGGTAAGGACACCGCAAGATTGAACCCAAAGCCATGCACTTCTCCCATTGCAAGAACTACCAATCGAGTTGGCCAAACCAAACGGATAATTCAAGAGACTTGCAAAGATAACTCAATCATACATAAAAGAATTCAGAGAAGATTCAAATATTATTCATAGATAAGCTGGATCATAAACCCACAATTCATCGGGTCTCAACAAACACACAAAAAAAGAAGATTACATCGAATAGATCTTCACGAGAGAGGGAGAACATTGTATTGAGATCCAAAAGAGAGAAGAAGCCATCTAGCTACTAGCTATGGACCCAAGGTCTGCAAGTAAACTACTCACACTTCATCGGAGAGGCTATGGTGTTGATGTAGAAGCCCTCCGTGGTGGATGCCCCCTCGTGAGCTCCTAACAGGCCCCAAGATGGGATCTCGTGGATACGAGGAAGTTGCGGTGGTGGAATTAGGTTTTGGCTCCTGTTACGATCGTTTGGGGGTAATGAGGGTATATATAGGAGGAAGGAGTACGTCGGTGGAGCATCGGGGGCCCACGAAGGGGGCGGCATACAGGCGCCCCACCCTTGTGACCGCCTCCGATGTTCCTTGGCGAGGGTCCAAGTCTCTGGATCACGTTCGGTGAGAAAATCACATTTCGAAGGTTTCATTCTGCTTTGGACTCCGTTTGATATTCTGCTTCTTCAAACACCGAAAAGGCAAAAATAGCAATGATGCAGGCTTTTGGGCCTCCGGTTAATAGGTTAGTCCCAAAAATAATATAAAAGTGGAAAATAAAGCCCAATATAGTCCAAAACAGTAGATAAAGTAGCATGGAGCAATCAAAAATTATAGATACATTGGAGACATATCAGGCATCCCCAAGCTTAATTCCTGCTCGTCCTCGAGTAGGTAAATGATAAAAAGAGAATTTTTGATGCGGAGTGATACTTTGGCATAATTTCGATGTAAATCTTCTTAATCATGGTATGAATATTCAGATCCGAAAGATTCAAGACAAAAGTTCATACTAACTAAGCAATTATGTCTTCTCTAAAAATAATAATACTTCAAGCATACTAACTAAGCAATTATGTCTTCTCAAAATAACATGGCCAAAGAAAGTTATCCCTACAAAATAATATAGTCTGGCTATGCTCCATCTTCCCCACACAAAGTATTTAAATCATGCACAACCCCGATGACAAGCCAAGCAATTGTTTCATACTTTAACATTTTCAAAACTTTTTTCAATCTTCACACAATACATGAGCGTGAGCCATGGATATAGCACTATAGGTGGAATAGAATGGTGGTTGTGGAGAAGACATAAAGGGAGAAGATAGTCTCACATCAACTAGGCGTATCAACGGGCTATGGAGATGCCCATCAATAGATATCAATGTGAGTGAGTAGGGATTGCCATGCAAAGGATGCACTAGAGCTATAAGTATATGAAAGCTCAACAAAATAAACTAAGTGGGTGTGCATCCAACTCGCTTGCTCCACGAAGACCTAGGGCATTTGAGGAAGCCCATCATTGGAATATACAAGCCAAGTTCTATAATGAAAAATTCCCACTAGTATATGAAAGTGACAAAATGAGAGACTCTCTATCATGAAGATCATGGTGCTACTTTGAAGCACAAGTGTGGTAAAAGGATAGTAACATTGTCCCTTCTCTTTTTCTCTCATTTTTTTATTTGGGCCTTTTCTCTCTTTTTTTATTTTTTATGGCCTCTTTTTATTTGTCCCAGTCTCATCCCGACTTGTGGGGAATCATAGTCTCCATCATCCTTTCCTCACTGGGACAATGCTCTAATAATGATGATCATCACACTTTTATTTTTCTTACAACTCAACAATTACAACTCGATACTTAGAACAAAATATGACTCTATATGAATGCCTCCGGCGGTGTACCGGGATATGCAATGATTCATGAGTGACATATATGAAAGAATTATGAACGGTGGCTTTGCCACAAATACGATGTCAACTACATGATCATGCTAGCAATATGACAATGATGGAGCGTGTCATAATAAACGGAATGGTGGAAAGTTGCATGGCAATATATCTCGTTATGGCTATGGAAATGCCATGATAGGTAGGTATGGTGGCTGTTTTGAGGAAGATATATGGTGGGTGTATGATACTGGCGAAAAGTGTGCGGTATTAGAGAGGCTAGCAATGGTGGAAGGATGGGAAAAAGTGCGTATAATCCATGGACTCAACATTAGTCATAAAGAACTCATATACTTATTGCAAAAATCTAGAAGTTATCAAAGCAAAGTATTATGCGCATGCTCCTAGGGGATAGATTGGTAGGAAAATACCATCGTCATTCCCCACCGCCACTCATAAGGAAGACAATCAATAAATAAATCATGCTCCAGTTCATCACATAACGGTTCACTATAATGCATGCTACGGGAATCACAAACTTCAACACAAGTATTCTTTAAATTCACAACTACTCAACTAGCATGACTCTAATATTATCACCTACATATCTCAAAACAATTATCAAGCATCAAACTTATGTTAGTATTCAACGCACTCAAAAGAAAGTTTCACATATCTTGAATACCAAGTATATTAATATTAAGCAAATTACCATGCTATTAACGAATCCCAAAATAATGTAAGTGAAGCATGAGAGATCAAGTTTCTTTAAAACAAATCCACCACCGTGCTCTAAAAGATCTAAGTGAATCACTAGAGCAAAAATTATCATGCTCAAAAGATATAAGTGAAGCACTATGAGCAAAACTATCAAGCTCAAAAGATATAAGTGAAGCACATAGAGTATTCTATCAAATTTCAATTCATGTATGGCTCTCTCAAAAGGTGTGTACAGCAAGGATGATTGTGGTAAACTAACAAGCAAAGACGCAAATAATACAAGACGCCCAAGCAAAACACTTATCATGTGGTGAATAAAATATAGCTCCAAGTAAATTACCGATGGAAGTGGATTTAAAGAGGGATGCCTTCCGGGCATCCCCAAGCTTTGACTTTTGGTGTCCTTGGATTATCTTGGGGGTGCCATGGGCATCCCCAAGCTTAGGCTCTTGCCACTCCTTGTTCCATAATCCATCAAAAGAATTCGCCCAAAACTTGAAAACTTCACAACACAAAACTCAATAGAAATCTCGTGAGCTCCGTTAGAGAAAGAAAACAAAAGACTACTTTAAGGTACTGTAATGAACTCATTCTTTATTTATATTGGTGTTAAACCTACTGTATTCCAAATTCTCTATGGATCATAAACTATTTTACTAGCCATAAATTCATCAAAATAAGCAAACAACACACGCAAAACAGAATCTGTCAAAAACAGAACAGTCTGTAGTAATCTGTAACTAACGCAAACTTCTGGAACTCAAAAAATTCTACCAAAATTAGAAGACCTGGACAATTTATTTATTGATCAGAAGAAATTGGAATCAATATTTTATCACGTTCTGGTGATTTTTAACAATTCGGGCACTGAGCGCAAAGTTTCTGGAAATTACAGCAAGATCAAATAACTATCATCCAAGAAGATCCAATAGGTTTAACTTGGCACAAACACTAATTAAAAGATAAAACCACATCTAAAAATAGGCTAGATGGATTATTTATTCCTAAACAGAATCAAAAACAAAAAACTAAAAAATAAAATTGGGTTGCCTCCCAACAAGCGCTATCGTTTAACGCCCCTAGCTAGGCAATGATAATTTTAATGATGCTCACATGAAAGACAAGAATTGAAGCACAAAGAGAGCATCATAAAACACGTGACAAACACATCTAAGTCTAACATACTTCCTATGAATAGGCATCTTATAGGCAAACAAATTATCAAGGCAAGCAAAAACTAGCATATGCAAGGAAGCGGAAAGGAACAATAGCAATCTCAACATAACGAGAGTTAATTTAGTAACATGAAAATTTCTATAACCATATTTTCCTCTCTCATAATAATTACATGTAGGATCATAAAAAAATTCAACAATATAGCTATCACATAACATATTCTCAACACGATCCACATGCATGCGAAGTTGATACTCTTCCAAAATAGTGGGATTATCATTAACTAAAGTCATGATTTCTCCAAGCCCACTTTTATCAAAAATTTCATAAGATTGAATGTTATCCAAATATGTGGGATCTAAAGTTGACACTCTTCCAAACCCACTTTCAAAATTATTGCAAACAATATTATCAATCTCATATTCATCATGGGGATTAAATAAATTTTCAACATCATAAGAAGAATCACCCCAATCATGATCATTGCAACAAGTAGAGGACATAGCAAAACTAGCATCCCCAAGCTTAGGGTTTTGCATATTTTTAGCACAACTGAAATCAATAGAATTTATAGTAAAATCATTGCAATCATGCTTTTTATTCAAAGATCTATCGTGAATTGCTTCATAAAGTACTTCATCACAATTTTAAGATTCACGAATTTCAGGCAAAACCTCATAAAGATAATCTAGTGCACTCAATTCACTAGTAATAGGTTCATCATAATTGGATCTCTTAAAGAGATTAGCAAGTGGATGAGGATCCATAAACTTTTAGCAAGCGAAGATGCAAGCACAAAGAAGGCACATGGTAACACAAGATTGAACGGAGGAAGGGCGAATAAAACGGCAAGGGTGAAGTGGGGGAGAGGAAAACGAGAGGCAAATTGCAAATAATGTAATGCGAGAGATAGGTATTGTGCTGGGTACTTGGTATGTTGACTTTTGCGTAGACTCCCAAGAACGGCGCCGTAAATCCTTCTTGCTACGCCTTGAGCTTGCGTTGGTTTTCTCAAGAGGAGAGGATGATGCAGCATAGTTATGTAAGTATTTCCCTCAGTTTTTGAGAACCAAGGTATCAATCCAAAGAGGAGGCCACGCACAAGTCCCTCTTACCTGCACAAAACGATAGCTACTCGCAACCAACGCGATTAGGGGTTGTCAATCCCTTCATGGCCACTTACGAGAGTGAGATCTCATAGAGATAATATTTTTGGTATTTTTGGTATATAGATGCAAAGTGAAAAGTAAAAGCAAAGTAAATACAAAGCAAGTATAAAAGTGATGGAGATTGAGATGATGAGAATAGACCCGGGGGCCATAGGTTTCACTAGTGGCTTCTCTCAAGAGCATAAGTATTCTACGGTGGGTGAACAAATTACTGTTGAGCAATTGACAGAATTGAGCATAGTTATGAGGTTATCTAGGTATGATCATGTATATAGGCATCACGTCTGGTGACAAGTCGATCGAAACGATTCTGCATCTACTACTATTACTCCACTCATCGATCGCTATCCAAAGATGCATCTAGAGTATTAAGTTAAAACAGAGTAACGCCTTAAGCAAGATGACATGATGTAGAGGAATAAATTCATGCAATATGATAAATACCCCATCTTGTTATCCTCGATGGCAACAATACAATACGTGCCTTTGCAACCCTTTACATCCTTTGGGTAAGGACACCGCAAGATTGAACCCAAAGCCATGTACTTCTCCCATTGCAAGAACTACCAATCTAGTTGGCCAAACCAAACGGATAATTCGAAGAGACTTGCAAAGATAAATCAATCATACATAAAAGAATTCAGAGAAGATTCAAATATTATTCATAGATAATCTGGATCATAAACCCACAATTCATCGGTCTCAACAAACACACCGCAAAAAAGAAGATTACATCGAATAGATCTCCACGAGAGAGGGGAGAACATTGTATTGAGATCCAAAAGAGAGAAGAAGCCATCTAGCTACTAGCTATGGACCAAGGTAAGTAAACTACTCACACTTCATCGGAGAGGCTATGGTGTTGATGTAGAAGCCCTCCGTGGTGGATGCCCCCTCGTGAGCTCCAAACCGCCCCAAGATGGGATCTCGTGGATACAGGAAGTTGCGGCGGTGGAATTAGGTTTTTGGATCCTGCTCGACTGCTTTGGGGGTGCGTAGGTATATATAGGAAGAAGGAGTACGTCGGTGGAGCATCGGGGCCCACGAGGCGGGGCGCGCCTAGGGGGCGCCCCACCTCGTGACCGCCTCCGATGTTCCTTGGCGAGGTCCAAGTCTCTGGATCACGCTCGGTGAGAAAATCACGTTCAAGGTTTCATTCCGTTTGGACTCCGTTTGATATTACATTTCTTGAAACACCGAAAAAGGCAAAACAGCAATTTCGGTGGGCCTCCGGTTAATAGGTTAGTCCCAAAAATAATATAAAAGTGGAAAATAAAGCCCAATATAGTCCAAAATAGTAGATAAAGTAGCATGGAGCAATCAAAAATTATAGGTACGTTGGAGACGTATCACTTGCCATTTTCCTCTCGTTTTCATCTCCCCAACTTCACAAAAAAATGCCTTTTTATTTGCCTTCTTTTTGTTTGCCTTTTCTTGCTTGATCTCTTCTTTGCTTGTGTTGCCATGTGCCTTCTATTCGCTTGCATCTTTGCTTGCTAAAAATCTATTGTTATGGATCCTCATCCACTTGCTAATCATTTTAAAAGATCCAATCATGATGAACCAATTGCTAGTGAGTTGAGTTCACTAGACTATCTCTATGAAATTTTGCTTGAGATTCGTGAATCTGAAAATTGTGTTGAAGTGTTAAAAGAAGAAATTTATAAGGTGATTCACGGCAGCTCCTTGAAAGAAAATCATGATTGCAATGATGTTATTATAAATTCTATTAATGTCAATTGTGCTAATAATATGAGAACCCCAAGCTTGGGGATGCTAATTTTTCTATGTCCACTACTTGTTGCAATGATCATGATTGGGGTGATAATGATTCTTATGATCTTGAAAATTTATTTAAGCCTCATTATGAATATGTTTGCAATAATATTGAAAGTGGGTTCGGAAGAGTGTAAACTCTAGGTAATAATGATCCCACTACTTTGGAGAATAATCAATCTTATATTTTTTGGATAAAAGTGGGATTGGAGAGGTCATGACTTTATTTAATGATAATCCCACTATTTTGGAAGAGTGTCAACATTGCATGCATGTGGATTATGAAGAGAATATTCTACGTGATAGTTATATTATGCTATTTAATACCCCTCTGATCTTGAGCATGATTGTCATTTGTGAGTAGTTACTTTTGTTCTTGAGGTCACGGGAGAAATCTTGTTGCAAGTAATCATGTGAACTTGATATGTGCTTGATATTTTGATGGTATGTATGTTGTGATTCCCTTAGTGGTGTCATGTGAACGTCGACTACATGGCACTTCACCATATTTGTGCCTAAGGGAATGCATTGTGGATTAGTTATTAGATGATGGGTTGCGAGAGTGACAGAAGCTTAAACCCTAGTTTATGTGCTATTCCGTAAGGGACCTATTTGGATCCAAAAGTTTAATGCTATGGTTAGATTTATTCTTAATACTTTTCTCGTAGTTGTGGATGCTTGCGAGGGGGTTAATAATAAGTAGGAGGTTTGTTCAAGTAAGAACAACACCTAAGCACTGGTCCACCCACATATCAAATTATCAAAGTAGCGAACACAAATCAAATCAACATGATGAAAGTGACTAGATTAAATTCCCGTGTATCCTCAAGAACGCTTTACTTATCATAAGAGACCATTTTGGCCTGTCCTTTGCCTCAAAAGGATTGGGCTACCTTGCTGCAGTTTTGTTACCATCGTTACTTTGCTCTTACAAATTATCTTGCTATCAAACTACTGTTACTTATAATTTTAGTGCTTGTAGAGAATACCTTGCTGAAAACTACTTGTCATTTCCTTCGCTTCCTCGTTGGGTTTGACACTCTTACTTATCGAAAGGACTACGATTGATCCTATATACTTGTGGGTCATCAAGGCTCTTTTCTGGCGCCGTTGCCGGGGAGTGAAGTGCTCTTGGTAAGTGGAAATCAGTAAGGAAAAATTATTACTACATGCTGAAATTTATTGTCACTTGTTACTATGGAGAACAATCCTTTGAGGTTTTTTTTGGGGTATCTTCACCTCGACATGAACCACAATTAGTTACTCCTCAACCTACTGCACCTACTGAAAATATTGGTTATGAAATTCCTTCGGGTGTGATAGAACAACTGCTAGCTAATCCTTATGTAGGAGATGGAACCGAACATCCTGATATGCACTTGATATATGTGGATGAAATTTGTGGATTATTTAAGCTTGCAGGTTTACCTGGAAATGAAGCTAAGAAGAAGGTTTTCCCTTTATCTTTGAAGGGAAAAGCATTGGCATGGTATAGGCTATGCGATGATATTGGATCTTGGAATTGGAATCGATTGAAATTGGAATTTCACCAAAAAATTTATCCTATGCACCTAGTTCATCGTGATCGGAATTATATATATAATTTCTGGCCTCGTGAAGGAGAAAGTATAGCTCTAGCTTGGGGGAGGCTTAAGTCAATGTTATATTCATACCCCAATCATGAGCTCTCAAGAGAAATTATCATTCAGAATTTTTATGCTCGGCTTTCTGCCATGATCAATCCATGCTTGATACTTCTTGTACTGGTTCCTTTATGAAGAAGACTATTGAATTTAGGTGGGATCTTTTAGAAAGAATTAAACGCAACTCTGAATATTGGGAACTCGACGAAGGTAAAGAGTCAGGTATTAAGCTTAAGTATGATTGTGTTAAATCTTTTATGAATACCGATGCTTTTAAAAAGTTTAGCACTAAATATGGACTTGACTCTGAGATAGTAGCCTCCTTTTGTGAATCATTTGCTACTCATGTTGATCTCCCTAAAGAGAAGTGGTTTAAATATCACCCAACAATTAAAGAAGAAATTAAAGAACTGGTAATAGCTAAAGATGAAACTATTATCTATAGTGTTGATCCAGTTGTTCCTACTGCTTATATTGGAAAACCACCTTTCCCTGTTAAGATAAAGGAACATGCTAAAGTTTCAACTGTGGTAAATAAAAGTTATATTAAAGCACCAAACCTGCTGAACAAATCAAGGTAGAACCTAGTGTTGCTATGGTTAAAGATCTCTTGGTAGAAAATGTAGATGGGCATGTTATTTACTTCTGTGATGAAGCTGCTAGAATTGCCAAACCCGATGAAAAAGATAAACATAGACCTGTCGTTGGCATGCCTGTTGTCTTAGTTAAAATAGGAGATCACTGTTATCATGGTTTATGTGATTTAGGTGCTAGCATAAGTGCTATTCATTTTACCTTATATCAAGAAATTATGAAATAGCACCCGCTGAAATAGAAGACATAGATGTTACTATTAAACTTGCTAATAGAGACACCATCACACCACTTGGGATTGTTAGAGATGTTGAAGTCTTGTGTGGGAAAATAAAATACCCTACTGATTTTCTAGTTCTTGGTTCCCCACAAGATGACTTTTGTCCCATTATCTTTGGTAGACCTTTCTTGAACACCGTTAATGCTAAAATAGATTGTGTGAAACAAAATGACGGTGTTAGTTTTGGTGATGAGTCTCATGAGTTTAATTTTTCTAAGTTTAGTAGAAAGCATCATAAGAAAGAATTGTCTAGTAAGGATGAAATAATTGGTCTTGCTTCTATTGTCTTGCCTACTGATCCAATAGAACAATATTTGCTAGACCATGAGAATGATATGCATATGCATGAAAGAAATGAGATAGATAAAATTTTCTTTGAACAACAACCTCTGCTTAAGCACAATTTGCCTATTGAAACTCTAGGAGGTCCTCCTCCACCTAAAGGTGAACCTGTGTTTGAATTAAAACAATTGCCAGACACCTTGAAATATGCTTATCTGGATGAGAGAAAGATATATCCTGTTATTACTAGTGCTAACCTTTCAGAACATGAAGAAGAAAGATTGTTGAAGGTTCTGAAGAAGCACCAAGCTGCTATTGGATATACTCTTGATGATCTTAAGGGCATTAGTCCCACTCTGTCAAAGACAAGATTAATATGGAACTCGATGCTAAACCGTTGTTGATCACCAACGATGTTTAAATCCTAAAATGAAAGAAGTGGTAAGAACTGAAATATTGAAGCTTCTGGAAGCAGGTATAATCTATCCCATAGCTGATAGTAGATGGGTAAGTCCTGTTCATTGTGTCCCTAAGAAGAGAGGTATTACTGTTGTTCCTAATGATAAAAATGAACTTATTCCACAAAGAATTGTCACTAGCTATAGGAGATGGTAATTGATTTTAGAAAATTAAATATAGCCACTAGAAAAGATCATTACCCTCTACCTTTTATTGATCAAATGTTGGAAAGACTATCTGAGCACACACACTTTTGTTTCCTCGAGGGATATTCTGGTTTTTCTCAAATACCTGCTTCATAACCTGATCAAGAGAAAACCACCTTCACTTGTCCTTTTGGAACCTATTCTTATAGACGTATGCCTTTTGGTTTATGTAATGCACCTCCTACTTTTCAAAGATGTATGACTGCTATATTCTCTGATTTTTGTGAAAAGATTGTTGAGGTTTCCATGGATGATTTTTTCGTTTACAGAACTTCTTTTGATGATTGCTTAAGAAACCTTGATCGAGTTTTGTAGAGATGCGAGCAAACTAATCTTGTCTTGAATTGGGAGAAGTGCCACTTTATGGTTAATGAAGCTATTGTCTTGGGGCATAAAATTTCTGAACAAGGTATTGAGGTGGATAAAGCTAAAGTTGATGCAATTGAGAAAATTACATGTCCTAAAGATATCAAAGGTATTCGTAGTTTCCTCGGTCATGCTAGTTTCTATAGGAGATTTACTAAAGACTTCTCTAAAATTTCTAGGCCGCTTACAAATCTTTTACAAACGGATGCTCCATTGGTTTTTGATGATGATTGAGTAGAAGCCTTTGAAATGCTTAAGAAAGCCTTAATTTCAGCACCTATTGTTCAACCACCTGATTGGAACTTGCCTTTTGAAATTATGTGTGATGCTAGCAGTTATCTTTGTTGGTGCCGTTCTAGGACAAAGAATTGATAAGAAATTAAATGTTATTCATTATGCTAGTTAAACTCTAGATAGAGCCCAACACAATTATGCTACTACCGAGAAAGAATTTTTAGCAGTGGTGTTTGCTTGTGGTAAATTCAGATCTTACGTTGTTGATTCTAAAGTGATTTTTCACACTGATCATGCTACTATAAAATATCTCATGGAAAAGAAAGATGCTAAAACTATACTAATTAGGTGGGTTATCTTGCTACAAGAATTTGACTTACATATCATTGATAGAAAGGGAGTTGAGAACCCCGTGGCTGATAACTTGTCTAGGTTAGAAAATATTCTTGATGACCCACAACCTATTAATGATAGTTTTCCTGATGAACAATTAGCTGCAATAAATGTTTCTCATAACACTCCTTGGTAGCTGACTATATGCTAATTATATTGTTTCTAAATATATACAACCTAATTTCACATACCAACAAAAGAAAAAATTCTTCTATGATTTAAGACATTACTTTTGAGATGACCCACATCTTTATAAAGAAGGAGTAGATGGTATTATTAGACGTTGTATACCTGAGCATGAACATGGACAAATCCTACGAAAATGTCACTCCGAGGCTTATGGGGGGCATCATGCAGGAGATAGAACTGCTCACAAGGTATTGCAATCTAGTTTTTATTGGCCTACTCTCTTCAAGGATTCCCGTAAGTTTGTTTTATCTTGTGATGAATGTTAAAGAATTGGTAACATTGGTAAGCGTCAAGAAATGCCTATGAATTATTCACTTGCTGTTGAACCTTTTGATGTTTGGGGATTTGATTACATGGGACCTTTTCCTTCCTCTAATCGGTATACATATATTTTGGTTGCTGTGATTATGTTACTAAGTTGGTAGAAGATATTCCAACTAGTAGTGTTGATCACAACACCTCTATTAAAATGCTTAAGGAAGTCATTTTCCCAAGGTTTGGAGTCCCTAGATATTTAATGACTGATGGTGGTTCACACTTTATTCATGGTGGTTCACACTTTATTCATGGTGCTTTCCGTAAAATGCTTGCTAAGTATGATGTTAACCATAGAATTGCATCACCCTATCATCCTCAGTCTAGTGGTCAAGTTGAACTTACCAATAGATAAATAAAGTTGATTTTGCAAAAAACTATCAATAGGTGCCGAAAGAATTGGTCTAAGAAATTGGATGATGCACTTTGGGCTTACAGAACAGCATATAAAAATCCTATGGGTATGTCTCCTTATAAAATGGTTTATGGAAAAGCTTGTCATTTGCCTCTTGAGTTAGAACATAAAGCATATTGGGCAATTAAAGAACTCAACTATGATTTCAAACTTGCCGGTGAAAAGAGGTTATTTGATATGAGATCACTAGATGAATGGAGAACCCAAGCTTATGGAAATGCCAAGTTACTTAAAGAAAAACTTAAAAGATGGCATGATAAGAGAATCCAAAAGTGTGAATTTAAAGTTGGAGAATATGTTCTTTTGTACAACTCTCATTTCAGATTCTTTGCAGGAAAACTCCTCTCCAAATGGGAAGGACCCTATGTTATCGAGGAGGTTTATCGATCTGGAGCCATCAAAATAAAGAATGCCGAGGGTACTAACCCAAAGGTTGTCAATGGGCAAAGAATAAAATGTTATATCTCAGGTACGCCCATTAATGTTGAAAGCAATATTATCCAAACTATGACACCGGAAGAACACATAAAAGAGACCTTACAGAACACTCCAGAATCGTGAAAAAAGAGGAGGTACGTGATACGGTAAGTAAACGGACTCCAAAAAATCCGCAAAAATATTTCCTGCCAGTTTTGGAATATATTAAAAATTAGGAAAATAAGAAACAACCAGGAAGGCACCCTGGTGGGCACAAGACACCGTGGCACACTGCTTGCTAGGCACGCCCAGGTGGCTTGTGCCCACCTTGGGTACCTCCCGGTCTCTGTTTTTCTTCCATTTGCTTATTTTCCAAGATAAAAAATCTTTATATACCCCCCAAACCTATTGACCACCGTATCACGGAGAAATCTTCTGTCTTCTTTTCTCGCTGTTTTCCTGACAGATATGAAAATATGTCATCCCAAGACTCGGAGGGTGAGAGCTATGTTGCTTACTATATCACAAACCCCAAGTCTTATGGGGATGTGGAGCACTATAGCTGGACCTCATAGGAGGAAGAAGACTACGATCCTAAAGGGAGGAGGAGATAAGCTCAGACGAGGATGAACTTCCATTGCCTCAACCTGGGGGCATGCACGTGGAATTCAAGAAGTCAAGTCTCCCCAAGAAAGCAAAGAAACCTAAGATCCAGTTTGTCCCCTTTCATCTTTTGCAGGAAAACAAGCAAGAATTTTGCAAAAAGATATTAGAGCTCGAGCAGGAGGTCGGTGATTTAAAGGTGGAAAATTCCATCCTCAAGCGAAAGCTGAAGAAGGACAAACCCTTAACTTCACCATCACCACCTCCTTCTTCATCACCAAAGGAGAATTCAGTATCAGGTATGGGCACTCCCCTTGGCTTGTGCCAAGCTTGGGGGAGGTTCCCCGGTATCGTATCACCTCCATTATCTTTTTCTTTTACCTATCTTAGTTTGATCCTCAGTTATCTTCTGCTTTAGTTGAATAAAAGTTTAGTCCGATCCTTTCTTTTTGAGAGTGCTTAGTGATCTATCCTTGTAATCATGTGCAAGATATATAATAAAGTTTAGTTTGAGTTTTGTTTTCTTTACTTTCATGTTCAATAAAAAGAAAGGAAATAAATGAAAAAGATCATATGCTAATCTTATGGTAAGTAGTGACATCACATAAGGAAGAGTATAAGTAGAAAATTTTATTGAGATTTACAAACATAGCATTGGTTAATGATGCAATTCATGAAAGAATTAATAAGGGAAGAGAAGATTCACATGCAAATACACTATCCTAGACATCTTTTGTGATTGTGAGCCCCCATCAAAATATTATATGCCTTGGACAAGGAAGACAACATAATGATTAATGTTTGTTCATATTCACATAGAAGTTATATTGTCATAGATCCTTTAACATGTGGTGCTTGCCCCCCATCTTTTCTAGCCAAAAATTTCGCACTAAGTAGAGATACTACTTTGTGCATCCAAAAATCCTTAAACCCAAATCTTGTTTTGAGAGTCCACCATACCTACCTATGGATTGAGTAAGATCCTTCAAGTAAGTTGTCATCGATGCAATAAGGCAATAAAAATTTCTTCTAAAAGTGTTGGATCATTTAGTGTAAGAGAAAATTGAGCGTTGTACGAACTTGTGATGGCAAAGAATAAAAGCGACAGACTGCATAATAAATGTTACTATCATAAGGGGCAATATAACGTGACGTTCTTTTGCACGAAGAGATTAAGCATACAAACAAAAAAGCGCATGGCAACCTCTGCTTCGCTCTACGAAGGGCATGTCTTTTACTTTTATGTATTTACTTTTATGCAAGCGTCAAAGTACTTCTCTCTATTCCTTTTTATTTTTTCTTTTGGCAAGCATCATGTGGTGAGGAAAGATCTAGGCACATATATCCAGTTGGATATGGGTAGCATGAGTTATTATTGTTGACATCACCCTTAAGGTGAATATGTTGGATGGCGAAACTATAAGCCCTATCTTTCTATGTGTCGGTTGAAACTTTTTTGCTCATGTGTATGAGGTGAGTGTTAGTAATCATAGAAGACTATATGATGGTTGAGTATGTGGACTTGCCCAAAGGCTTCGATACATGACCCTTCCTGAAAAGAGGATGAATTGTAGTTGCAAAGTTGACTAAGAACATAGTTTGTTGATTTTCAATAGAATTTATGCTTTATACTTCGATGTTGTGATGAATTGTTACTTGTTCATGAGAAGTTTATGATAAAAGTTATGTGATAAAAGTTATATGATAAAGATTATTGCTGTTATAATAATATACACGATGCTTCTACGTCCGTATTTTGTTTTTATCGACACCTCTCTCTCTAAGCATGTGGACATGTTTTCGATTTCGGTTTTCGCTTGAGGACAAGCGAGGTCTAAGCTTGGGGGAGTTGATACGTCCGTTTTGCATCATGTTTTCCTATTATTATTTATATTGTTTTATGTATAATAATGCTTTTTGGAGTAATTCTAATGCATTTTAACTCATAATATGCAAGGTTCACACAAGGAGGGAGAATAACGGCAGCTGGAATTCTGGACCAGGAAAAGCTACGTCAGGCTACCTATTCGGCACAACTCCAAATGAGCTGAAACTTACGAGGAATTTTTAGGTAATATATACGAATTATTGAAGCAAATAACTACCAGTGGGGGCCCACCAGGTGTGCACAACCACCTAGGCACGCCAGGGAGCCCAGGCGCGCCCTGGTGGGTTGTGCCCTCCTCAGCCCACCTCCGGTGCCCCTCTTCTGGTATATAAGTCATTTTGACCTAGAAAAAAAACAAGGAGATGACTTTCGGGATGAAGTGTCACCGTCTCAAGGGCGAACTTGGGTAGGAGCACTTTTGCCCTCCGGCGGAGTGATTCCGTCGAGGGAATTCCCCTCCCGGAGGGGGAAATCATCATCATCATCATCACTAACAACTCTCCCATCTTGGGGAGGGCAATCTCCATCAACATCTTCAACATCACCATCTCCTCTCAAACCCTAGTTCATCTCTTGTGTTCAATCTTTGTACCGGAACCTTAGATTGGTGCTTGTGGGTGACTAGTAGTGTTGATTACATCTAGTAGTTGATTACTATATGGTTTATTCGGTGGAATATTATATGTTCAGATCCATTGTGCTATTTAATACCCCTCTGATCTTGAGCATGATTATCATTAGTGAGTAGTTACTTTTGTTCTTGAGGTCACGGGAGAAATCTTGTTGGAAGTAATCATGTGAACTTGATATGTGTTCAATATTTTGATGGTATGTATGTTGTGATTCCCTTAGTGGTGTCATGTGAACGTCGACTACATGGTACTTCACCATATTTGGGCCTAAGGGAATGCATTGTGGAGTAGTTATTAGATGACGGGTTGCAAGAGTGACAGAAGCTTAAACCCTAGTTTATGCGCTATTCCATAAGGGACCGTTTTGGATCCAAAAGTTTAATGCTATGGTTAGATTTATTCTCAATACTTTTCTCGTAGTTGTGGAAGCTATGCGAGGGGTTAATCATAAGTAGGAGGTTTGTTCAAGTAAGAACGGCACCTAAGCACCGGTCCACCCACATATCAAATTATCAAAGTAGCGAACACAAATCAAATCAACATGATGAAAGTGACTAGATGAAATTCCGTGTATCCTCAAGAACTCTTTGCTTATCATAAGAGACCTGCTTTGGCATGTCCTTTGCCTCAAAAGGATTGGGCTACCTTGCTGCAGTTTTGTTACTGCTATCACATTACTTGCTCGTTACAAATTATCTTGCTATCAAACTACTAGTTACATTTATAATTTTAGTGCTTGTAGAGAATACTTTGCTGAAAACTACTTGTCATTTGCTTCTACTCCTCCTTGGGTTTGACACTCTTACTTATCAAAAGGACTACGATTGATCCCCTATACTTGTGGGTCATCACTAACCTATTCACATAGTGCCCAAAGGCCATTTGCTATTTTTTTTTGCTTGTTTTTACTTCAGAATATCAAGCACCAAACGGAGTCCAAATGCAGCGAAACTTTTTGGAGATTTTTTTGGACCATAAGACAACTGGGGAGCCAAGGAAGCACCTGGGGGGTGGCCTGTGGGGCCCACAAGACACCTGGGCGTGCCCTGATGGGTTGTGGGGCCCACGGGGGTCTCCTCCACCGCCTCTCAGCTATATAAATAACCAAATACTCCAGAAACCCTAACGGAGTCGACAAAAAATCATTCCAGCTGCCGCAAGTTCCAGAACCACGAGATCCAATCTAGAGCTCTATTTCGGCACTCCGCCGAAGGGGAACACGATCACGGAGGGGTTCATCATCCTCATTGGTGCTCCACCGATGATGCGTGAGTAGTTCACCATAGACCCACTGAGTCTCAGTAGGCGTGAGCTAGATGGCTTCTTCTCTCTTTTGATTCTCAATACAATGTTCTCCTATTTGATGTAATGACTTTTTGCGGTGTATTTGTTCAGATCCGATGAAGTTTGAATTTATGACCAGATCTATATCCATGAATATTATTTGAGTTTTCCTTGATCTCTTGTATACATTATTATTTATAGCCTCATATTTCTTCTCTAAATCTTTGGTTTAGTTAGGCTGACTAGATCGATTTTTCTTGCAATGGGAAGAGGTGCTTTGTGATGGGTTTGATTTTATGCGGTGTCCTCACCTAGTGACGAGGGGTAGCGAGGCGTATATGTATCGTTGCTATTAAGAATAAAAGATGGGGTCTATTCCTACATGAATAGATCTTCTCTACATCATGTCATCGTTCTTATTGCATTACTCCGATTCTCCATGAACTTAATACACTATATGCATCCGGATAGCGATCGATGTGTGGAGTAATAGTAGTAGATGCGTAATCGTTTCAGTCTACTAATCTTGGACGTGATGCCTATATACATGATCATTGCCTTGGATATCGTCATAATTATTTGATCTTCTATCAATTGCCTAACAGTAATTTGTTTAACCACCATATGCTATTTTCTCGAGAGAGACGACTAGTGAAATCTACGGCCCCCATGTATATCTTTTATTATATTGTTTTCTGATCTATATTTCCAAAAAAACCCCAAAATACCTTGCTGCACTTTTTCTTTACTTATTTTATGGGAAAATTTTGTTTTCGCCACTCTAGATTTTGCCAATTTTCCTTATGCCACTCTAGATTTTGACATTTCACTATTGCCACTCTTAGTTTCTGACAATTATCACAATTGCTATTCTTGTGGCAAAAACAAAATTATCAAAGTGGCAATTGTGATACATTTCAAAAGCTAAGAGTGGCAAAAATGAAATAAATTTATTTTGCTTTTGCCACGGAATGGCAATTGTGATAATTGTCAAAAGCTAAGAGTGGCAAAAGTGAAATGTAAAAATCTAGGGTGGCATAAGGAAAATTAGCAAAATCGAGAGTGGCAAAAACAAAATTTTCCCTATTTTATTTTATGCTCTTGCTAGATCTATTGATCCAATCTCATATAATTTAATCTATCTTTTTACCGTGGAGGGATTGACAACCCCTCTTATGCGTCGGGTTGCAAGTTTTTGTTCTTTGTGTGCACGTACCATTTACATAGTGTTGCTTGGTTCTCCTACTAGATTGATAACCTTGGTTTCATAACTGAGGGCAATACCTACCATAGCTATACTACATCATCCCTACCTCTTTGGGGAAATACCAACACAGTTTCAAGCCGCATTAATAACATTAATTAAGGATCATATATTTTAAAAAAGTAAAGATTATGTTATTTATATTCATGGATATTATTATGTTGATATTATTACTTCATTGTTTCTCATCGTTTATACCGTAAAGAGATTACATGATAAACATGCTAGATAGCATTCAACATAAAAAATTCATTTTTTATCATTTACCTACTCGAGGATGAGCGGGAATTAAGCTTGGGGATGCTGATACATCTCCAACATATCTATAATTTTTGATTGTTTCATGCTATTATATTATCAATCTTGGATACTTTATATGCTTTAATATGCAATTTTATATCATTTTGGGAACTAACCTATTAACCCAAAGGCCCAAGGCCGCTTTTGTTTTCTCGCTTGCTTATGGTTTTCCGTAAAATTAGTACCAAATGGAGCCCAAACGCTACGTAAATTTTTTGATGATTTATTTTTGGACAAAAGAGACCCTATAAGTTTGAGGAGGAGACCAGACGGCAAACGAGGAGACGACATAAGCAACAGGGTGCGCCCTATTACCTTATGGGCCCACATGGCTCCGCTGACCTAATTCCACTTCTATAAATTCTCAAATATTGGGGAACTCCTAGAGAGCCATGGCGGCAGGACGGGCAGGACGACGCCGGGCGGCGCAAGGCGGGCAGGACGACGCCGAGCGGCGCAAGGCGGGCAGGACGGCGTGAGGCGGTGCAGCAGAGGCAGTGCGACATGGGGCAGCGGTGTGACGGCGTGGGAGGCGGTGGTGATGGAATGGCGTGGGGATTGACTGGTGTGGGGCGGCGGTGTGACGGCGTGGGAGGCGACGGTGGCAGTGGAATGGCGTGGGGATCGACTGGTGTGGGGTGGCCTATGTGGGGAAAGATTCTAGGGATTTGGCTTCGTGGGGATAGAAGGTGATTTGGGGAAAAACAGTTCACTGGTTGGGCCAGATATTGGTCCTAAAATTTGGCCGTTCGCGCGCGAGGCCCATTTAGCATCTGACTGTTGGTCGAGATTATTTACCGACCGATGGTCTGTGGGCCACAAGATAATTCCCGACCGATGTTTCAATGGTATATGTTTTATCATTCTCGATCGACGATGTGTCACTGTAAAGAGTTGTGCCGACCCACAATCTGTTAGAAACTTTCATGGCCAACTATGGGTCGGCAATACTGACCTTTTCCCAACACACAACAGTAGGGAATTCTGGTTATGGTGCACAATCACATACTCATCTACGACTACTACCTGGCCACAAGGCCTTGCAAGTGTTTCGCCAGGTTTGTCAACAGTCCCCACTACAGGTTTGCTATGGTGGACACCACCAACAATGTAAAGGTGCCCAAGAATTCGGGCATCGCTTGCTAGAATCTTGTCGACATCTAGGGCCGATACAACATATGGGGCAGCAAGAAGCATGAGAAGGACTCATTGGTTCACCTCACGAGGCCATCATCGAACCCTACTATAGAGACATGAAGGATGACTGCAATAAGGACAAGCTTGCGTGGCACTCGGCCTGGATGGAGAAACTGGACGAAGATCACATCGTGTATGCGGCCAAGGGGCATACACAAGCTACAAGATGTACGGGCGGATCATTGACATGAGGAAGTGCCTCCTTCTTCCCCAAAACGGAGAGGGATCTAGCCGGAAATAGAGCAATGACAAGCGTCACAACAAGAAGTAGATGATTTGATGATTGTTTCTCCGAGTTTATTATGCATGTAATTGTTTAGTTTGGTGTGTGCAAATGTTATGTGTGTAGTCACTTAAGTAATTTGATGTTTAATTTGGTTATGCAATCATGTTCTTATAAGTATATATGTTGTTGTTCTGTAGATAGAGCATAGATGTTGTGTAGATAGAGCAAATCACATCGGACACGGACTAAACTACGAAACCCCCCGATGATGATTTCATCAATCACTGGCAATTGTATACCAGCAAGAGTTTTCCCACAACACACATGGCTTATTAGCAGGAATCGTCTGTGTTATTATCGGTATTCACACACAATTCTGATTACTGACCTGTTTGCCGGGTGTCACACATATCTTGTTAAGCTTAATCGTTTGTGTTTATCTTGGCTTATCGCAAACGGTTCATCCGAGTGACATGTATGCCTTCTATCACACACACCTTCATCTGGCTAACCGTTTATGTTGTTTTGGCTCATCGCAGAAAGTTCATCCGAGTGACATGTATGCCGTCTATTGCACATACCTTGATATGGCTGACCGTTTATGTTGTTTTGGCTCATTGCAAACAGTTTGTATGGATCAATTGTATGCCATGATTCGCACACGCAACTCTAATCTGAATCATGCCTAATGGATCCACCGTCGCAAACCGTTCGTTATATTGGTGATGGTCTTATTACGATACCGTTTGCGACTATTGCATCGCACGCAGTTTGGTCGATTGGTCTCCTATACATGTATTGTGTTAGGAGCTTCCTGCAGTAGTGCATTGTTCCTAGAGCTACAGCTCGGGACCCCCTACCCGATATCCACCAGTTTTAGCACCGACACTAGGAGCTTCCAAAGGCTCGGGAGAACAAAAGTGTTTCCGCAGTTTTAATTTTTTTTGCCATGTGGTTTTCCCGTGCCCAAGGCTATACCTTATCATGCTATTATGAATTTCCTTAGATTTTTATCCATTTCTTGTTTGCACCCTTTGATTGGCTAATAATCAATTATTAGGGTGATCCTCACGTAAAATATTAAGTTAAAAGTGCTCTTCCCAAAGTGTTGCAGCCGCCTATAACATGTAGCCGTTTGGAGTGCCTCGTACGCATGAGTACAAACGGATCACGAGGTGTAAGTTGGATGAAAGGTTAGACTGCAAGCAAAAAACACTCGGTTGTCTTGCAGTTCTCGCAGAAATGTTCCACCTCTCGAGCACGAAGATCGAATGACAAGAGTCATATGGACATATGATTGGCAAAAGTTTGCCTACTAGTTGAAGTTCACATCATCAGTGATGTCCACATCAATGGCTGTGAATAAGATCAGGGTCTTGAATCACTCACTTTAAATTGTGAGAGATATTGATTTGAGTGGGAGTGCACTTTATATTAAATTTTATTTAAACACTACTGCTAATTAATTATGAACAATGTCTAAAGTGAATCTTGTGTCTATAATTGTAGATCAATGGCTCGCAATATGTTCAACTTAGCCCCTATGTTAGAGAAAGAAAAGTTGGTTGCAAATGATGGAAACTATGCAGATTGGATCCGGAACATGAGATTTTTTCTCAAGGGTGCTAAGAAAGAGTATGTGCTGGATCAGCCCCTAGGTGATCCTCCTGCTCTAGATGCATCACAAGAAGTTGTAGCTGCTTTCACTGCTTATAGTGATGACTATGAGTCCGTCCAGTGCCTCATCTTGACTTGTATGGATCCTGAACTACAAAAATGTTTTGAATAGTCTCGTACTCAATTTATAATTGGGTCATTGGAAGTTCTGTACAAGAAGCAGTCAAGGACTGAACGTTTTGAGACAACCAAGGCCTTGATTGAATGAAGGATGGCAGAAGGTTCCACAATGAACGAGCATATAGTAAACCTTGTTGGCTATGTTGATAGACTGGCTTCTCTGGAATTTGGAATTTGTCCAACACTCGGTATAAATATTGTGCTTGCTTCACTCCCCCATCTTACGATGGTTATATCATGAATTACAACATGAATGGAATGGAGAAAAGTGCAAATGCGTCATTTGCTATGCTCAAACCTCGTGGAAGATGGAATGCAAAAGAACAAACAAGTGTTGATGGTCAATAAGACCGCCAGTTTCAAGAATAAGGGCAAGTCCAAGAAGAAGTCTATTGGCACCGGTATGACCTGATACGTCTCCTCGTATCTATAATTTTTGATTGTTTCATGCCAATATTATACAACTTTCACATATTTTTGGCAACTTTTATATGATTTATTGGACTATGATCCAGTGCCCAGTGCCAGTTCCTATTTTTTGCATGATTTTTGTATGGCGGAATATCCATATCAAACAAAGTCCAAATGCAATAAAATTTTACCGAGAATTATTTCGGAATATATGCGATTTTTGGGACTTGGAATCATCGCAAACGGGGGCCCATAGTGCTCACAAGACACCAGGGCATGCCCCAAGGGCCAAGCGCGTGGTGGTGGGTTGTGCTCACCTCGTACATCGGTTGGAGCTCTACTTCGGGTGAAAGGAAGCTCTTATTCAGAAAAAAATCATCTTAAAATCTCAGCGCAATCGGAGTTACGGATCTCCCGGAATATAAGAAACGATTTTCGGCCAGATCTGGAGAACGCGAAACAGAAGAGAACAGAGAGGGAGATCCAATCTCGGAGGGTTCCCGCCCTCCGCCACCATGGAGGCCATGGACCGAGGGGGAACTCTCCTCCCATCTAGGGGAGGCCAAGGAAGAAGAAGAAGGAGGGGCTCTCTCGCCCTCTTTCCAGTGGCTGTTGGAGTGTCACGGGCTAGGATCGTGATTTGCGATCTACATCAGCAATCTTGCTCATCACAACACCAACTTTCTCCCCTCTATGCAGCGTGTAACACCCCTTCTCTCCGCTTATAATATCTACTTAAACATGGTGCTCAACTCCATATATTATTTCCCAATGATATTTGGCTATCCTATGATGTTTGAGTAGATCCGCTTTTGTCTTGTGGGTTAATCATGATCTTGGTTGGTATGATTGTATATTTTATTTATGGTTCTGTCCTATGGTGCCCTTCGTCTCGCGCAAACATGGGGGATCCCCGGTGTAGGGTGTTGCAATACGTTCATGATTTGCTTATGGTGGGTTGCAAGAGTGACATAAGCTTAAACCCGAGTAGGTGGGTTGTTGCGTACGGGATAAAGAGGACTTGATACTTAATGCTATGGTTGGGTTTCATGACCTTAATGATCTTTAGTAGTTGTGGATGCTTTCTATGAGTCCAATCATAAGTGCATATGATCCAAGTAGAGAAAGTATGTTAGCTCATGCCTCTCCCTCATATAAAATTACAAGAATGATTACCGGTACTTGTTATCGATTGCCTAGGGACAAATGACTTTCTTGTTGACAAAAGCTATCCACTTTTATTACCTTGTAATTTATTCGTAGTCTAAAGTACTCATAGTTTCATTCTTGCAAAATAGTTTCATACTTGTTTTAGGTAAAGCAAACGTTATGTGCGAGAGTTGTATCGGTGGTTGATAGAACTTGAGGGAATATTTGTTCTACCTTTAGCTCCTCGTTGGGTTCGACACTCTTATTTATCAAAGAAGGCTACAAACGATCCCCTATACTTGTGGGTTATCAAGACCTTTTTCTGGCGCCATTGCCGGGGAGCAATAGCGTGGGGTGAATATTCTCGTGTGTGCTTGTTTGCTTTATCACTAAGTACTTTTTATTTCCTATTCTAAGTTGTTCTCTATCTTTAGTTACGGATATGGAACACGAAACACCAAAAAAATTAGTGGTACTTGCTACTCATGGAGATGGGGAACCTCCTAAAACCCTCGATGCTCGTTATGTGAAGAATATTATGCACTACTTTGATAATCCTAAGAAAACCCCATTCAACTTGATAATGGGAGTAACGTTGGATCAACGTGAATACTTTAGGGATTATCGCTTGACACAAAAAGGGAAACTATTATGGGATCAAATTGATATGTTGCATTGGTATGCTTGGAATTTATGCCGGAGATATGATTATACTTGTTGCTCTAGGATGAACGCTCCACACCTTCCCTTTTCATGCAAATTTAATGATATTGAAACCTTGGCTTCTTATGCTAATGGTAGATATGATTATTATGATGTGGAACGAATAGAAGAATTTGTTGCTTTTAAGGGTGCTTATGAAATTGAATCTTTGTTTTTAAAGTATGAAGCTTTTGATGATGATGTTTATAGACCTAAATTTTTTGCCATCCTTAAATATTGCTATGATAATTATAAATATAATTTCGATATTGATAAATTTATTGAGAAAATATCCGCTGTCCGAGAAGAAACTAATATTTTGCAGTGAGTCTATGGAAGAAGAAATTGATAAAACTGTGAGCTCATTGGATGAAAAAGATGATGAGGAGAGCGAAGAACAAAAGGAGGAAGAGCGGATTAGCTACCCGTGCCCACCTTATAATGAGAGTAACCCTCCAACTCATGCATTATTTAATGTCCCTTTGTGCTTATTGAAGGATGATTGCCATGATAATTCCTATGATCCCGCTTGATTCGCTTTCAAATATCCCTTTTGATGAACTTGATGTTTGGTTGTGCCTGTGGCAAAGATGCCAATATGAATTATGCTTATGGAGATGAACTTGTTATAGTTCCTTATATTAAGAATGAAATTTTTGCTATTGCACCCACACATGATAGTCCTATTATCTTTTTGAATTCTCCCAACTACACTATATCGGAGAAGTTTGCACTTATTAAGGATTACATTGATGGGTTGCATTCTACCATTACACATGATGATTTTGATGAATATAATATGCACGTGCTTGCTGCTCCTACTTGCAATTATTATGAGAGAGGAACTATATCTCCACCTCTCTATGTTTCCAACACGAAAAATTGCAAGAAACTTCTTATGCTATGTATTGGCCTTTACTTGATGTGCATGAATTGTTCTTTTATGACATGCCGATGCATAGGAAGAGAGTTAGACTTCGTCATTGCATGATATGTTGCATTGTGCTCACTACTAAATGCCAAATCATTGTTAATTAAAATTGGCTTTGATATACATTGGGATTAATGGCTTTAAAGAAAGCGCTGCCAGGGAAACAACCCGGAAGTTTTAGAAAGTCATTTTATTCTGTTGAGTGCTTTTATAAAGTTTAAAAACAAAAAAAAAATATAGAGGGGAACTTAAAACTTCACAAAAAGGAAAGTGAAAGTGAGAGAGACGAGCATTGTTGAAGTGGGGGAGCTCCTTGAACTTTGTTCATGCCCATGGAAACTTTGTGAATCTTAATTAAAACTTTTAAACAAAAATAATTATCCCCTTGTACAAATCCTTTGTATTGTAAAATTACTGTGTCAAGATTTGCCTTTAGGATGAGTAGATTGCTTGTTGGTATGTGCGGTGGAAAAACAGAAACTTCAGCTGTAGTGCGTGAATTTTCATTTTTTTTACTGGAATGTCGAAAGTTTTTGAAACTCTTTTGCATAGTATTGCTATAAAAATTGTTTATTTTGTCCTAATTTTTCAGAATTTTTGGAGTACCAGAAGTATTGTAGATGTTCAGGTTGCTACAGATTGTCCAGTTTAAGACAGATTCTGTTTTTGATGCATTGTTTTGCTTGTTTTGATGAAACTATCGACTCTATCGGTGGTATAAGCCATGGAAAAGTTATAATACAGTAGCTACAATGCAAAAACAAATTATGAATTGGTTTTCAACAGTACTTAGAGTAGTGATTTGCTTTATTATACTAATGGATCTTACCGAGCTTTCTATTGAGTTTTGTGTGGATGAAGTGATCAAAGATCGAGGAGGTCTCGATATGAGGAGAAGGAGGAGAGGCAAGAGATCAAGCTTGGGGATGCCCAAGGCACCCCAAATAAATATCCAAGGAGACTCAAGTGTCTAAGCTTGTGTATGCCCCATAAGGCATCACATCTTTCTTCAACAAGTATCGGTATGTTTTCGTTCTCGTTTCATTCATGTGATATGTGTGAATCTTGAAGCGTCTTCTGTGTTTGATTTTCATTTTTCTTTTATGCACCATGCTGGTATGAGATAGTCCATGGTTGATTTATAGAATTCTCATTGCACTTCACTTATATCTTTTGAGTATGGCTTTATAGAATGCTTCATGTGCTTCACTTATATCATTTCAAGTTTGGATTGCCTATTTCTCTTCACATAGAAAACCGTTATTTGAAGAATGCTCTTTTGCTTCACTTATACTTGTTAGAGCAAGGTATTTTGTAGAAAGAATTAAACTCTCATGCTTCACTTATACCTATTTAGAGAGTCAATAGGAATTGGTCATTTGCATGGTTAGTCATAAAATCCTACATAAACTTATGGATCACTGAATATGAAATATTTGATTCCTTGCAATAGTTTTGCGATATAGAGATGGAATATGTGGGAGGTTGTCGGTGTACTAGAGTAGGGGTACCCTAGTATCCCGAACTTGTGCATGTGCAAGCAAAGACCTCACGGCAAGGCTTGCCGGTGACCGCCAAGGTCCTCCGTGGTTCCTTTGGAGCCATTCAAGAACAAAGTATTCAAGCCAAGGAGACAAGGCCCGGCAAGAGGAGCTTGCCGAAGGCCAACCAAGGCATCTCAAGGAACTTGTCATGATGCGCCACGCTGCCCGGCGAGGCCCGTGAGCGACAAGCTTCCTGGACGCGACAAGACAACGATCATGCGGCAAGGCGCTTGCCGTGGCAAACTACCACTCAGACCAAGGCCCAAAGACATCCACCAACGTGGTCGCCTCGGGACCTTTCGGTAGCGCTGCGGGCAAGAGGGTCAGGCGCCAGCGTGCACGGTGGCAAGCGGCGCTGACAAGATTGCCATCGTGGCAAGCGGTGGCGCCCCTGACGGTCCCTTTTTGCACTATTTGGGCGACGTAGACGGGCATTTAATGCCTTTGTCCCCTACCGCCGAAAGTTAGGTATGATACATCGTAAGGTGTAGTTGTACCAACCGCAATTCCTTTTCCATTTTACCCTTGTCTACGTTGCCACCGCCGGAGACCCTTTAGCATATAAAAGGAGGCCCATGCGCAACGTAGAGGGGGCCGAGGCAGAAAAACTCTCACGCCGGGTCTCGTTAGCAGCTAGTGTGTCTGTAGCACTCAGCGCTCCCGAGCAAGAACTCAATACACTCGCATATGCAGCAGTAGGAGTGTTATCTCTCCGAGAGCTCCGAAGCCGGGTAAACTGCTCGTGTGCTTTCGCCTCGATCCGCTTTCGCGGCGATCTCCGCCTTGCCGAACCGAAGGGGCTCGGTCCGCCGGTCCCATAGGTGTTCGTGGATCGCTTTCCCGACATCTTTGGCGCGCTGTAGGGGCGCTGAGGTTGTGTGAACCTGATCCGACGCTCACACGAGCTAGATCTTCATCTTCTTCATCGACATGCCACCGAAGGAGAAGGCTTCGGCGGGTGGGTTCCGGCTCCATCGTCGATCCCACCACCACCGAGCAAACGGGTGGTGGGGTAGACGCCGCGAAGAACGGACATCGACGAGGGAGCCCACGGTGCTGCCAGGTCTAAGAACAAGGCTGCGCAGACCTCGGCGTCCGGTGCATGCACCGCGCCTCATCTCAGGAGGCGCAGGACCGGCAGCGTCATGGTATTCACAAGTGCCATACGCTCGCTGGACCAAGATCGAGCTGGTGGATCTCGGGATGCTCAAGACCAGCATGCACGCCAACATGCCGGCACGAAGCGACATCGGTCGCCTCGACGGGATATCGCTCCTTCTAACATAGTTAGAAGTCCGAGCATATCCCGCCTCGCGCCGCTCGCCATCGCCGCCCACCACTCCAAAGCAGGCTTTGGCGCGAGCTCAATCGCCCCGGATTACCCTCCAACGGCAGACAAGATCGATGAATGGAGGGCTACCATTCAGAGTCTCATCGGCTTCGCCAACGGCGACACTCCGCGCATACCGAAAGTACAAAGGCTGGCAGGACTGCTGTGCACGAGCCGAAGGCGATTTAAACCGGGTGGGGAGCAACCACCATGCATTCTCCACCCGAAGGCCAAGATCGCCGACTCGCCGGATCCACCTCGACAAATGACTCCACCGCATCATCAGATCCACGAGCTCGTCGCGATCAGCGCCAAGTTCTTCACGAACGACAAAGAAGAAGACGCCGAACTTCGCATCGAGCGCCAAGAGAAGCGCCAAGGTCAATCGGACCAGCGCTACCGGGCCCTCTGTCGACATGCATGCACCAGTGGGGAACCAGGCGACTTGCCGTGACGCGGTAGGTTGCCCTCGCTCACTGCGTGAGCTGCGGCAAGTCCAAAGGGCTCAAAGACGAAGAATTTCAAGCCGACGCACTGCGAGAGAAGTGCGATGGCAAGTCGCATCCGGCCGGAGTTCCTCAAGATTCTACACCATCGCGGTGCAAGCTGCCGGGGCGGACGACAAGATCCTCGCCAACTACTTCACCGGTGCTCAAGCCCAATGTCGATCTCGCTCATGCACTTGCCGGACAACTCCATATCCTCCTGGCAGACCTATGCCATCGGGCTTTGTCGGCGCTTTACAAAGCGCCACAAGCCCTCATGGCCAAGAGAGCGACCTTCATCCGCCGCCCGTAAGGAAGGAGAGTCCTCGCAAGTACATTCAGAGATTCACCACAGACAAAGACAACATCCTCAGATGTCCATCCCGGCCATGTAATCAGCGCCGCTCCATCGGGAACGCGCGAAACCGCAGGATGCGGGAGGAGATGGTGATGTGCAAGATCGAGACGCCGCTGAGCTATATGCTCCGGCCGACAAGTGTGCACGGCCGAGGAAGGGAGGAAACTCCCGGAGAGAATCTGAAGCAAGAGGATCTGATAGTGAGGAGGCTGCCCGGCAAAGAAAACCGGCGGCGTAACAACAGGAAGAAGAAAGGCAAAGATGTGCTAGTCGTTGAGCAGTCCGCAACGGAGGTGGCGCCAAGAAAGCCAAAGCTGGTAGCTCGGTGAGGAGATTGCCGCAGTACCAACTACCAGCTGTGGTGGCGGCAAACAAAGCTGTGACGGCACCAACAAGCAAGATCGCAAGATCCACCGCACCAAGGGCCATGACCTCCAGTGAGCTGCAAGAAGGTCGAGCAGCTTGTCGAGCAAAGAAAAGGCTGAATACGAGCGACGCGACAAGGAGAAGGCCCAGAAGGTGCCGGAGGAGCCGGTAAGAAACGCCTGCCGAGGAGGACGCCGCGGCAAGGCCAAGCAGCGACAAGGAGACAGACCTTCCCGCTGCCGCGACAAGGATGAAGATGACGACGACGATGAAGATATGGATGATGACGAGACCGATGAGCAGGAGTTCCGTAAAAGCCACGAGGTCCTATGCGCTGACGGCGGTGCTTCTCAAGCATACTTCACACCGCCAAATTTCAAGCAAAGGGTGCGGGAAGTCAATGCGGCGTAATCCACCCGCCGAGTCACGCCAAGCCTCTCGAAATGGTCCAAAGACGCCTATCATCTTTGATATTGAGGACCACCCTGATCGCATAACTGCGGTCGGGTGCTTGCCAATGTTGGTTTCACCAACTATCCGCAACCTCAAGGTCACTAAGATGCTAGTTGACGGCGGGGCCGGCTTGAACCTGATCTCCTCTGCGGTACTCCGTAAAACTCCAGATCCACGATGGCGAAGCTCAAGAGACCGCACATTCCAAGGAATCAATCCGGGAAGGAGCAAGTCAAGGGAAAGATCACATTGCCGGTGACATTTGGCAGCGAAGTTGAACTTCAGGATCGAGAGGGTCACTTTTGACGTTCTTGACTTTCCATTGCCTTACAATGGGATACTCGGCCGCCCAAAGACTCGCCAAATTCATGGCAGCCTCTCACTATGCATACAACATGCTTTGAAGATGCCAGCCCGATAAGTGTCATCTCCGCCCTCGGGCGACAAGAAGGATGCTCTTATCTCGTGCCGACAAGATCTACCGAGAAGCAGCAGCCGCAACAGGTTCGCAAGTCACTTGCCGTTGAAGCTCCCGGGCAAAGAAGAAGGCCAAGTCCGCAAGAGTTACGATGCCCACTCGGCAAGCGCACCTCTTCGAGTGCTGCGCTACCGTCGAGGACGCACCATCGAGCTCCACCGGCAAGTGTAAGAAGACAATGGCAGCTCCACCAGAGACCAAGAAGGTGTCCGCCAAGGAGGATGGCACCGGTGGTACCTTTACCATCGCTGCCACTCGACCCTAAATAGGAAAGCGCTCGTTGCTTTCTCAGGCTTAACGTCGACGTATTTGC
This sequence comes from Aegilops bicornis, assembly GCA_021605145.1. NCBI lineage: Eukaryota > Viridiplantae > Streptophyta > Magnoliopsida > Poales > Poaceae > Aegilops > Aegilops bicornis. The sequence goes on along the minus strand of CM038674.1, from coordinate 261,577,828 downwards.
ATGGCAACCGTCTGACATCCCCTGGTTCCTGTGAAAGTAATCGAGCACCATCTTGCCGTTCTGTTCTCATGCGCGCGCCCGTCAAGCGTAAAGTCGAAGCGGTGGAGCGCCAAGAATTCATCGCAGAAGAAATCAAGAAATTGGAAGCAGCAGGCCTTGTCGAGGAGTGCTCCATCCCACGTGGTTGGCCAACCTCGTAGTCGCGGCAAGAAGGCAAACGGGAAATGGAGGCTTTGTATCGACTTTACCGATGTCAATAAAGCTTCTCCCAAAGACCCATTTCCCTTGCCGCGCATCGACCAGATTGTTGACTCCACGGCCGGATGTGACTTGCTTTCATTTCTTGACGCATACTCAGGATACCATCAGATCTTCATGGCAGAAGAGGATGAGGAGAAGACAGCATTCATCACCCCATGTGGCACATAATCGCTTTGTACGGATGCCTTTCGGTTTAAAGAATGCTGGTTCAACATTTGAAAGGGTAGTCCAAGACGCTTTTGAGCCGCAAATACACATAAATGTGGAAGCCTACATGGATGACATAGTGGTCAAGAGCAAGGACAAGGCGACTCTGATTCAAGATTTAGACGAAACCTTTGCAAATCTGCGCAAGATCAACCTCAAGCTTAACCCCGAGAAGTGTGTGTTTGGAGTCCCCTCCGCAAGCTTCTCGGATTCTTCGTGGTCTCATGGGAATTGAAGCCAATCCCGACAAAATCAAGGCCATTGAGCAGATTGAAGCACCAAAGCTGCTAAGGATGTACGAAGACTTGCGGTTATGTAGGCTGCTCTCAGCAGGTTTATCTCTAGGTTCCATTGAAGGCCTCGCCATTTTTCAAAATATTGAAAAAGGCGGTCCAATGAAATGGACTCGAAGCGGAGGCTGCACCGCAGGACTTAAAGAGATACCTGTCCTCCACTCAACACTTGTCGCACCTAAGCCACAAGAGAAGTTGCTTTGCTATATATAGCGGCAACCAATCAAGTGGTTAGTGGTGCGTTAGTAGCGGAGAGGGAGGCGGATGAGGAGCCAAAGAACCATGGCAGATGCATCCGGTGACAAGTAGGGGACTTCACCGCAAGCTCTGGTCCCGACAAAGATGGATCTGCGCAGCGGTAGCGTGAGAAGATGTGCAGAAAAGAATGGTGCAGCGCCCGGTTTACTTTTGGTTCCCTTCTGCAGGGGGCTAGGTCAAGGTACTCTGGTGTGCAGAAATTGCTTTTCGGCCTTCTCATGGCCTCGAGAAAGCTGCGCCATTACTTCCGAGCACATGAGATCACAGTCGTCACTCGTTTTTCGCTAAAGAGGATACTGCAAAATCCGTAAGCAACAGGCAGGATTGTCGAGTGGGCACTTTGGAACCATCAAGCTTTGGCCTCAAGTTTGAGAGCACTTCGACTATCCAAAGCGAGCATTGGCGGAGTTCATAGCAGAATGGACGCCAACACAAGATGAAGAAATTCCTTAAACGAGCATCCCGTCAAGGAAGCAAGCAAAGAGTGGCTGATGTACTTTGATGGTGCCTTCGCTGCAAGGCGCCGGTCTTGGGCGTGCTACTTGTTGCACCCACCGGAGAACACCTCAAGTCACGTAGTCCGTATGCACTTTCCAAAGGAGCAAGCAACGAACAATACAAAGCAGTATGAAGGTTTGCTTGCCGGTCTCGTGGATCGCAGCAGACCTTGGGATCAAGAAGCTCATTGTCAGGGGTGACTCACAACTTGTCGTCCGCCAAGTGAACAAGAATTATCAGAGTCCGTTGATGGAAGCTTACGTTGATGAAGTGAGAAAGCTAGAAGAGCACTTTTGACTCTGAGATGGAACATGTTCCAAGAGCTCGTGAAGCGACATTGCCGATGGTCTGTCAAGGCGCCCGCACTTAAGTTACACAATGGAACCAGGGATCTTTGTGCTCAAACTGACTCAACCGTCTGTAACGCCATCAATCGGACAGAGCAAGAAGAGGAAGTTGATTTCGGTGACTATTTTCCTACAGAGCTCCCGAAGCCGCCGCCAAGAAGGTCCTCAAGATCAACACAAAGGGTCGAGGAGCGATGCTGCTCGCAAGCCCTAGGGTTTGTTCCTTAAAGCGGGCGCTCCCGACAAGTTTTGCTCCGGCAAGCTTGCCGGGAACGCCAAGCTCACCGAGCCCCAGATTCTCGCCAGAGAAGCGGATGTTCAAGAAAGCAGATGTGCCTTTGGTCCTTGTTGTCGAGCCACAAGCTCCAAAGATGGGGCAAAGAGATTGTCCGCTTCCTTCAGATGTGAGAACTTCCCAAGAGCAAGAAGAAAGCGGAAAGAGTAGCCCGACAGTCAAGTATGTACCAGTTTGTCGACAACACACTGCATGTAAGAAGAAGACTCAACGGCGTGAAATTGAAGTGTATTCACCGAAGACGGACAAAAGCTGTTGGCGAGAGATACATGGAGGCATATGTGGTCACCACATTGGCGCCAAGAGCACTAAGCAAAGCATTCCGGCAAGGTTTCTTTTGGCCGACAGCCCTCCAGGATGCAAGCGCACAAGTAACCAAGTGTGAAGCGTGCAGTTCCATTCCAAGCAGATACACCAGCCAGCTCAAGCTCTCCGAGCGATCCCTTTATCCTCGGCCATTTTCGGTCCGGGGGCTCGACATCCTCGGCCCCTTTCCCGAAGCTGTCGGGGCTTTGAGTACTTATGCGTTGCAATCGACAAGTTCACAAAGTGGCCAAGTGGAAGCAGTGAGGAAGGTGACATCACGTCGGCCAGCCAAGTTCTTCAGTCGATTGTTTGCCGCCGGGATCCCTAACGGGATAATCACCGATAACGACACGCCAATTCACGAGCCGCACCTTCATGCAAGACGTCCAAGATCTTGGCGCCAAGGTCTGCCGCTTCATACATTGCTCATCCGAGAAGTAACGGTCAAGCGGAGAGAGGGCGAATCTTTGAAGTGCTGCGGGCTCAAGACCGTGACTTTCGGCAGGCGCGCAAGTGCGGAAAGAACTGGATTGAGGAGCTATCGGTGGTTCTTTGGTCGATCAGGGCGACGCCAAATCGAGCCATCGCCGCACACCTTTCGCTCTAGTCTATCGAAGCGGAGGCAGTTCTCCCCACGGAACTTCATTATACGGGTCACCTCGAGTGCTCGCCACGATGAGCTTGAGCAAGAGCATGGCGACAAGATGACGCTACCGCTTCCTTGAGGAAGACCGCTCTTCGTGTCATCACGAGCTGCTCGATACCGGCAAGCTTTGCGCCGCTACCATAGCCGCAAAGTTAATGCCAGAAGTCTCAAGGAAGGCGACCTTGTTCTTGGTAGCGTTCACCACCAAGAATTCCAACAAGTTGACGCCGAAATGGGAAGGCCCTTCACTGCAAAACGAGTCACTAGGCTGGCGCTGTCCGCCTTGAGACCAAAGATGGCATTCGGTGAGCAACTCCTGGAACATTGAGCATCTTCGTAAGTTTTTACTCAGAGGGTGCGTGCGGTTCACCGGAACCTATTCAGCAACCACCTTTTGTACAAGTCTTGCCGATGTTGCATTTAATCCTTTATCTGAAGCCGAGCGCAGACCCCGTGCATAAGTAAAGCTCATGTGCTCCGCACATCTTGTCAATTTCATGCTTTCTACTTTTTTTTGCATGCGTTATCTGACACTTTGTGCAGCGCCTACCCCCGGTAAGCAATAACGAGCCATAAGGCTCCATATCTTTATTTTCTCTTCTTTCTCTTTCTCGAGGAGGAAGGTTCCCTCGCCCACAAGTTCGCCGGGGGGAAAGGAGAAGATAATGGTGTGGACCAAGCGTCGTTCGAGGAAGTTTCGCCTTACCGGGAAGCAAACGACAGAAAAGCGACAAGAAAAAGAGAAAACAGGCGGCCTAATCTACGCGATCTCCCTCAACCCTCTTGATCCCGCTCACCTTCTCCACAATGGGTGCGACAAGGGTCTTGAGCGCTTCAGATCGACATCCGTGGCAAGGTCTGAGGACGTTGGTGAGGTTGAGGCCTGGGTTGCGGAAGGCCACCTTCACCAAGACCTTTGAAGAGCTCCAGCGCAGATCTTGCGCGACCTGGCCGGCCAGCCTGCTTTGGGATCTTCTCCCGGAGTCGTTGGAGGGCCGTCGCCACGCCTTTGAAGAACAAGCTGAGCTTGGCGCTGGGTTGGAGGTGCTCATCGGAGGAATACCCGAGATCCTCCATCCCCAGCTGCGCCAGCTCCCTATCGATGGCTGCGGCAACATCCACGAGTCCCTCGGTCCAATGCTCCACATTCTCCCTAAAAGTGTTCTGGGCGGCAGCAGCACTTGCCAGCAGCGCCTCGTCGGCCTTGATCTTCTCCTCCAAGGCCACCTTCTGCTCCCTGGCACCATCCAGCGTCTTGGTCAAAGTAGTTAGCTTCAACTCAAGATCTGCGTTGGAGTCCTTGACGGCGCTAAGCTCCTTGCTCCTCTCGGCGAGACGACCCTGCAGCTTGCCAAGGGTGTAGGCGTCCTTCTCGCGCTCACGCTTGAGCGCAACAAGTTCCTCGCCGCTCACCTTGAGATCGGCCTCTAGCTGCGCCACCTTCGTCTCCAGCTCCTTCTTGGCGGCCTCGGCAGCTGCGGCAACATCCTCTGCTTCCTTGAGAGCCCCGCCGAATGCTTGCTCGCGCAGACGGCAAGCTCCTCCTCGTGGCTGTCAAGGTTAACCTTCCGCTGCACCAACTTCGCCTTCCTGCAGGCCGGCTTCTCGGCAGCAAGCCGCTGTTGCTCTTCAACTTCAGCCTTCTCGAGGAGGAAGGCTTTACGCTCCTCGGCGAGTTGCTCCCGCTCCTCTGCCAGGGACCGGAGAGCTTCCTGGTTGAAGCCCCGGAGCTCCTCCGCGCGCTTCTCGATGTCCACTCCCGCCTTCGCGACAAGCGCTTCTCGGGATGCCAGCTTGGCCTGTCGGGCGCGGTAGAGCGACAACAGCTTCCGCAGCAGCTGCTCCTCCTCAGGCCGCTTTCTGCTGCCGTCATTGTCCGGTAGCGTCGAAAGCGTCGTCAGCCAGCGGAGGCGAGCAACTCTTCATCAAAGATTTCGCCTTGATCGGCGCCTGAGCTCGGCGCCCAGGGAGCTTGATGAAGACGCCATCGCCGGCCTTCAAATAGGCGCGGCTGGGGCTCGGAACTGACGCTGCAGCAATGGGCCGGAGGGATCGGCGGTCGGCGTAGCGCTCGACGCTCCTGCGGCCTCGGGGCTGCGTCGATGATCGCGGACCTCGCCCGGCCTGCGGCGGCAGCTGGCGACCTCTCACTGGCGGGATCATCAGGCGCGGTTTCATCTTGGCGCGCCGGCTGCCGTCGGTATTGCAGCGTGCGTTTTCCTCGCCGGCGACCTCGGTTTCCATCGGCTGCGTGGCAGATGGACCCGACGACCGGAAAAGGAAGAAAAGTCAAGCAAATATTCAAAAGAAAATCAGAAGAAGAAGAACCCAAGGGAAGTTTTCAAGCAAGAGGATTACACTGTACTAGGATCTCTGATCGTGGTCTCCACCACCGAGGGTCGCCGTGCCGCCCCTTGCCGGAGAACTGTCCTTCTTGGGAGAATTATCCTTGCCGGGAATCCTCCCTTGGCGGTGTAGTCGAAGCCAGATGGCATGTCGGGAGCGGCTTCCGGCACTCTGGTGAGACTGCCTGCTCCTACACAAACCAATAGTCGATGTCGGCAAAGAAAGAGCACCCATGCGCGCCTAACAGTTAGGAAGTAAACCATACACTTACGCTGGGGGGCTGCATTGGGGCTGCTGCTGAGAATAGTTGCCGGTCCGGCAAGGTGGTCTCGGACACACCCCTCAGTCATCGCGGTGAGTTCTTCCTCGATGACAATCACGGGACCACAGCTCTCTTCGCCGCTCTCTGGGCCGAGTTACGAAAAGGAATGGGTTCGGAGTAAAGCAAATCAGATACAAGACAAAACAGCAAGAATTGAAGAACTACAAGTACAGCAAAGAATCTTACTCTTCCTCTTCCTCGCCGGAGCTGAGCGGAGAGGTCAAGTCCGCCCACCTTCTGGCGCGACAAGGCGGAGGAGAGGTTCCCTTAGCCGCTTACGGGAGCAAGCGGTGGTCCCGGAGGGCCCGCTCCTGGGCTTAAGCCAGCCAGCGTGAGGTGCTCATGCAACAAGGTTTCGCCACGGTGGAGGCCAGCGTCGCAAGGCGCGGTTGCGGCTGACCTGACCTGGCTGCCTTCGCCACGCTCGTCCCGGCCTTCGCGGAGACGCCTTCTTGGTGGAGCTGGGGCTCCTCTTGCGGCGAAGCTGTCTCAAGGTGAGAAGGAAGAGGAGTCGATCTTCAACGAAGTCGCCGCGCCCTCGGCAGGCTCGCTCGACTCAGCTTCAGGCCCGACAAGCTCTCCCTCGCCGGCAAGCTCCTCTTGCTCGGCAAGGCTTGCCGCCTCTGCTGCCTCTGCCTCCTCCACGGTGAATCCAAACTCGCCCGCGGCAGCGGCTGCCGCCGCCTCTTCCAGCCTAGTGGCGATGCGCTGCATCTCCGCATCGGTGGTGTCGCGAGTAAGGCTCTTATGTTCATCGGAGCGGACGGCTTTTTCTACCAAGCCGTCAAAGAACTCCGCGACGACGTCGTCTGCAGGCTCTTGCCAAGTTGGGACAATTCCATGCAAATCGCATAAATGCCGCATCATTGCACGGATGCGGCCGAGCGAGGAATTGTTGCACCGGAACGACACCCTCGCAACCTCGAACGCTTCGGGATGTTGAGGATCGTGGCTTGAACAGTTCCAGGAGCATCGCGTCGGGCCCAGTGACAGTGAAGTTGAAGTTGAGGCCCGGCGCAGCCTCATGCGATATCCGCCGCATTCGAACTCCCAGCGGTCTCCTCCTCTCCGCAGGGGGGGCGAAGCGGGCGGCGAAGAAAATCATGCGCCAACGTGGCGCCACGGTGAGCCCGGCAAGCCTAAGGCGTAGGATCCGGTGACGGCAATCTTCAGCCTATCGCCTTCCGGGCCACGTTGTTCCAATCATTGCCGCTGCCATCGGGTTTGGCGCTGGGCGGTAAATGGCTGCGGTTCTCCTCGACAATCCAGCACCACCGCTCTCCATTCATCCCACTTGCTGCGGAGCTCTCCCTCCAGATAAGCTTCCTTCTTGCCATTCTCGAGATCCAGCGATTCCGCCAGATAAAGGCTCCCCTCTCTCAACTCGGGGCATAAAGAAGTGGCGAAAAAGAGCTACATTTGGATAAACTCCGACAAAGTTTTCGCAGAGATGTGCGAAAACTGCCATGGTCAGAACGGCGTTGGGGGTGAAGTCAAGGAGGCGGAACCCGTAGGTGTTCATAATGTCACGTAAAAACTTCAGAGAAAGGCGGGCAGAGCCCGCAGTAGAAGAACAACGCGAAGAAGGGATATCCATTCGGAGCCAGTTCCGAAGCGGCAGCTGGGAGTACCTTCGTGCGCGGATGCGCTCGCGTCTCCGTCGACCAGAAGAGGTAGTAATACTCCTTCAGCTCCTTCGCGGCGAGCTGAGGGGGGAAGGTTGCCCGCTCCTTTCGCAGCGCCGCGAGCCGCTGCGCCTCGGCCGACTTCACAACCTTCCCGGCTTTCGGAGCCATGGCGGAGGTGGTGAGAGAGATCGACGGCGTTGGTGGTGCCGTGGCGATGAAGTGAGCGCTGCTCTCTTTCAGCTTTGGGAAGAAGGGGGGAGCGGCGGAGGTTTTTGAGATTGGAATAGCAACTGGCGAGATGGGCGAACTGCCCCTGTTTCCCCTGCTTATAAAGAGGGAGGGGGCAGACGTTCCGTCTTTCCGAATAAAGAAACCACCCACGATCTCTCCCACGACGCCGCATTCGACGCGTGCGGCTGCTCAAGGAGGGCGCGGTGGACACAAAGTGAGATACGGCGTAACCCAGGCCGCCCGTGTCTGCATGCCTGTTTTGGGCTGGCCCAACAGCGCTTTCGGCACTGCATGTGGCTCAGCCCGGGGGCTCTGCCGATTGTGTACTAGAGTAGGGGTATCCTAGTATCCCGAACTTGTGCACGGGCAGTTGCAAGCACTGGCAAGGCTTGCTGGGTGACCGCCAAGATCCTCCATAGTTCCTTTGGAGCCATTCAAGAACAAAGTATTCAAGTCAAGGCGGACCAAGACCCCGGCAAGAGGAGCTTGCCGGGAAGGCCAACCAAGGCATCCCAAGGAACTTGCCGCGACGCGCCACGCGTCCCGGCAAGGCCCGCTGAGCGACAAGCCTTGGACGCGACAAGACAACGACGCGGGTAAAGGCGCTTGTCAGCGCAAACTACCACTCAGGCAGCGCTCAAAGCACATCCACCAACGTGTCGCCTCGGGACCTTTCCGGTAGCAGCGTGGCAAGAGGCTGTCAGGCGGCCGGCGGTCTAAGCGGTGGCAAGCGACAAGATTGCCATCATGGCAGCGGTGGCGTCCCGACGGTCCTTTTTGCACTATTTGGGCGACATAGACGGCAGGCATTTAATGCCTTTGTCCCCTACCGTCAGAGTTAGGTATCATACATCGCGTGCGGTAGTTGTACCAACCGCAATTCCTTTTCCATTTTTACCCTTGTCTACTTGCCACATCGGCTTGAGACCCCTTTAGCATATAAAAGGAGGCCCATGCTAACGTAGAGGGGGGGCCAAGGCAGAAAAACTCTCATGCTCGGTCTCGTTAGCAGCCAGTGTGTCTTGTAGCACTCAGCGCTCCGAGCAAGAACTCAATACTACTTTCGAGACATGCAGCAAAGAGGGAGTGTTATCTCTCGGAGAGCTCAAGCTGGGTAAACTGCTCGTGTGCCCGCCTCGATCCGCTCTTCAGGCGATCTCCGCCCCCCGCCGAATCGAAAGGGGCTCGGTCCGCCGGTCCCATAGGTGTTCGTGGATCAGTTTCCCCGACAGAGGTACTAGTAAACGGTTGTGGTTAGTAAGAATATTGGGGTTAAGGTTTGTGATTCCTGAACCATGCACGTATAGTCTCTCGTTATGCTATGAAGTTGGAGCATGATTTATTATTGATTGTCTTCCTTATGAGTGGCGGTCGGGGACGAGCGATGGTCTTTTCCTACCAATCTATCCCCCTAGGGGCATGCGTAGTAGTACTTTGCTTCAAGGGCTAATAAACTTTTGCAATAAGTATATGAGTTCTTTATGACTAATGTGAGTCCATGGATTATACGCACTCTTACCCTTCCGCAATTTGCTAGCCTCTACGGTACCGTGCATTGCCCTTTCTCACATCGAGAGTCGGTGCAAACTTCACCGGTGCATCCAAACCCCATGATATGATACAGTCTATCACACATAAGCCTTATTATATCTTCCTCAAAACAGCCACCATGCCTGCCTATTATGGCATGTCCATAGCCATTCCGACATTTATTGCCATGCAACTTCCACCGCTTCTGTTTTGATGACTTGAGCATTCATTGTCATATTGCTTTGCACGATCATGTAGCTGACATAGTATTTGTGGCTCAGCCACCGTTCATCATTTTTATGCATGTTACGCTAGATCATTGCACATCCTGGTATTGCCAGAGGCATTCATATAGAGTCATATTTTATTATAGGTATCGAGTTGTAATATTGAGTTGTAAGTAAATAGAAGTGTGATGTGATGCTTACTATGCAACTTTATTCTTGTAGACACGTGTTGGGCCTCCAAGCGCAGAGTTTTGTAGGACAGTAGAAATTTTCCCTCAAATGGATGACCTAAGGTTTATCAACCCATGAGAGGTGTAGGATGAAGATGGTCTCTCTCAAACGACCCTGCAACCAAATACAAGAAATCTCTTGTGTCTCCAACACACCCAATACAATGGCAAATTGTATAGGTGCACTAGTTCGGCGAAGAGATTGTGATAAAAGTGTAATATGGATGGTAGAAATATATTTTTATAATCTGAATAAATAAAAACAGCAAGGTAGCAAATAGTAAACAGGCACAAAAACGGTATTGCAATGCTTGAAAATGAGGCCTAGGGTCTGTACTTTCACTAGTGCAACCTCTCAACAATGCTAATATAATTGGATCATATAACCACCCCTCAAAGTGCGATGAAGAATCACTCCAAAGTTCCTATCTAGCGGAGAAAATAAGAATAAATTGTTTGTAGGGTACGAAACCACCTCAAAGCTATTCTTTCCGTTCGATCTATTCAAGAGTTCGTACTAAAATAACACAAAGCTATTCTTTCCGTTTGATATATCCTAGAGTTCGTACTAAAATAACACCAAAGCAAATTCATATTCATAATACTCAACCAAACACAAAGAACTTCAAAGAGTGCCCCAAGATTTCTACCGGAGAAATGAAGATAAGATCGTGCATCAACCCCTATGCACAGATTACCCCAATGTCACCTCGGGAATCTGTAAGTTGAGTGCCAAAATATATATCAAGTGAATCAATACGATACCCCATTGTCACCATGAGTATTCAATTGCAAGACATATATCAAGTGTTCTCAAATCCATAAAAGTATTCAATCCGATAACAACGAAATCTCAAAGGGAAAAACTCAATTCATCACAACAAGATAGAGAGGGGAAAACACCATATGATCCGACTATATTAACAAAGCCCGCGATACATCCAGATCGTGACATCTCAAGAACACGAGAGAGAGAGATATTAAACACATAGCTACTGGTACAAACCCTCAACCCCAAGGGTGGCTACTCCCTCCTCATCATGGTGGCCGCCGGGATGATGAAGATGGCCATCGGTGATGATTCTCCCATCCGGCAGGGTTCCGGAACGGGGTCTAGATTGGTTTTCGGTGGCTACAGAGCCTTACAGCGGTGGAACTTCTGATCTAGGTTAACCCCGAGGGTTTTTGGAATTTTTGGGAATTTATAGGCTAAAGAGGGGGTGCGGGAGGCCGCCGAGGTGGGCACAACCCACTGGCGCGCTGGGCCCCAGGCGTGCCTCCTTGTGGGTTGGGCCTGTGCACGCCTGCGTGGTTGTTTCGGGAACCCCAAGGTGCTTCTCTGGCCCATCCTGTGTGTTCTGGTCCATAAAAAATCTCCAAAAATTTCGCGGTGTTTGGACTCCGTTTGATATTGATTTCCCACGATGTAAAAAACAAGCAAAAAACAACAACTGGCACTGGGCACCGGGTCAATAGGTTAGTCCAAAAAAATGATATAAAGTTGCTATAAAATGATTCTAAAACATCTAACAATGATAATATATCAGCATGAATACTTCATAAATTATAGATACGTTGGAGACGTATCAGCATCCCCAAGCTTAATTCCTAGTCGTCCTCGAGTAGGTAAATGATAAAAGAAATAATTTATGAAGTGTGAATGCTAGCAAAGTGCACAAGTTTGATCAATGACAATTTCAATCACTTTTCCTAGCATCATAACAACAATTCTTTCTCATAAATTTTTCTCATGCTAAAGTAGGAACCACTTCACATGTTAAGGTTCAAACAATCAATTCTCTTGAAACTCGACAACCTATGTTCTCAGTCACCAAGCAATTGCAATTCAACTTATTCAACAGAGTTTAAGTAAGAGCTCCACATACTCAAACATCATATAGTTTTCTATGATTGCTAACACTCACCGCATACACATGAGCAAAACGTTTCAACTAGACACATAGAAAGATAGGGGCTTATAATTTCGCCTCCCAACGTATTCACCTCAAGGGTGATGCCAACAATAATAGCTCATGCTACCCATATCCAACTGGATATATGTGCCTAGATCTTTCCTCACCACATGATGCTTGCCAAAAGAGAAAAACAAAAAGAAATAGAGAGAAAAACTTTGACTCTTTGCATAAAAATAAATACTGAAAAGTAAAAGATAGGCCCTTCGCAGAGGTTGCCATGCGCTTATTTGTTTGTATGCTCAAACTCTTAGTGCAAAAGAACGTCATGTTATATTGCCCCTTATGATAGCAACCTTTATTATGCAGTCTGTCGCTTTTATTCTTTGCCATCACAAGTTCGTACAACACTCAATTTTCTCTTGCACTAAATGATCTAACACTTTTAGAAGCAATTTTTATTGCCTTATTTCACCGATGACAACTTACTTGAAGGATCTTATTCAATCCCTAGGTAGGTATGGTGGACTCTTGAAAATAAGATTTGGGTTTAAGGGTTTTTGGATGCACAAGTAGTATCTCTACTTGGTGCGGAATTTTTGGCTAGCAAAGATGGGGGGCAAGCACCACATATTGAAGGATATATGACAATATAACTTATATGTGAATATGAACAAACATAAATCATTACATTATCTTCCTTGTCCAACGTCAACAATTTTGGCATATAATATTTTGATGGGGGCTCACAATCACAAAAGATTTCCAGGATAGTATATTTGCATGTGAAGGTTCTCTTACTTATACTAATTATTCGTGAATTGCTTGTATGACCAATATAGTGATTGTAAAGCCTCAAAAGGTTTCACTTTCTAAACCCAATGTGAAGCTACCACTAGGCATGATATAATTTCTACTTCATGATATTCAATTCATTCAACAATTTACTCATAGGATATAACTGAAGCACAAGAGTAAATGACAAGCTACTCCAAAAAGATATAAATGAAGATCATGAGCATAATATTTCTTTCTCTCAAATTAATTTAATTGAAGCAAGAAAGAATTTATTCAAAAATACTAAAGCACACCATGCTAAAAAGGATATAAGTGAAGCACTAGAGCAATTCCATAGAAAAGAGCTTCGTTGACGGGATGTGAATGCCTCTTACCTAGCCTACCTGGCAACTATTTGAGGACTCTATTTTATTTAAAAACTTTCGAATCTAAGTATTTTATTAAAACAACAAGCAAAACAAAACAAAATGACATTCTAATAATAGCACACATCATGTGAAGAAGCAAAAACTTAGGCTCAACCGATACTAACCAATAATTGTTGAAGAAGAAAGGTGGGGTGCCTACCGGGGTATCCCCAAGCTTAGATGCTTGAGACTTCTTGAAATATTATCTTGGGATTCCTTGGGCATCCCTAAGCTTGAGCTTTTGTGTCTCCTTAATTCCTCTCATATCACGATCTTCCTAAATCTCAAAAGCTTCATCCACACCTAAAACTCAACAAGAACTCGTGAGATAAGTTAGTATAAACCAATGCAAAACCTTATCATTCTCTACTGTAGAAAATCACTAAAATTATTATAAAAAATTGCATACTAAATTCCTCTGCATATTTAATACTTCTATCCTCAAATATAATCATTAAACAAGCAAACATATCCAAACAATTCAAGCATAACAGCAATCTGCCAAAACAGTATAGTTTGTAAAGAATGCAAGAGTATCAATACTTCCCTAACTCCAAAAGCTATGAAAATTTACCACATTGTAGAAAATTTATTAGAGCATATTTTGCTAATAGTTTCAACATTTTATCACATTCTCACTTTTCTAAGGAATTTTTGCAACATCAGTAAACTTTCTGTTTTCAAACAGCAACATGTATACTTGCAAAATAAGCATGGCAAAGGCTATCATTGCCACTTTTATTGAAATAAAAGATGAAAAACATTATTATAAATAACATCAAGCAAATACTAACAAAATTAAATGATGCTCCAAGCAAAACACATATCATGTGACGAATGAAAACATAGCTCCACGTGAGGTTACCGATAATGTTGGAGACGAAAGAGGCGATGCCTTCCGGGGCATCCCCAAGCTCAGTTGCTTGGATCTTCCTTGAATATTACCTTTGGGGTGCCTTTGAGAATCCCCAATATTAGGGTCTTGTCACTCATCATTCTCGTCATATCGACATCTCACTGAAAACTTGAAAACTTCAATCACACAAAACAAAACGGAACTTTGTGAGATAGGTTAGTATGATAAAGAGCAAACCATTTCACTTTTGGTACTGTCAAAGACAAGATTCATAATTGTTATCACACAAGTCCTACTGTAGCATATCATTTTCACAATTTATATTGAGCAATATAAGCCATAGAAACTAGGAAACAAGCAAACTATGCATTGAAAACAGAATCTGTCAAAAACAGAACAGTCTGTAGTAATCTGCACTAAAACCATATTTCTGCTACTCCAAAAATTATGAAAAAAATTAGAACCACGTGAGAAATTTGTATATTAATCTTCTTCAGAAAGAATCAACTCAAAATCACTCTTCTGTTAAAAATGAGAATTATTTTCGTGAGCGCAAAGTTTCTGTTTTTCAGCAAGATCAAATCAACTATCACCCAACATGATCCCAAAGGCTTTACTTGGTACTTTATTGAAACAAAAGCAATAAACATGATTAATACAGTAGCTTAATCATGTTAAAACACAAAAACAGTAGGTAAAAGTGTTGGGTTGTCTCCCGACAAGCGCTTTTCTTTAATACCTTTTAGCTAGGCATGATGATTTCAATGATGCTCGCATAAAAGATAAGAATTGAAACATAAAGAGAGCATCTTGAAGCACATGGCAAGCACATTTAAGTCTAGCCCACTTCCTATGCATAGGATTTTGTGATCAAACAACTTATGGGAACAACAATCAACTAGCATAGGAAGGCAAAACATGCATAACTTCAAAAATTTCAACACATAGAGAGGAAACTTGACATTATTGCAATTCCTACAAGCATAAGTTCCTCCCTCATAATAATTTTCAGTAGCATCATGAAGAAATTCAACAATATAAACATCACATAAAGCATTCATTTCATGATACAAAAGCATAGAAATTTTACTACTCTCCACATAAGCAAATTTATTCTCATGAATAGTAGTGGGAGCAAAATCAACAAAATAACTATCATGGGATTGAAAATTAAACTCATGATGACAAGTTTCATGGTTATCATTATTCTTTATAGCATACATGTCATCACCATAATCATCATAGATAGCAACTTTGTTCTCATAATAATCAATTGAAACCTCTTTCGAAATAGTGGATTCATCACTAAATAAAGTCATGACCTCTCCAAATCCACTTTCATAATTATTACAATAAGATTCAACACCCTCCAAAATAGTGGGATCATTAGTACCTAGAGTTGACACTCTTCCAAACCCACTTTCATCGATATAATGATCATAAATAGGAGGCATGCTTTCATCATAATAAATTTTCTCATCAAAACTTGGGGGAGTAAAAATATCATCTTCATCAAATATAGCATCCCCAAGCTTGTAGCTTTGCATATCATTAGCATCATGGATATTCAAAGAATTCATACTAACAACATTGCAAACATGCTCATCATTCAAATATTTTGTGCCAAACATTTTATTGACTTCTTCTTCTAACAATTTAGCACAATTTTCCGAACCATCATTTTCAAGAAAGATATTATAAAGATGATCAATAATATGATGTAACCTCAATTCCATTTTTATGTAGTTTTCTTTTATAAACCAAACTAGTGATAAAACAAGAAACTAAAAGATTTAATTGCAAGATCTAAAGATATAACTTCATGCACTCACCTCCCCGACGATGGCGCCAGAAAAGAGCTTGATTTCTACTACACAACTTTATTCTTGTAGACACATGTTGCGCCTCCAAGCGCAGAGTTTTGTAGGACAGTAGCAATTTTCCCTCAAGTGGATGACCTAAGGTTTATCAATCCGTGAGAGGTGTAGGATGAAGATGGTCTCTCTCAAACGACCGCAACTAAATACAAGAAATCTCTTGTGTCCCCAACACACCCAATACAATGGCAAATTATATAGGTGCACTAGTTCGCCAAGAGATGGTGATAAAGGTGTAATATGGATGGTAGAAATATATTTTATAATCTGAATAAATAAAACAGTAAGGTAGCAAATAGTAAACATGCACAAAATGCTTGAAAATGAGGCCTAGCGTCCGTACTTTCACTAGTGCAACCTCTCAACAATGCTAATGTAATTGGATCATATAACCACCCCTTAAAGTGCGATGAAGAATCACTCCAAAGTTCCTATCTAGCGGAGAACATAAGAATAAATTGTTTGCAGGGTACGAAACCACCTCAAAGCTATTCTTTCTGTTTGATCTATTCAAGAGTCCGTACAAAAATAACAAAAAGCTATTCTTTTCGTTTGATCTATCCTAGAGTTCGTACTAAAATAACACCAAAGCAAATTCACATTCATAATACTTAATCCAACACAAAGAGCTTCAAAGAGTGCCCCAAGATTTCTACCGCAGAAACAAAGACAAGAACGTGCATCCCTATGCATAGATTACCCCAATGTCACCTCAGGGATCCGCGAGTTGAGTGCCAAAACATATATCAAGTGAATCAATACGATACCCCATTGTCACCACGAGTATTCAATTGCAAGACATATATCAAGTGTTCTCAAATCCATAAAAGTATTCAATCCGATAACAATGAAATCTCAAAGGGAAAAACTCAATTCATCACAACAAGATAGAGAGGGGAAAACACCATATGATCCGACTATATTAATTAAGCCCGCAATACATCAAGATCATGACATCTCAAGAACACGAGAGAGAGAGAGAGAGAGAGAGAGAGAGAGATTAAACACATAGCTACTGGTACAAACCCTCAGTGTCGAGGGTGGACTACTCCCTCCTCATCGTGGTGGCCGACGGGATGATGAAGATGGCCACCGGTGACAATTCCCCCCTCCAACAGGGTGAAGGAACGGGGTCTAGATTGGTTTTGGGTGGCTACAGAGCCTTGCAGCGGCGGAACTTCTAATCTAGGTTAACCCCGAGGGTTTTGGAATTTTTGGGAATTTATAGGCTAAAGAGGGGGTCCGGGAGGCCACCGAGGTGGGCACAACCCACCTGGGCGCGCCTGGGCCCCAGGCGCGCCCTGGTGGGTTGTGCCCCACTCGGGGCATCCCCAGGTGCTTCTCTGGCTCACCCTGGGTGTTCTGGTCCATAAAAAATCTCCAAACAGTTTCGCGGTGTTTGGACTCCGTTTGATATTGATTTCCTGCGATGTAAAAAACAAGCAAAAAACAGCAACTGGCACTGGGCACTGGCTCAATAGGTTAGTCCCAAAAATGATATAAAGTTGCTATAAAATGATTGTAAAACATCCAAGAATGATAATATATCAGCATGAATACTTCATAAATTATAGATACGTTGGAGACGTATCGTGATGATCATCAATTTTCATTATTAGAGCATTGCCCCAGTGAGGAAAGGATGATGGATACTATGATTCCCCCACAAGTCGGGATGAGACTCCGGACAATGAGAGAGAAAAATATAAAAAGATAAAATGAAAAAAATGAAAAGAAAAGAAAAAGAAAAAGAAAAAAAAGAAATAAAGAGAGAAGGGGCATGCTAGTTCCACACTTGTGCTTCAAAGTAGCACCATGTTTTTCATATGGAGAGTCCCCTATGTTGTCACTTTCATATACTATTGGGAATTTTTCATTATAGGATTAGATGCACACC
The DNA here is from genome assembly GCA_021605145.1 of Aegilops bicornis. NCBI lineage: Eukaryota > Viridiplantae > Streptophyta > Magnoliopsida > Poales > Poaceae > Aegilops > Aegilops bicornis. The sequence continues at coordinate 261,560,455 of CM038674.1, read as the reverse complement.
CACTTAGTTTTCATATTGAGCTTTGATACACTTATAGCTCTTAGTGCAATCGTTGCATGGAAATCCCTACTCCTCGCATTGATATCAATTGATGGGCATCTCCATAGCCCATTGGTTAGCCGCGTCGGTGTGAGACTTTCTTACTTTTTTCTCTTCTCTATATTTACCCCTAGCATCATACTCTATTCCACCCCTAGTGCTATATCCATGGCTTGCGCTCATGTATTGTGTGAGGGTTGAAAAAGCTGAAGCACTTTAAAAAGTATGAACCAATTGCTCGGCTTGTCATCGGGGTTGTGCATGATAAATACTTTGTGTTAAGAAGACAGAGCTTGACAAGACTATATGATTTTGTAGGATAGCTTTCTTTAGCGTTGATATTTTGAAAGACATGATTGTTTGTTGGGATGCCTAAGTATTGATGTCTTTATGTCAAATTATAGACTATGCTTTGAATCACTTATGTCTTAATATTCATGCCATGATTAGGTATATGATCAAGTTTATGCTAGGTAGCATTCCACATCAAAAATTATCTTTTTTTATCATTTACCTACTCGAGGACGAGCAGGAATTAAGCTTGGGGATGTTGATACGTCTCCGTTGTATCTATAATTTTGTGATTGTTTCATGCCAATATTATACAACTTTCACATATTTTGGCAACTTTTTATATGATTTATTGGACTAACCTATTGATCCAGTGCCCAGTGCCAGTTCCTGTTTTTGCATGTTTTTTGTATCGCAGAATATCCATATCAAACGAAGTCCAAATGCAATAAAATTTTACGGAGAATTATTTTGGAATATATGTGTTTTTTGGGAGTTGGAATCATCGCAAACAGGGGCCCACAGTGCCCACAAGACACCAGCGCGCGCCCCAGGGGCCAGACGCGTGACGGTGGGTTGTGCTCACCTCGTACATCGGTTGGAGCTCTACTTCGGGCGCAAGGAAGCTTATATCCGGAAAAATCGTGTTAAATCTCAGCGCAATGGGAGTTACGGATCTCCCGGAATATAAGAAACGGTTTTCGGCCAGATCTGGAGAACGCGAAACAGAAGAGAATAGAGAGGGAGATCCTATCTCGGAGGGGCTCCCGCACCTCTGCCACCATGGAGGCCATGGACCAGAGGGGTGAAAGTGCGTTAAGTCGACTAGAGGGGGGTGAATAGGCGATTTTTACAAATTTGTCACTTTCAGGAATTTCGTGGTGAGGAAATTCCTAAGTCACAAACTACTAGCAATGAATAATAGTACTCGGATGTGTAGCGACTCAGGACCTCAAATACGATCGATCTTCCGTGCTCAGTGTCATCCGTGGATCAGTAATGCTGACACCACACAGTACTTGAAGGATTTATAAAAGAGTAGCAATCACACACTTATTACATCGAGTGTCTCGAAAGAGAACTTAATAAAATAAATATGGCTTAAGGCCATCTAAATACGATAACAGCGGAAGGCTTGGAAGAATAAGCGAGTCCATCAACTCCAACGGCATCACCGAGTATAGAACCACGACCTAAGCACCTTACTCCGTCGTTCGAAAAAGTCTGCAACATGAAACGTTGCAGCCCGAAAATGGGTCAGCACTTGGAATATGATGGCAATGTAACACATAGAGAATAATAATGAAACTATACTCCATGCATATTTGGCTGTTGGAAAGCTCTATGGTTACAGTTTTGCGTAAAGCCAATTTTTCCCTCATCGCAAAGCGAATAAGTTATTTAACTATCATGGTGGTTGTTAAACATTGAGAATGGTTGACAGCATTCTCAATCCCAATTAAAAGTACTCATTAACAACCCAACATCATTCAATTAGAGTAACATGATGAGATTCACATGATATCCAAGTACTAGATACTCAAGATGTCCATAACCGGGGACACGGCTAACCATGATTAGTTTATACACTCTGCAGAGGTTTATGCACTTTTTCCCCACAAGACTCGATCGCCTCCGCTTGGATTTCTCGTGACCACAGTGATGTTTGAGAAACGGATGACCGAGACATAGTCTTTTCGAAGCGCTTAGCACCTTACGTATGGGTAGACCGGTACACCTACTTTCCCCTACATCTGCTAGTCTACCCGTAAGAGTTCACACGACTTAATCAACTATGCCAGAGCCCATAATGGCTTGTGGCTGCACACGGAAGTTTCTAGCATGAATAATCTCATGATCTCTTTGAGCCTGGGTGGCGGTCCGAAGAGGTACGCCAGGTACCTCAATCCACCCAGATGTGTGTTTAAGTTGCCACCTTAGATAAACCATTAATTAACAATCTCACATCTGTCATGGATACACTCACCCAATCCACGTCTACTAGCATAGCATGGCATAATAAGCAAACGTAGAAGTAACTCCCAAGGGTTTGATAATAAAACAGGTAATAGGTACTACCTCAGCTACTTCCCATCCCACAATTTAATTAGAGCCTAATCAATGCAAGGTTTGAGGATTGATCTAATGCATAAAAACTGGGTATGAGAAAAGATATGATCAAAGTGTTACTTGCCTTGCTGATGATCCGCGAAACCTAGAGACTCGAAATAACAGGCGGCGCACTTCGGGTATTCTATCGTAGACAAACAAACAAGCATACAATAAGTACTCATCTAATGCACAGGTGTAGCGACCAGACCCGAATGGATCAAGTCTCTGTGCTCAGGTGTCATCCACGGATCGATAATGTCGACACCACCACAAGATCGAAGGATTTATAGCGAGTAGCAATCACACACTTATTACATCGTTGTCCACAAGGGAACTTATTACAATAATATGGCTTAAGGCCATCTAATGATAACAATGAAGGCTTGGAAGATAAGTGAGTCCATCAACTCCATCGGCATCACCGAGTATAGAACCACGACCTAAACACCTTACTGTAAATTCGAAAAGTCTACAGAACATGAAAGTTGCAGCCCGAAAACGGGTCAGCACATGGAATATGCTGGCAATGCAACACATAGAGAGCAATGAAGGAATAGGCCTATACTACATGCATATTTGGCTGGTGGTAAGGCTCTACGGTTACATTTTTTTGCATAAAGCTAGTTTTTCCCTACATCAAAGGAATAATTTTGTTTAACTATCATGGTGGTTGTTAAACATTGAGAATGGTTGACAGCATCCTCAATCCCAATTAAAAGTACTCATTAAAACCCAATAACTTTTATTAGAAGTAACATGTTGAGATTCACATGATATTCAAGTACTAGATACTCGAGCGTCCATAACCGGGGACACGGCTAATCATGATTAGTTTATACACTCTGCAGAGGTTTATGACTTTTCCCCACAAGACTCGATCGCCTCCGCTTGGTTCTCGTGACCGCATGGTGTTTGAGAAACGGATGACCGAGACATAGTCTTCGTAAGCGCTTAGCACCTTACATGTGGGTAGACCGTACCAACCTACATCCCCTACATCGCCTAGCCTACCCGTAAGAGTTCGCACAACTTAGTCAACTACGCCAGAGCCCATAATTGGCTTGTGGCTGCTCACGGAAGTTTCCAGTTTGAATAATCTTATGATCCCTTAGAGCACGGGTGGCGGTCCAGAAGAAATACAGGCAAGTCTGATAGAAACCAGGTGCCTCAATCCACCCAGATGTGTGTTTAGGTTGCCACCTTAGATAAACCATTAATTAACAATCTCACATCTGTCATGGATATCACTCACCCAATCCACGTCTACTAGCATAGCATGATATAATAAGCAAACGTAGAAGTAACTCCCAAGGTTTCATAAGTAAAACAGGTAATAGGTACTACCTCAAATCTACTTCCCAATCCCACAATTTAATTAGATCCTAAACATGCAAGTGTTTGAGGGTTTGATCTAATGCAATAAAACTGGGTAGTAGAAAAGGTATGATCAAGTGTTACTTGCCTTGCGATGATCCATGAAACCTAGAGATTCAAGTAACAAGCGGCGCACTCGGGTGATCTAACGCAGACAAACAACAAGCATACAATAAGTACTCATCTAATGCACAGGGAAATCTCGAATAAAAGATCTAACCAGAAAGTTCAACTTAAGAACCCTGGTTGCAAAAGAATCGAATCAAAATAAACATCGAAAGTCGAAACTCGAGAGAGAACGACTCGGTCTAGCAATCCGAAACTAGGTCAAAAATTTCACGGTTAGCAAAACTACTGTGAAAGTAGGTTAATCGGGCAATGGTTTGATTCTGAAACTCCAGGCGCTTGAATCACCGATTCCGATAAACGAGCAAGAAATAAAACAGATTTGAAAATCAGATCGAAATCGAATCGGAAAAATAACGGATTAAATCCGATTAAAAGAAAACGATTTAACGGTTTAAATAGCAGGCGTTCATTAATGTAACTAATCCAACGAACATGTTCATTGAAACGAACGGTTCGGTGAACGTTCGTTAATTAAGAAAACCGAATAAAATAAAACCAATCTAGGGTTTTTTTAAAAAAAACCGAACATCTTTTTTTTTTAAAAAACCGGATCGGAAAACCGGATCGGAACGGCGGGGCGGCGTTACCTCTCCGGGTCGCCGGGGGCTTCGGGCGGCGTAGGGGTCGGCTGGGTCGGGAGGGGCGGCGAGGTCGATGGGCTCCGGCGACGGGGAACGGCGGCGGCGGCGCCCACGGGCGGGCGGTGGGCTGCGGGCTCGGGTTGGGCGGCGGCGGTGAGAGAGAGGGGGGGGCGGCAAGGCTTAAATAGGAGGAGGGGGGTTGCGCCTTGGGGAGGCACGGGGCGGCGGCGTGGCCGAGCCGAGTCGGCCACGGTGGCGGGGGACTCATGCAAGCGGCGTAGACGAGGGAGAGGAGGAGGTGGGTCAAGGCCGGGTCGGGCGCTGTTTTTTTTAAACAAAACAAACGGATTAAAAAAATACCAAACGAACTCCTAATTCAATAAAATAAATTTTCCCGACTCATAAAATGAGTCGAACAAAATGAACTTTTTAAAACGGCAAGTATGCATATTTTTTTAAAATGCTCATTTTTGCCTAAGCAAAATAATCTTCCAAAAGCCAAACTTGATTTATTTATAATACCTTCGTTTTTCCTAAATGTTGGGAAAGTCATATTATTCCCTCTCTTAATTTTGTTATAGGAAAAACTTTATGAAGATAATTAAATAAATCCAATGATCCTTTATTTTCAAAATTTGAGAAATCCCAAATATGAAAATAATGAAACTTCCAACTCTCTCAGGGTCCTTGAGTTGCGTGAAATTTTCTAGGATCGGAAAAATGCGAGAAAATATGATATGCATGATGACCTAATGTATAACATTTCCAAATTGAAAATTTGGGATGTTACAAACCTACCTCCTTAAGATGAATCTCGCCCTCGAGATTCGGCTTGGCTAGAAAATAGGTGAGGTGGTCCTTGAGCAAAACTTCCTCTCTTTTCCTGTGTGGCTTCGCCCTCGAAGTGTGGTGGCTCACAATTGAACTTTGCAAAACTTGATAACCTTGTCATGGGTAACTCTGCTTGGCATAATCGAGAATCTTAACCGGTTTTTCCTCATATGTCAAGTCATCCTTCAACCGAATTGCTTCCAATGCACTTGTGTCTCTTAACTTGGTACCTCTGCTATCTCCGGGTGACATTTCTTCAATCGAGAAACATGGAATACATCATGAACTCTGACGGTCCTTACAGCAATTCCAATTTATACGCAACTTCTCTCATGCGTTGCAAAATCTTATACTGTCCAACGAAACGGGGTGCTAACTTTCCTTTAACTCCAAAACGCTTAACTCCTCGAAGCGGGGATACTCTAAGATATACCCTGTCTCCAACTTCATACTCACTCGCTTTGCGCTTTGAATCGGCATAGCTCTTACATGCAGGTGGGCTACCTTGAGCCTATCGCGAATCAACTTAACCTATACATTCGGACTCCTTAATCAAATCTGGTCCAAACAAGCGGCGATCTCCGGTTTCGTCCCATGACAACGGTGTCCTCGCACCTTCTTCCATACTGAGCCTCGAAGGTGCCATCTTCAAGCTGGTTTGGTAATCGTTGTTGTAGGAAAATTCTGCATCTGACAAATTATCATCCCGGCTAGATCCATAATCTAGTGCACAAGCTCTCAAAGATATCTTCCAAAATTTGATTGACTCTCTCGGTCGTCCATCGATGCAATGGGTGGAAAGTCAGTCTTGAATTCCAATCTAGTTCCCAATGTCTCGTGCAACTAGTTCCAAAATTTCGAGGTAAATTGGGTTCCTCTATCCGACACGATGCTCCTCGAACTCCGTGTAAACACACAATTCTGGTCATGTATATCTTTGCCAACTTAGCACCGCTATAGGTAGTCTTCTTTGGAATGAAATGAGCTACCTTCGTCAAGCGATCGACTATAACCCAAATCGAGTCATATCACGAGCGAGTCCTTGGCAATCCTGTGATGAAATCCATGCCTAGTTTATCCCACTTCCATTCGGGTATCGGCAATGGTTGTAACAATCTCGTCGGCTTCGATGCTCGCTTTTACTCTCGACATACATCGCAAACTGCTACAAACTCGCAATATCCTTCTTCATTCGGTCCACCCGGAAAGTGTTCTTCAAATCCAAATACATTTTGGTATTTCCTGGGTGAATCGAATAGGGTGAATCATGGGCTTCTTGTAAAATCAACTTCCGATCTACGGGTTATTGGGCACATAAACACGGTCCTCAAACCATAGGGTATCGTGCTCATCCTCACGAAATCCTTTAGCCTTTCCTTTGCCCATTTTCTCCTTTATAGAGGCAACTTCCTTATCCGCCTTTTGGGCTTCTCCGATTTTGTCCATCGTTGTATTTGAATTTCCAATGCTGCTACATAGCCTCTCGGAACTATTTCCAAACATAGCTCTCGAAGGTCCTCGGCTAACTCATTGGGTATTCCTCCCATCATTAGAGTATTGACGTGGCTCTTACGGCTCAATGCGTCGACTACGACATTAGCCTTCCCGGGTGATAATGCAATCTCATATCATAATCCTTAATAAGTTCTAACCATCTCCTTTGTGCGAGATTTAATTCATACGTGTGAAGATGTACTTGAGACTCTTGTGATCCGTGATATACTTCACAATGATTTCCAATGAGAAAATGTCTCCACGTCTTCGTGGCATGCACAACGGCTTTGCTAACTCCAAATCATGAGTGGCATAATTCAACTCATGGGGCTTAAGTTAATTGAAGCATCTGAAACAACTCTTCCTTCCTCGTGAGATAAGCACTTGCTCCAAGTCCTCGACGTGAAGCGTTGCAATACACCTCATAGTCCTTGGTCCGATCCGCAATATCAAACCGGTGAGGTAACCAATCTTTTCTTCAACTCACGAAAACTTGCCTCACAGTCCTCGGTCCATATGAATTTGTTATCCTTCTTCAACAATTCAGTCATAGGCTAAGCAATCCTTGAGAAATTCTCAATGAATCTTCGGTAGTATCCTCGCGAGTCCAAGAAAACTCCGAATCTCTCCAACTGTCGTTGGTGCTTCCCATTTGGTTACGGTCTCAACCTTTGTGGGGTCAATCGCTATTCCTTCTCCGGATATAACATGTCCGAGAAATCCAACTTCCTTTAGCCAAAACTCACATTTCTTGAACTTGGCATATAAGCGATGTTCTCTTAGCTTCTCCAAAACCAATCGCAAATGTTCCTTGTGTTCCTCTTCATTCTTCGAGAAAATCAAAATGTCATCAATGAACACCACGACGAACTTATCCAAAAACTCCATAAACACTTTGTTCATCAGGTTCATGAAATAAGCTGGTGCGTTAGTCGATCCAAATGACATAACGGTATACTCGTGACAGTCCCATATCTCGTGGTAAATGCTGTCTTGGGTATGTCTTGCTCCCGAATCTTCAATCGATGGTACCCTGATCACAAGTCGATCTTGGAAAACACCTTAGCTCCTTGCAAACGATCAAATAGATCATTTATCATAGGTAGTGGGTACTTGTTCTTGATGGTTACTACATTCAATTCACGATAATCAACAACCATTCTCAAAGATCCATCCTTCTTCTCCACTAACAAAACGGGTGATCCCCAAGGTGAAGAGCTTGGGCGATATAACCTTTATCCAATAGCTCCTTAATACGCTTCTTGATTTCTGCCAAATCCTGTGGCTGGCATCCCGTATGGTCGCTTTCGATATCGGGCCTGTTCTCGCAATAGTTCAATCAAAAACTCAATGTCTCTATCCGGTGGCATTCACAGCAACTCCTCCGAAATACGTCAGAAAATCCTTCACCACCGGTACTTCTTCTGCACCACTCCTGATAAGCAATTTACTTGTGCTCTCCTCGGCTCGTGCCGTGATACATACTTGATCCTCCTTCCTTCTGGTGTGGTGAGCAAAATTGATCTAGTGGAGCAGTCAATGTTTCCTCCATACTTTGATAACCAATCCATTCCTAATATCACATCCAATCCTTGGGATTCCAGAACTATTAGGTGCGAGGGGAAAACATAGTGTCCAATCCTTAGTGGCGGTCGATCACACCATTTACTAGCCATGTACTGGCCCGGGTGAGGTTACTAGCATGGGTGACCTAAGGGCTTGGGTTGGTAACTTGTACTTATCCACAAATTCCTTGATATGTATGAATGTGATGCACCAAAGATCGAAAAGAACAACTGCAGTAAATGACTTAACCAAAACGCATCGATTACTGCATCGGGCTGATCTTCAACCTCCTCCACATCAATGTGGTTCACATCCCCTGTTGAAAGGGTTGGGCTTCTTTCCGAGCTTCCATTGCCATTTCCATTCTCGTATACGGGCTCGATCATTTGCATAATGCCGGTCTTGCGGCACTTAAAGCAAGTAATGTGACTCAAGTCTACCTTCGATGGTGTTGACGGGTTGGTGCGATTCTGTCCATTGCTTCCTCCATTCCCGTTCCCATTCTTAGTGCCATTATGGTTGTGCGTAATTACCTCCTCCATGGGTCTGCTTTGGCCCGAATTCCTGATTTAGGGGTATAACGAGGCTTCGATGAGCTCGAGTTATACTTCCCTTGTCCATACTTCCGCTTGCAGTTCTCAATTTGTCTTGCTTTCCTTCAATCATGAGGGCACGGTCTACTAACTCCGATAGTTGTTGAAACTTGCTACCATCAACGGCATGTTTGAACTCATCATTCAGTCCTTCTAGGAACTTCTCCTGTTTAGCTGCATCAGTAGCAACGTCATCTGGGGCATAACGTGCTAATTTGCTAAAGTCATCCACGTACTGGCCAACAGTCCTTCCTCCTTGGCGTAAGTTGCGAAACTCACGCTTCTTCATGGCCATGGCTCCTGCTGAAACATGGGCAGTGCGAAAAGCTTGCTGAAATTGATCCCATGTGACAGTGTCTACCGGGTAAGTGGCTGTGAAATTCTCCCACCATCTTTGCTGCGGGTCCTTCAAGCCGATGTGTTGCAAACTTCACTCTTTCACCATCATGCATCCTGCGGTGGTCGGCTCCTTCCTATCTTGCGGGGCCGGTCATACGCTACAATCGGCTCGATGCTCTTTGGAATACACGGCCATGGATTTAGTCTAAGGAAGCGAGTCAAATGATCCGCGGTGGTGGTGGTGGGTTGTTGTTGTTGTTGTTGCCACAGTTACGCACCAATGTTTGAATCGGGTATACAACTGCTGAATCGGTTGGGTGATCTCTGGCAGGAAAACAAATCGGGTCGCGTCTCGGAGGCATCTGAGGGGTTTAGAAAAGAAGAGAAATTAAGAATAGAATGAGGTCTAAGGGGAAAACACTACCCAAATGCACATGAGCAAAAGCACACAAAGTCACTTCATTCAATCAAACAAGGGCTTACAACGATCTAACTATCGCAAAAGTGCGTGTACTATAATGTTTACATGGAGGGAAATACTACTAATTATGTGGGGGACTTCTACTAATTTGAACCGGTGGAAGACTCCATGATGTCTGCTCCAGCTTCATCTTCAAAATCGGGTTCACTTGGATCCGAATCGGTGTTGTCGATGTTGATGTAGTCGCTTGGGTAATTGACATACTAGTCTTCATTCCTGAGCGCCAACTTCTTCTTGAGTTCTTCGATCTCATACTTAAGATCGTTATTGTGTCTTGCTAGAGCTACGATCTCGTCCATGTAGTCCTTGCGTGTAGTCTTTAGTTCTTCTTCGATTCGATGATCCTTCCCTTTGCATTCGCAACTCCAACATATCATTGCACATCTGGTTCTCTGGCGTCGAATGTGCTGGTTTAACTCTGGATAAAAGCTGCAATGGATCTATCCTTCTTGGTGCTGACTATGTCCCATTTGTCATCTCGGCGTCCGCAAATCTGGTAGATGGTGTCCTTGAGGTCTTCTTGATAAACTTCTCCAATGCGTCCCATGGTAATATGAGCTGCCATGCTCTTTCCCAGACTCCAAGTTGGTGCACTGAAAACACTATCTATAGGCTTGGTGATTGGGGCGAATGTTCTTCCTGGAGCGTGAGCTTGAATCTTCAGCCCTCCTCTTGATGAGTGGCGTTGAAAGTTAGGTGAAACTTGGTAGTCCAATGTTCAAGTACTTGGTAACTTCCTTCAAGTGAAATCCAAAAGGTGTGCCTTCATCCGGTTGGGTGTACTTAATCTTCGTCCTTCATCCTAAAGAGTAGAAAAGATGAGGAGTTAGAAAATGAGAAGAGAGTAGTGATCTATGGCTTTAACTTAGTGGTCGTGTCCCTGATCGGCGTGTGCTCACGATACCATTCTGCAGAGCGACCGGACCGAATGGATCAAGTCTCCGTGCTCGGTGTCATCCTGGATCAAGTGTCGACACCACACAAGAGTGCTTGAAGGATTTATAGCAGAGTAGCAATCACACACTTATTACATTGTTGTCCACGAGGGAACTTATTACAATAATATGACTTAAGGCCATCTAATGATAACAGTGGAAGGCTTGGAAGATAAGTGAGTCCATCAACTCCATCGGCATCACTGAGTATAGAACCACGACCTAAACACCTTACTTGTCGTCTGAAAAGTCTGCAACATGAAAGTTGTTGACCCGAAAACGGTCAATTGACACATGGAATATGCTTGGCAATGCAACACATAGAGAGCAATGAAGGAATAGGCCTATACTACATGCATATTTGGCTGGTGGTAAGGCTCTCACTGATTTACATTTTTTGCATAAAGCTAGTTTTTCCCTACATCAAAGGAATAATTTTGTTTAACTATCATGGTGGTTGTTAAACATTGAGAATGGTTGACAGCATCCTCAATCCCAATTAAAAGTACTCATTAAAACCCAATAACTTTTATTAGAAGTAACATGTTGAGATTCACATGATATTCAAGTACTAGATACTCAGAACGTCCATAACCGGGGACACGGCTAATCATGATTAGTTTATACACTCTGCAGACGTTTGCGCACTTTTCCCCATTAAGACTTCGATCGCCTCGCTTGGTTCTCGCCTTGCATGGTGTTTGAGAAGCGGATGGCCGAGACATAGTCTTCGAAGCGCTAGCACCTTACATGTGGGTAGACCGTACCAACCTACATCCCCTACATCAGCTAGCCTACCCGTAAGAGTTCGCACAACTTAGTCAACTACGCCAGAGCCCATAATTGGCTTGTGGCTGCTCACGGAAGTTTCCAGTTTGAATAATCTTATGATCCCTTAGAGCCTGGGTGGCGGTCCGAAGAAATACTGAGCAAGTCTGATAGAAACCAGGTGCCTCAATCCACCCGGATGTGTGTTTAGGTTGCCACCTTAGATAAACCATTAATTAACAATCTCACATCTGTCATGGATATCACTCACCCAATCCACGTCTACTAGCATAGCATGATATAATAAGCAAGCGAGAAGTAACTCCCAAGGTTTCATAAGTAAAGCAGTAATAGGTACTACCTCAAATCTACTTCCCAATCCCACAATTTAATTAGATCCTAAACATGCAAGTGTTTGAGGGTTTGATCTAATGCAATAAAGCTGGGTAGTAGAAAAGGTATGATCAAGTGTTACTTGCCTTGCCGATGATCCATGAAACCTAGAGATTCAAGTAACAAGCGGCGCACTCAAGGTGATCTAACGCGAGACAAACAACAAGCATACAATAAGTACTCATCTAATGCACAGGAAATCTCGAATAAAAGATCTAACCGGAAAGTTCAACTTAAGAACCACAGTTGCAAAAGAATCGAATCAAAATAAACATCGAAAGTCGAAACTTCGAGAGAGAACGACTCGGTCTAGCAATCGAAACTAGGTCAAAATTTCACAGTAGCAAAACTACTGTGTGAAAGTAGGTTAATCGAACGGTGGTTTAGATTCTGAAACTCATGCGCTTGAATCACCCGATTCCGATAAACGAGCAAGAAATAAAACAGATTTGAAAATCAGATCGAATCGAATCGGAAAAATAACGGATTAAATCCGATTAAAAGAAAACGAACGGTTTAAATAACGGACGTTCGTTAACAGAACTAATCCAACGAACACATTCATTGAAACGAACGGTTCGGTGAACGTTCGTTAATTAAGAAAACCGAATAAAATAAAACCAATCTAAGGTTTTTCTGTTTTTTTTTAAACCGAACATCTTTTTTTTATTAAAAAAACCGGATCGGAAAACCGGATCGGAACGGCGGGGCGGCGGCTACCTCCGGCGGTCGCCGGCGGGGCTCCGGGCGGGTAGGGGTCGGCGGGGTCGGGAGGGGCGGCGAGGTCGGCGGGCTCAGACGGCGGGGAACGGCGGCAAGGCCCACGGCAAGTGGCGGGCTCAGCTGGCTCGGGTTCAAGCGGCGGCGGGTGAGAGAGAGGGGGCGGCGCGCTTAAATAGGAGGGAGGGGGTTGCGCCTTGGGGAGGGGGGCACGGGCGGCGTGGCGAGCCGAGTCGGGCCCGGGCGGCGGGGGACTCACAGGGCGGCGTCTTGTGAGGGAGAGGAGGAGGAGGTGGGCGCGGCTGGCTGGGCCGGCTGGGCCTTGGCCCAGGGGGGGGGCGCTGTTTTTTTTTTAAACAAAACAAAATGGATTAAAAAAAATACCAAACGAACTCCGAATTCAATAAAATAAATTTTTCCCGACTCATAAAAATGAGTCGAACAGAATGAACTTTTTAAAACGGCAAGTATGCATATTTTTTTTAAATGCTCATTTTTGCCTAAGCAAAATAATCTTCCAAAAGCCAAACTTGATTTATTTATAATACCTTCGTTTTTCCTAAATGTTGGGAAAGTCATATTATTCCCTCTCTTAATTTTGTTATAGGAAAAACTTTATGAAGATAATTAAATAAATCCAATGATCCTTTATTTTCAAAATTTGAGAAATCCCAAATATGAAAATAATGAAACTTCCAACTCTCTCAGGGTCCTTGAGTTGCGTGAAATTTTCTAGGATCGAAAAAATGCGAGAAAATATGATATGCATGATGACCTAATGTATAACATTCCAAATTGAAAATTTGGGATGTTACAACAGGTAAAACTCAAATAAAAGATCTAACCAGGAAGTTCAACTTAAGAACCACGGTTTGCAAAAAGAATCAGAACAAACGAAACAACGGAAGTCAAACGGCGGAAGAAAACTGCTTCGTTTTACTAATCTGGATGTAAGTCAAATTTTACAGAAGCAAAAACTTGTTTAAGTTGGTTATTCGGAAAGAGGGTTTTGAGACGAAACTCCAGGCGCTTGAATCGCCTGATTCCGATAAACGAGCGAAAAGTTATACTCAAACGAAAATCGGATCAGAAATCACGATCAGAAAAATCGTGGATTAAATCCGAGAAAAAGAAAAACGACGAACAGGTTAACGAACGAATGTTCGTTAACTAGATCTTATCTGACGAACACGTTCGTTAAAACGAACGAACGAGCGAACGCTCGCTATTTAACCTAAACCGAAGAAAAACCGATCTAAGGTTTCGGCGTGGGTGGTCGGGCTGATCGGGCCTGGCGCTATATAAAGGCCCTACAAGGAGTCCCGACCGAATACGAATCGGCCCATATAGTCGGTTCGGCGTTTTTTAAATAATTACGCGCAGAAAATCAAACAAAAGAAATACTAAACGCACTCCAAAAATCCCGAAATAAATTTTCCCCGGCTTGTAAAATCAAGCCGGACAAGATGAACATTTATTTGGGGCCTAAATGCAATTTTGAAAAATGCGCATTGTTCCTAAATCCAAATAAAAAGGCGAAAAACTCCAAAATAAAATCTTATTTGATTTTTTAATTAAATCTTCATTATTTCTTTATTTTGGGAAAGTCATTTTATTCCCTCTCTCATATTTTGATAGTAGAAATAATTGAAGATAAAATAAATAAAATCAAATGATCCTATATTTAAAATTTGAGAAAACTCAAATATGAAAATAACGAAATTCCCAACTCTCTCCGTGGGTCCTTGAGTTGCGTAGAATTTCTAGGATCGAGCCAACAATGCAACAAAAATATGATATGCAATGATGATCTATGTATAACATTCCAAATTGAAAATTTGGGATGTTACAAACCTACCCCTTAAGATGAATCTCGCCCTCGAGATTCGGGTTAACTAGCAAATAGGTGAGGTGGGCCTTAAGCGAGATCTTCCTCTCGCTCCTAGGTGGCTTCTTCCTCGGTGTGGTGGCTCCTTTGAACTTTGCAAAACTTGATGACCTTCTTTGCGGGTGACTCATTTGGCAAACTCGAGAATCTTAGCTGGTTTCTCCTCGTAGGTCAAATCGTCGTTCAATGAATCGCTTCCCGGTGGCCTTTGTGTCTCTCGGTGGTATATCGGCCATCTCTGCGTGGCACTTCTTTAAGCGAGAAACATGGAACACATGTGAACACCTGACAATCCCTCGGGTAATTCCAACTTGTAAGCAACTTCTCCCATACGTTCCAAGAGACGATATGGTCCTACAAATCGGGGCGCTAACTTTCCTTTAACTCCAAAACGCTTAACTCCTCAAAGCGGAGATACTCAAAGATAAACTCTGTCTCCGACTTCGTACTCTGTCTCCTTGCGTTTTGAATCCGCATAGCTCTTCTGCCTGGTCTGGGCTACCTTGAGCCTATCGCGAATTAACTTCACTTTCCGTTCAGACTCCTTAATCAAATCCGGTCCAAACAACTGGCGGTCTCCAACTTCATCCCACAACAACGGGGTCCTGCACCTCCTTCCGTACAAGGCTTGAAAGGGGCCATTTTCAAAGCTGGATTGATAGCTGTTGTTGTAAGAAAATTCAGCGTATGGCAAGTTGTCATCCCAACTTGATCCATAATCCAAAGCACAAGCTCTAAGCATATCTTCCAAAATCTGGTTGACTCTCTCGGTTTGTCCATCGGTCTGTGGATGAAAAGTTGTGCTAAACTTCAGCCTGGTACCCAAAGTTTCATGCAACTGCTTCCAGAACTTTGAGGTGAATTGGGTTCCTCTATCAGATACGATACTCCTCGGAACTCCATGCAAACATACAATCCTGGTCATGTATATCTTAGCCAATTTGGCCTTTGCTGTAGGTAGTCTTCTTTGGAATGAAGTGTGCTACCTTCGTCAACCGATCCACTACAACCCAAATCGAGTCGTGGCGGAGCAGGTCTGGGTAATCCCGTGATAAAATCCATGCCTAGTTTATCCCACTTCCATTTGGGTATCGGCCATGGCTGTAACAATCCTGCTGGCTTCTGATGCTCTGCCTTTACTCTCTGACATACATCACAAACTGCTACATATTCTGCAATATCCTTCTTCATTCCGGTCCACCAGAAAGTATTCTTCAAATCCGAATACATCTTGGTATTTCTGGGTGAATCGAATATGGTGAATCATGTGCCTCTTGCGAGAATCAACTTCACGATCTCCGGGTCATTGGGCACATAAACACGGTCCTCAAACCATAAGGTATCGTGCTCATACTCACGAAATCCCTTAGCCTTTCCTTCGCTCATCTTCTCCTTAATAGAAGCAACTTCCTTATCTGTCTTTTGAGATTCTCTGATTTTATCCATCAAAGTAGACTGAATTTCCAACGCTGCTACATAGCCTCTCGAAACTATTTCCAAACATAGCTCATGAAGATCCTCGGCTGACTCCTTTGGTATTTCTCCCGTCATTAGTGTGTTGACATGGCTCTTACGGCTTAATGCGTCGGCTACTACATTAGCCTTTAGGGATGGTAATGCAACCTCATATCGTAATCCTTGATGAGCTCCAACCATCTCCTTTGCACGAGATTCAATTCCTTTTGCGTGAAAATGTACTTCAAACTCTTGTGATCCGTATACACCTCACAATGATTTCCAATGAGAAAATGTCTCCATGTTTTCAAAGCATGCACTACTGTTTGCTAACTCCAAATCATGCGTGGCATAATTCAATTCGTGAGGTTTTAGTTGTCGTGAAGCGTCTGAAACAACTCTTCCCTCCTGCATGAGCACTACTCCAAGTCCTCGGCGTGAAGCGCCGCATAATACACCTCATAATCCTTGGTACGATCTGGCGAGAATTAACCTTTGGTGAGGTAACCAAAACTTTCATCAACTCCTGGAAACTAGCCTCACACTCCTCAGTCCATATGAACTTGGTATCCTTCTTCAACAATTCTGTCATAGGCTTCGCAATCCTTGAGAAGTTCTCAATAAATCTCCGGTAGTATCCTGCGAGTCCAAGAAACTCCGGATCTCTCCAACTGTTGTTGGCGCTTCCCAGTTTGTCACCGTGGCAACTTTAGTGGGGTCTACTGCTATACCTTCTCCGGATATAACATGTCAGAAATCCGGCTTCCTTTAACCAAAACTCACATTTCTTTGAACTTGGCATATAGCGATGTTCTCACGAGCTTCTCGAGTACCAAGCATAAATGCTCCTTATGTTCTTCTTCATTCTTCGAGTAAACCAAAATATCATCAATGAACACCACGACGAACTTATCCAAAACTCCATAAACACCTTGTTCATCATGTTCATAAAATAGGCTGGGGCGTTAGTCAGACCAAATGACATAACGGTATACTGATACAACCCGTACCTGGTGGTAAAAGTTGTCTTGGGTATATCTTGCTCCCGAATCTTCAACTGATGGTATCCTGATCGCAAATCGATCTTGGAAAATACTTTAGCTCCTTGCAATTGGTCAAACAAGTCGTTGATCATCGGCAACGGGTATTTGTTCTTGATTGTCGCCGTTCAATCCTCGATAATCAACAACCATTCTTAATGATCCATCCTTCTTCTCCACAATCTTTGGTGATCCCCAAGGCGAAGAACTTGGGCGAATAAAACCTTTGTCCGGCAACTCCTTAATCTGTTTCTTAAATTCCTCCAAATCTTGGGCTGGCATCCTACTCTGATCTCTTAGATATCGGTCCGATTGCACGGCGGTAGTTCAATCGAAACTCAATGTCTACGTGCGGCGACATGCTGGCAACTCTTCCGGAAACACGTCCGGGTAAGCCCTTACCACTGGTACTACCTCCTGCACAACTCCAGATAAGGAATATACATGTGCCCTCCTCGGCTCATGCCGTGATACATACTTGATTCTCCTTCCTTCTGGTGTCGTAAGCAAAATTGTCTTACTAGCACAATCGATGTTTCCTCCATACATCGACAGCCAATCCATACCAAGAATTACATCCAAACCTTGGGATTCCAATATAATTAAATCCGTTGGGAAAACATGCCTTCCTATACTTAATGGCACTTGAAAACATCCTTGACTGGCCATATACTCCGCTCCTGGTGAGCTTACTAGCATGGGCGTCTTAAGAGTCCTAGTGGGCAGGCTAAACTTATCCACAAATCCCCTTGATATGTATGAATCACGATGCAAAGTATCAAAAAGAACAAGCTGCAGTAAATGACTTAACCAAAAACTTACCTATTACTGCATCTGGCTGAGCTTCAACCTCCTCCACGCTAACGTGGTTCACCTGTCCTCTGTTGAAAGGGTTCGGCTTCTTTCCTGAGCTTCCATTGCCGTTACCATTTTGGGCTTCTGGACATTCATTTGCATAATGCCCAGTCTTACGGCACTTAAAACAAGTGATATGGCTCAGGTCCACCTTGGATGGTGTTGACGGGTTGGTGCGGTTTTGTCCATTGCTTCCTCCATTCCCGTTTCCATTCTTTGTGCCATTATGATTGTGCGAGCTACCTCCTCCGTGAGTATGCTGAAATTGCCCTCCTGACTTCGGGGTAAAGCGTAGTTTCTGCTGAGCTCGTAATTGTACTTCCCTGTCCATACTTCCTCTTACGATTGTCAATCTGCTGCTGCTTCCCTTCAATCACAAGAGCACGATCTACTAACTCCTGGTAGTTATTGAAAGTGGCTACCATCAATGCATGCTTTCAGCTCATGATTCAGTCCTTCTAGAAACTTCTCACCTTGCATTTGCGTCCGTATAGCGTCATCTGGGGCATAACGTGCTGGTTTACTAAAATCGTCCACATCTTGGCCAACTATCCGTCCTCCTTGGCGTAAGTTCTTGAAACTCACGCTTCTTCATGGCCATAGCTCTCTTGAAACATGGGCGATCTGGAAAGCTTGCTAAAACTGATCCCATGTGGCGGTGTCTCTGAGGTAAGTGGCTGTAAAATTCTCCCACCATCTTGCTGCGGGTCCTTCAAGCTGGTGTGCGACAAATTTCACCTTTTCCCTTACAGACATCCTGCGGTGGTCAACTCCCTCCCTATCTTCTGAGAGCCAATCATCTGCTACTATCGGCTCGGTGCTCTTTGGAAAACACAAGTGATTCAGCCTTAAGAAACGAGTCAAATGGTCAGCAGGTGGTGGTGGTGGTGGGTTGTTGTTGTTGTTGTTGTTGTTGCCTTGGTTACGTACCAATGTTTGAATCAGGGTATTCTTTCTTTGAATCAAGCGAGTGATCTCCAGCGGGAAAACAAATCCGGGGTCGCGTCTCGGAGGCATCTGAGGGGTTTATAGAAAAGACGAGAGTTAAGAATAGAATGAGGTCTAGTGAGAAAACACTACCCATATGCACATGAGATAAAAGCACATAATATCACTCTAATCAATTCAACAAGGCATACAACGATCTAACTATCGTTACAAAAGTGCTTGGACTAAAACTAATTTTAAATGGGGGAAATTTCTACTACTGTTATGGTGGTCAACTAGAAAAACTCCTCCGATGAAGATTCCATGATATCCGCTCAGCTTCATCAATATAGTCATCATCGTCGTAAATTCGGAATTGAGTCGGTGTCGTTGATGATAATATAATTATCAGGGCAAGTGGAATCGTCCTCTTCTCTTTTGGGTGCTTGAACCTCCCATGAATACTCCAATCTTCTCCTTAAGGTCGTTACGCCTCACTAGTGCGACAATCTCTTCCATATAGTCTTCACGCAGCGTAGCCTTGAGTTCTTCTTCTAGCTCCTTGATCTTGGTCATAGCCTATACGTAGATCCTCCATACTTGCGCTTTGTCTGGTTCTCTGGCGTCGGATGTGCTGATTTAATCTGGATATATGCTTGCGATTGATCTGTCCTTCCTGGTCTTGATCATCTCCCATTGCTCATCTCGGCACCCACAAATCTGGTAGATAGTATTCTTGAGATCATTGTGGTAAACTTCTCCAATTCATCCCGCAGCGATGTGAGCTGCCATGCTCTTTCCTAGGCTCGGTGGGGGCATCAAAGGAAAATTCTATGGGCTCCGTGGTAGTGCGAATGTTCTTCTGGAATGTGGACTTGAATCATCCAGCGCTCCTCCTCGGGTAAAGTGGCGTTGAAGGTCACGGTGAAGCTTGGTACTCCTATGTTCAGGTATCTAGTGACTTCCTTCAAGTGACATCCAAAAGGTGAGTCTTCATCCGGTTGTGTGAACTTGTTCCTTGCATCCGCCATCCTAAAGAATATAAAAGATGAGGAGTCAGAAATGAGAAGAAAGAGTAGTGATCTAGGGCTTTAGCTTAGTGGTCGTGTCCTCACGGTCGTGTGCTCGATACCATCTTTGTAGCGACCGGACCTCAAGCAGTCGATCTACGTGCTCGGTGTCATCCACGGATCGATGTCTTGACACCACCACGATGCTTGAAGGATTTATAACAGTAGCAATCACACACTTATTACATCGAGTTTCTCAAAGAGAACTTAATAAAATAAATATGGCTTAAGGCCATCTAAATACGATAACAGCGGAAGGCTTGGAAGAATAAGCGAGTCCATCAACTCCAGCGGCATCCTTGAGTATAGAACCACGACCTAAGCACCTTACTCGTCGTCTAAAAAGTCTGCAACATGATACGTTGCAGCCCGAAAACGGGTCAGCACATGGAATTATTGGGGAACGTAGTAATTTCAAAAAAATTCCTACGCACACGCAAGATCATGGTGATGGTATAGCAACGAGAGGAGAGTGTTGTCCACGTACCCTCGTGAGACCGTGGCGGAAGCGTTAACTGCATGTAGCGGTTGATGTAGTCGTGCGTCTTCACGATCCGACCGATCCAAGCACCGAGCGTCACGGCACCTCCGAGTTCAGCACTGCGTTCAGCTCGATGGCGATCCCGGACTCCGATCCAGCAAAGTGTCGGGGATGAGTTCCGTCAACCTGACGGCGTGGTAGCGATGTTGATGTTCTACCGTCGCGAGGCTTTGCCTAAGCACCGCTACAATATTATCGAGGTGGACTATGGTGGAGGGGGCACCGCTTTGCGGCTAAGAGCGATCTTGAAGATCAACTTGTGTGTCCATGGGGTGCCCCTGCCCCGTATATAAAGGAGTGGAGGAGGGAGGGCGGCCCTCTCTATGGCGCGCCCTAGGGGAGTCCTACTCCCCAGGAGTAGGATTCCCCTTTCCTAGTCCAACTAGGAACCCTTCCATGTAGTAGGAGTAGGAGAGAAGGAAAGGGAAGAGAAGGAGAAGGAAGGAAGGTCGCCCCCCCTCCTAGTCCAATTCGGACTAGTCAAGGGAGGGTGCGGCCACTCTTTGGCCCTTCTCTCCTTTCGTATGGCCCAAAGAGGCCCAATACAATTCCCGTAACTCTCCGGTACTCCCAAAAATACCGAATCACTCGGAACCTTTCCGAACTCGAATATAGTCGTCCAATATATCGATCTTTACGTCTCGACCATTTCGAGACTCCTCGTCATGTCCCGATCTCATCCGGGACTCCGAACTCCTTCGGTACATCAAAACTCATAAACTCATAATATAAGCATCGCCGAAACCTTAAGCGTGCGGACCCTACGGGTTCGAGAACTATGTAGACATGACCTAGAACTATTCTCGGTCAATAACCAATAGCGGAACCTGGATGCTCATATTGGCTCCTACATATTCTCACGAAGATCTTTATCGGTCAAACCGCATAACAACATACGTTGTTCCCTTTGTCATCGGTATGTTACTTGCCGAGATTCGATAAATCGGTATCCAATACCTAGTTCAATCTAGATTCTGGCAAGTCTCTTTACTAGTTCCAGTAATACATCATCTACTTAACTAACTTATTAGTTGCAATAGCACAAAGGCTTATATGATGTGTATTACCGAGAAGGCTGAAGATACCTCTCCAGAGCAATCGGAGTGACAAAACCTAATCTCGAAATACGCCAACCCAACATGTACCTTTGGAGACACCTGTAGTACTCCTTTATAATCACCCGATTCGTTGTGACGTTTGGTAGTACCCAAAGTGTTCCTCCGATGGCAGGGGGTTGCATAATCTCATAATTCTGGAACATGTATAAGTCATGAAGAAAGCAATAGCAATATACTAACCGATCAAGTGCTAGGCTAACGGAATGGGTCATGTCAATCACATCATTCTCCTAATGATGTGATCCCATTAATCAAATAACAACACATGTCTATGGTTAGGAAACATAACCATCTTTGATTAATGAGCTAGTCAAGTAGAGGCATACTAGTGACTATATGTTTGTCTATGTATTCACACATGTATCATGTTTCCGGTTAATACAATTCTAGCATGAATAATAAACATTTATCATGATATGAGGAAATAAATAATTACTTTATTATTGCCTCTAGGGCATATTTCCTTTAGTCTCCCACTTGCACTAGAGTCAATAATCTAGATTACCACGATAATGATTCTAACACCCATGGAGTTTTGGTGCTTGATCATGTTTTGCTCGAGGAAGAGGCTTAGTCAGCAGTGCGCAATATTCAGATCCGTATGTATCTTGCAAATCTCTATGTCTCCCACTGGACTTGGTCCCGGATGGAATTGAAGCGTCTCTTGATATGCTTGGTCCTCTTGTGAAATCTGGATTCCTTTGCCAAGGCAATTGCACCCGATCTTGTCCGCGAGAAGATCTTCATTGGTCCCGATGCACTAGGTATGACACCTAGATCGGAAATGAACTCTTTCATCCAGACTCCTTCATTTCTTTGCTTCGAAGCGACTATGTACTCCGCTTCACATGTAGATCCCGCCACGGCGCTTTGTTTAGAATCGCACCAAGCGACAATTGCACCGTTTAGTAAAACACGTATCCGGTTTGCGATTTAGAATCGTCGGGATTAGTGTCAAAGCTTACATCGGCGTAACCATTTACGACTAGCTCTTTGTCACCTCCATATCTGAAACATATCCTTAGTCCTTTTCGGGTATTTCAAGATGTTCTTGACCGCTGTCGATGATCCACTCTGGATTACTTTGGTACCTTCTGCCAAGCTTATTGCCAAAGCATACGTCGGTCTGGTACATGACATTGCATACATGATAGAGCCTATGCATTTGAAGCATAGGAACATCTTTCATTTTCTCTCTATCTTACTGCTGTGGTGGGCATTGAGTCGACTCAATTTCACACCTTATGTCTGAGGTAAAAACCTTTCTTTGCACGATCCATTTTGAACTTTTTCAAAATTTTATGAAGGTTTGTGCTTTTTTAAAGTCAAATTAATAGTCTTGATCTATCTCTATAGTTATTGATGCCCTATATGTTAGCATCTTCACCGTTGTCTTTCATTGAAAAACTTTTATTCAAGTATCCTTTTATGCTATCCGAAATTCTATATCATTTCCAATTAATAATATGTCGTCCACATATAATATCGAGAAATGCTCTGAGCTCCCACTCACTTTCTTGTAAATCTGAGGCTTCTCCAAAAGTGCATGTATAAAACCATATGCTTTGATCACACTATCAAAGCGTTTATTCCAACTCAGAGAGGCTTGCAGGACCATAAAATGATAGCTGGAGCTTGCATACTTTGTTAGCACCTTTTGGATCAACAAAAACTACTGGTTGCATCATATACAACTCTTCTTCTAGAAATCCATTCAAGAAAGTAGATTTTACATCGATTTGCCAAATTTCATAATCATAAAATGCAGCAATTGCTAACATGATTCAGACAGGACTTAAGCATCGCTACGGGTGAGAAAGTCTCATCGTAGTCAACCCCTTGAACTTGTCGAAAACCTTTCGCAACAAGTCGAGCTTTATAAACGATTACATTACCATCGACTTGGTCTTCTTCTTAAAGATCCATTTATTCTAAATGGCTTGCCGATCATCGGGCAAGTCAACCAAAGTCCATACTTTGTTCTCATACATGGATCCCATCTCAGATTTCATGGCTTCCAGCCATTTTGCGGAATCTGGGCTCACCATCGCTTCTTCATAGTTTGTAGGTTCACCATGGTCAAGTAACATGACTTCGAGAATAGGATTACCGTACCACTCACAGTGCGGATCTTACTCTAGTTGACCCTCGTGGATTCGGTAGAAACTTGATCTGAAGTTTCATGATCATCATCATTAACTTCCTCACTAATTGGTGTAGGTGTCACGAGAACCGATTTACGTGATGAACCATTTTCCAATAAGGGAGCTGGTGCTTCATTACCTCATCAAGTTCTACTTTTCTCCCACTCACTTCTTTTCGAGAAATTCCTTCTCGAGAGAAAGGATCCATTCTTAACAACGAATGTCTTGCCTTCGGATCTGTGATAGAAGGTGTACCCAAGCTGTTTCCTTTGGGTATCCTATGAAGACACATTTTTCCGATTTGGGTTCAAGCTTATCGGGTTGAAGTTTTTTCACATAAGCATCGCAGCCCCAAACTTTCGAAAGCGACAACTTTGGTTTCTTGCCAAACCATAGTTCATAAGGAGTCATCTTAGCGGATTTTGATGGTGCCCTATTTAGCGTGAATGCGGCCGTCTCTAAAGCATAACCCCAAAACAATAGCGGTAAATCGGTAAGAGACATCATAGATCGCACCATATCTAGTAAAAAATCACGATTCTGACGTTCGGACACACCATTACGCTGTGGTGTTCGGTGGCGTTAGTTGCGAAACTATTCCGCAATTTTTCAAATGTAGACCAAACTTCGTAACTCAAATATTCTCCTCCACGATCAGATCGTAGAAATTTTATTTTCTTGTTCAGATGATTTTGAACTTCTCTGTGATATTCTTTGATCTTTTAAATTTTTTCAGATTTATGATTAATTATTAAGATATACCCATATCTGCTTATATCATATGTGATGGTGAGAATATATCGATATCCGCCCACGAGCTTCAACATTCATCGGACCACATACATGTATGTATGATTTCCAACAAATCTGTTGCTCTCTCCATAGAACCGGAGAAGCGGTGTTTTAGTCATCTCTTGCCTATGAGGCACGGTTAGCAAGTACCAAGAGATTCATAATCAAGTGATTCCAAAAGTCCATCGGTATGGAGTTTCTTCATCGCTTTACACCGATATGACCCTAAGCGGCGGTGCCACAAATAAGTTGCACTATCATTATTAACTCTGCATCTTTTGGCTTACGACATGATGAATATGTGTATTACTACTATCGAGATTTAATAAAAATAGACCACTCTTCAAGGGTGCATGACCATAAAAGATATTACTCATATAAATAGAACAACCATTATTCTACGATTTAAATGAATAACCGTCTACGCATCAAACAAGATCCGGATATAATATTCATGCTCAGCGGCGGCACCAAATAACAATTATTTAGGTCTAAAACTAATCCGAAGGTAGATGTAGAGGTAGCGTGCCATTGCGATCACATCGACTTTGGAACCGTTTCCCAGCGCGCATCGTCACCTCGTCCTTTGCGGTGCTCGCTTATTCCGTAGTCCCTGTTTTGAGTTGCAAATATTAGCAGCGAGAACCAAAGATTATCAAATACCCGAGGTGCTACTACGAGCTCTAGTAAGGTACACATCAATAACATGTATATCACATATACCTTTGTTCACCTTGCCATCCTTCTTATCCGCCAAATACTTGGGGCAGTTCCGCTTCCGGTGACCGGTTTGCTTGCGGTAGAAACACTTTCGGTTTCAGGCTTAGGTCCGGACTTGGGTTTCTTCTCTTGAGCAGCAACTTTCTTGCTGTTCTTTTTTAAGTTCCCCTTCTTCTTCCCTTTGCCCTTTTTCTTGAAACTAGTGGTCTTGTTGACCATCAACACTTGATGCTCCTTCTTGATTTCTACCTCCGCAGCTTTTAGCATTGCGAAGAGCTTGGGAATTGTTTTGTTCATCCCTTGCATATTATAGTTCATCACGAAGCTCTTGTAGCTTGGTGGCGATGATTGGAGAATTACATCAATGACACTATCATCCGGAAGATTAACTCCCAGTTGAATCAAGTGATTATTATACCCAGACATTTTGAGTATATGCTCACTCACAGAACTATTCTCCTCCATCTTGCAGCTATAGAACTTATTGGAGACTTCATATCTCTCAATCCGGGCATTTGCTTGAAATATTAACTTCAACTCTTGGAACATCTCATATGCTCCATGACGTTCAAAAGCGTCGTTGAAGACCGGTTCTAAGCCGTAAATCATGGCTGCTTGAACTATAGAGTAGTCATCGGCTTCTGCTCTGCGGATGTTCACAACTTGGGCGTTGCTCCTCTGACGAGGCACTGGCACCCGGCGGTGCTTCGGGGCGTAATTCTTACATCTTGACAATGAGGATAATCCTCAAATTACGGACCCGGTCCGTGTAATTGCTACCATCATCTTTCAACTTTGCTTTCTCAAGGAACGCATTAAAATTCAACGGAACAACGTACGAGCCATCTATCTCTGAAGAAACATAGACAAGCAAAATACTATCGGTACTAAGTTCATGATAAATTTAAGTTCAATTAATCATATTATTTAAGAACTCCCACTTAGATAGACATCTCTCTAGTCATCTAAGTGATTACGTGATCCAAATCAACTAAACCATAACCGATCATCACGCACATTGAGATGGAGTAGTTTTCAATGGTGAACATCACTATGTTGATCATATCTACTATATGATTCACGCTCGACCTTTCGGTCTCCGTGTTCGAGGCCATATCTGCATATGCTAGGCTCGTCAAGTTTAACTCGAGTATTCTGCGTGTGCAAAACTGGCTTGCACCCGTTGTAGATGGACGTGAGAGCTTATCACACCCGATCATCACGCGTGGTGTGCAGGCACCATTTAACTTTGGCAACGGTGCATACTCGGGGAGAACACGTCTTGATAATTTTTAGTGAGAGATCATCTTAAAATGCTACCGTCAATCAAAGCAAGATAAGATGCATAAAGGATAAACATCACATGCAATCAATATAAGTGATATGATATGGCCATCATCATCTTGTGCTTGTGATCTCCATCTCCGAAGCACCGTCGTGATCACCATCGTCACCGGTAGCGACACCTTGATCTCCATCGTAGCATCGTTGTCGTCTAGCCAACTATTGCCTCTACGACTATCGCTACCGCTTAGTGATAAAGTAAAGCAATTACATGGATTTTGCATTTCATACAATAAGCGACAACCATATGGCTCCTGCCATTGCCGATAACCTTCGGTTACAAAACATGATCATCTCATACAATAAAATATAGCATCACGTCTTGACCATATCACATCACAACATGCCTGCAAAAACAAGTTAGGCGTCCTCTACTTTGTTGTTGCAAGTTTTACGTGGCTGCTACGGGCTGAGCAAGAACCGTTCTTACCTACGCATCAAAACCACAGCGATAGTTTGTCAAGTTGGTGCTGTTTTAACCTTCGCATAAGGACCGGGCATAGCCGGACTCGGTTCAACTAAAGTGAGAGAGACAGACACCCGCCGGTCACCTTTTAAGCAACGAGTGCTCGCGGCGGTGAAACCAGGTCTCGCGTAAGCGTCTGGCGTAATGTCGGTCCGACGCTTCATCTCACAATACCGCCCGAACCAAAGTATGACATCTTTGGTAAGCAGTATGACTTATATCGCCCACAACTCACTTGTGTTCTACTCGTGCATATAACATCAACGCATAAAACCTGGCTCGGATGCCCTTTGTTTGGGGAGCGTAGTAATTTCAAAAAAATCCTACGCACACGCAAGATCATGGTGATGGTATAGCGAGAGGGGAGAGTGTTGTCCACGTACCCTCGTGAGACCGTAAGCGGAAGCGTTAGCACAACGCCGGTTGATGTAGTCATCGTCTTCAAGATCCGACCGATCCAAGCACCGAGCGTCTGGCACCTCCGAGTTCAAGACACGTTCAGCTCGATGATGATCCCCGGACTCCGATCCAGCAAAGTGTCGGGGATGAGTTCCACAAGACGACGGGCGTGGTGACGATGTTGATGTTCTACCGTCGCGAGGCTTTGCCTAAGCACCGCTACAATATTATCGAGGTGGACTATGGTGGAGGGGCACCGCTGCAGCTAAGGAACGATCTTGAAGATCAACTTGTGTGTCCATGGGGTGCCCCCTGCCCCAGTATATAAAGGAGTGGAGGAGGGAGGGCCGGCCCTCTCTATGGCGGCGCCCTAGGGAGTCCTACTCCCACCGAGTAGGATTCCCCTTCCTAGTCCAACTAGGAACCCTTCCATATAGTAGGAGTAGGAGAGAAGGAAAGGAAGAGAGAAGGAGAAGGAAGGAAGGGTCGCCCCCCTCCCTAGTCCAATTCGGACTAGTCCAAGGGAGGGGTGCGGCCACTCTTTTGGCCCTTTCTCCTTTCCCGTATGGCCCAAAGAGGCCCAATACGAATTCCCGTAACTCTCGGTACTCCCAAAAATACCCGAATCACTCGGAACCTTTCCGAACTCCGAATATAGTCGTCCAATATATCGATCTTTCGTCTCGACCATTTCGAGACTCCTCGTCATGTCCCCGATCTCATCCGGGACTCCGAACTCCTTCGGTACATCAAAACTCATAAACTCATAATATAACCGCCATCGAAACCTTAGCGTGCGGACCCTCACGGGTTCGAGAACTATGTAGACATGACCTAGAACTATTCTCGGTCAATAACCAATAGCGGAACCTGGATGCTCATATTGGCTCCTACATATTCTACGAAGATCTTTATCGGTCAAACCGCATAACAACATCGTTGTTCCCTTTGTCATCGGTATGTTACTTGCCCGAGATTCGATCGTGGGTATCCAATACCTAGTTCAATCTCGTTACCGGCAAGTCTCTTTACTCGTTCCGTAATACATCATCTACTTAACTAACTTATTAGTTGCAATGCTTGCAAGGCTTATATGATGTGTATTACGGAAGGCCCAGAGATACCTTTCGGAGCAATCGGAGTGACAAAACCTAATCTCGAAATCGCCAACCCAACATGTACCTTTGGAGACACTGTAGTACTCCTTTATAATCACCCGATTCGTTGTGACGTTTGGTAGTACCCAAAGTGTTCCTCCGGTAAGCGGGGTTGCATAATCTCATAGTTACGGAACATGTATAAGTCATGAAGAAAGCAATAGCAATATACTAAGCGATCAAGTGCTAGGCTAACGGAATGGGTCATGTCAATCACATCATTCTCCTAATGATGTGATCCCATTAATCAAATAACAACACATGTCTATGGTTGGGAAACATAACCATCTTTGATTAATGAGCTAGTCAAGTAGAGGCATACTAGTGACTATATGTTTGTCTATGTATTCACACATGTATCATGTTTCCGGTTAATACAATTCTAGCATGAATAATAAACATTTATCATGATATGAGGAAATAAATAATAACTTTATTATTGCCTCTAGGGCATATTTCCTTCAGGAATATGCTGGCAATGTAACACATAGAGAATAATAATGAAACTATACTACATGCATATTTGGCTGGTGGAAAGCTCTATGGTTCTGAGTTTTATGCGTAAAGCCAATTTTTCCCTCTTGCAAAGGAATAAGTTTATTAACTATCATGGTGGTTGTTAAACATTGAGAATGGTTGACAGCATTCTCAATCCCAATTAAAAGTACTCATTAACAACCCATGACATTAAATTAGAGTAACATGATGAGATTCACATGATATCCAAGTACTAGATACTCAAGATGTCCATAACCGGGGACACGGCTAACCATGATTAGTTTATACACTCTGCAGAGGTTTGCACTTTTCCCCACAAGACTCGATCGCCTCGGTTGGATTTCTCGCTTTCTGAGGATGTTTGAGAAGCGGATGACCGAGACATAGTCTTTCGAAGCGCTAGCACCTTACGTATGGGTAGACCGGCACACCTACTTTCCCTACATACGCTAGTCTACCCGTAAGAGTTCGCACGACTTAATCAACTATGCGGGGCCCATAATGGCTTGTGGCTGCACATGGAAGTTTCTAGCATGAATAATCTCATGATCCCTTTGAGCACAGGTGGCGGTCTTGCGAAGAAAAAGCAGGCAAATCTTGGAAACCGGTACCTCAATCCACCCAGATGTGTGTTTAAGTTGCCACCTTAGATAAACCTTTAATTAACAATCTCACATCTGTCATGGATACACTCACCCAATCCACGTCTACTAGCATAGCATGGCATAATAAGCAAACGTAGAAGTAACTCCCAAGGGTTTGATAATAAAATAGGTAATAGGTACTACCTCAACTACTTCCCATCCCACAATTTAATTAGATCCTAATCACTGCAGGTTTGAGGATTGATCTAATGCATAAAAACTGGGTATGAGAAAAGATATGATCAAAGTGTTACTTGCCTTTGCGATGATCCATAAAACCTAGAGACTTCGAAATAACGGTAGCGCAGCGCACTTCGGGTATTCTATCGCAGACAAACAAACAAGCATACAATAAGTACTTACCTAATGCAGGTAAAACTCAAATAAAAGATCTAACGGGAAGTTCAACTTAAGAACCCGGTTTGCAAAAAGAATCGAACAAAGCGAAACAACGGAAGTCAAGCGGCGGAAGAAAACAGCTTCGTTTTACTAATCTGGATCTAAGTCAAATTTTACTGAAGCAAAAACTTGTTTAAGTTGGTTATTAGGAAAGAGGGTTTCGAGACAAAACTCCGGCGCTTAAATCGCACGATTAGATAAACGAGCAAAAGTTATACTCAAGCGAAAATCGGATCGAAATCGCGATCGGAAAATCGCGGATTAAATCCGAGAAAAGAAAGCAGCGAACAGGTTAACGAGCGAATGTTCGTTAACTGAATCTAATCGGCGAACACGTTCGTTTAAAAGCGAGCGAAACAGCGAGCGCTTCGCTATTTAACCTAAACCAAGAAAACCGATCTAATAAAAAGCGAAACTAAAAAAAGCGAAAAATAAAGCGGCGAAAACCTCCGGTTTTTAAAAAAAACCGATGGCGGCGGTTTCTGGTATGGCCGAACCTCGAGGCGGGGTCGGTGAGGTCGGTAGTAGCAGGTCCCAGCGACGTGACGGCGTGTGGTATGGCCTTGAAGCGTATGTGTGGCACAATGTGTGGCGGCTAGGGTTTCGGCCAGGGGCAAATGGGCTGATCGGGCCCCGAGGCGTCTTATAAAGGCCCGGCGGGCGGAGTCCCGAATACGACTTATAGTCGGTTCGCGTTTTTTAATAATTCTGCGAGAAAATCAAGCGAAAGAAATACTAAGCGGACCCCAAAAATCCCGAAATAAATTATCCCGGCTTCTACAAAATCAAGCCGGACAAGATGAACATTTATTTGGGGCCTAAATGCAATTTTGAAAAAACGTGCATTTTTCCTAAATCCAAATAAAAAAACGAAAAACTCCAAAATAAAATCTTATTTGATTTTTTTTATTAAATCTTCATTATTTCTTTATTTTGAGAAAGTCATTTTATTCCCTCTCTCATATTTTGATAGTAGTAGAAATAACTAAAGATAAAATAAATAAAATCAAATGATCCTATTTTCAAAATTTGAGAAAACTCAAATATGAAAATAACGAAATTCCCAACTCTCTCCGTTAGTCCTTGAGTTGCGTAGAATTTCTAGGATCGAGCCAACAATGCAACAAAAATATGATATGCAATGATGATCTATGTATAACATTCCAAATTGAAAATTTGGGATGTTACAAGATGCAAGCATAACAAAACAGAAGCACAATCATTATTATGAAATGAAAACAAGCACAAATTATAGAAAGCGTAAACACAGGATAAGCAAGCAGAAGACAAACTGACTGAAGAAATTGAACTGAGGAAATTGAGAAAGTCTTCAGTCAAAGTCTTCAAACAGTAGAGATCAAGTACACAACACAGTAATGAGGAAATGAGAGGGTTGAGGAAATAGAACCCGATTAGCTTGGTGAAGGCGGTGATTTGGTAGACCAGTTCCCACGCTGTGATGGGTTATGCGATACGGTTGGAGCGGCTAGGTATTTAAACACGAGGACACAGATCCTGGACACTGATCCTCACCATATTCTCCTTGAGCTAAGGTCACACAGTCCTCGCCCAATCACTCGAGGTAAGTCTTCAGGTGACTTCCAAACCTTCACAAACTCGGTCACTCGGTGATCCACAGTTTCCTCTTGGATGCTCTAGACCATGACGCCTAACCGTCTGGAAGATGCACAGTCTTCAAAGGTAACAAGCGTCGGATCCACACAAGAACAATCTCTTCAGTGATGCTCAATCACTTTGGGTTTGTAGGTGTTTGGGTTTGGTTTTCCTCACTTGATGATTTTCGCTCAAAGTCCTCGGAGGATGGGATGCTCTCAATGACAAGTGTCAGTTTCTCTCGGAGCAGCCAACCAACTAGTGGTTGTAGGGGGCAGCTATTTATAGCCTAGGGAGCAGCTCGACATGATAAGACATAAATGCCCTTCAATGATATGACCGTTAGGTGGATAAGATATTTTGGGACAGCTGGCGCATAGCACAACAACGGTCGGAAATTTGAGGTTCAAATTCCTCAGGGCTATCATGTTCCTCACTTGTAGGCAATCCGCACTGGCGAATTCCTAACTCCTCAGTCAGAACAAATTCCTCAGAGACCAGAAGAAATTCGTCTTTGTCATTGAAGAAATTGACTGAGCTGTATGAGATTTCCAATGGCTTCACTCGAAAGGATTGGTAGGTGTAGGATTTTGAGATGAGCATCACTTGGAAACTTTTCCTTAGTTTTTCCTCGGCCCCCTTTAACAGTACGATGTTTCCTATGACTCAAGAAAGAGAAAATGAAACTACGAAAACAAAAGTCTTCACGCTTCATGTTCCTCGCATGAATATCAAGTCTTCACGGTCACACCAATTTCTTCACTTTCAAAGTCTTCAGAAAGCAAAAGTCTTCAGTTGAAGGCATTCATTTTTACTGGTCAACTTTCTCTGTAAATTTAAAACTCCTCATAGAGTTATAGACCTGTGTACACTCACAAACACATTAGTCCCTTAACCTATAAGTCTTCAATACACCAAAATCACTAAGGGGCACTAGATGCACTTACAATCTCCCCATTTTTGGTGATTGATGACAATATAGGTTAAGTTTTCAACGCGGATAAACATATGAAGTATAAATACTGGTTTTGAGGAATTTGATTGCAAGATATAGAAGAACTCCCCCTGAAGATGTGCATATGTGAGGAATTTTCTTTAAGAAGCAATGCACTTTGAAGAGTAAAATCATGGAGATCTCCCCCTATATCTTGTAATTCATACACGCATTTAACATATGATATGAAGAATTTGAAATGCATGATGAAATATGGTGACTGATGTAATTCAGACATGCGTGCATTAACATATATGAGGAAATAGCATGTAGAAGAACACCACAAGTATCGAGACCACCATCGGAGTTAAGATTACAACTCGATCCAACAAAGTTTTAAAAAGAACAAGTGTTGTAACTTAGCAAAAAAACGCCCATATATAGACCCGCTTGAAGACTAACTCAAATATCTCCCCCTTTGTCATCGAATGACCAAAAGGGACGAAAAATGAGGACTAACTCCCCTGAAGAATGACATCATGAAGTTGACGGAGAAGCGCCAGCATTGTTGGGGTCGGTTGTTGAAGTAGGGCCTGCCGAAGTGTCGTCCAAGTCTTCATTTTCATCAGTCTCGCGTGATGAAGAATAAGAGCTGGCCACCAAGTGAGGAACTTTGACATTCTTGAATTTCTTTGAAGGAGGCTGAGACCAGTCAAAGTCCTGCTTAAATCCCATCTGCTTAAAATCTTATTCACCATAGAGATGAGACAGAACAGCGCAGGTGCGATCAAAAACTTCATGGAGATAGTAGTGGTTCTTCTTCATAGAATTCTGAGTGATGGTCATGTTCTGAAGAATTGCAAACTGACGCTTGACCCATTTATGGTTGCGATCGACCTTCTGATGAAGACTGAGGAGAAGCTCACGATCAGTCATCGCCCTTGGAACTGTGCCTTGAGGATTTGGCTTTGAAGCATTGGTTGCAGAGTCATGAGTGGCAGAGTCATCATTGCTGGAGTAGGATGCAGCTTTGCGAAACTGGCCATCCAATGGACGAGTGCCTTCATCAATAATCGCAGCCTTGCCCTTCTCATTAGATGAGGAAATAGGTCGTTTGAGGACTTCAATGGGCGGCAAGTAGCTGAGATGATTTTGAAAGTCAGCCTTGTAATTGATTGAAGACCTTGATCTGAGGAATCTCATAATCCGAGGAGCGTAAGGCTTCAACTCAAAAGGTGACAGTGCAACATTTGCCAGAGTCCTCATGAAGAAATCATGGTAGTTGATTGGAACTCCATGGATGATGTTGAATAGCAGATTCTTGATGATGCCAACGACCTCTTCTTCATTAGAGTCATGGACTTTGATTGGACTCAGGGTCTTGGTCAAAATTCTGTAAATTGTCCTTGACACATAGAGAAATTCCTTCATGAGGAATTTTGTCCTTGGGGCTTGACCAGGCTTCAGAGGCTTCATCAACACTTGCATGTAGTGATCAGATAGCTCAGGTTCATGGTAGATGATCCGTGCACCTTCAAGGGGAGGACTGACATGCAGGGCATGAAGCAATTCAGAGGTCGGTGCTTTGTAGTGTGTGTTCTCTGTCATCCATTCCAACACCCAAGAGTTCACATCTTCAGCGTTGCGGTTATGTCTATGTTGGCATGAACGTTGCGAAATAAAAAAAAATTCAGACGGTTTCACCAAGATCCATCTATGAGTTCATCTAGCAACGAGTGATAATAGTGCATCTACATACCTTTGTAGATCGCGGACGAAGCGCTCAAGAGAACGGGGTTGAGGGAGTCGTTCTCGTCGCGATCCAAATCACCGGAGATCCTAGCGCCGAAAGGACGGCACCTCCGCGTTCAACACACGTACGGTCAGCGTGACGTCTCCTCCTTCTTGATCCAGCAAGGGGGGAGGAGAGGTTGATGAAGATCCAAGAAGACGAGGGCGTGGTGGTGGATGCAAGCAGGTTCGGCAGGCTTCGCCAAGCAACTACGGGAGGGAGAGGTGTAGCAGGGAGGGGAGGGAGGCGCCAGGTGTTGGGGTGCGACTGCCCTCCCACCCCCCTCTTTATATAGGGAGCCCAGGGGGGCGCCGGCCCTAAGAGATGGGATCTCCTAGGGGCGTGACCAAGGGGAGGCTTGCCCCCAAGGCAAGTGGGGCACCCCTCCCTAGGGTTCCCAACCCTAGGCGCATGAGGGGCCTGGGGCGCACCAGGCGCACCAGGGGCTGGTTCCTCCCCACTTCAGCCCACGGGCCCTCTGGGATAGGTGGCCCCACCCGTGGACCTCGGGACCCTTCCCAAGTGGTCCCAGACAATACCCAAGTGACCTTCAAACTCTCCCGATGGTCAAACAGCACTTCCTATATATAATTCTTTACCTCCGGACCATTACGGAACTCCTCGTGGCATCCGGGATCTCATCCGGACTCAACAACTTTCGGTTTGCTGCATACTCATATTCATACAACCCTAGCATCACCGAACCTTAAGTGTGTAGACCCTACGGGTTCGGAGACATGCGAACATGACCGAGACGGCTCTCCGGTCAATAACCAACAGCGGGATACGGATACCCATGTTGGCTCCCACATGCTCCTCGATGATCTCATCGGATGAACCACGATGTCGAGGATTCAAGCAACCTCAGATACAATTCCCTTTGTCAATCGGTATGTTACTTGCCCGAGATTCGATCGTTGGTATCCCAATACCTTGTTCAATCTCATTACCGCAAGTCACTTTACTCGCATCAGTAATGCATGATCCCGTGACCAAACACTTGGTCACTTTGAGCTCATTATGATGATGCATTACCGAGTGGGCCCAAAGTGATACCTCTTCGTAATGCTGTGATGACAAATCCAGCCTCGATCCGTGTCAACCCAATGAACACTTTCGGAGATACCTGTAGTGCACCTTTATAGTCACCCAATATTACGCCAGGACGCTTTGGTACACCCAAAGCACTCCTACGGTATCCGGAGTTACACGATCTCATGGTCTAAGGAAAAGATACTTGACGTTGGAAAAGATCTAGCAAAACGAACTACACGATCTTGTGCTATGCTTAGGATTGGGTCTTGTCCATCACATCATTCTCCTAATGATGTGATCCCGTTATCAATGACATCCAATGTCCATAGTCGTAAACCATGACTATCTATTGATCAACGAGCTAGTCAACTACTGAGCTCACTAGGGACATGTTGTAGTCTATGTATTCACACGTGTATTACGATTTCCGGATAATACAATTATAGCATGAATAAAAGACAATTATCATGAACAAGGAAATATAATAATAATCCTTTTATTATTGCCTCTAGGGCATATTTCCAACAGTCTCCCACTTGCACTAGAGTCAATAATCTAGTTACATTGTGATGAATCGAACACCCATAGAGTTCTGGTGTTGATCATGTTTAGCTCGCGGAAGAGGTTTAGTCAAGGGATCCGCGACATTCAGATCCGTATGCACTTTGCAAATTTCTATGTCTCCATCTTGAACATTTTCATGAATGGAGTTGAAGCGACGCTTGATGTGACTGGTCTTCTTGTGAAACCTGGGCTCCTTGGCAAGTGCAATAGCTCCAAAGGTGTTGTCACAGAAGAGTTTGATCGGCCCCGACGCATTGGGTATGACTCATGGGTGGGTGATGAACT
This sequence comes from Aegilops bicornis, assembly GCA_021605145.1. Lineage (NCBI taxonomy): Eukaryota > Viridiplantae > Streptophyta > Magnoliopsida > Poales > Poaceae > Aegilops > Aegilops bicornis. Next base: position 261,524,128 of record CM038674.1, on the reverse strand, counting down.
CCTTCACCCAAATTGCTTCATCTGGCCGCCTCCCGAGGCTGCCATGTACTCCGCTTCACATGTAGATCCTGCCCACGATGCTCGCTTGCAGCCGCACTGCACCAGCTCACCGCTCCACCATTCAACATATACACGTATCCGGTTTGTGACTTAGAGTCATCCAGATCTGTGTCGAAGCTTAAGCGTCGGCGTAACCCTTCTGACGCATTTGTGCTCTTCGTCACCTCCATAAACGAGAAACATGTCCTTAGTCCTTTCGGGTGTACTTCAGGATATTCTTGACCGATGTCCGGTGTTCCTTGCCGGGATTACTTTGGTACCTTCCTACCAAACTTATGGCAAGGTTTACATCAGATGCAGTACACACATGGCATACATAATAGACCCTATGGTTGAGGCATAGGGGATGACACTCATCTCTTCTATATCTTACGCTGTGGTGGGACATTGAGCCGAGCTCAATTTCACACCTTGTAATACTGTGCAAGAACCCTTTCTTGGACTGATCCATTTTGAACTTCTTCAATATCTTATCAAGGTATGTGCTTTGTAGAAAGACCTATGAGGCGTCTCGATCTATCTCTATAGATCTTGATGCCTAATATATAAGCAGCTTCTCCAAGGTCCTTCATTGAAAAACTCTTATTCAAGTAGGCCTTAATGTTGTCCAAAAGTTCTATATCATTTCCCATCAAAATTATGTCATCTACATATAATATGAGAAATGCCATGAGCTCCCACTCACTTTCTTGTAAACGCAGGCTTCTCCATAAGTCTCAAGATAAACCCAAACGCTTTGATCATCTCATCAAAGCGAATGTTCCAACTCGAGATGCTTGCACCAGCCCATAAATGGATCGCTAGAGCTTGCATACCTTGTTAGCATTCTTAGGGTCGATAAAACCATCCGGCTGCATCATATACAGCTTCTTCCTTAAGATAGCAGATTAAGGAATGCCGCTTTTGACGTCCATTTGCCATATCTCATAATCATAGTATGCGGCAATTGCTAACATGATTCGGACGGACTTCTGCTTCGCCACGGAGAGAAAGTCTCATCGTAGTCAACCCTTGAACTTGCCGATAACCCTTAGCGACAAGTCGAGCTTTATAGATGGTAACATTACCATCCGCGTCATCTTCTTCTTAAAGATCCATTTGTTTTCTATCGCTCACGATCATCGGGCAAGTCTCACAAAGTCCATACTTTGTTTTCATACATGGATCCTATCTCGGATTGCATGGCTTCAAGCCATTTGTTGGAATCTGGGCCCGCCATCGCTTCTTCATAGTTCGAAGGTTCACCGTTGTCTAACAACATGATTTCTAGGACAGGGTTGCCATACCACTCTGGTGTAGAATGTGTCCTTGTGGACCTCAGAAGTTCAGTAACAACTTGATCCGAAGTACCTTGATCATCATCATTAATTTCCTCTCCGATTGGTGTAGGCACCACGGGAACATTTTCCTGAAGCTGCACTACTTTCCGGTTCAAGAGGTAGTACTTCATCGAAGTTCTACTTTCCTCCCGCTTACTCCTTCGAGAGAAACTTTTTCCAGAAAGGATCCGTTCTTGGCAACAAAGATCTTGCCTTGGATCTAAGGTAGAAGGTATACCCAATGGTTTTCTTAGGGTATCCTATGAAGACGCATTTTTCCGACTTGGGTTCGAGCTTTTCAGTTGAAGTTTCTTGACATAAGCATCGCATCCCCAAACTTTTAGAAACGACAGCTTAGGTTTCTTCCCAAACCATAATTCATACGGTGTCGTCTCAACGGATTTAGACGGTGCCCTATTTAAAGTGAATGTAGCTGTCTCTAGAGCGTATCCCCAAAATGATAGCGGTAAATCAAGAAGAGACATCATAGATCGCATTCATATCCAATAGAGTGCGATTATGATGTTCGGACACACCGTCTACCGAGGTGTTCCAAAGCGGCGTGAGTTGTGAAACGATTCCACATTTCCTTAAGTGTGTACCAAATTTGTGACTTAAATATTCTCCTCCACGATCGATCAGAAGAACTTTATTTTTCGGTCACGTTGATTCTCTACTTCATTCTGAAATTCTTTGAACTTTTCAAAGGTCTCAGACTTGTGTTTCATCAAGTAGACATGCCCATATCTACTCAAGTCATCAATGAGAGTGAGAACATAACGATATCCTCCGCGAGCCTCAACACTCATTGGACCGCTTTTACATCGGTATGTATGATTTCCAATAAGTTGGTTGCTCGCTCCATTGTTCCCGAGAACGGAGTCTTGGTCATTTTTCCCATGAGGCATGGTTCGCATGTGTCAAATGATTCATAATCGAGAGACTCTAAAAGTCCATCGACATGGAGCTTCTTCATGCGTTTGACACCAATGTGACCAAGGCGATGCCACAAGTATGTGGGACTATCGTTATCAACTTTACATCTTTTGGTATTCACACTATGAATATGTTTAACATCACGCTCGAGATTCATTAAGAATAAACCATTGACCGTCTGAGCATGACCATAAAACATATCTCTCATATAAATAGAACAACCATTATTCTCGGATTTAAATGAGTAGCCATCTCAGATTAAACGAGATCCCGATACAATGTTCATGCTCAAACTTGGCACTAAATAACAATTATTGAGGTTTTAAAAACTAATCCCGTAGGTAAATGTAGAGGTAGCGTGTCGCCAGCGATCACATCGACCTTGGAACCATTCCCCGACGCGCATCGTCACCTCGCCCTTCGCCATGCCTCCGCTTATTCCGCAGCTCCTGCTGTGAGTTACATATATGAGCAACGACACCGGTATCAAATACCCGGGAGTTACTACGAGGCACCGGTAAGGTACACATCAATTACATGTATATCAAATATACCTTTAGTGTTGCCGGCCTTCTTGTCTCGCTAAGTATTTGGGGCAGTTCCGCTTCCAAAGGACCCTTCCCTTTGCAATAAAAACACTCGGTCTCGTGCTTGGGTCCATTGCACGACTTCTTCCTCGCAACTGGCTTACCAAAGCGCCGCAACATCCTTGCCGTCCTTCTCGAAGTTCTTCTTACCCTTGCCCTTCTTGAACTTAGTGGTTTTATTGACCATCAACACTTGATGCTCCTTCTTGATTTCTACCTCTGACTTCAGCATTGAAAATACTTCAGGAATAGTTTTCACCATCCCTTGCATATTGTAGTTCATCACAAAGCTCTTGTAGCTCGGTGAGCAATCAAGGATTCTGTCAATGACCGCCTCGTCCGGGAGGTTAATGTCCACTGGGACAAAGCGGTTGTGCAACCTGGACATTTTGAGTATGTGCTCACCGATGTAACTATTTTCCTCCATCTTACAACTGTAGAACTTGTCGGAGACTTCATATCTCTCGACCCGGCATGAGCTTGGAAAACTAGTTTCAGCTCCTCGAACATCTCATATGCTCCGTGTTGCTCAAAACGCTTTTGGAGCCCGGTTCTAAGCTGTAAAGCATGCCGCATGAACGAGGGAGTAATCATCAAGACGAGACCGCCAAGCGCTCATAACGTCCTTGGTTCTTCAGGATGGGTGCATCACCTAGCGGTGCTTCTAGAACATATTGTTTCTTGGCAGCTATGAGGATGATCCTCAGGTTCCGGACCCAGTCCGAATAGTTGCTGCCATCATCTTTCGGCTTGGTTTTCTCTAGGAACGCGTTGAAGTTCATGGTGACATGAGCGTTGGCCATTTGATCTACAAGACATTTTGCAAAGATTTTAGACTATTGTTCATGATAATAAAGTTCATCTAATCAAATTATTTAATGAACTCCCACTCAGATTTGACATCCCTCTAGTCATCTAAGTGTTACATGATCCGAGTCGACTAGGCCATGTCCGATCATCACGTGAGACGGACTAGTCATCGTCGGTGAACATCTCCATGTTGATCGATTATCTTCCATACGACTCATGTTCGACCTTTCGGTCTCTTGTGTTCCGAGGCCATGTCTCGTACATGCTAGGCTCGTCAAGTTAACCTAAGTGTTTTGCATGTGTAAAACTGTCTTACACCCGTTGTATGTGAACGTAAGAATCTATCACACCCGATCATCACGTGGTGCTTCAAACGATTTAACTTTAGCAACGGCATGCTTAGGGAGAACACTTTCTTGAAATTATTATAAGGGATCATCTTATTTACTACCGTCGTTCTAAGTAAACAAGATGCATAAACATAATAAACATCACATGCAATTATATAGTAGTGACATGATATGGCCAATATCATATAGCTCCTTTGATCTCCATCTTCGGGCTCCATGATCATCTTGTCACCGGCATGACACCATGATCTCCATCATCATGATCTCCATCATCGTGTCTCCATGAAGTTGCTTTCGCCAACTATTACTTTTACTACTATGGCTAACATGTTTAGCAATAAAGTAAAGTAATTTACATGGCGCTTCTCAATGACTTCGCAGGTCATACAAAAAATAAAGACAACTCCTATATTCTCGCCGGTTTTCATACTCATCGACATGCAAGTCGTGATTCCTATTACAAGAACATGATCTCATACATCACATATATATCATTCATCACAACTTTGGCCATATCACATCACAAAACACTTGCCGCAAAAAACAAGTTAGACGTCCTCTAATTGTTGTTGCAAGTTTTACGTGGCTGCAATAGGGTTCTAGCAAGAACGTTTTCTTACCTACGTGAAAGCCACAACTTGATTTGTCAACTTCTATTTACCCTTCATAAGGACCCGTTTCGTCGAGTCCGCTCTAACTAAAGTGGGAGACACAGACACCCGCTAGCCACCTTATGCAACTAGTGCATGTCAGTCGGTGGAACCTGTCTCACGTAAGCGTACGTGTAAGGTCGGTCCGGGCCACTTCATCCCACAATACCGCTGAACCAAAATAAGACTAGTAGCGGCAAGAGAGTTGACAACATCTACGCCCACAACAAATTGTGTTCTACTCATGCAATAGAGAACTACGCATAGACCTAGCTCTGATACCACTGTTGGGAAACGTTGCAGAAAATAAAAAATTTCCTATGGTTTCACCAAGATCCATCTATGAGTTCATGTAGCAACGAGTGATAATAGTGAATCTACATACCTTTGTAGATCGCGAGCGGAAGCGTTCAAGAGAACGGGGTTGAGGGAGTCGTTCTCGTCGTGATCCAAATCACCGGAGATCCTAGCGCCGAACGGACGGCACCTCCGCGTTCAACACACGTGACTTGGCCAAGCAGGTGACGCTCTCCTCCTTCTTGATCCAGCAAGGGGAAAGGAGAAGTTGATGAAGATCCAGCAGCACGACGGCGTGGTGGTGGATGCAGCAGGGCTCCGGGAGGGCTTCGCCAAGATACTACGGGAGGGGAGAGGTGTAGCAGGGATGGGAGGGAGGCGCCAGGTGTTGGGGTGCGGCTGCCCTCCCACCCCCCTCTTTATATAGGGAGCCTGGGCGCGGCCCCAGGAGATGGGATCTCCTAGGGGCGGCGGCCAAGGGGAGGCTTGCCCCCAAGGCAAGTGGGCGCCTCCCTAGGGTTCCCAACCCTAGGCGCATGAGGGGGGCCCAAGCCCACCAGCCAGGGGCTGGTTTCTCCCCACTTCAGCCCACGGGCCCTCCGGGATAGGTGGCCCCACCGGTGGACCTCGGGACCCTTCCGGTGGTCCCAGACAATACCGGTGACCCCAAACTCTCCCGATGGCCGAAACAGCACTTCCTATATATAATTCTTTACCTCCGGACCATTCCAGGAACTCCTCGTATGCCCTGGGATCTCATCCGGGACTCCGAACAACTTTCGGTTTGCTGCATACTCATATTCATACAACCCTAGCGTCACCGAACCTTAAGTGTGTAGACCCTACGGGTTCGGGAGACATGCAGACATGACCGAGATGGCTCTCCGGTCAATAACCAACAACGGGATCTGGATACCCATGTTGGCTCCCACATGCTCCTCGATGATCTCATCGGATGAACCACGATGTCGAGGATTCAAGCAACCTCAGATACAATTCCCTTCGTCAATCGGTATGTTACTTGCGAGATTCGATCATTGGTATCCCAATACCTCGCTCAATCTCACGTTACAAAGAAGTCACTTTACTCATACTGCAGAATGCATGATCCCGTGACCAAACACTTGGTCACTTTGAGCTCATTATGATGATGCATTACCGAGTGGGCCCAGTGATACCTCTCCGTAATGCGGAGTGACAAATCCTAGCCTCGATCCGTGTCAACCCATGAGACACTTTCGGAGATACACCGTAGTGCACCTTTATAGTCACCCGATTACGCTAGGACGCTTGGTACACCCAAAGCACTCCCTACGGTATCCGGAGTTACACGATCTCATGGTCTAAGGAAAAGATACTTGACATTAGAAAAGCTCTAGCAAAACAAACTAAACGATCTTGTGCTATGCTTAGGATTGGGTCTTGTCCATCACATCATTCTCCTAATGATGTGATCCCGTTATCAATGACATCCAATGTCCATAGTCAAGAAACCATGACTATCTATTGATCAACGAGCTAGTCAACTAGAGGCTCACTAGGGACATGTTGTAGTCTATGTATTCACACGTGTATTACGATTTTCGGATAATACAACTATAGCATGAATAAAAGACAATTATCATGAACAAGGAAATATAATAATAATCCTTTTATTATTGCCTCTAGGGCATATTTCCAACATGTGCAACATAGCATAGAACTGAAGAATTAGCTCTTCATTCCAGTCAACGATGTCGGTGCATAAGTTGAGCAGTCCAGCGTCATGAAGAACATTGGGGACTGGGGTAAAGCAATGCAGCGACTCCATGTAAACATGAGGAATATGCTCATGGTCGAAGATCTTGTCTTTGTCGAAAAGCAGAGACGAATAGAAATTCATCTGACTTGCTGTCCAGAAACGCTTGCGTCTAAGATGAGTAGAGTCATAAGGGTTGTAGTCAGTGAAGAGCACATGCTCATGGAAGAAGTCATCAGCTTTGAACTTCTGATTCTTTGAGAAGGGATTCTTTTGCTTGGGCTGAGGAGTATTAGTCAATGCCTTCACAGCCTCAGGAATCACAGCCTCAGGAGCCGTAGGCTGAGGAATTTCAGTAGCAATATCTTCATTGGCAGCCTGGGTCTCCATTTCTTTAGCAGCATGTACATCAGCACTAGTGGCTGGAATTTCTTCAGGAATGGTGAGAAGTGACGCTTGAGGTTCATCAGAGCCCATTTGAACTTCTTCAGTTTGGACTGGGGACTAAGGAATCTGTTGCAGTGGGGTGAACATGGGGGAATTGGGGTGATGACTTTCCCAATAGTCATCATTCAGAATTGGAGTGGTGCACCCGATGTCCACGTCTTCTTCTTCATCCATTTCCTCAACGCCTGCCTCTTCAGCTGTGAACTGAGGCATTGGCGATGATACCAATGGAGTGGACGTAATGTTGTCCACTTCAATTTCCTCATCCAACTGCTCTGACGAAGCAGCAGAAGGATTTTCTTCATCTGATCCACTAGGGATTTCATAATCCTCACCAAAGGGAACGATCTCCTTTGATGGCATGCTTGAAACAGGAATAGCATTAATTGGATTTTCAAAAGAGATCATCAAAGTCTTCACTTTCTTTGGTGCTAAAGACTCTGAGGCGGCAGATGCTTTCCTTTTCTTCACTGATGCTTGCTCCGTAGCTTTGGTTTTCTTCGCTCTCGATGCGTAAGGGAAGAACATGACTTGCGTTAGTGGTCGGGAGAAGCGATTTAAATTGGTTCGGGTGCAAGCTGATGCAGTTGCCTTCGGCTTGTTCAAAGGTCTTTAGGCGCAGCGATGAGATGCTTGATTGGCTCGCTTGTTCTTCAGGCGCAACACTAGTGGTTTCCCTGGCAATTTCATCAGCGGCTGGAATAGCTTCATCAGCCCTGGTACTTTCATTTTCATTAGCTGCCTGATTTTCATCAGCGGTGCTGACATGTTCTTCAGCTATTGGGCAGAGATGCTTCACCGAGGAGATTCATGTTGCGTTGGGGCAGCAACATTTGAGGCGAATCTTTCAGCCCTTTTCACAAATCTAACTGTGGCTCCAAACCAACCTGCACGGTAGGCGTTGATTTCATCACTGAGTCCTTTGATCTCAATCTGTATAGCAACAAGTTCATCAGTTGTCATTTTGACAACGTTCTTGTTCAGAAAGCGCTCCTTCTTGTATTCAGCTTTCTTCAACTGCCTGGCCTTCTCAAACTTCCATTTTTCTTCGCCTATGAAGGCGGTCAGCATTTGACTTTGGCCAGGAGTGAGCTTGAAGTCAGACATAGGTGTGTTGGGGTCCTTGTGCCAGAGACCAATGAAATCAAGGATCAGCTTGGGATCCAATAGAAGAGGCACGCCTGTGCCTTTGGCTCTAGCGGCCCTTTGTTGTCTATCTCTGATGATTTCAGCGAGTTCTTCATCATCAGCTTCGTCTTCACTGGACAGCACATGAAAGGCAACCTGCTTCTTGTAGGACTTGGTCTAGAGCCTCGTCCAACAGTAGCCTTGGTCTTTAGCAAGGTGGGCCCAGTTGAGGATTGCGGAGGAGCTAAAGAACTTGCAGAGGCTCGTGAGGCAATTGAAATGCATGTGGTCCTTTGGCAAGTGGCGAGATGCACAGGTGCCGAGGACTTTGTCGGAGCAACTGAGGGCTTTGCAACAGGAGGAACTGGAGCAGCTTGAGGAATTTGCCGTGAGGGCACAAAAGAGCTCGGCCGTGAGGGCATTGCTAAGGAACTTGGTGGTTTGCAAGCAGGCTTCTTTGTCATAGCCTTCTTAGGCTTACTTGCAGAGGCCTCAAAGAGCGTAGCGATGTGAGTCTTCGTTGAATTTCCTCACTGCTTCTTTAGCCATTTTGGCTAGCTTGGCTTGCCATTTGGCCCATTCATCAGGATAGTCCCCACCGCGCTTGAGGCTAGTGTTGGGGAACGTAGTAATTTCAAAAATTTCCTACGCACACGCAAGGATCATGGTGATGCATAGCAACGAGAGGGGAGAGTATTGTCCACGCATCGTGAGACCGTGAAGCGGAAGCGTTAGCACAACGCTGTTGATGTAGTCGTGACGCCTTCACGATCCGACCGATCCAAGCACCGAACGTCACGGCACCTCCGAGTTCAGCACACGCTCAGCTCGATGACGATCCCGGACTCGATCCAGCAAAGTGTCGGGGATGAGTTCCACAAGACGACGGCATGGTGACGATGTTGATGTTCTACCGCCGCAGGCTTCGCCTAAGCACCGCTACAATATTATCGAGGTGGACTATGGTGGAGGGGGCACCGCACACGCCAAGGAACGATCTTGAAGATCAACTTGTGTGTCATGGGGTGCCCCCTGCCCCGTGATATAAAGGATCAAGAGGGAGGCGGCCGGCCAAGGGAGGCGCGCTAGGGAGGAGTCCTACTCCCACCGGAGTAGGATTCCTCCTTTCCTAGTCCAACTAGGAGACCTTCCATGTAGTAGGAGTAGGAGAGAAGGAAAGGGAAGAGAGAAGGAAGGAAGGAGGGGTGCGGCCCTCCCCCTAGTCCAATTCGGACTAGGCCTTGGGAAGCGGCGGCTGCCCTAGGCAGTCCCTCTCTCTTTCCCGTATGGCCCAATAAGGCCAAATACTTCTTCGGCGAATTCCCGTAACTCTCCCAGATTACTCAAAAAATACCGAATCACTCGGAACCTTTCCGAACTCCGAATATAGTCGTCCAATATATCGATCTTTACGTCTCGACCATTTCGAGACTCCTCGTGATGTCCCCGATCTCATCCGGGACTCCGAACTCCTTCGGTACATCAAAACTCATAAACTCATAATATAACTGTCATCGAAACCTTGTTGCGTGCGGACCCTACGGGTTCGAGAACTATGTAGACATGACCTAGAACTATTCTCAGTCAATAACCAATAGCGGACCTGGATGCCCATATTGGTTCCTACATATTCTACGAAGATCTTTATCGGTCAAACCGCATAACAACATACGTTGTTCCCTTTGTCATCGGTATGTTACTTGCCCGAGATTTGATCGCCGGTATCCAATACCTAGTTCAATCTCGTTATCGCAAAGTCTCTTTACTAGATACGTAATGCATCATTCCGTAACTAACTCATTAGCTACATTGCTTGCAAGGCTTATAGTGATGTGCATTACCGAGAGGGCCCAGAGATACCTCTCTGACAATCGGAGTGACAAAACCTAATCTCGAAATACGCCAACCCAACATGTACCTTTGGAGACACCTGTAGTACTCCTTTATAATCACCCAATTACGTTGTGACGCTTTGGTAGTACCCAAAGTGTTCCTCCGGTAAACGGGGTTGCATAATCTCATAGTTACCGGAACATGTATAAGTCATGAAGAAAGCAATAGCAATATACTAAACGATCAAGTGCTAGGCTAACGGAATGGGTCATGTCAATCACATCATTCTCCTAATGATGTGATCCCATTAATCAAATAACAACACATGTTTATGGTTAGGAAACATAACCATCTTTGATTAATGAGCTAGTCAAGTAGAGGCATACTAGTGACTATATGTTTGTCTATGTATTCACACATGTATCATGTTTCCGGTTAATACAATTCTAGCATGAATAATAAACATTTATCATGAAATAAGGAAATAAATAATAACTTTATTATTGCCTCTAGAGCATATTTCCTTGAGTCTCCCACTTGCACTAGAGTCAATAATCTAGTTCACATCATCATGTGATTCAACACTAATATTCACATCTGTATGTGATTAACACCCATAGTTCACATCGTCATGTGACCAACACCCAAAGGGTTTACTAGAGTCAATAATCTAGTTCACATCGCTATGTGATTAACACCCAAAGAGTACTAAGGTATGATCATGTTTTGCTCGTGAGAGAAGTTTAGTCAACGGGTCTGCATAGCATTGAGAACCGTATGTATTTTGCAAATATTCTATGTCTACAATGCTACGCACGGAGCTACTCTAGCTAATTGCTCCCACTTTCAATATGTATCCAGATAGAGATTTAGAGTCATCCGGATTAGTGTAAGAAGCTTGCATCGATGTAACTCTTTACGACGGGCTCTTTTATCACCTCCATAATCGAGAAATATTTCCTTAGTCCTCACTAAGGATGTTCTTGACCAATGTCCGATGATCTACTCCTAGATCACTATTGTACCCCTTGCCAAATTCAGAGCAAGGTATACAATAGGTCCGGTACATAGCATAGCATACTTTATAGAACCTATGGTCGAGGCATAGGGAATGACTTTCATTCTCTTTCTATCTTCTCGCCGTGGTCGGGCTTTGAGTCTTACTCAATTTCACACCTTGTAACACGTGCAAGAACTCTTTCTTTGACTGTTCCATTTGAACCTTTTCAAAATCTTGACAAGGTATGTACTCATTGAAAAATCTTATCAAGCCGCTTTTGATCTATCTATATAGATCTTGATGCTCAATGTGTAAGCAGCTTTACCGAGGTCCTTCTTTGAAAAACTCCTTTCAAATACTCCTTTATGCTTTTCAGAATAATTCTACATTATTTCCGATCAACAATATGTCATTCACATATACTTATCGAAATGTTGTAGTGCTCCCACTCACTTTCTTGTAAATACAGGCTTCTCCAAAAGTCTCAGATAAAACCATATGCTTTGATCAACTCATCAAAGCGTATATTTCAACTCCGAGATGCTTGCACTGTGCCATTGATGGATCGCTGGAGCTTGCACATTTTGTTAGCTCCTTTTCGGATTGACAAAACCTTACGGTTGCATCATACACAACTCTTCTTTAATAAATCCATTAAAGAATGTAGTTTTGACATCCATTTGCCAGATTTCATAAAATGTGGCAATTGCTAACATGATTCGGACAGACTTAAGAATCGCTACAGCTTGAGAAAATCTCATTGTAGTCAACACCTTGAACTTGTCGAAAACCTTTTGTGACAAGTCGAGCTTTGTAGATAGTAACACTACTATCGGTGTCCGTCTTCCTCTTGAAGATCCATTTATTTAACATGGCTTGTCGATCATCGAGCAAGTCAATCAAAGTCCATACTTTGTTCTCATACATGGATCCTATCTTAGATTTCATGGCCTCAAGCCATTTCGCGGAATTTGGGCTCATCATCGCTTCCTCATAGTCCGTAGGTTTCATCATGGTCTAGTAACATGACTTCCTGAACACGATTACCGCACTCACTGGTGCGGATTTTACTCTGGAAGACCCACGAGGTTTGGTAGCAACTTGATCCGATGTTTCATGATCATCATCATTAACTTCCTCACTAATTGGTGTAGGAATCACTAGAACTGATTTACGTGATGAACTACTTTCCAATAAGGGAGAAGGTACAATTACCTCATCAAGTTCTACTTTCCTCCCACTCACTTCTTTCGAGAGAAACTTCTTCTCTAGAAAGGATCCATCTTAGCAACGAAAACTTGCCTTCGGATCTGTGATAGAAGGTGTACCCAATAGTTACCTTTGGGTATTCTATGAAGACGCACTTCTCCGATTTGGGTTCGAGCTTATCAGGTGAAAACTTTTTCACATAAGCATCACAACTCCAAACTTTTAAGAAACGACAGCTTTAGGTTTACTGTTAAACCATAGTTCATATGGTGTCGTCTCAACGGATTTAGATGGTGCCCTATTAAACGTGAATGCAGCTGTCTCTAATGCATAACCCCAAAACGATATTGGTAAATCGGTAAGAGACATCATTGATCGCACCATATCAAAATAAAGTACTGATTCTGACGTTCGGACACACCATAACGTTGTGGTGTTCCAGGTGGCGTGAGCTGTGAAACTATTCCACTTTGTTTTAATTGAAGACCAAACTCAGAACTCAAATATTCATCTCCACGATCGATCGCAGTAAACTTTATTTTCTTGTTACGATGATTTTCTACTTCACTCTGAAATTCTTTGAACTTTTCAACTATTTCAGACTTATGTTTCATCAAGAAGATATACCCATATCTGCTCAAATCATCTTGTGAAGGTCAGAAAATAACGATACTTGCCACGAGCATCAACACTCATTGGATCGCATACATCGGTATGTATTATTTCCAATAAGTCAGTAGCTTGTTCCATTGTTCCGGAGAACGGAGTTTTAGTCATCTTGCCCAAAAGGCACGGTTCGCAAGCATCAAATGATTCATAACCAAGTGATTCCAAAAATCCATAATGATGGAGTTACGTCATGCGCTTTACACCGCTATGACCCAAACGGCAATTGCCACAAATTAGTTGCACTATCATTATTACCTTTGCATCTTTTGGCATCAATACTATGAATCTGTGTATCACTACGATCGAGATCCAACAAACTATTTTCATTGGGTGTATGACCATTTGAAGGTTTTATTCATTTAAATGTAATAACAATTATTCTTTGACTTTAAATGAATAACCGTTTGAAAACTATTTCCATTGGGTGTATGACCATTGAAGGTTTTATTCATGTAAACAGAACAACAATTATTCTTTGACTTCAAATGAATAACCTTTTGCAATAAACATGATCAAATCATATTCATGCTCAACGCAAACACCAAATAACATTTATTTAGGTTTAACACTAATCCCGAAAGTATAGGGAGTGTGCGATGATGATCATATCAATCTTGGAACTACTTCCAACACTCATCGTCACTTCCCCTTCAACTAGTCTCTGCTTATTCTCAGTAACTCCTGCTTCGAGTTACTAATCTTAGCAATCTAACAAGTATCAAATACTGTGGGCTACTATAAACACTAGTAAGGCACACATCAATAACCTGTATATCAAATATACTCTTGTTCACTTTCCCATCCTTATTATCCGCCAAATACTTGAGGTAGTTCCGCTCCAAAGGACCAGTTCCATTGCAAAGAAAAAGCACTTAGTCTCGTGCTTAGGTCCAGACTTGGGCTTCTTCACTCGAAAGCAAAGAACTTGCTTGCCGCTCTTTTCAAGTTCCTTCTTCCCTTTGCCCTTTTCCTTGAGACTAGTGGTCTTGTCAACCATCAACACTTGATGTTTTCTTGATTTCTACCTTCGCCGATTTTAGCATCGCGAAGAGCTCGAGAATCTTTTCGTCATCCCTTGCATACTATAGTTCATCACGAAGTTCTACTAACTTGGTGATGGTGACTAGAGAATTCTATCAATCACTATCTTATCTGGAAGATTAACTCCCACTTGATTCAAGCGATTGAAGTACCTGCATAATCTGAGCACATGCTCACTAGTTGAGCGATTCTCCTCCATCTTTTAGCTATAGAACTTGTTGGAGACTTCATATCTCTCAACTCGGGTATTTGCTTGAAATATTAACTTCAATTCTGGAACATCTCATATGGTCCATGACGCTCAAAACGCCTTTGAAGTCCCGATTCTAAGCCGTTAAGCATGGTGCACTAAACTATCAAGTAGTCATCATATTGAGCTAGCCAAACGTTCATAACGCTCATAATGTCCGCATCCGCTCCTGCAATAGGTGCATCACCTAGCGGTGCATCAAGGACATAATTCTTACAGGCAGCAATGAGGATAAACCTCAGATCACGGATCCAATCCGCATCATTGCTACTAACATCTTTCAACACAGTTTTCTCTAGGAACATATTAAAATAAACATATGAAAGCAACAAACGTAGGGAAGCAACAACGCGAGCTATTGATCTACAACATAATTTGCAAAATACTACCAGGACTAAGTTCATGATAAATTTAAGTTCAATTAATCATATTACTTAAGAACTCCCACTTAGACAGACATCTCTCTAGTCATCTAAGTGATCACGTGATCCAAATCAACTAAACCATAACCGATCATCACGTGAGATGGAGTAGTTTTCAATGGTGAACATCTTATGTTGATCATATCTACTATATGATTCACACTCGATCTTTCGGTCTCAGTGTTCCGAGGCCATATCTGCATATGCTAGGCTCGTCAAGTTTAACCTGAGCATTCTGCATGTGCAAAATCGGCTTGCACCCGTTGTAGATGGACGTAGAGCTTATCACACCCGATCATCACGTGGTGTCTGGGCACGACGAACTTTGGCAACGGTGCATACTCGGGGAGAACACTTCTTGATAATTAGTGAGAGATCATCTTAAAATGCTACCGTCAATCAAAGCAAGATAAGATGCATAAAGGATAAACATCACATGCAATCAATATAAGTGATATGATATGGCCATCATCATCTTGTGCTTGTGATCTCCATCTCCGTGAGCACCGCCATGATCACCATCGTCACCGGGCGCGACACCTTGATCTCCATCGTAGCATCGTTGTCGTCTCGCCAACTATTGCTTCTCGACTATCGCTACCGCATAGTGATAAAGTAAAGCAATTACATGTATGCTTGCATTTCATACAATAAAGCGACAACCATATGGCTCCTCGCAAGTTGCCGATAACTCGGTTACAAAACATGATCATCTCATACAATAAAATATAGCATCACGCCTTGACCATATCACATCACAACATGCCCCTGCAAAAACAAGTTAGACGTCCTCTACTTTGTTGTTGCAAGTTTTACGTGGCTGCTACGGGCTGAACAAGAACCGTTCTTACCTACGCATCAAAACCACAACGATAGTTTGTCAAGTTGGTGCTGTTTTAACCTTCGCAAGGACCGGGCGTAGCCACACTCAGTTCAACTAAAGTGAGAGAGACAGACACCCGCCAAGTCACCTTTAAGCAACGAAAGTGCTCAGAGCGGTGAAACCAGTCTCGCAGAAGCGTCACGTAATGTCGGTCCGGCCGCTTCATCTCACAATACCGCCCGAACCAAAGTATGACAGCCGGTAAGCAGTATGACTTGTATCGCCCACAACTCACTTGTGTTCTACTCGTGCATATAACATCAACGCATAAAACCAGGCTCTGATACCACTGTTGGGGAACGTAGTAATTTCAAAAAATTTCCTACGCACACGCAAGGATCATGGTGATGCATAGCAACGAGAGGGGAGAGTATTGTCCACGCACTCGTGAGACCGTAAGCGGAAGCGTTAGCACAACGCTGTTGATGTAGTCGCACGTCTTCACGATCCGACCGATCCAAGCACCGAACGACTGGCACCTCCGAGTTCAGCACACGCTCAGCTCGATGACGATCCCGGACTCGATCCAGCAAAGTGTCGGGATGAGTTCCACAAGACGACGGCGTGGCAGGACGATGTTGATGTTCTATCGTCGCAGGGCTTCGCCTAAGCACCGCTACAATATTATCGAGGTGGACTATGGTGGAGGGGGGCACCAAGACACCTGCCAAGGGAAATCCATCTTGAAGATCAACTTGTGTGTCATGGGGTGCCCCCCGCCTCATATATAAAGGAGCAAGGGGAGGGGCAGCCGGCCAAGGGAGGGCGGCGCCCGGGGAGGAGTCCTACTCCCACCGGGAGTAGGATTCCTCCTTCCTAGTCCAACTAGGAGACCTTCCATGTAGTAGGAGTAGGAGAGAAGGAAAGGGAAGAGAGAAGGGAAGGAAGGAGGGTGCGGCCTCCCTAGTCCACCCGGACTAGGCCTTGGGGGCGCGGCCTGCCCTAGGCAGTCCCTCTCTCTTTCCTGTATGGCCCAATAAGGTCAATACTTCTTCCGGCGAATTCCGTAACTCTCCTAGGGTACTCCAAGAAAATACCGAATCACTGGAACCTTTCCGAACTCCGAATATAGTCGTCCAATATATCGATCTTTACGTCTCGACCATTTCGAGACTCCTCGTCATGTCCCCGATCTCATCCGGGACTCCGAACTCCTTCGGTACATCAAAACTCATAAACTCATAATATAACCGCCATCGAAACCTTGTTGCGTGCGGACCCTACGGGTTCGAGAACTATGTAGACATGACCTAGAACTATTCTCAGTCAATGACCAATAGCGGGACCTGGATGCCCATATTGGTTCCTACATATTCTACGAAGATCTTTATCGGTCAAACCGCATAACAACATACGTTGTTCCCTTTGTCATCGGTATGTTACTTTGCCCGAGATTTGATCGTCGGTATCCAATACCTAGTTCAATCTCGTTACTGGCAAGTCTCTTTACTCGTTACGTAATGCATCATTCCGTAACTAACTCATTAGCTACATTGCTTGCAAGGCTTATAGTGATGTGCATTACCGAGAGGGCTCAGAGATACCTCTCCGACAATCGGAGTGACAAAACCTAATCTCGAAATCGCCAACCCAACATGTACCTTTGGAGACACCTGTAGTACTCCTTTATAATCACCCGATTACGTTGTGACATTTGGTAGTACCCAAAGTGTTCCTCCGTAAACGGGGTTGCATAATCTCATAGTTACGGAACATGTATAAGTCATGAAGAAAGCAATAGCAATATACTAAGCGATCAAGTGCTAGGCTAACGGAATGGGTCATGTCAATCACATCATTCTCCTAATGATGTGATCCCATTAATCAAATAACAACACATGTCTATGGTTAGGAAACATAACCATCTTTGATTAATGAGCTAGTCAAGTAGAGGCATACTAGTGACTATATGTTTGTCTATGTATTCACACATGTATCATGTTTCCGGTTAATACAATTCTAGCATGAATAATAAACATTTATCATGAAATAAGGAAATAAATAATAACTTTATTATTGCCTCTAGAGCATATTTCCTTCAGCTAGTGGGATCAGCAATTTGGCCAGGTGCCAATGGAGGTCTTGGGCAAGGAGGGTGTAGAGCGAATTTCTTCATGTACTTAGGAGTAACATATCTGTACTCCCTCCATTCCCGTGCCCATCTCCTGTTGATCCTCTGTATGCGCACCCTACGCTGATTCTTGTTCTCCTTGCCATGCTTGGCTTCATCAGGAGTGCAATATTCTTCATAAATGTCATCAGGGATCTCAAATGCTGTGTTCACTTCCAGCTTTCTTGCCTCCCTTACGAGTTTTGTTGCCATCTGCCATTTTCTTCAAATTGAGGATTTTGAACAATTGAGTTCTCTCAAGAGGTGTGCAGTTTGTCTTGAGGAACGCTGCAAATGAGTTAAGTTGATGAGAACCTAGTGATTCAAAGAATGACATGTGTACACGTGAGCAGAGTATAGGTGCGAAGAATTTGGAGAGGTCATATGCGTTCTCGGAAGTTTTCGCAAAAAAGTACAAGTTTGAGGAATTTGACCAGAGGTGTATTGAGGAATTTCACTAAGCGTTCTTTGACTTAGGTTCCAGAGTTGTATAGATTGAAAATCCACACAATTGAGGAATATTGAATAAAAATGTTGCTTAGAGAAACAGATCAAGAACAGATGCTTGTTTTAGGTGTTTAAAGTGTGGAAGTTGAAAAATAAACACCTTTTGAAGATTTTGTAGAAATCATCAGAATCAACAAGGGAAACAAAAGTAACTTTTAATTACCCTTGACGAAGAACACGACGAACTGGGAGTAGTAGATTGGAAGTTCGTCAGTCCAGATCTTCCATGCCCTAACTTGGTAGAGGAAGAAGCTATGGCGGCGGCGGAGAGAAGAAATCATGCGATTGCTGAAAGTACGATGGGCGACGAGGTCGAGGCAAAGTGAAGCTCTTCCTCACCGGCGACGATGGAAGTAGCGATGGTACTGGAGTCCGGAAGCTCGGCGAGGGAAGTGAGGTCGGCAGGTAAATCTGACCGAGAAGGGTGAGGGTATATATAGCCGAGGTGAAAACCGCTCGCCGATTTAAAATGGACGAACGTGCCCCTGACTCTTCTCATTCTAGCAACATGTGTCACCCACGTACAGAGCGGCGGTGATCGTGTGAGATCGTGGGTGAATAGATAAATCCTATCGTGGGATGTGAAACGGTTTTGGCGGCAAAAGCCGAAAATTCAGATAAGAATATTTTAATGGTACGTTCGCAAATTTCTTCAGCTGACAAGGACACAGTGAAGATTTTGAATGGGTTACAAATAGAATGCACATGAAGCATTTGTGAACAGATTGGGTTGAGTTTAGCATAGAGGGGGGAGGGTCCGATCACATTCACTTAGCAGAAAAGGCAACTTGAAGATTTAGCAATAATTTAATGTCAGAGAGGACTAAAACTCAAATATATATATATATATATATATATATACATATATATATATATATATATATATATATATATATACATATAGTCAATGAAGAAAAACGACGGAAAGAGTGAAGACTATGCAAAGTTGAAGAAATTGAGCAACTGAGGAAATTCAAAACAAAAAACTCAAATTAAAAAAATTTCAACTTTTGTTGGTGGCGTGACCCACCGTATAAGAATGATGATTTCAGACGTCGTGTACAATTTTCGTAGGGCTCTGAGAATCAAATTCTTCGTTAATTTCTTCACACTTAGAGGGTTAGTCTTCATTGATTGAAGAAAAACATTACTTGTGTGTTGCACATCTAAGTCATCAATTTTGCATAAGTGTTAGGATGTGTGTCCTTTTCAAAGGACATTCAAGATTTTAAGATAATTAGCTCACACCGCAACTTGCTAAATCTCTTCTCATCCAAGAGCTTTGTGAAGATGTCAGCTAGCTGTTCTTCAATCTTCACGTGCTTGATAGAGATGTCGTCCTTCAACACATGATCATGAAGAAAATGATGACGAGTCTGAATGTGCTTTGTCTTCGAGTGTTGAACTGGGTTATGAGCAATTTTGATGGCACTCTCATTGTCACAGTAGAGAGGCATATTCTTCACACTGATGGCGTATTCCTTGAGGGTTTGCTTCATCCATAGCAATTGAGCACAAAGACGAACCAAAGAAAGAATGTACTCAGCTTCAGCAGTAGAGAGTGATACGTAGTTCTGTTTCTTCGAGGACCAACATACCAAGGAACGTCCGAGGAAATGGCATGTGCCTGATGTTGACTTGCGGTCCACACGATCACCAACATAGTCAGAGTCTGAATATCCAATGAGATCAAAAGCCGAGCCCTTGGGATACCATAATCCAAGTGTTGGAGTGTGAGTTAGATAACAAAGAATATGCTTCACAGCCTTATGGTGTGATTCCTTCGGTGTAGCTTGCAAACACTAAGCATAATATCTGGCCTAGATGCACATAAATACAATAAAGAGCCAATCATGGAGCGGTATACCTTTTGATCAAAGTCAATACCATTTTCATCAGTGCATAGATGGCCATTTGTGGGCATAGGGATTTTGACGCCTTTGCAATCTTGCATGTCGAATTTCCTCAATACATCCTTGAGGTATTTCTCCTGAGATATGAAGATGTCATTCTTATTTGTTGACGTATTTGAAGACCTAAGAAGAATTTCATTTCTCCCATCATAGACATTTGATATTCTTCACTCATCATATAGGCAAATTCATCAACCGTAACGTTGGTCAAGACAAATCAAAGATGATATCATCAACATATATTTGGCACACGAATAATTCATCATCATAGGTTTTGGTGAAAAGAGTTGGGTCAAGTGAACCGGGTTTGAAGCCTTTCTTCATGAGGAATTCCTTCAAAGTATCATACCACGCTCGAGGGGCCTCCTTGAGGCCATAGAGGGCCTTATTGAGTCTGAAGACTTTGTCAGGATGCTTTGGATCTTCAAAACCTGGGGGTTGAGCAACATATACTTCTTCCTCAAGCATACCGTTGAGGAATGCACTTTTCACATCCATTTGATATAAGATGATATTATGATGGTTAGCATCAGCAAGTAATATGCGCATAGCCTCAAGTCTAGCAACAGGTGCAAAAGTTTCATCGAAGTCAATTCCTTCAACCTGTGTGTAGCCTTGAGCTACAAGCCATGCCTTATTCCTCACCACAAGGCCATTTTCATCTTGCTTGTTGCGGTAGATCCATTTGGTGCCGATGATATTGTGCTTGTGTGGATCTGGTCGCTTGACAAGTTCCCACACATTGTTGAGTCCAAACTGATGCAATTCCTCTTGCATTGCTTGAATCCACTCAGGCTCCAGAAATGATTCATCTACCTTGGTGGGCTCTGTAATAGAGATGAAAGCAAAGTGCCCACAAAAGTTAGACAAATGTGAAGCCTTTGAGCGTGTGAGGGGACCTGGTGCGTTGATGTCACTGGTGATTTTCTTGATCTGCACTTCATTTGCAATGCGAGGATGAGCGGGTTGGCGATGTTGAGTTGGCTCAGCATTTTCTTCAGAGCCATTTTCTTCAGGTGCGCCAGCTTGCTATTCTTCATGTTCTGGAATGACTTCTTCATCATTTTCTTCTGTTGGAATGACATCCTCAGTAGCCTTGAACTTGATGGTTTCCTCAGGTGAATTTTCATCTAGCACAGGAGGTAGGTGCTCTCTTTGCGATCCATTAGTTTCATCGAACCGCACATCTACAGCTTTCAACAACCTTGTGGTGAAAGGAGTTGAAGACTACTGTAGGTGTGCGAGTCCTTTCCGTAACCAAGCATAAAACCTTCATGTGCTTTCGATTGCAAATTTAGAATTGTGATGAGGATCAGTAATCCAACATTTAGCACCGAAGACTTTGAAATAACTCACATGGGTTTCTTGTCAGTGAGGAGTCCATATGATGCCTTTTTGAAGAATTTGTGAAGATATACCCTGTTGATGATGTGGCATGCAGTATCAATTGCCTCAACCCAGAAATGACGAGGCGTCTTGTATTCGTCATGAATAGTGTGAGCCATCTCAACAAGAGTCCTATTCTTGCGCTCCACAACGCCATTCTGCTAAGGAGTATAAGGAGCAGATAACTCATGAGTAATACCAAGTTCATCAAGATAGTCATCAAGACCAGTATTCTTGAACTCGGTCCCATTGTCACTTCTGACGTGCTTGATCCTCACACCAAAGTTGATTGAAGCCCTCGAGGAAAATCGTTTGAAGACTTCCCGCACTTCACGTTTGTAAGTGACGATATGCACCCATGTGTAACGAGAATAATCATCAACAATAACAAAGCCATATAAAGATGATTCATTGGTGAATGAGGAATAATGATTAGGGCCAAAGAGATCCATGTGAAGCAATTCAAATGGATGAGTGGTAGTCAGGATGCTTGGCCTTGGTTATCTTTCCATCTTCACATGCTCTACACAGGTGATCCTTGAGGAATTTGACATCCTCGATGCCAATGACATGCTTCTTCTTTGCGAGAGTGCAAGTTCCTCATGCCAGCATGACCAAGTCGTCAATGCCATAGCAAGCCTTCTGATGCTTTTGCAAGTAGACATGTAGCAGGTTGTGGTCCTGTAGAGAAATCAACAATATACAGATCTCCTCTCCTAAAGCCTTCGAAGACTTTGGAATGGTCACTTCCATGATCACAACACAATGATACTTGTCAAGACAACAACCATATCAAGATCACAAAGCATTGAGACGAGACATGAGGTTGAATCCTAAGGACTCGAAGCATGACTTTGTCCATATGTCGATCCTTTGAGATTGCAACCTTACCTAGACCCAATACCTTGCTCTTGCCTTTGTCAGCGTAGGTGATATGCTTCAGATGTGATGGAGATAAGGCCGGTGTCCATCAATAAGTTCTGTCACCCGATCATGTGATTTGTACATCCACTATTGAGGACCCACTCAGTGGCTTTGGGTTGATCATCCTGCAGATGAATTAGTGCAGCTTACGAACTCATATACTTCATCAATGAAGAATATGACATCAAATTCATCAGATCAATTTCATCACGCAATAAAATAGATAAACGGTATGAGGACGTGAGAAATGAAAATTCATTTCTTCATGATTAGCTTGCGTCCTTTCAAGCATATTCAGTCTCGAGCAAATTCTTCAGACGATTAGGTTAAATGCGAGACCTGACCCCTGCATAAGAGATTAGTTATTTTCTTCACCACCCACATCTCGGAGGGGTGGCAAAGAGTTCATCATTACTGAGCTCCATAAGAGAAAGGTGGCATAGATGCCAATCCACTTCGTTTCACATAAGAGTGGTTAGGGTAAGCATATTAATAAGCAGATAAATTCTTCGAGGACTTATGAACATAATGATTTGAAGAATAATGCACATATTCACAGCCCTTAGATCTTCCCTGCGAAACAGAAGTGTTAGCACGATGATGTTCATATAAGGACTTTGATCCACATGAGGAATTTGATCCATGTGAGGAATGTGGTCCATATGAGGACTTGGATCCATATGAAGACTTTGGTCCATATAAAGAATTTGATCTGGGGTTCCTATTCTTCACAGGTGGTATCATGGTGACATTCACCTGAAGACATTCAAGGCACCTTTTGGGAACCTAGATTTTCTTCATAGGAGGACCGTTCCTGCAGTTAGTGCCAACATATCTAGCAAATACTTCACCATTCTGATTTTTGAACAGCTTATAGTTGGAGCCAAATGACTCATCAGAAGAATATGAAGATTCACATGTAAAGCCAGATAAAGTGGATGGATCTACTGGAAGTCCCTTTGCAGCAACCCATGAGGTTTTGCGATACTGATCAGGCTTCCAGTATGTTCCATCACCATTGAGTTTCCTCTCAAAGGCAATACCCTCTTTCCTAGGGTTCCTATTGAGGATCTGCTTTTTAAGCACATCACAAAGTGCCTGATGCCCTTTGAGGCTTTTGTACATGCCTGTAACATACAATTCCTTCAGCCCTGCATTGTTAGTGATACTAGTAGCATCCTCATATGAGGAATTAGTGATAGCAGAGACAGGTGAAGAATTTGCAGCAATAGAAGCATTTGAACTTTCAGGTGAAGAATTAGTAGGTTCACGTTCAATGCACTTCAAACATGGTGGAATGAATTCTTCCTAAGCAGCGCTGATCTGTTGAGCAAGTAATGAATCAATTTCCTTCTGAAGATCTTCATAACTCACCCTTAGCTTCTCAAGATCTTGCTTTCTTTGAAGAAATTCATAAGAAAGCTTCTCATGATCAGATAAGAGAGTGTTATGATGACTCTGAAGGTTATCAAACTTGGACTGTAGTCTCTGAAGATTTTCAGTCAAAGTCTTAGTGTGATCCATTTCTTCACCCAACATATCATCGCTCTTGTCTAGCGTAGTTTGAACCTTTTCAAAAGCCTTTTGTTGTTTTCCAACAATCTTAGCAAGTTTAGAGTAGCTAGGCTTGAGGTTTTCATCAGATTCATCCTCACTTGATTCAGAGGAGGGATATTTGAGTACCTTGGAACCCTTTGCCATGAAGAAATAGGTGGGAGCATAGTCATCGTCGTTGTCGTCAGCCGTGTTGGGGAAGTCATTCTCCTCAGAGTTGAAGATGGACTTGCTAACGAAGGCAGTAGTGAGGGCTAGGCTTGCCACACCAGATTCGGACTCCTCAGATGCCTCATCTTTCTCATTTTCCTCAGATTCAGCCTCAAAGTCCATTTCCTTGCCAATGAATGCCCGAGCCTTCTTGGAGCTACTCTTCTTGTCAGATGAAGACTTCGAGGATTTTGATGATGAGGACTTTGAAGATTTCTTCTTCTTCTTTGAGTCATCAGAACTGTAATCCTTGTACTTCTTCTTCTTTGATTCCTTTTCCCACCAAGGACAATCTTGAATGTAGTGACCGGTTTCTTGCATTTCTCGCAAGTTCTCTTCTTTGTAGTAGTCAGGGATGAGGAATCTGATCTCATGTCATCATTTCTTGAGGATTTACCAAAGCGACCATGTCTTGAGAACTTCTGGAATTTCCTCACGAGCATTGCTAGCTCCTGGCTCAGTTCTTCAGGATCACCAAGGCTGCTACCATAATCCTCACCTTCGGATTCAGAAACTGCCTTGGCCTTTAGAGCACGTGATCTGCCATAGCTCGGTCCATAGAGATCTCTCTTCTCAAAGAAGTTGGAACTCATGAGTGTTTAGCCTATCGAGGATATCGCCAGGATCAAGTGACTTGTAGTCTCCACCTTCTTGTATCATCAGTGCAAGCGTGTCAAATGAGGAATCAAGCAATCTCAGCAATTTCTTCACCCCCTCATGGTCGGTGATGTCAGTGGCACCAAGTGCTGGAAGCTCATTTGAAATGTCAATGAGGCAAATAAGGTTTGCTAAACATTTTCATTGTCGAGTCTTTTGAAGCGGTTGAAGAGATTGCGAAGAACGCCAACTCGAGAGTCATGCCGTGTTGAGACTCCTTCATTAACCTTGGGCAGCCTATCCCGTATAAGCTTTACTGCCTCCTCAAGACTCACTCGCCATACCGCCTTTGCTCAGATGGCCACATATGATGTTCTTCGCTTGAGAGTCGAGTTGCTTGAATCTCTTCACGTCAGCAACGTTGGTGGTAGGAGTGACAGAGGGAACACGATTTTCCACAACATACCAGAGATCATTGTCAATTGCCTCAAGATGCATTCACATCTTATTCTTCCAGTATGGATAGTCCGTCCCATCGAAGGTAGGACACCCAATAGAGACCTTGATCATACCTGCGGTCGACATAACTAAAACTCCAAGCGGTTAAACCAAAATCACACAGAACAAGGGAGTGCCTTGCTCTGATACCAATTGAAAGTGCGTTAAGTCGACTAGAGGGGGGTGAATAGGCGATTTTTACAAATTCGTCACTCAGGAATTTCAGGGTGAGGAAATTCCTAAGTCACTTAACTACTAGCAGCCGAATAAGTACTCACATGCAAGCATAACAGAACAGAAGCACAGTTATTATGATGAAATGAAAACAAGCACATAGTACAGAAAGCATAAACACAGGTTAAGCAGGCAGAAGACAAACTGACTGAAGAAATTGAATTGAGGAAATTGGGAAAGTCTTCTACCAAAGTCTTCAAACAAAGAGCGATCAAGTACACAACACAGTAATGAGGAAATGAAAGGGTTGAGGAAATAGAACCAGTTAGCTCGGTGAAGACAGTGATTTGGTAGACCAGTTCCAACTGCTGTGATAGTTGCACGTCTGGTTGGAGAGGCTAGGTATTTAAACCTGAGGGCACACAGTCCTCACCGTATTCTCCTTGAGCTAAGGTCACACAGACCTCGCCCAATCACTCGTGGTAAGTCTTCAGGTGACTTCCAACCTTCACAAACTCGTTCACTCGGCGATCCACAATTTCCTCTTGGATGCTCTAGACCATGACGCCTAACCGTCTGGAAGATGCACAATCTTCAAAGGTAACAAGCATCAGATCCACACAGGAACAATCTCTTCAGTGATGCTCAATCACTTTGGGTTTGTAGGTGTTTGGGTTTGGGTTTTCCTCACTTGATGATTTTCGCCAAAGTCCTCGGGAGGATGGGAGGCTCTCAATGACAAGTGTCAGTTTCTCTCGGAGTAGCCAACCTGCTAGTGGTTGTAGGGGGTGGCTATTTGTAGCCTAGGGAGCAGCCCGACATGATAAGACATAAATGCCCTTCAATGATATGACCGTTAGGTGGATAAGATATTTTGGGACAGCTAAGATAGCACAAGATCGGAAATTTGAGGTTCAAATTCCTCAGGGCTATCATGTTCCTCACTTGTAGGCAATCTGCACTGACGAATTACTAACTCCTCAGTCAGAACAAACTCCTCAGAGACCAGAAGAACTTCGTCTCTGTCACTGAAGAAATTGGTTGAGCTGTATGAGATTTCCAATGGCTTCACTTGAAATGATTGGTAGGTGTAGGATTTTGAGATGAGCATCACTTGGAAACTTTTCCTTAGCTTTTCCTCGACCCCCTTTAACAGTACGGTGTTTCCTATGACTCAAGAAAGAGAAAATGAAACTACGAAAACAAAAGTCTTCACGCTTCATGTTCCTCGCATCTAATATCAAGTCTTCACGGTCACACCAATTTCTTCACTTTCAAAGTCTTCGTAAAAGCCAAAGTATTCACTTGAAGACATTCATTTTAGCGGTCGACTTTCTCTCGTAAATATCAAACTCCTCATAGACTTATAGACCTGTACACTCACAAACACATTAGTCCCTTAACCTATAAGTCTTCAATACACCGAAATCACTAAGGGGCACTTGATGCACTTACAAGGGGGAACTCTCCTCCCATCTAGGGGGGAGGCCAAGGAAGAAGAAGAAAAAGGAGGGGGGCTCTCTCCCCCTCTCTCCCGATGGCGCCGGAGTGCCACCGGGGCTAGGATCGTGACGGCGATCTACATCAACAATCTTGCTACCGTTAACACCAACTTTCTCCCCCTCTATGCAGCGGTGTAACACCCCTTCTCTCCGCTGTAATCTCTACTTAAACATGGTGCTCAACTCCATATATTATTTCCCAATGATATGTGGCTATCCTATGATGTTTGAGTAGATCTATTTTGTCTTGTGGGTTAATCGTGATCTTGGTTGGTATGATTGTATATTTTGTTTATGGTGCTGTCCTACGGTGCCCTCCGTCTCACGCAAACGTGGGTGATCCCCGCTGTAGGGTGTTGCAACACATTCATGATTTGCTTATAGTGGGTTGCGAGAGTGACAGAAGCTTAAACCCGAGTAGGTGGGTTGTTGCGTATGGGATAAAGAGGACTTGATACTTAATGCTATGGTTGGGTTTCACAACCTTAATGATCTTTAGTAGTTGAGGATACTTGCTAGGGGTCCAATCATAAGTGCATATGATCGAAGTAGAGGAAGTATGTTAGCTCATGCCTCTCCCTCATATAAAATTACAAGAATGATTACCGGTACTTGTTATCGATTGCCTAGGGACAAATGACTTTCTTGTTGACAAAAGTTATCCAATTTTATTACCTTGCAATTTATTCGTAGTTTTATTCTTGCAAAATAGTTTCATACTTGTTTTAGGTAAGGCAAACGTTAAGTGTGCATAGAGTTGTATCGGTGGTTGATAGAACTTGAGGGAATATTTGTTCTGCCTTAGCTCCTCGTTGGGTTCGACACTCTTATTTATCAAAGAAGGCTAAAAACGACCCCCTATACTTGTGGGTTATCACGACCGTGTCTCAGAAGAGGATTAAGGGTGGAGCCACTAAGGAGATTGAATGTTTCTACTGCAAGCACAAAGGACACTGGAAGCTCAACAGCAAGAAATATTTGGTGGATAAGAAGAAGAACGGTTCTTCCGGTAAAGGTATAAAATTCATACAAAGTTAATGTTATTCTACTTGTTAAATTTTGTATATCATGGGTATTTGATACTAATTGGTTGCTCACATTTGCAATCCAATGCAGGGACTGCAGAAAGCTCACAAGTTGAGAAGGAATGAAGTCATGATGCAAGTCGAGAATGGTGATAAGATTGCTACTCAAGGCCATCAAAGTCATGTCTTTTAGTTTATCTTCCAGATTTATTTTAGAACTGAATAATTGTTATTTCGTTCAGAAGTTGAGTAAGAACCTTATCACTGGATTATGTTTAATAAGAGATGATTATTCTTATAAGTCTGAAAATAATAGTTGTTCAAATTATTATAGGAATGTGTTTTGCATTTACCTCTATTGTTGGTGGTTTATCCATGATGAATCTTGAATATAACAGAATATCTCGCAACATTTATGCTACATGCCTTGAGAAGACTGATAAACACCACTTAATTGTAGCACTACTGTCTTGGTCATATCGAAAAAACTATATAAAGATAAAGTATTAAAGACTTTCGATTTTGAATCGATTGACAAAAAACATTGTGATGTATATGGCCCGATAAGCAAACCAGGCGTGGTGAATACTTATACTTCATAGAACTCACTGATCATTTGAGTACATATGATTTACTTGATGAAACATAATTCTAAAATATTTTGGAAGGTTAAAAGAAATTTAGACAGAAGTGAAAAGATCATTATGACAGAAGATGAAAGGTTCTTCGATTATGAAGAAATGTATCTGATTCATAAGTTTAGCAAACATCTAATTGTGAAATTATTTCATTAATTTACTGATATGCTTTTATTATGGATATATACTTGAAACAACAACATATACACTAAGCATAGCACCGTCTAATAGTCTGGCAAGACAACACCATATGAGTTATGGAATAGTACTTGATCCGCATAAATGCTAATTTGTAGGTTATCCCAAAGAGTCAATTGGGTATTCCTTCTACCAAAAGTTCAAGGACAAAATGTTTGTCGCAAAGAATGGACACTTTCTCGAGAAGGAGTTTTCTTGCTAAAGAAGTAAGTGGGAGGACTATAAAACTTGATGAGATTACTAAATATCTGGCAATAGTAAACAGGACTAACGAACCGGAATTTGTTTCAAAAATTGTCCACACAAATGAGCCAGAAGTTACTATACCAGCTATAGAAACTCTTGTTAAGACTGTAACTGAACCGCGTAGATCAAGAAGAGTTGGCGAACCTCCTGAATGGTTTCATAATGAAATATTCATCTTGGAGGAAGATGAACCTGCAAACTATAGAGAAGCGATGATGGCGCCAAATTTCAAAAAGAATGTCTTAAGGCCATGCAATCTGAAATAGAGTCCATGTACAAGAATCAAGTTTGGAACTTGGTTGATCCTCCAGAGGGTGTGAAACCCATACTATGTAAATGGATCTTCAAGAGAAAAATGATACAGATGGTAATCTTACTATGTATAAAGCTAGTTGATAAAGGGTTTTTGCAAGTTGAGGGAGTTGATTATGACGTAAACGTTCTCACCAAAGACAAATGCGTAAGTCAGTATGGATTATAATGGAAATTGTTGCATATTTTACTACAAAATATGGCGATGGATGTCAAAACAGCTTTCCTAAATGGAAATCTCAAAGAGGATGTATAAATGATACAACCGTAAGGTTTTGTTGATCCTAAGGATTCGGAAAGGTGTGGAAGCTTCAAAGGTCTCTATGGTTTGAAGCCAGCATCAGGAGCTGGAATTAACATTTTGATGAAGTGGTTAAAAAGTTTGACTTCATTAAAAATGATAAAGAAGCTTGTGTATACAAGTGGGAGCTCTCTAGCATTTCTGATCTTATATGTAGATGATATATTGTTGATTGGAAATGATGTAAAGCTTCTTAGAACAATAAATGACTCATTGGAAAATGTGTTTTCAATGAAAATACTTAGACAAAGCAATGTATATATTAGGCATAAAGATCTATAGAGATAGATCAAGATGTCTAATTGCGCTAAGCCATAGCACGTACATCTACAAGGTTTTAAAAAAAGGTTTAAAAAGGAGAACACATAGAAAGGATTTCTCCCAAAGGTCACATGGCATAAAACTTAGCAAAGTTCATAAGTGTGTGCAGATGAGTAGAGTTCAATATGCCTCGGAAATTGATCCCTAAAAATGTTATGATAGTACAAAGCCAAATGTTTCTATGCACTAAGTGTTAATAGCAGGTACCAAAGTGATCCCGGAGTGGCTCACTGGGGCAGCTGTCAAGATAATATTAAGTACCTCATAAGTATGGAGGACTTATTCCTCGTCTATGGAGGAGATGAAGAGTTCATTGTAAATGGTTACACGAACACTAACTCTAACTTCATGACTAGTACAGATGACTATCGGGCTATGTTAGGGTAATAATTTGGAATAATTTCAAGCAAGAGAACTATTATTGATTCTACAATGAAAGAAGAGCATATATTGAAACGTGTCGATAGAAGTAAGTCTGGATCAAGAAGTTTCTTGATAAAGTAAGTATGGATGTGAGTGCAATGAACTCAAATAGACTATATCATGATATAGTGGTGCTATTGATCAAGCAAAGGAACTGAAATCACATAGGAAGACCAGACATAACAAGCACATGCATCACACGGATTTGAATGTGTCAGATCCAATGATGAAGGCTCTACCACGAGCAAAACATAAGCAACACTGGATAGCCATAGGTGTTAAAGAAACTATGTAACTAGAATATTGACTCTAGTGCAAGTGGGAGACTTGGAAATTTAGAGGCAATAGTATTGTCTTACTATATTTCCATATTCATAATTAAGAGTTTATATTCTATGCTATAATTGCTATGATCCTGGAATGTGTGATTAAGTGGAAAACTCATATGCACATGTGGAATAATAAATGGTAAAATAAGAGTAGTAGTCTTGCCTCTAAGACTAGCTCAAGTGTTGTTGGTGATCATGTTTTTCGGATCTTAGAATATCGTTAAGTGTAAGGATAGTCCTAAAACAACTTTGAGAGTAAAACGCTACAAGAATGATCGTATTGAATCGACCCGAACTGGTTTGTTATTCTTTGAGATACAATCGTTGGAAGTCAATTGTTATAACTTGGAGTGTTAACGTGTGATATAGTTCCTTAGACCATGGGAGTTGTTGGGAAATGTAGTAGAAAACAAAAAAAATCCGCCCTACGATCACCGAGGAACACTATGAAGATGCGTAAACGGTTTGGATCAGATCGTTACCAACTCCGAGTTGCAGCGAAAGAAGACGAGTCGATGTAGATTGTACTTGGAGTCCCTCTAACCGTAGATGAACGATCCCGCGAACCTCCTAAGAACACGAACAGAAGACCGAAAGCATGGACTCTCTATGAGTTGCAAACGTATGGTCTTCACGATGTCGCAGCGCTTCGCAGTCCAGAGCTAATTGTCACTGGAGAATTAGAGGGAGGAAAACCACACTGTGCTTCTAATTATGAGGATTAGAGGATCTAGGTCTACCTCTAATTGATCAACTAGGACTAGACCTAGAGAACTAGCGGAGGCTCCAAAACTTGTGTCACCAAAGTCAAAAATCCTCTAGTATATATAGGTTGGAGGAGAGGGGAGGGGCGCCACAAGGGGGAGTTTCTTCCCCGGGACGACCAAGGAGGGGAAACCTCCTCCAATTTGCCGCCTTCCTTCCCCAAGTGGAAAGGGGGCGCCTCCCTATTGGGCCCAAATGGCCCAAGTAGCTTCCCACTACTTGGCCTTTTTAGACCCCTTGATATTTAAATAAATATTAAAGCCTCCTAATCATATTTAGAGCCTTTTAAAATTAATTTAACATTACCGAAAAATATTTCCACCTATATTAAAGCCTCCTAATCATATTTAGAGCCTTTTAATATTAATTTAACATTACCGAAAATTATTTCCACCTATATATAAATTATCGGTAATACCCGGTATTGCCCGATAAACTCCGAAACCCTTCCGTTGACCCCAAAACGCTTCCGGTTCATCTCAAAACTATTATGAATATCAATGAAACAATTTCAAAAATATATATTGTTACTCCATCCTACTAACACTCAGCAAAGAATACCTTAACAATGTGACCCTGTAGGTTCGGTAAAACATAGACATGAACAAAACCCCTTTGTTCAATGATCGATAGCGGAACCGTGTGCATCCATATCGATCCCTATGAGTACAGGAGTGACATTCAAGTGAACCTTGGGTTAGCATGTTATATTCCCTTTGCTTCATGATAGTTTATAGAACCCGATGTGAGATATATCGGTATCCTTTTGAGTCATACACATGCTCACTATATTGGTATCCTCATTATCGGTTTTGTTCTTCTTTCTCATTGACATGTTCCGGCATCCCTGTGACATAGTCACCTTTTTCTAGCCAAACGATGATGGATTTCTTCACACGGAGATGCCCCTAAGAATATCTCTCCGTTGTCGGAGGAGCAAATCCCACTCTTGATCTATCTAGTCCCTTGTCAAACTTTACAATGAACCTGTAAGTTGTTGTTATGATCACCATGTTACAGATGATGTTTGAGCAACCCCAAAGTCCAATGTACAATAAGAAGTGACCACAATACTCTCATGGTCCAAGGCATTAAATCACACGTTAATACTCTATGTTATAACAATTGACTTCTGACGATTGCATCTCAAAGTATAACAAATAAGTTTGGATCAATTCAATATGATCATTCTTCCAACATCATATTCTCAATGTTGTTTTAGGACCATGTTACACTTCAAACTATCCTAAGATCCGGAAAACATGATCATCAACAACACTTGAGCTAGTATTAGAGGCGTGATGTCTACTACGCTACCTTCTACTTGTAGACGTTGTTGGGCCTCCAAGTGCAGAGGTTTGTAAGACAGTAGCAAATTTCCCTCAAGTGGATGACCTAAGGTTTATCAATCCGTGGGAGGCGTAGGATGAAGATGGTCTCTCTCAAACAACCCCGCAACCAAATAACAAAGAGTCTCTTGTGTCCCCAACACACCCAATACAATGGTAAATTGTATAGGTGCACTAGTTCGGCGAAGAGATGGTGATACAAGTGCAATATGGATGATAGATATGAGTATTTGTAATCTGAAAATATAAAACAGCAAGGTAACTAATGATAAAAGTGAGCACAAACGGTATTGCAATGCTTTGAAACAAGGCCTAGGGTTCATACTTTCACTAGTGCAAGTTCTCTCAACAATAATAACATAATTGGATCATATAACTATCCCTCAACATGCAACAAAGAGTCACTCCAAAGACACTAATAACGGAGGACAAACGAAGAGATTATTGTAGGGTACGAAACCACCTCAAAGTTATTCTTTCGGATCGATCTATTCAAGAGTCCGTAGTAAAATAACACGAAGCTATTATTTCCGTTCGATCTATCATAGAGTTCATACTAGAATAACACCTTAAGACACAAATCAACCAAAACCCTAATGTCACCTAGATACTCCAACGTCACCTCAAGTATCCGTGGGTATGATTATAGGATATGCATCGCACAATCTCATATTCATCTATTCAACCAACACAAAGAACTTCAAAGAGTGCCCCAAAGTTTCTACCGGAGAGTCAAGACGAAAACGCAGCCAACCCCTATGCATAAGTTCATGAGGTCACAGAACTCGCAAGTTGATCACCAAAACATACATCAAGCAGATCACGTGATATCCCATTGTCACCACAGATAAGCACATGCAATACATACATCAAGTGTTCTCAAATCCTTAAAGACTCAATCCGATAAGATAACTTCAAAGGGAAAACTCAATCCATTACAAGAGAGTAGTGGGGGAGAAACATCATAAGATCCAACTATAATAGCAAAGCTCGCGATACATCAAGATCGTATCACCTCAAGAACATGAGAGAGAGAGAGAGAGAGAGAGAGATCAAACACATAGCTACTGGTACATACCCTCAGCCCCGAGGGTGAACTACTCCCTCCTCGTCATGGAGAATGCCGGGATGATGAAGATGGCCACCGGTGAGGGAAACCCCCTCCGGCAGGGTGCCGGAACAGGGCCCCGATTGATTTTTGGTGCCTACAGAGGCTTGCGGCGGTGGAACTCCCGATCTATTCTGTTCCCCGATGTTTTTAGGGTATATGGATATATATAGGCGAAAGAAGTCATTCAGGGGAGCCACGAGGGGCCCACGAGGGTGGGGGCGCGCCCAGGGGGTAGGGCGCGCCTCCCTGCCTCGTGGCTTCCTCGAAGCTTCCCTGACGTCTACTCCAAGTCTCCTAGATTGCTTCCGTTCCAAAAATAACTCTCCCGAAGGTTTCATTCCGTTTGGACTCCGTTTGATATTCCTTTTCTTCGGAACACTGAAATAGGCAAGAAAACAGCAATTTGGGCTGGGCCTCCGGTTAATAGGTTAGTCCCAAAAACAATATAAAAGTGTATAATAAAGCCCATAAACATCCAAAACAGATAATATAATAGCATGGAACAATCAAAATTATAGATACGTTGGAGACATATCAGCATCCCCAAGCTTAATTCCCGTCATTCGTCCTCGAGTAGGTAAATGATAAAAACAGAATTTTTGATGTGGAATGCTACCTAACATATTTATCCATGTAATTCTCTTTATTGTGGCAAGAATATTCAGATCCATAAGATTAAAGACAAAAGTTTAATATTGACATAAAAATAATAATACTTCAAGCATACTAACAAAGTAATCATGTCTTCTCCGGTTAATAGGTTAGTCCCAAAAATAATATAAAATAGCATATTAATGCATATAAAACATCCAAATAGATAATATAATAGCATGGAGCAGTCAAAAATTATAGATACGATGGAGACGTATCAAGCATCCCCAAGCTTAATTCATGCTCGTCCTTGAGTAGGTAAATGATAAAAACAGAAATTTGATGTGGAATGCTACCTATAATATTTATCCATGTATTTTATTATCTTTATTGTGGCATGAATGTTCAGATCCATAAGATTCAAAAGAAAAGTTTAATATTGACATAAAAACAATAATACTTCAAGCATACTAACAAGGCAATTATGTCTTCTCAAAATAATATGGCCAAAGAAAGCTATCCCTACAAAATCATATAGTCTGGCTATGCTCCATCTTCATCACACAAAATACTCAAATCATACACAACCCCGATGACAAGCCAAGCAATTGTTTCATACTTTTGGTGTTCTCAAACCTTTTCAACTTTCATGAAATACATGAGCGTGAGCCATGGACATAGCACTATAGGTGGAATAGAATGGTGGTTGTGGAGAAGACAAAAAGGAGAAGATAGTCTCACATCAACTAGGCGTATAAACGGGCTATGGAGATGCCCATCAATAGATATCAATGTGAGTGAGTAGGGATTGCCATGCAACAGATGCACTAGAGCCATAAGTGTATGAAAGCTCAAAAAGAAACAAAGTGGGTGTGCATCCAACTCGCTTTCTCACGAAGACCTGGGGCATCTTGAGGAAGCCCATCATTGGAATATACAAGCCAAGTTCTATAATGAAAGATTCCCACTAGTATATGAAAGTGACAACATAGGAGATTCTCTATCATGAAGATCATGGTGCTACTTTGAAGCACAAGTGTGGTAAAAGGATAGTAGCATTGCCCCTTCTCTCTTTTTCTCTCTTTTTCTCTCATTTTCATTTTTTTTGTTTTTTTTGGTGGGCTTCTTTGGCCTCTTTATTTTATTTGGGCCTCTTTGGCCTCTTTTATTTTTTTGTAAAGTCCGGAGTCTCATCCCGACTTGTGGGGGAATCATAGTCTCCATCATCCTTTCCTCACTGGGGCAATGCTCTAATAATGATGATCATCACGCTTTTATTTACTTACAACTCAATATTAGAACTTGATACTAGAACAAAGATATGACTCTATATGAATGCCTCCGGCGGTGTACAGGGATGTGCAATGATCTAGCATAGCAAAGATATCAAAAAAACGGACAAGCCATGAAAATATCATGCTAGCTATCTTACGATCATGCAAAGCAATATGACAATGAATGCTCGAGTCATGTATATGATGATGGAAGTTGCATGGCAATATATCTCGGAATGGCTATGGAAATGCCATGATAGGTAGGTATGGTGGCTGTTTTGAGGAAGATATAAGGAGGCTTATGTGTGATAGAGCGTATCGTATCACGGGTTTGGATGCACCGCAAAGTTTGCACCAACTCTCGACGTGAGAAAGGGCAATGCACGGCATCAAGAGGCTAGCAATGATGGAAGGGTGAGAGTGTGTATAATCCATGGACTCAACATTAGTCATAAAGAACTCACATACTTATTGCAAAAATCTATTAGTCATTGAAACAAATTACTACGCGCATGCTCCTAGGGGATAGATTGGTACGAAAAGACCATCGCCCGTTCCCGACCGCCACTCATAAGGAAGACAATCAATAAATAAATTATGCTCCGACTTCATCACGTAACGGTTCACCATACGTGCATGCTACGGGAATCACAAACTTCAACACAAGTATTTCTACAATCCACAACTACCCACTAGCATGACTCTAATATGACCAGCTTTATATCGCATAACTATTGCAAGGAATCAAACATATCATATTCAGTGATCTAGAAGTTTTATGTAGGATTTTATGACTAACCATGTGAATGACCAGTTCCTGTCATCTCTCTAAATAGATATAAGTGAAGCAAGAGAGTTTAATTCTTTTTACAAAAGATATGCCCACGCTCTAACAAATATAAGTGAAGCGAAAGAGCATTCTACAAATGGCGGTTTTCTATGTGAAGAGAAACAGCAATCCAAACTTCAAATGATATAAGTGAAGCACATGAAGCATTCTATAAAGCCATACTCAAAAGATATAAGTGAAGTGCAAAGAGCATTCTATAAATCAACCAAGGACTATCTCATACCATCATGGTGCATAAAAGAAAAGAGAAAACTAAATGCAAAAGACGCTCCAAGATTTGCACATATCACATGAACGAAACGAATCCGAAAACATACCGATATTTGTTGAAGAAAGAGGGGATGCCTTCCGGGGCATCCCCAAGATTAGATGCTTGAGTCTCCTTGAATATTTAATTGGGTTGCCTCGGTCATCCCCAAGCTTAAGCTCTTGCCTCTCTTCCTTCTTCTCACATCGAGACCTTCTCGATCATCGAACACTTCATCCACACAAAACTTCAACAGAAAACTCGGTAAGATCCGTTAGTATAATAAAGCAAATCACTACTCTAAGTACTGTTGCAAACCAATTCATATTTTGTTTTTGCATTATATCTACTGTAATGTAACTTTTCCATGGCTTAATCCTTGATGTAAAAATTGATAGTTTCATCAAAACAAGCAAACTATGCATCAAAAACAGAATCTGTCTAAAACAGAACAGTCTGTATCAATCTGAACATTAACCATACTTCTGGTACTTCAAAAATTCTTCCAAAATTATTAAAAATAAAAAATTTGTATAGAAAGACAGTGCAAAAAGTTTCAGAACCGTTTGACGTTCCAGTAACAAATGAAAAATCGCGCACTACAGCCAAAGTTTCTGTCCTGCACCGCACAAACCAACAAGCATTGTAAACATCCTAAAGGCAAATCTTGCCACATTATTTTTATAATAAAATGGAATTGTACAAGGGGATAATTATTTTTGTTGAAAATTTTCTGTAATCAAGATTCACAAAGTTTCCGTGAGCATGAACAAAGTTCAAGGAGCTCTCCCACTTCAACAATGCTTGTCTTTCTCACTTTCACTTTCCTTTTTGAAAAATTTAGGTTCGCCTCTTTATTTTTTTGTTTTTAAACTATATGAAAGCACTCAACAGAAATAAATGACTCTCTAAAACTTCCGGGTTGTCTCCCTGGCAGTGCTTTCTTTAAAGCCATTAAGCTAGGCATATAGTGCTCAAGCAGTGAATCCACCCGGATCCCAAGGTATATCAGAGCCAATTTTAATTGGCAATGATTTGGCATTTAGTAGTAAGCACAAAGCAACATATATCAAGCAATAACGAAGTCTAACTCTCTTCCTATGCATCGGCATGTCATAAAAGAACAATTCATGCACACCTAGTAAAGGCCAATGCATAGTATAAGCAGTTTCTTGCAATTTTATCATGTTGGAAACATAGAGAGGTGGAGATGTAGTTCCTCTCTCATAATAATTGCAAGTAGGAGCAGCAAGCACATGCATATTATATCTATCAAAAATCATCATGTGCAACGGTAGAAGGCAACCCATCAATATAATCCTTAATAAATGCAAACTTCTCCGATATAGTGTAGTTTGGAGACTTCAAAAGATAATAGGACCATCATGCGTAAGTAATAGCAACAATTTCATTTTTATCATAAGGAACTATAGCAAGTTCATCTCCATAAGCATAATTCATATTTGCATCTTGGCCACAAGCATAGCAAGCATCATCAAAAAGGGATATTTCAAGAGAATCAACGTGATCATAACAATCATCCTTCGGTAAGCACGAAGGGAAATTAAACAATGTATGAGTTGAAGAGTTACTCTCATTAGAAGGTGGTCACGGGTGATCAATCCGCTCTTCCTCCTTTTGTTCTTCGCTCTCCTCCTCATCTTTTCATCCAATGAGCTCACGCTTTCATCGATTTCTTCTTCCATAGACTCCTGCAAAATATTAGTCTCTTCTTGGACAGCGGAGACTTTCCCAATAAATGCATCAATATCGGCATTGTATTCATAATTCTCATAACAATATTTAAGTATAGCAAGATTTTCAGATCTGTAAATAGCATCATAATGATTTTCACACTCTTTGAATACATATTCAATTTCATAAGCACCCATAAAAGCAACAAATTCTTCTATTTGTTCCACATCATAGTAATCATATATACCTCTAGCATAAGAAGCCAAGGTTTCATTACCATTAATTTTGCATGAAAAGGGAAGGTGTGGATACTTCATCCTAGAGCAACAAGTATAATCATATGTCAAGCATAGTTGCCTAGCATACCACTTCAACATATGAATTGGATCCCATAATAGTTTCCCTTTTTGAGTCAAGCGATAATCCCTAAAGTATTCACGTTGATCCAACATGTCTCCCATTACCAAATTGAATGGGGCTTTCTCAGGATTATCAATGTAGTACGTAATATCTATCACATAACGAGCATCGAGGGTTTTAGGAGGTTCCCCATCTCCATGAGCAGCAAGTACACCTAATTTTTTTTGGTATTTCGTGTTCCATATCCATAACTAAAGATAGAAAACAACTAAGAACAACAAATAAAAATTACTTAGTGATAAAGCGAACAAGCACACACGAGAATATTCACCCCACGCTCTTGCTCCTTAAGAACGCCGAAAAAAAGGTCTTGATGTCTACTACACAACCTTTCTTCTTGTAGACGTTGTTGGGCCTCCAAGTGAGAGAGGTTTGTAAGACAAGAGCAAATTTCCCTCAAGTGGATGACCTAAGGTTTATCAATCCGTGGGAGGCGAGGGATGAAGATGGTCTCTCTCAAACAACCCTGCAACCTAAATAACATGTAGTCTCTTGTGTCCCCAACACACCCAATACAATGGTAAATTGTATAGTACACTAGTTCGAAAGAGATGGTGATACAAGTGCAATATGGATGATAGATATGAGTATTTGTAATCTGAAAATATAAAAACAGCAAGGTAACTAATGATAAAAGTGAGCACAAACGGTATTGCAATGCTTTGAAACAAGGCCTAGGGTTCATACTTTCACTAGTGCAAGTTCTCTCAACAATAATAACATAATTGGATCATATAACTATCCCTCAACATGCAACAAAGAGTAACTCCAAAGACACTAATAGCGGAGGACAAACGAAGAGATTATTGTAGGGTACGAAACCACCTCAAAGTTATTCTTTCGGATCGATCTATTCAAGAGTCC
Source organism: Aegilops bicornis (assembly GCA_021605145.1). Taxonomy (NCBI): domain Eukaryota; kingdom Viridiplantae; phylum Streptophyta; class Magnoliopsida; order Poales; family Poaceae; genus Aegilops; species Aegilops bicornis. The sequence goes on along the minus strand of CM038674.1, from coordinate 261,484,165 downwards.
GTAGTAAAATAACACAAGCTATTCTTTCCGCTCGATCTATCATAGAGTTTGTACTAGAATAACTCCTTAAGACACAAATCAACCAAAACCCTAATGTCACCTAGATACTCCAATGTCACCTCAAGTATACGTGGGTATGATTATATGATATGCATCACACAATCTCAGATTCATCTATTCAACCAACACAAAGAACTTCAAAGAGTGCCCCAAAGTTTCTACCGGAGAGTCAAGACGAAAACGTGTGCCAACCCCTATGCATAAGTTCATGAGGTCACAGAACTCGCAAGTTGATCACCAAAACATACATCAAGTAGATCACGTGATATCCCATTGTCACCACAGATAAGCACATGCAAGACATACATCAAGTGTTCTCAAATCCTTAAAGACTCAATCCGATAAGATAACTTCAAAGGGAAAACTCAATCCATTACAAGAGAGTAGAGGGGGAGAAACATCATAAGATCCAACTATAATAGCAAAGCTCGCGATACATCAAGATCGTATCACCTCAAGAACACGAGAGAGAGAGAGAGAGAGAGAGAGAGAGATCAAACACATATCTACTGGTACATACCCTCAGCCCCGAGGGTGAACTACTCCCTCCTCGTCATGGAGAACGCGGGATGATGAATATGGCCACTGGTGAGGGATCCCTCCCAAGTAGGTGCCTAACAGGCCCCGATTGGTTTTTGGTGTCTACAGAGGCTTGCGGCGACGGAACTCCCGATCTATTCTGGTCCCCGATGTTTTTAGGGTATATGGATATATATATATAGGCGAAAGAAGTCATTCAGGGGAGCCACGAAGGGCCCATGAGGGTGGGGGCGCGCCCAGGGGGTAGGGCGTGCCTTCCTGCCTCGTGGCTTCCTCGAAGCTTCCCTGACGTCTACTCCAAGTCTCCTAGATTGCTTCCGTTCCAAAAATAACTCTCCCGAAGGATTCATTTCGTTTGGACTCCGTTTGATATTCCTTTTCTTCGAAACACTGAAATAGGCAAGAAAACAACAATTTGGGTTGGGCCTCCGGTTAATAGGTTAGTCCCAAAAATAATATAAAAGTGTATAATAAAGCCTATAAACATCCAAAATAGATAATATAATAGCATGGAACAATAAAAAATTATAGATACATTGGAGACGTATCAAGGCGAGACTAGGACTTATATTTTACAGTTTATCATTCCACACGTGCATATGAGTTTTCCACTGAATTGCGCATTCCAGGATCATACCAACTATAGCATGGAATATAAACTCTTAATTATGAACCTGGAAATATAATAATACAATATCATTACCTCTAGGGCATATTTCGAGCAAGAGTATCATAGTCACTTCTTACTGTACGATGAACTTTGGGGTTGCTCAAATGTCATCTATAACACGATGATCATAACAATAACAACTTACAGGTTCATTGGACAATTTGACAAGGGACTAGATAGTTGAGAGTGGTGTTTGCTCCTCCAATGATGGAGAGATATTCTCAGGGCCCTCTCGGTGTGACGGCATCCATCATCGTCTGGCCAGACACAAGTTACTATGTCACAAGAATGCCATAACATCTCAACGAGAAAGAAGAACAAAATCGTAAACAAGGAGAACGGTATAGTAAGCATGTGTATGACTCAAGAGGATACCGATATATATCACCTCGGGTTTTGTAAAGTATTGTGAAGAAAATGTAATATCACATGATAACCAAAGGTTCACTGGAATGTTATTCGTTTACTCATAGGGATCGATATGGATGTCCACCGTTCTGCTATGGTGTAACATCCCAAAATTCTAAATTTTGGAATGTTATATTAAATAAATAACTATGCTTGTTGTCTGATTGTTTGTTTGAATGATTGAGTGAAATTGAGTGAAATTTGAAACTTTTGAAAGTTGAATGAGAGGGAATGAAATGACTTTCCCAAACTTTCCCTTTGCCTTTTGGATCCCAATGAATTCAAGTTCATTCCAACACCAAACCCTAGAGTGAAGATGACATGACTTCTTCCATTTTTGAAATGAAAAGGGTTTTGGAAAGATTTGAATTTCAACCGAGAATATTTCAAATTCAAAGCTTTATGCAACTCAATGATTTTCATGAGGGAAGATAAAATGACTTCTTCAATTATATGAAATATGAGTTGGAAGTTAAAAAGTATCAAATTGAAAGTCATTTGAAAGTGCCTGAAACCCTCTTTCAAATTTGAGTTTTGGAATTTGAATTCACACATTGGCAAGTGGGAATCATTTCAAAATTATGCCCGATAAATACTTGAGCAAAAGTATGAGAGGAGTAAACGTGACACTCCAAAAATATCGAGGAAAACAATGCCAAAAGTTTTGAATTCAAATTTGGGTTTTATTTGAATATTGGAAAAAAATGAATTTTTATAAACTTTGGATTTTGCCCCTGCAAAAATGTTCAAATGATAGGGAATATTCCCCTGATCATTTTGGTATATATATATACCCTATATAAAATATTTATAGATTATGTTTTATATCTGTTTTTGTTTTATTAAAAGAATAAATTTCAAAAGAAAAGAAAAACTCCCCCAAAGCGCCACCAGCCCTCTGCCCACCCAATGACCATCAAGAAAGGCGCAGCAAGCAAGCCCACCAGTGGCCCACTGCCACCCAAATGAGCCGAAATGAGCCACCACTCGGCCTTCACTGAAAACCCTTGGCGCCTGGTCACGCCTCAGAGACCCTCCCTCTCTCTCCGGCAGGTGGCCCCGCCTGCCTTCAACCCCGCCCCACGCCTTTCGCCACACCGATCACGGATCTCATGAGATCCGGATCCCGATCCTCCCGATCGCCTCAAGCAAGGCCGAGGCCCCGCCTATTTAAGCCTCGCCTCGCACCCCATTCCCCTAGCCCCTCGCCGGACCTCTCCTCCTCCTCACGCGGGGAGACCCGAGCGCCGCCGCCGCCATTTACCTCGTGGCCGCCTCTAGCCCACCCCGAGCTCCACCAACTCCACCAGACCCACCCCCGAGCCCGTCCGCACCCGCCGGAGCACCCCGCCGACCTCCCCGACCACCGGAGACGCCGACGCACTCGCCGCCCGAGCCGCCGCCGCCGTCGAACTCCGGTGAGCCACCGGACTTCACCCCCCTCCGTCCGATCTCGCTTAGACGGCTAGGATTAGACCACCCCGAAGGGGTATTTCTTTTAATAAAAACCTGCTGGTTCGTCCGGTTTAGTTTTTAAGTTAGGGTTTATTTTTTTTTAGCCGGCCCGACTAGTTTAACCTAGGCCCGTTTAGTTTATATTACGCTCGGTGTAGTTTAGCCCATTAGGCCCTTTTTCATTTATTTTGTTTTCTGCTTTTAGCAGAATAGTTCCTGTTGTGAAAAATTCATATCTTTTATTCTGTTTAATATTTTTAGGTGATTCTTTTTTTTTTGGTTTGCAAATTTTCTATAGTTTCTGTAGAAAATATATTTAGCTATGTTAAAATTATTTTAAATTGCTTTAATTTAATTTTAGTCAGAATAGTAAATCTGTTATAACATGAGTTAGAAAAATTATTTTTGGATGATTTTTTTGTCACAACTTTGTTTTGACATTGCCTCAACCGTAGGGAATTTATTTGGGAATTTTAGGATTAATAAAAAATAGTTTTAATCAGAATCATGTTATTCTTAATTAATTAACTAGCTACTGCTTTTCCTATTGTTTTAAATAGCAAATAATTTTATTTCTATTATGTGATAGTTTATTCTTGATTAGTTTCGTAACTTTAGAGCATGAACTTTTATTTATAATAAATAAAATTTTATTTTATTTTTCCTACTAGAATTTTCTTTAGGCCTAATAGGAGTTTTATAATAGTTTTTAAGGTGATTATTTTTGCTACTAGTTGCTTGGTGACTCCTTTTCTGTTAGGTAGCATAAACCCATGCTTAGGTTCTGTTAAGAAAATTTTGTTATGTAAAACTATTTTTTAGTTGTTGCTTGAAGTAGGAAAGCATTGAGTTGGATTTCTTCGAGTTTCCCTTTTGGGTTTTGATTCGTTTGTTTTGGTGTGTTATATTACTATGCTATTGTGTTATGTGATCTTATGCTATGTGCTTATTATAGTTATTGTTTGCCTCGGTAGAATTTCCGAGTGCTAAGCTTGCTACTACTTAATCCCTAGTTTTCAAGATCGCCAACAAGGCAAGTTCACTTTGACCATGTTTTTCATACCTATGTGTTTTATTGCATCTAGTGTCATCTTCGCAACAATCCCTCCAGAGTGATAATCAATTCTTGTAGTTGAGTAGTATGCATGAGGTAGGAACCCATCACCCTGTTACCAAGCCCGGACGCTATTTATTTTAATGCTACGCTATAGTAGACGGGTTGGTATGAGTGCTCGAGAGTGGTGTGAAGAAGGAGGACTCTACGCCAATGACGCATAACTCCATGATGGCATCTGCAAGGACTGCATTTTCAAGGCCTCAAGACTTCAAGACTCAAGACAAGAATTCAATACACACTACTGGGTGAAGGACGGTTGACGGGCACCCCGGAGAAACCAAAGGTTGGTCGGATGCATGGAGAAGCGCCATGACATCTTGCGGAAAGCTTCACCTGCACTCAAAGAGACGGAAGAATACTTCATGCCCGGAAGCTTACCTGCATACAACCGCAAGTCATTATGGGCTCCGGCTTGGTTGACCTTAGTGGTGACTCTGGCTGAGACGGTACTAGCAGATGTAGAACTACGGTAGGATGGGATGAGTACCGGATGCTGGTCGAGGAACTCTTCGGAAGACCATGTTTGGTCATCTTGTTCTCAAACACCTGAAGTGCGAGAACGTAAATAGAGGGATCGAATCTTATGGGTAAAGTGTACAAACCTCCGCAGAGGGTTAAAACCTAATCGATTAGCCGTGTCCCAGTTACGGACAATTTGAGCATCCGGACTTGGATCTATCTCAGAACTCTCAACACCGGACCGATAACTTAATTGTGGGCAACTTATGATGATTTGGGTTATGAGACATCGGTTACGGAACCATGTCATGATAGAAAACTCCATAGTACAGACTTCATTTATTCCTTGATGTAGGGAAAATAAAACCAGCTTTTACGCAAACAAAACTCAGACATGAGCCACAAAGCCATACCGCATATAGTATAGTTTATCATCTGCTTTCTCTTATTGTGATCTTGCCAGACATTCAATGTAATCGACCTACACGGCTGCAACGTATCATGTTGCGTATATTTTCCTCGACGAGTAAGAGTTACGATACGGGTTACGGTTCACACTCAACCTCGCCGATGGCGTTGATGGGACTCCACACCGACTATTTGTTTCATTTGTGACTTATGAGGTATATATCAGTTTTATGCGTTAATTATACATGTGATTGCACTTTGATATATACATTGATGTACTGTGTGCCAAAGATATCGATCTGTGGATGGCATAAAGAACACGTAGGCTTGACTGTCTCGAGGTCGGGTCGCCATGTAAATGGTATTAGAGCACATGTTGATCAGAGGACGTGACCCTAGAAACCGGAAAGCCCCTAGGACAGAAATCTCTAAAACTTTATTTTCAAAAGGATCCTTTACTTCTCATCTTTTTCTGATTTTATCAAATAGACACTCTCACCTCAAATAGTTAGAATATACCCCTTTTCCCTTTTGACTACACGAAGAATCAGCTGAAGCCGCTCCAAGAAGGACAAGATATCAGATAATTGATGGCCTCTTCAGAGTAAAGAGGATTTCACCATGCAGAGTTGAAGCTACAACAGTTGAAGACCCTGAAGCATTTGAAGAATCTGAAGAATTATTTGACCCTAAGAAGACCAAACCCCTGTTATATACTTACGTTAGATACGGCGATTTGTGAGCTGTCATTTGTTTGATGTTTTCCGACAGCCACAAAGTAAAACCCGTTTTTTTAAAAAAAATATTGTTTGTATTGTGTGTATCCCTCCCCACCTCTCTCATATCTCATCCCAAAACTTTTGGACCCCATAGATGATGAATGAAGTTGGACTGATATTCTCTGGACCGAAGGCTCAGCCGGAGGCAGAGCTATGGATTCAAAACATGGAGGACCAATTTAGAAAAAAATTGATTCCAAGGAAGTATGAGGTTCAATATGCTCTTCAGTATTTTATCGAGAGTGTTGCAATCTAGTGGAAAATGCATCAAGCCATACAAGGATGCAACGGAGCAAAAAACTTGGGAGGAATTCAAGAAGACTCTGACAAGATCTCGTCTTATTCGGAAGCAACATGATACACCAAGAAATAAACCTTGTGCTCGCAAGATTTGCGGAGAAATAGGACACACCTGTGAGGAACACAAGGATGGATGCCCTCATTGTGAGGAGAAACACCCACCGAGGAATGCCCAACTAGTCGTGTGACTTGTTTCTTGTGTGAAGGACCCACCCACTACCCGACTCAAAGGTCACATTTACCCCACGGTGCAACAAACTATTCAGAAGCAGGAAGAAGGAAATGAAAGAAGCCCTCAAGGAAGGTCTAGAAGAACCCGGGATGAAGGAAGATGTTGAAGACCCCGATGGAGAAGGCCTAATCAGATTCTACTCCAACGCTTGCTATTCATGTGGAGAAGAAGGACATTTTTCACAGTATTGCACCAAGGAAAGAAAAGAGTATCTGGGATATTTCCCGACAGCAGAAGTGAAGTTTGATCCTCGGGAAATAGAAGCTCTGATCATTACACAGAAATCCAGGAAGAGAAAAGAAGGCAACCCCGTAACAACACAATTTTCGCAGAGAAGGACCTGAGTCATATCACTTGTTACAGGTGCAAGGATTTAGGTCATTACGCTAGTAAATGTCTAGAGAAGAAGCCAAGAACCCAAAGAGTAGACACCATCTCCAAGAAGCCCAAAGACTTATCGAAAGTTATTTGTTTTCGCTGCAAGGAAGCATGACATTATGCTACTAAATGTCCCGACAAGATGAAAGCTGGAGCTGAGTAGTTGGAACTTTGATATTGGTAGTAAGTGTAGTAGGAAGCAATTTCATTTTTATGAGTTCGATGAGTTGAGTTATGTAATTGGTGCTCAGAGATTGTAATGAATGCATGAATCAATAAAGTTAAGGTGTGATGATTTCATATGTTGAATTTTATGAGTTGTTACTCCATGAACAAAGAGTTTTGACCATTTTCGAGGATATGAGAAAAATATGGTCTATGGAAGAATTTGTGCATTTCAAGGGTGGTAGTACCTTGTGAGGACACCTGACCCATGGAAATGATAATGATATTCCACAGAGTGAAGTTTTGACAAAATGAGTTGGAGTTTTATTTGATATGATCGATATGAAGAAAGGAAGTACTGATGGAATTAAAGTCGTGTAATGTTGAATATGGAACAAATGTAACTCCGAGGATGAGTTAAAGCTATGCAAGTATTGAAGTGGGCCCACAACCCACAGGCCTGTGAATTAATAAGGATCAAGTACTCCTCGGAGGAAGAAATGTTGGAAGAAGCTGTGATTTCGCCAAGAACGCTTTCATAGGAGGTTACGCAAAAACCCCGAGAGTGGTGAAGTAACGATAGATGTTTTGTTTGGCTTGCGTAAACCATGGATTTATACGAACTCAGTTCGTCAACAAGAGAAATTCTGCAATGCTTGTGAGTATGCCCAAGTGTTAGAATACGTGATTCACTGTTTACGTATGTGGTAATGATTCAAGTACGGGATGGATTGTCCCCATACCGAGACTTCTATCATGAACTATCATATGTTGATGGAAAATCAGAGAGCCTTGAAAACCTTAGAAGAGTGTCGACGCCGATAAGCCATAACACCATAGAATGGTAGGACGATGGAACCTTTACAGCAAACTGCTACAATCGTAGGTTATACGGTGAGATTTAAACTAGGCCCATTTCCTGCAGGAGAAACCATTAATTGTCGATCACCACGAGAATATCGAATAGTTGATTAGGATTGGCGGCAATTCGCCGATATGAAGACCCGGGGCCTCGGAAGAACCTTACCATGATGAAATGACACATGATATTGTGGAAAAGGTTATACCCCTACCGAAAGAGCCTCAAAGGAAAGAGTTATCCTGAGCTTAATTAATCACAACCCAAAGGGATGGAGTACCTGAGTCTGGCTTAACCATAACCTCGCTTTTAAGTGTGGTAGCACACTAGACCATTCCGATCAATGGATTTGCTAGAAGGCCTCCAAACCCTAACCCTTTCTTGTTAGTTTCTTGAATCTCGAGGATCTAGATTCATTTTAAGTGTGGTAGATTTGTAACATCCCAAAATTCTAAATTTTGGAATGTTATATTAAATAAATAACTATGCTTGTTGTCTGATTGTTTGTTTGAATGATTGAGTGAAATTGAGTGAAATTTGAAACTTTTGAAAGTTGAATGAGAGGGAATGAAATGACTTTCCCAAACTTTCCCCTTTGCCTTTTTGGATCCCAATGAATTCAAGTTCATTCCAACACCAAACCCTAGACGGAAGATGACATGACTTCTTCCATTTTTGAAATGAAAAGGGTTTTGGAAAGATTTGAATTTCAACTGAGAATATTTCAAATTCAAAGCTTTATGCAACTCAATGATTTTCATGAGGGAAGATAAAATGACTTCTTCAATTATATGAAATATGAGTTGGAAGTTAAAAGTATCAAATTGAAAGTCATTTGAAAGTGCCTCAAAACCCTCTTTCAAATTTGAGTTTTGGAATTTGAATTCACACATTGGCAAGTGGGAATCATTTCAAAAATTATGCCTGATAAATACTTGAGCAAAAGTATGAGAGGAGTAAACGTGACACTCCAAAAATATCAGAGGAAAACAATGCCAAAAGTTTTGAATTCAAATTTGGGTTTTATTTGAATATTGGAAAAAATGAATTTTTATAAACTTTGGATTTTGCCCTGCAAAAATGTTCAAATGATAGGAATATTCCACGATCATTTTGGTATATATATATACCCTATATAAAATATTTATAGATTATGTTTTATATCTGCTTTTGTTTTATTAAAAAATAAATTTCAAAAGAAAAGAAAATCCCCCTCAGCGCCACCAGCCAAGCCCCGGCCCAGCCAACAATGACCACCATAGGCCAGCAAAGAGCCTGGCTGCCCACCAGCGGCCCAAATGGCCAGCCGAGCAATGAGCCAACAGCCAGCCCTCACTTCGCCTTCGCCTGAAACCCTTGGCCACGGCCGCCTCACGCCGCCCCCTCCCTCTCTCTCTCGCAGGTGGCCCCGCCTCTGCCTTCAACCCCCGCCCCATCGCTCACACAGGCCACGATCACGGATCTCATGAGATCCGGATCCCGATCCTCCCGATCGCCTCAAGCAAGGCCGAGGCCCCGCCTATTTAAGCCCTCGCCTGACCCCATTCACCCCCTAGCCCTCGCGGACCCTCTCCTCCCTCCTCACGCCGGAGACCTGAGCCGCCGGCCATTTACCTCGGCTGGCCGCCCCTAGCCCACCCCGAGCTCCACCAACTCCACTGCACTCCACCCCGAGCCCGTCTCAAGACTCGCTGGAGCACTCCTCACGACCTCCCCGACCACCGGAGACGCTGACGACTTCGCCGCCTCGAGCCGCTGGCCGAACTCCGGTGAGCCACCGGACTTTCACCCTCCGTCCGATCTCGCTTAGACTATTAGGATTAGACCACCTCAAGGGGTATTTTTATTAAAAACCGCCTGGTTCGTAGGGTTTAGTTTTTAAGTTAGGGTTTATTTTTTTTAGCCGCCCGACTAGTTTAACCCTAGGCCCGCTTAGTTTATATTACGCTGCTATGTAGTTTAGGCCCATTAGGCCCTTTTTCATTTATTTTTGTTTTCTGTTTTAGTAATAGTTCTGCTAGAAAAATTCATATCTTTTATTCTGTTTAATATTTTTAGGTGATCCTTTTTTTTGGTTTGCAAATTTTCTATAGTTTCTGAGAAAATATATTTAGCTATGTTAAAATTATTTTAAATTGCTTTAATTTAATTTTAGTCAGAATAGTAAATCTGTTATAACATGAGTTAGAAAAATTATTTTTGGATGATTCTTTTTGTCACAACTTTGTTTTGACATTGCCTAACCGTAGGAATTTATTTGGGCATTTTAGGATTAATAAAAAAAATAGTTTTAATCAGAATCATGTTATTCTTAATTAATTAACTAGCTACTGTTTTCCTATTGTTTTAAATAGCAAATAATTTTATTTCTATTATGTGATAGTTTATTCTTGATTAGTTTCTGTAACTTTAGAGCATGAACTTTTATTTATAATAAATAAAAATTTTATTTTATTTTTCCTACTAGAATTTTCTTTAGGCCTAATAGGAGTTTTATAATAGTTTTTAAGGTGATTATTTTTGCTACTAGTTGCTTGGTGACTCCTTTTCTGTTAGGTAGCATAAACCCATGCTTAGGTTCTGTTAAGAAAATTTTGTTATGTAAAACTATTTTTTAGTTGTTGCTTGAAGTAGGAAAGCATTGAGTTGGATTTCTTCTCGAAGTTTCCCTTTGGGTTTTGATTCGCTTTGTTTTGGTGTGTTATATTACTATGCTATTGTGTTATGTGATCTTATGCTATGTGCTTATTATAGTTATTGTTTGCCTCGGTAGAATTTCCTGAGTGCGAAGCTTGCTACTACTTAATCCCTAGTTTTCAAGATCGTCAACAAGGCAAGTTCACTTTGACCATGTTTTTCATACCTATGTGTTTTATTGCATCTAGTGTCATCTTCGCAACAATCCCTCCAAGAGTGATACTGAATTCTTGTAGTTGAGTAGTATGCATGAGGTAGGAACCCATCACCCTGTTACCAAGCCCGGACGCTATTTATTTTAATGCTACGCTATAGTAGACGGGTTGGTATGAGTGCTCGAGAGTGGTGTGAAGAAGGAGGACTTTACGCCAATGACGCATAACTCCATGATGGCATCCGCAAGGACTGCATTTTCAAGGCCTCAAGACTTCAAGACTCAAGACAAGAATTCAATACACACTCACTGGGTGAAGGATTTGCTGACGGGCACCCCGGAGAAACCAAAGTGGTTGGCCGGGATGCATGGAGAAGCGCCATGACATCTTGCGGAAAGCTTCACCCAGACTCAAAGAGACTAAGAATACTTCATGCCCTAAGCTTACCCTGCACAACCGCAAGTCATTATGGGCTCGCTTGGTTGACCTTAGTGGTGACTCCGGGCCGGGACGGTACTAGCAGATGTAGAACTACGGTAGGATGGGATGAGTACCGGACGTTGGTCGAGAGGAACTCTTCTGAAGACCATGTTTCGTCATCTTGTTCTCAAACACCTCAAGTGCGAGAACGTAAATAGAGGGATCGAATCTTGCGGGTAAAGTGTACAAACCTCTGCAGAGGGTTAAAACCTAATCGATTAGCCGTGTCCCTGCTACGGACAATTTGAGCATCCGGACTTGGATCTATCTCGTAACTCTCAACACCGGACTGATAACTTAATTGTGGGCAACTTATGATGATTTGGGCTATGAGACATCGGTTGGCGGAACCATGTCATGATAGAAAACTCCATAGTACAGACTTCATTTATTCCTTGATGTAGGGAAAATAAAACCAGCTTTTACGCAAACAAAACTCAGATACAGAGCCACAAAGCCATACTGCATATAGTATAGTTTATCATCTGTTTTCTCTTATTGTGATCTTGCTTGTACATTCAATGTAATCGACCTACACGGCTGCAATGTATCATGTTGCAGATATTTTCCTCATTTAGTAAGAGTTACGATACCGGGTTACGGTTCACACTCAACCCGCCGATGGCGCTGATGGGACTCCACACCGACTATTTGTTTCATTGTGACTTATGAGGTATATATCAGCTTTTATGCTAATTATACATGTGATTGCACTTTGATATATACATTGATGTACTGTGTGCCAAAGATACATCGATCTGTGGATGGCACAAAGAACACGTAGGCTTGACCGTCTGAGGTCGGGTCGCTACATATGGTTCATTGAATGAAAGAGGTTTTGTTCATGTCTATGTTCTACCGAACCTATAGGGACACAAGCTTAAGGTAATAACGATTTGCTGAGTGTTAGTAGGACAGGAGTAATGAGGAAATATTTATGAAATAGTTTCATTACTATTTGAAATAGTTTTGAGAGGAACCGGAAGCGTTTCAGGGTCACCGGAAGGGTTTCGGGATTTACGAGGTAATGACGATAAATTATATATAGGTGCAAATAGTTCCCAGTTGATGTTAAATTAATATTAAAAGGCTCTAAATATGATTAGGAGGATTTTATATTTATTTAAATATCAACAAGCCCTAAAAGGCCAAGTGGTGGAAAGCTACTTTGGCCATTCTGGCCCAAATAGAGGTGGCGCCCCTTCCCCGCTTGTGGAAGGAAGGTGAGGCCAGATTGGAGGGGTTTCCCCCTCCTCTTGGCCTGACAAAATGGGGGGCAGGGGACTTCCCCCTTTGTGTGGCGCCTCCTCCCCCCCTCCCTCCAACCTATATATACTAGAGGTTTTTGGCACTTCTTCGATACACAAGTTTTGGAGCCTCCTCTAGTTCTCTAGTTCTAGTTCGAGTTGATCCTAGTTGATCTAATTAGAGCTAGACCTAGATCTTCTAATCCTCATAATTAGACACCTAGTGTAGTTCTAATCTCCTCCCTCCAATTCTTGGATGACGATTAGCTCCGGACGGCGAAGCGCTGCCCGATTGTGAAGACCATACGCCTGCAATCTATGGAGAGGTCGTGCTTTCGGTCTTCTGTTTGAGGGATTGTCCGTGGACGGTTTGAGGGATCACTCATCGATGGATCGAGGGGCTTAAAGTATGATCTACAGTGACTTGTCTTCTTCCGACTGTAACGCCCTCGATGCGGCTATATCTCCCACGTGTCGAAGCACGACTTAGAGGCATAACCGCATTGAAAGCAATGTCGCAAGTGAGGTAATCTTCACACAACCCATGTAATACATAAGGGAAAGAGATACATAGTTGGCTTACAATGCCACTTCACACAATACATAAATAAACATCCATCATGCAGATTACACTCAAGGTCCGACTACGGAACCAAAATAAAAGAAGACTACCCCAAATGCTACACAGATCCCCGATCGTCCCAACTGGGCTCCACTATCGATCACCGTGAAAAGACACATAGTAACGACCACGCCTCGTCGAACTCCCACTTGAGCTCGGTTGCGCCATATCAGACCGGCATCGCTGACACTGCAACTGTTTTGGTAGAATCTGTGAGTCACGGGACTCAGCAATCTCACACCCGCGAGATCAAGACTATTTAAGCTTATAGGAAGGACAGAGTTGTGAGGTGGAGCTGCAGCAGTTTACTAGCATATATGGTGGCTACATTCGCAAAAGAGAGCGAGAAGAGAAAGCAAGGCTGGTCGTGGAAGCTAGTAGCGATCAAGAAGTGATCCCGAAACTACTTACGAAACATAACTCCAACACTGTTCACTTCCGGACTCCGCCGAGAAGAGACCATCACGGTTACACACGCCGTTGATGTGTTTTAATTAAGGTCAACTTTGGGTTTTCTACAACCGGACATTAACAAATTCCCATCCGCCTCATAACCGCGGGCACGGCTTTCAAAGATAATACTGCAGGGTGTCCCGACTTAGCCCATTATAAGCTCTCACGGTCAACGAAGCGATATTCCTTCTACCGGAAGACCCGATCAGTCTCGGAATCCCGACTACAAGACATTTCGACAAAGAATAAAACTAGACCAAGAAAGTCACCGAATGTGCCGACAACCCGATAGGAGCTGCACATATCTCGCTCGTGGCACACCGGATAAGCGAAGCGTGACAGTACCAACGTGACCCAATTGCTAAGGGACGGTCCCAAGACGGTGCTCTAGTTTGGACCAACACTCAAGGAGCACCGCCCGGGGTTAAATAAAGATGACCTCGGCTCGCGAAACCCGGGGAAAAGGCTTAGGTGGCAAATGGTAAAACCAAAGTTGGGCCTTGGCCGGAGGAGTCTTATACAAAGCGAACTGTCAAGGGGTGCCATAAATCACCCAACCGTAAGGAACGCAAAATCAAGGAACATAACACCGTATGACGGAAACTAGGTGGCAAGAGTGGAACAAAACACTGTGCATAAGGCCGTAGCCTTCCACCCTTTACCAAATATATAGATGCATTAATTATAGCAGATATATTGTGATATCCCCAACAAGTAAACATGTTCCAACAAGGAACAACATCTCCATGTTCCAACAAGGAACAAACTTCATCTTCACCGCAACTAGCAACGCTTATAAGAGGGGTCGAGCAAAGCGGTAACATAGCCAATCAACGGTTTGCTAGGAAAGGATGTTTAGAGGTTTGACATGGCAATATGGGTGGCATGATAAGCAAGTTATAGGCATCGTAGCATAGGCATAGCAAAAGAGCGAGCATCTAGCAAGCAAAGATAGAAGTGATTTCGAGGGTATGGTCATCTTGCTCGCAAAGTTCTCGAGTTGTCGAAAGCTTGATCCTCGTAAGCGTTTCTCAACAGGTTCCTCGCTCACGCACTCGCCTCCGGCTCTACCCAAAGCAAGAACACAAACAATGGAACCACAATAAATCACGGTGCAATGCACAAGCAACAAGATGCAATACATGGCATGATATGCGTAGATGTGAGATGCAATGCATATGCGCATCTCGGAAGGAAAATGATGAACCAGGCATCAACTTGGCAAACCAAGTATACCGCTGGAAAGGTGAGATGATTTCGTTGGAATCGATATAAAGATCACCGAATCGGATGCACGCTTTGCAAATGACAAGCAAAACAAGAATGGCACAAATCTGCCATTAACAGCATGATGCCACTTAGCAAGCAACAAGAAATTAAGCTACTGCACCCAAACGTATCAACAAAGCATATGGAAGTGATATACTAAAGATGCTTGACAAAAGATGAACACTGAGCTACGGCTAAATCACAACATAACAGGTCCAAACAAGCATGACAAAAGTGCAAAATATATCAGCTTCACAGACTTGGTGAAAATACTGAACATGGCAGAATCAGCATCAGGAAGCAATGTTCAGAGCAAGCAAACAGCATGCTGCAGGAACTTATAATAGCAAAACAAGGCATGGCATGAATCTACTCAAAGCATAGAACAAAAGTACCTTACTGATCATGAGCCAAAAAGGATCATAAGATACGGTGGCACCCACGTAAACATAGCAAGTTTCGTTACAGATTTCAGACTTAGCAGAAAACTGGACATGGTAAAAACAGATAACAAGTAGGCATGTTTAAGAGCTCAATGCACTCACTACAGAGCATTGCATGATAAACTAAGCATACATACATCAAGAAGACATGGCATAGAAGCTATACATGGCAAGAACAACATCATACCATACACGTATCAACTACAAAAACCTTGGCAAAATTGAATAACAAGTAAACAATCTGCCAGGAAACATTTTATAGCAAAAGTAGAGCTCGCTTTACTCAAGCTATAGCACTCCATAATTTCAAAAAAAGGTGCGGATGGATAGAGCATATCCATATGTCCAAAACATCCTTACTGAAGTATCTCAAAATATGCATGGATCTCTCTGTAGCATCAAGTTAACATGGCATAAAAATAACAGCAGGGCATGACTTAGTAAAATACTAAGTCACTTAAATCAGCAACATTATGATGCCTAGTTTGCATGCTTGTGCTAGTCACTACAGAGATCACAAAAATACATTGCATACACCCCTGTAGAGATGGCATGGCATATTACAAAACACATGTAGGACTCAAGATCATAGGATGCACACATCAATCATGGCAAAAATGACAAAAGTGCATGTTCTGATAAGAAACTGAAACTAACATCACATAGCCCTCTTCCAACAGCATTTCGGGCACCAAGATGAGCTCAAATGAAAATGATGCAATGAGATGAAATGATCTACTCTTCGAGGCGAACACTCCCTTATGCTACAAGCCCCAAACGGATCCACGGGTGCAAAGTTATGGCACGATGAAAATGCAACAATATAATGACAGATTAAAGACTTAGACGAAAATCGGGGGGAGGAGAAAGGTCAACCCTCTCGTGGATCCGATCGGATCTGGCCGGATCGAGGCGGCCGGCGGCGGCTGCCGGAGGATGCCGGAGTGGGAACTCGGGGGAGAGGGAGGAGAGGCCGGGCGGCGTTCGGCGCGGGCGGCGCCGGCGGGAGGCACGGCGGCGGGCGGCGCCGGGACGGCCGACGGTGGCGATGGGCGCCAAGGAGGCGCGGTCGGCGGCGGGAGGCGGCGCGGCGCGGTAGGGCGGCGGGCGGCCGAGGCGGCGGAGGCAAAGGGCGACGGCAGTAGGGGCGCTGGTTGAGGGTTCGCCTGATTCGCGGGCGGCGGCGCGGCGAAGCTGGGCGCGGCGCTTACGCGGCGGTTCCCCGTCGGGCGGGCGGGCGGATTTGTCCGCCCGGGTCCGGATGCGCCCGGCGCGGAGTAGGATTTTCGCTAGGGTTTGCCCGGATTTGAGGGGGGAGATGCATATTTATAGGTAGAGGGAGCTAGAGTGTCCAAATGGGGTGCTTTTCGCCCACACGATCGTGATCCGACGACGGAGAGCATGGAAGTGACTTAGATGGGTTATTGGGCTGTTTTGGAGGGTGCTTGGTTGCAACTTAGAAGAGGCCTTTGCGAGAGTGCGGTTAACTGCTGAGTACCAAACGAGCTCCAAAATGACCCGAAACTTGGATGTGGTCTACCGGTGGTGTACCAAGGCCACTTGGCAAGGCTCCGTCCATTCCGAGAAAGTTTTAGTACCCGCTCACGGAAAAATGTAAAAGGGACGCCGGGGGACATAGGAGTGCCGGATTGCAAAACGGACAACGGGGAAAATGCTCGGATGCATGAGACGAACACGTATGCAAATGAGATGCACATGATGATATGATATGAAATGCATGACATGGAAAAAATGCAAAAATGAAGAAAAACCCAACCACGGAGGGAATATCATATCACAATGCCGAAAATGGCAAGAGTTGGAGTTACAAATATGGAAAGTTACATCCGGGGTGTTACAACACTCCACCACTACAAGAGGATCTCGTCCCAGATCTAGGACCGAAAGTACTCCAGATATTCGAACGGAGGTGATCCTCGCGCCCTGTGTGGCTTCTCGGTCAGAATGGTGTGACCACTTCACTTCCAGAATTTGATTGACTTGTTGCGCAGTCTTATGCCGGTTTCTTCAAGAATAGCAACGGGTGCTCATGATAAGAGAGGTCTTCTTGGAGGTCGATTTCTTCAAGTTGACAGCTAAGGCGCCAGCGCCTTGAAGCACTTCATGGTTGTGACACATGAAACACATCGTGCATCGCTTGCGGTTGGACGGAAGCTCAAGTTGATAGGCTTAGATCGCCTCTTTTGCCAATGATCTTGAAAGGACCCACGATCTAGGGGCAAGCTTCCCTTTGATACCGGGCGACGAGTGCCTTTCATTGGAGAGGCGCGAGGTAGACATGGTCTCCGATTTCAAAAGCCACATCACGGTGCTTGTCATCATAATAGTTTTCCGGGCGCGATTGCGCTGCTTTGAGATTCTCACGAATGACTTTGCACATTTCTTCGCTTCGTGATCAGGTCATTGCCAAGAAGTTGGCGCTCACCTGTCTCGGACCAATTGAGAGGAGTACGCACTTTCTCGCCATAGAGAATTTCGAATGGGGCCTTGCCCGAACTCGCTTGGAAGCTGTTGTTGTAGGGAGAACTCGGCATATGGAAGACAATCTTCCCATTTCATATCAAGGAAATGACACAAGCCCCGAGCATATCTTCAAGGATTTGATTGACTCGCTCGACTTGGCCACTTGTTTGAGGATGGAAAGTCAGGTCAAAACGAATGTTGGTGCCCATGGCCTTTCCTCAAAAGAATCCCGTAACTTGGAGGTAAAGATGCTGCCACGGTGCAGAAGAGATCACTTGTGGAATGCCGTGCAAGGAGACAATTTCGGAGGTGTATAGCTCGCCAATTGAGCTGCTGTGATAGATTCTTTGATAGGAAGAAAATGAGCCACTTTAGTAAGCTTGTCAATGACAACGAAGATAGCATCATTTCCACGCTTGGACTTAGGAAATCCAAATACAAGTCCATCTCGATATGATCAAACTTCCATTCGGAATAGCAAGAGGTTGGAGGAGACCAGCTGGTCGTTGGTGTTCTCGCTTTCACTCTTCTGCAGACATCACACTCATTCACGAATTGAGCAATTTCTCGCTTCATTCGAGTCCACCAATATGACTGCTTGAGGTCATGGTACATCTTCGTACTTTCCGTGATGGATGGATAGAAGCGAATTGTGTGCCTCGCTCATAATGACTTTACGTAGATCACCCTTTGGAACCACAATCCGTCCTCGAAGAAAAGAGTATCTTTGTCATCAATGTGGAAGCACTTGTACTTGAAATTCCTTGTCGATACCACGCTTTCACCTTTTTCACCATGGTATCCGTGGAGTTGAGCCTCATGAATTTGATCTTCCAAAGTAGGAGAGACTATGAGGTTGGCAAGAAAGCCTTGAGGAACAACTTGAAGATTCAGCTTGCGGAAAGCTTCACAGGGCTTGAGAATTAAACTGTTGCAATAAGCCTTCCTGCTCAAAGCATCTGCAATGACATTGGCCTTGCCCGGAGTATATTCAATACTTGGGTTGTACTCTTGAATCATTTCGACCCATCGAGTTTGCCTGAGGTTGAGGTTGGGTTGAGTGAAGATATACTTGAGACTCTTGTGATCGGTGAAAATGTCCACTTTCCTTCCCAACAAGAGATGTCTCCATGTTATCAATGCATGGACAACCGCCGCCAACTCAAGATCGTGAGTGGGGTAGTTCTTTTCGTTGGGCTTCATTTGGCGAGAGGTATAGGCCACAACTCTCTTCTCTTGCATTAACACAAAGACCGAGACCTTGAAGAGAAGCATCACGTAAAACTTCAATGGCTTGGATTCATCAGAGGAGTCAAGACAGGAGCTGGATTTAGTTTCTCTTTGAGAGTATTGAAAGCAACGCCACACCTGTGGAGACCAGACATACTTCACATGCTTCGGAGGAGGTTGGAAAGAGGCTTTGCAATCTTAGAGAAGTTCTCAACGAATCTTCGCAATAGCTTGCAAGACCAAGAAAACTGCTAAGTCGCTTGACATTCCGAGGAGGTTCCCAATTCACAACCGCAGACACCTTCTCGGATTAACAAATGATGCCCTTGGCGGAGATGATGTGACCAAGATAAAGCACTTCATCAAGCCAAAACTCACATTTGGAAAACTTCAGATAGAATTGATGCTCTCTCGAGCTTGTCGAGCACCAATCGCAAATGTTTGGCATGATCCTTCTTATTCTTGGAGAAGACCAAAATATCATCAAGATAGACCAAGACGAATTCATTGGGTGTAGGGGTTGAAGATGAAGTTCATCATTCGAGAGAATGTTGGAGGAGCATTGACAAGGCCGAAAGACATGACAAGATATTCATAAGAACCAAAGCTTGTTCGAATGTTGTCTTGGGAATATCTTGTTCACTTAATGCGAACTGATGATAACCCATACGAAGGTCAAGCTTGGAGAACACTTTAGCACCTTTGAGTTGCTCGAAAAGCTCATTGATGTTGGGAAGTGGATACTTGTTCTTGATTGTCTTCTTGTTCAATGGACGGTAATCGACGCAAAGCCGGGTCCGTGCCATCCTTCTTCCGGACAAAAGAACACCACAACCCCAAGGAGATGAACTCGGTCCGATCAAACCCAGACGCTCTTGTTCATCGAAGCTGCTTCTTCAATTCCTTCAGCTCATTAGGTCCAAGCTTGTATGGACACTTGCAAACGGGTTCAAGTGCCGTGCTCAAGATCGATAATCTAACTCAATCGCCGGTGAGGAGGCATTCCCGGAAGCTCTTCCGGAAAGACATCTTGGTACTCACAAACGATCGGAATCGAGAGATAGCATTCAACTCGCCCTTCTCATTGAGAGAAAAACAACCAATGGTTTCATCACGAGCGGCATAGATGATCACATCATTAGAAGAGTGAGTCAATTGAATTTCCCTGGCAGCACAATCAAGCTGAGCTTTGTGCTGAGAAAGCCAGTCCATCCCGAGAATAAGATCAATATCCGAGTCACCAAGGACAATTGATTTAGAAAGAAATCTATAGTCGCCCATCTTGATAGAGACATCATGAACTATTGAGTTGGCTCTCATTGACTTCCCGGAGAAACAATACCCAAAGGTTTATCCAGTAAGACCAAGTAAAATCATTCTTTGCAAAGAACGATCTTGACATGAAACAATGCGATGCACCAAAGATCAAATAAGACTTTTGCAGGAATATCATTAATCGGAAGATTACCCATGATCACATCAAGAGATTCCTCCGCTTGAGCTGCATTCATCATATTCACCTTGCGCAGACTTGGGATTATGCTTGACCAACGCATTGCTTGAAGATTTCACAGAGGAGGAGGCGGAAGGCGCCTTTTGGTTGAAGCACTTGTTCGCATAGTGACCTTTCTCACGACATTTGTTGCAAGTCACCTCCGAGAGCGGACGGTGATAAGGAGCATTTGACCTTGGAGCTTGAGAATTAGACTTGTTCTGATAGCCTGGGTTGGGTGGGTGGGAAGATCCACGACCACCGAAGTTCTTCTCGGCCGACATAAGGCCGACGGAACGGAGGAGGAGGAAGGTAGAACTGGCCGCTTAGCTGCCACTTGAGAGGAAGAAGAAGACTGAATCGCATCCCCGATTCTCTTCTTAGAAGCCTCACATTTGAGCTGGGCAGCTTCTGCTTCGGTGCTATGTTGTAGAATTCATCATACTTTTCTCGCTCAAAAAGCACGAGAGCTAATTGCAGATCTTCTCCGAGACCACCTCTGAATTGATAGATCATACTCTTTTCATCAAGGACGCCTTGCTTAGCGAAGCGAGCGAAGCTCGAACTGGATATTGTATTGGTACACGTACATGTTGCCTTGCTTGAGATTGCGGAACTCCTCACGCTTGCTCTCAACAACACTTTTCGGAATGTGGTGAGCTCAAGTCTCGGCAGTAACTCATCCTGTAATGACACGACCTCCTCTAGAATCTTTGTATTATCGAACCACTCACAGCCTTGGTCCTTGAGTTGAAACGAAGCAAACTTGACAAAGTCCTCGTGTCCGACATTGCTACATTCAAAATGTTTCCAGATGTCCACAAGCCAATCGTCGGCGTCTGTGGCCTCGACACAGAAACTGAAAGACTTCGGCTGATTAGCGAGGAAATGATTGAGGGTAGCAAAGTGCGGCTGGTTGTTGCTTTGGCCTTGATTTCCTTGATTGCCTTGCCCTTGAGTACGCTCTTGCAAGAGTTGCAAAATCATCTGAGCATTTGCATTGGTGGCTGCCATGATAAGTTGCCATGCCTCCGGAGGCGGAGGTGGAGGTGGAGGTTCTGACCGACTCCCATCATTTCGCTCCGGATTCAGACGCTGCTACATGGAGCCATCCTCAAGAGGGTGACATCCGTTAGCACTTTGATAGACAGATAGACAAGTTGAATCGACGGATAGAAATTGCAACATATAGTCTTCACAATAAACATTCGAACAAGGATGAACGAATGAATTCCAAAAGCTAACATCACACGTCCATTAAGGTGAGAAGCCACTTGATTAAGGTTGATGAAAAAAAATAACAAGGTATGATCGAACAAATAAGTGGTAAGGATTACCCAATCACAAACCAAATATCTCAAGGGAAGAAATGCTAAGAGCTACTTGAATCCCACCTATAAACTCCCTAAACTTTTTGGTTATGCAACTGTGTTGGGGATACAGGGAAGCAAAATATCTCACCCAAACTAACAATCCCTACATCCAAATGTATCCATCCTTCAACACATAACCAAGAAACCCTCGGAAATCGTTACCTCAACCTTCAAAAGCATCCGTTATAATGAGTTATGGCAATACTCCCGAGCTCGCCTCAAGATCGGGTTATCGGGGTTATCTCACCAACAACTGTACAAAAGAGATTTTCGATGTCGGCGAAACTCAGGTATTCCAGAACTGCAACGATAAAATTGTGACGAAACCATCGGAACGATTCCAGATACCCGCGTGATCCTAAAAAAAAAAATTTAGTGAAATTTTAGGAGAGGAGAGTCAAAACTTCTACGTCAGGAGACCTCACCAGAGCTGCATTTAAGGACCGAGGAGTAAAAAGAATCCTACTCTCCGATATATATAATCCTAAGACTCAAAACATTTTCGTTCTAGACTCAACAACGCCAGCGATTCGATCAAGGTGGGGCTCCTAAGTCGGGATGGCTCGATTACTAACTTGTAACGCCTCGATGCGGTTATATCTCCCACGTGTCGAAGCACGACTTAGAGGCATAACCGCATTGAAAGCAATGTCGCAAGTGAGGTAATCTTCACACAACCCATGTAATACATAAGGAAAGAGATACATAGTTGGCTTACAGCCGCCACTTCACACAATACATAAATAAACATCCATCATGCAGATTACACTCAAGGTCCCACCACGGAACCAAAATAAAAGAAGACTACCCCAAATGCTACACAGATCCCCGATCGTCTCCAACTGGGCTCCACTACTCGATCATCAGAAAAGACACAAGAATTCACCACGCCTCGCCGAACTCCCACTTGAGCTCGGTTAGCGCCATCCAGACCGGCATCGCTGACACTGCAATCGCTTTTGGTAGAATCTGTGAGTCACGGGACTCAAAGAATCTCACACCCGAGATCAAGACTATTTAAGCTTATAGGAAGGACAGAGTTGTGAGGTGGAGCTGCAGCAAGTTTACTCAGCATATATGGTGGCTACATTCGCAAAAGAGAGCGAGAAGAGAAAGCAAGGCGCAATTGAAGCTAGTAGCGATCAAGAAGTGATCCTGAAACTACTTACGTAAACATAACTCCAACATCGTGTTCACTTCCTGACTCACCGAGAAGAGACCATCACGGTTACACACGGGTTGATGTGTTTTAATTAAGGTCAACTTTGGGTTTTCTACAACCGGACATTAACAAATTCCCATCTGCCTCATAAATCATGGGCACGGCTTTCGAAAGATAATACCCTGCAGGGTGTCCTAACTTAGCCCATTATAAGCTCTCACGGTCAACGAAGGATATTCCTTCTACCAGAAGACCCGATCGGTCTCGAATCCCGGACTACAAGACAGTTCGACAAAGAATAAAACAAGACCAACAAAGCCGCCCGAATGTGCCGACAAATCCCGATAGGAGCTGCACATATCTCGTTCTCAGGGCACACCGGATAAGCGAAGCGTACAGGTACCAACGTGACCCAAGTTGCCAAGGGAAGGTCCCGCACGGTGCTCTAGTTTGGACCAACACTCGAAGGAGCACCGCCCGGCGTTAAATAAAGATGACCTCGGCTCGCGAAAACCCGGGGAAAAAGGCTTAGGTGGCAAATGGTAAAACCAAAGTTGGGCCTTGGCCGGAGGAGTCTTATACAAAGCGAACTGTCAAGGGGGTCCCATAAATCACCCAACCGTAAGGAACGCTAAATCAAGGAACATAACACCGGTATGACGGAAACTAGGGTGGCAAGAGTGGAACAAAACACTGTGCATAAGGCCGAGCCTTCCACCCTTTACCAAATATATAGATGCATTAATTATAGCAGATATATTGTGATATCCCCAACAAGTAAACATGTTCCAACAAGGAACAACATCTCCATGTTCCAACAAGGAACAAACTTCATCTTCACCGCAACTAGCAACGCTTATAAGAGGGCCGAGCAAAGCGGTAACATAGCCAATCAACGGTTTGCTAGGAAAGGATGGTTAGAGGTTTGACATGGCAATATGGGTGGCATGATAAGCAAGTTATAGGCATCAGAGCATAGGCATAGCAAAAGAGCGAGCATCTAGCAAGCAAAGATAGAAGTGATTTCGAGGGTATGGTCATCTTGCTCGCAAAGTTCTCGTAGAGTTGTCGAAAAGCTTGATCCTCGTAAGCTGCTTCTCAACAGGTTCCTCGTTCACGCACTCGTCTCCCGGCTCTACCCAAAGCAAGAACACAAACAATGGAACCACAATAAATCACGGTGCAATGCACAAGCAACAAGATGCAATACATGGCATGATATGCGAGATGTGAGATGCAATGCATATGCGTACTCCGGAAGGAAAATGATGAACCAGGCATCAACTTGGCAAACCAAGTATACCGCTGGAAAGGTGAGATGATTTCGGTTGGAATCGATATAAAGATCACCGGAATCGGATGCACGTTTTGCAAATGACAAGCAAAACAAGAATGGCACAAATCTGCCATTAACAGCATGATGCCACTTAGCAAGCAACAAGAAATTAAGCTACTGCATCCAAACGTATCAACAAAGCATATGGAAGTGATATACTAAAGATGCTTGACAAAAGATGAACACTGAGCTACGGCTAAATCACACCATAACAGGTCCAAACAAGCATGGCAAAAGTGCAAAATATATCAGCTTCACAGACTTGGTGAAAATACTGAACATGGCAGAATCAGCATCAGGAAGCAATGTTCAGAGCAAGCAAACAGCGTGCTACAGGAACTTATAATAGCAAAACAAGGCATGGCATGAATCTACTCAAAGCATAGAACAAAACTACATTACTGACCATGAGCCAAAAAGGATCATAAGATACGGTGGCACCCACGTAAACATAGCAAGTTTCGTTACAGATTTCAGACTTAGCAGAAAACTGGACATGGTAAAAACAGATAACAAGTAGGCATGTTTAAGAGCTCAATGCACTCACTACAGAGCATTGCATGATAAACTAAGCACACATCCATCAAGAAGACATGGCATAGAAGCTATACATGGCAAGAACAACATCATACCATACACGTATCGACTACAACAACCTTGGCAAAATTGAATAACAAGTAAACAATCTGCCAGGAAACATTTTATAGCAAAAGTAGAGCTCGATTTACTCAAGATATATCACTCCATAATTGCAAACGAAGGTGCGGATGGATAGATCATATCCATATGTTCAAAACATCCTTACTGAAGTATCTCAAAATATGCATGGATCTCTCTGTAGCATCAAGTTAACATGGCATAAAAATAACAGCAGGGCATGACTTAGTAAAAAATACTAAGTCCCTGAAATCAGCAACATTATGATGCCTAGTTTGCATGCTTGTGCTAGTCACCACGGAGATCACAAAAATACATTGCATACACCCCTGTAAAGATGGCATGGCATATTACAAAACACATGTAGGAATCAAGATCATAGGATGCACACATCAATCATGGCAAAAATGACAAAAGTGCATGTTCTGATAAGAAACTGAAACTAACATCACATAGCCCTCTTCCAACAGCATTTCGGGCACCAAGATGAGCTCAAATGAAAATGATGCAATGAGATGAAATGATCTACTCTTCGAGGCGAACACTCCCTTATGCTACAAGCCCCAAACAGATCCACGGGTGCAAAGTTATGGCACGATGAAAATGCAACAATATAATGACAGATTAAAGACTTAGACGAAAATCGAGGGGAGGAGAAAGGTCAACCCTCTCGTGGATCCGATCGGATCTGGCCGGATCGAGGGCGGGCCGGGCGGCGGTTGCCGGAGGACGCCGGAGTGGGAACTCGGGGAGAGGGAGGAGAGGCTGGGCGGCGTTCGGCGGGCGGGCGCCGACGCTGACGCCGACGGGCCGGGCGCGTGGAGGCGCTGGTCGGCGGGCGGCCGGAGATGGCGCGGTGCCGGCGCGGCAAGGGCGGGCGGGCGGTGAGGCGGCGCGGAGGCAGGCGGGCGACGGCGGGGGCGCTGCTGGTCGGGAAGGGTTCGGCCTGGTCTCGCGGGCGACGGCTGGGCGCTGGGCGCAGGGCGCCACGCTGGGCGGTTCTTGGCTGTCAAGGGCGGGCAAGTGGCGGACGTGTCCGCCCGTCCGGGGACGGCGCGCGGAGAGGGATTTTCGCTAGGGTTTGCCCGGATTTGGAGGGGGAGATGCATATTTATAGGTAGAGGGAGCTAGGAGTGTCCAAATGGGGTGCGGTTTTCGCCCACACGATCGTGATCCGACGACGGAGAGCATGGAAGTGACTTAGATGGGTTATTGGGCTGTTTTGGAGGGGTGCTTGGTTGCAACTTAGAAGAGGCCTTTGCGAGAGTGCGGTTAACCGTTGGAGTACCAAACGAGCTCCAAATGACCAAACTTGACAGGTGGTCTACCGGTGGTGTACCAAGGCCACTTGGCAAGGCTCCGCCCATTCCGAGAAAGTTTTAGTACCCGCCACGGAAAAATGTAAAAGGGGACGCCGGGGACATAGGGAGTGCTTGATTGCAAAACGGACAACGGGGAAAATGCTCGGATGCATGAGACGAACACGTATGCAAATGAGATGCACATGATGATATGATATGAAATGCATGACATGGACAAAATGCAAAAATGAAGAAAAAACCCAACCACGGAGGGAATATCATATCACAATGCCGAAAATGGCAAGAGTTGGAGTTACAAATATGGAAAGTTACATCCGGGGTGTTACACTGCCGCAACTCGGAGTTGGTAACGATCCGATCTAGACCGTTATTGCATCTTCATAGTGTTCCTAGTTGATCGTAGGGCAATTTTTTTTCTACTACGTTTCCCAACACGAGTAGCACTGGCCACCCAAATTTAGTCGTCATTGACGCACTTGAGGCTCGTCAGTGCCTCAACGACAGTGATGACTTAATCATCTGATGGCCCATCCTTGATGATACGTAATAAAGGCCGGCCAACTAGTCAGTGCTAACTTCGACAAGTGTGCCAAGTAGAGCCTTATCACCGATGTCCTTAGCGATACAACCGTCCAGTGATGGAAATTTTGCCTTGTAGCTTTGGGTTCCACTTCTAGCAGTCCAATAGGACTACTGTTAGCGGTGCAACCCCATGCTTCACAACAATACAAATCAAACATCACATACTGATATTTCAATATTCCATTTCATATGCACATTTACAAAATCTTTTAGATTGCCTTTTCATGGCATACACATATATTGTTGGGCAGCCTCACATACAAACAAAGGCATTACAGAAATGGATATTTTTCCTAAGTGCATACTAACTTTAGAACCTCTAGTTTCCATCACTTTTCTTCTTAGTTACAAAGTGTGTTTCAGGAGCATACCATGAACAACAAATCAGTACCTTGTTCATTGCATCAACTTCTTTTGTTCCCGATCTTCCAATCTCATCATCCTTCTTGCCGGCTGCTACTTGTAGGCATTCTCTGTTATGCTGATGTTTTTGTGCTACTCCATTAGCTTGTGTTGCCTCCGCTTCTTTTTATTTTGAAGCTTTTGTGCTACTTCAGTAGCTTGTGTTGCCCCCATTTCTTTTATATTCAGGAGTGACACATTCTTTTTGTCTTCCATGTTACATTTCGCATACGAACGGTAGTAGCTCGAGTATCATATCGCTAGCCATTCTTACATTGACTTTTGTGAAGTTCGCCCATTTAGATCGGTGATTTATTGGGTTTTGGATGGTGACAAAAAAGCTTATGTAGCCCGCTAGTAGGTGTGTTTATCATTCTAAGATTCCTTCTAATGGTATGAGGTCTCTCTTGATCTCTCCAAGTGCACCCAATCTTGTCAATGGTCTCTTATCCGTATAATGTTGACCGAGTCTTGGTGATGGGGGGAACCCGGTTACTTCATCAGCAATGATATCCGACGAATGTCATATAGAATTTCCTAGCAAATGCCTTCTCTCCCGCCGGATTCATTTGTGCGAAACTTGGTACAGGATTAGAGCCACTTCGGATTTCTAACGTAGTTTGCTCTCAGATAAAGGCCGGCGATTGCGGTACCATTTGAAACACTACAGCCACCGCACTCGCTAGTGACGTGCCCCTCCACCTAGGAGATGTGGGATCGATTCTTAGACTCCACTTTTTTCTCCTTTTTTCACCTGATGACATTTTTTCTAGAAAAAAATCACATGACATTTTATACATATTTGAACTATATCACATGGCACTCTAAAACATTTCCCCCCTTTTGTTTTATTTTTCACAATTTTGAGTTTTTTTGTACATGGCATTACCATTATTAAGTGATGGCATTTATTATTATTTAAGAGATGCCATTTTAAATTATTAAGAGATGTCATTCTATTATTAAGAGATGGCATTCTTTATTATTAAGAGATGACATTTTTATTATTAAGAGATGGTATTTTTTCTTATTAAGGAATGACATTTTTCATTAAGAGATGACATTTTTTATTATTGAGAGATGCCTTTTTATTACTAAGAGATGGCGAGGTGGCATTTTTTTATTACTAAGAGATGGCATTTTTTATTACTTAGAGATGCCATTTTTATTATTAAGAGATGATTTATTATTATTATTAAGAGATGGCATGTAATTTTTTGTTTATTAAGGGATGCCATTTTTAAGAAATGACATTTTTATAATTAAGAGATATAATTTTTTTATCATGGCATTTTTCTTGTTTTTTTTGTTGACATGGAAACTCATATTATAGGACCACAACAAGTTTAAATACATTTTTTATCTGTTTTTTGTGTGTTCAAAAGGGATCGGTGATTGGGCGTGGAGGCCTAGAAAAGGCATGCACCTCCAAACGCTCGCTGGGAGGCGCTCTTCCCTAGCAAACCAAAACGTTCATCTGGTGCTCCTCGGCGATCGACTCGTTCGCCTCGACCTTTCCCTGTGGGGAGCGTTAGCCAGATATTAGGATCCTAATTCTTTGTCTCAAACCTTGATTGGGATAGAGAGTTGTCGTTCTAACTTGATTACTTCTTCGATATTCCATCATATGTCATCCCCTTGGACTCGACGGTTGCTTACTTTCCCCAATGATCCTTAGTCAGGATTCCTTTTGCCTGTTAAACTGATGAGGGTAAGATTCTGTCGTCTGTGTTTCCTATATAAATTTTTCGCATCCAACAGATGTTGGGTTTGGACGGACAACCTCTATCGACCATTTCGATTATGTCCCTGAGTTTTTTATGTTCGAGGGGCAAACTCGGCGATGGTTTGCTTCCAATATCCTCGGGATGTCAATAATTCCATGATACATTAACCAAGGCAACTCATAATGTTGAGTGTTGATCTTGTGGTGGGATTGGGCTCCACATAAATCATTTGAGTGTCTTCTCCATATCAAAGAATTTTGAGTTCATGTATTTGACTAGATCCATCAATTTGCATCTATAATTGAAGATGACTAGTCCCTCCTCTGACCAACTCAAGAACTTGACCCACCAAGTGTCCATGTTCCGGGGGAGCAACTAACCTTGTCCTACTATGTTGAACAACAAGGGAGACAAGGGATCCTTCTCTCTCACACACTTGTAGGTTCTTAAGTCAATGACTACACCATGTTTAACTGTGGAATGAGTCGAATATGCAGAAGGCGCATCTATAATCTACAATTTACACATTTGTACTTAATTTCTTGTAGCTGAAGCACAATTTGTAACCGTGGGAGGGCCGCCAATAGTGTGTGGAGTGGGCCAGCAGAGCAGGAGGCTCTGAGGGCCTGCTCTCCTCATTCGACTTCGCGGGGGTCTCAGGCACCCTCGCCCGTGCTGGCGGGAGCAGCATCTCCGGTAGGCTAATGGCAGGAGGCCATAGCCCATCCGGTTTGGTGATGCCCGGTCCGCTTGGGAGTCAGCAGAGGCCTTACTCCGAGTGGGCCTACGCTGGATGACATCGTCGCCTTCGGAGGGATTGTAGATCCCATGTCTGACGGCCGACGGATGAGCTGTCGTCTCCAGGATCAGCTGGACATAGATGACCTGAGGCTAGGGCGCGCCAAGCGGGCGGCCAAGCTTCGTGACATTGAGGTCACTACCGGTATGTTAGTTATTACTTCCAATTCCATTTTGCATTTTCCAGTGATGAGATAATAAATAATGCAAATCAGTTTGGAGTTTCGCTAGGTAATAATGGAAAAGAAGTTGCTAAATCTGTTAATGATCTTCTTGACTTAGAAGCGGAGCACGCTTTAGAGATGATTCGAAACCTAGCGGCTGTCAAACGTTAAATGATTCGGAGATAGATGCTTTGGGTGTTAGTGTTCTCGATAGTCTTTGTGCGGATCTTGTACCCACACCAACGGAGATAGAGGAAGACGAGAGTCTTATATCTCTGTCGGGGTCAAATCACGATGATCCCGAGGCATGTAGGCACACTACGCTTGGCTGTATGGACCGACCTAAGCGCAAATGGAACCGGAGGATATATCCGCCTCATTTATGTGTAGAAGTGCTAGAATCGACAACTAAAAAATTTCATGATGAAATATGAAGGGAATCTTTTGGAATAGCAGAGGTCTGTTTAACTTGGGTAAACAAAGGCTCCTGGTGGATGCTTCTATAGAGCACAAATTAGATTTCATTGCCCTCTCTGAAACTGATAGAGACAATTTTACCTCTCAGTTTCATGGCACCTTATCGGGAGGAGTCGATTTTGATTGGCATTGCTTACCCCCAAGAGGAAGATCCGGTGGGATTTTACTTGGGGTGAAGTGTGACACGTTGGAGGTTCAGAATGTTGTCATGGGGGACTTTGCAGTTAAATTCCGAGTCTGGTCGAAGGTTGACGGTTTCCAATGGGCACTCATGGCAGTGTATGGAGCCGCACAGCCTGAGCTAAAACCGGAGTTCTTGGCTGACTTAGTCCGTATTTGTGGAAATGAATAGCTCCCCATCCTGGTGGGGGTTGATTTCAACATTATACGATGCCGGGAAGAACAGAACAATGATAACTTTGACGACAGATGGTCGTTTATGTTTAACACGATTATTGAAAGCCTGGATCTCGGTGAGATCGAAGCTCGGGTAGAAAATTACCTGGGCCAATACTTTGCCAAATCCAACATATGAGAAGTTGGATCGTGTTCTCACCAGCATGGAATGGGAGTAGAAGTTCCCCTTGGTGACGGTCCAGGCGTTGTCGAGAGGGATATCTGACCATACCCCATTAGTTGTTGACTCTGGGGAGGCAACTCACGTGGTAAATAAAAATATCTTCTATTTTGAATTAGCATGGTTTGAGAGAGAAGGTTTCCTGGTCTGATAGCACAAGAGTGGGCAAAAGATTCGTGGAGGAGATCGAGCATAGAAAGATGGCGTAATAAGATTAGGTATTTACGCCGGTTCCTGTGGTTGGGCCAAACATCTTAGTGGTGTTTATAGGGTTGAAAAGGAAAGGCTCCTTAGCATTATCAGTACCTTAGATTTAAAAGCTGAGTCATCCATTTTGGATCACAGAGAGCTGGAAACTAAAGTGGAGGCGAAACTGAGACTGAAAGAACTGCTTCGAGAGGAAGAGTTGAAGTGGGCTCTCAGAGCTAAAGTTCGAAAGGTCGTCCAAGGGGACGACAACACTCAATTCTTTCATATGATTGCGAATGGAAAGCATAGGAAAAATAAAATCTTTCAGCTAGAGCAAGATGAGGGGACGCTTGTGGGTCAGGAGAACCTAAAATTGTACATCACCAATTATTACAAACAGTTGTTTGGGGCTCTTGAAGATAGTTTTGTATCCTTAGACAAGTCGAGGGTTGACGATATACCTCAACTTGCGACGGATGAGAACGAGATCTTAACCGCCCAGTTTTCGGAGAAAGAGGTGTTCAACATAGTAGTGGACATGTTGATGATTCTAATAGGGAGAGCTAAAGATAATGGCCAGGTAGGTGGGCTCGTTCCGCATCTAGTGGATGGAGGAGTTTCCATCCTACAATACGCTGATGATACTATCAACTTTATGGAGCATGATCTAGCGAAAGCAAGAAACATGAATCTTCTGCTATGCCTATTCAAGCAGTTATCGGGGCTAAAGATTAACTTCCATAAAACTGAATTGTTCTGCTTTGGGAGAGCTAAAGACAAACAAGAAGCTTATAATCAGTTGTTTGGATGTGAATTAGGGTCGATGCCGTTTACATATTTGGGCATACCGATTCACCATAGCAAGCTTTCTAACAGCGAATGGAAGTGTATTGAGGATAGATTTGAAAAGAAACTAAGTTGTTGGAAGGGCAAACTCATGTCATATGGAGGCCGACTAATTCTCATTAATTCGGTGCTCACGAGCATGCCAATGTTTCTTTTGTCCTTCTTCGAAGTCCCAGTTGGAGTTCAGAAAAGACTGGACTTCTATCGATCTCGTTTTTTCTGGCAGAGTGATGAGTTAAAACGAAAATACAGGCTTGCTAAATGGGATATTATTTGTAGGCCAAAAGACAAAGGTGGGCTTGGAATTGAAATTTAGAGATGAAGAACAGATGTCTTCTCAGCAAGTGGCTCTACAAGCTATCTGTAGAGACCGATGCCACATGGGCCCAGATTCTGCGTAATAACTACCTTCATTCTAAAACCTTGTCTCGGGTGACGGTCAGACCGACCGACTCGCCGTTTTGGAAATGACTGATGAGAGTTAAATCAGCATTCTTCCATAGGGAAAAATTCATTACTTCCACTAGATTCTGGGAGGATACGTGGTTAGGGGAGATGCCTCTAGCTATCCAATATCCTTCTCTATAATATTGTTCAGCGAGAGATGCTTACGCTGTAAATAAGATTACAGTCCAACCCCCTCAATATTCAATTCAGGAGGACTTTAGCGGGAAATCGTTGGGAAGCTTGGCTCCATCTTGTGAGAAGATTGATGGATGTTCACCTCTCTCAACAGCCAGACCAGTTGCACTGGAAACTAACTCGGAATGGAGTATTTTCGATAAAATCCATGCATGTGGATATTATTAATTCTGGCATTATCTCTCGATCTTTGCATATTTGGAAAGTCAAAGTGCTCTTAAAAATTAAAGTGTTTATGTGGTTTGTCCACAAGCAAGTCATTCTAACTAAGGACAATTTGGCTAAGCGTAACTGGACAGGATCACGAAGATGTAGTTTCTGCGATCATAATGAGTCTGTCAAACACCTCTTTCTCGATTGCCCAATGGCAAAAAAATTATGGCGGTCTGTGCACTTAGCGTTCAACATAACTCCTCCGAATATCATCCACATGTTATTCAGGACATGGCTGGATGGAGTACAATCAGAAACCGCGAAAACTTATTCGTGTAGGAGTGTGTGCTTTATTACGAGCTATATGGAATTGCAGGAACGATTTGGTATTTAATGAACAACACATATT
Source organism: Aegilops bicornis (assembly GCA_021605145.1). Classification (NCBI taxonomy): domain Eukaryota; kingdom Viridiplantae; phylum Streptophyta; class Magnoliopsida; order Poales; family Poaceae; genus Aegilops; species Aegilops bicornis. Next base: position 261,450,947 of record CM038674.1, on the reverse strand, counting down.
CATTTCTTGCAGTTATTTTCGGGCCACTAAACCGGGTCCGTATGTGTGGTCGCTACTCACTCCGACGGATGCCGGGGAGCGTATGGTTACTGGGTCTATTCGTTGAGAAATGATAGCACGGGCTATTTTCAACCGGTTTGGATGGCGTTCATGTAGTAGGATAGGTGTTTAGTTTCCTATCTATCTTTATTCCACCGGTTGTGGCTATTCTATTTTCTTGCAGTTAGCTCTTTGTGAGCCTTTTTGTATTTCGAGACCTGGAGACTTTATTGGACTATTTGCTTTTTAATAATGTTGAATATATGGTTTGTGCATGTATATTATATAGCCCGGCCCACCTCCTAGTCGTCGTATAGTTGAGGTTGTGGCCCACCTTGTACTCCATATATATGTGCGCTATGCACCGATCAATACATCGTGAAGCATTGCCAAAACATTCGCTTCCAACATGGTATCATACCTGCGATCCTAACTCCTAACCCTTGCCGCCATGATCCCATCGCCGCCATCGCGCCACCAGCGCCGCCCGTGTGCCGCGCCGCCCGCGCTTCCGCCCGTACCCAGCAGCGCCGCCCACGCCAGCGCCGCCACCCCCTCACGCATCGTCTCACCACGCGCCATCGCACCCCTCTGACATGGCCTCCCCGTTCCACTGGTACCACCCGCAGCCGCAGACCAACCTGCTCAAGGCCCCGATCTCGTCGTCATCCGCGATCTCAATATCCTCGCCGGGTTCCCGTGCCCTCGATCACCTCACCTCCACCTACTATGCCCGGAAGACGATTTCTCCCTTTGTGTTCCGTGAGTACAATCTCCGGGATCACATCGATGGCTCCGTGGACTCCGCTTCATGGAGGACGACGAGGAGTGGACGTCCATCGACGCCACTCTAATCCGTTGGTTCTACACCACCATCTCGAAGGACCTCTTCCACACGGTGGTCTCCGCCGACAACGATGCTCACGCCATTTGGACTAAGCTCAACGGCCTCTTCACCGACAACGCGCTCCAACGCAAGGTTTTCTTGCACGGCGAGTTTTTTGGGTGCCAGCAGCTCGACTCGTCTGTTGACGATTATTGCATGCGCCTCAAGAAGCTTGTTGACGAGCTCCGTGACCGCGGTGAGAAGGTCTCCTATGAGCTTCTTCTCAGCACCCTCATCGCCCGGCTCGAACGAAGACTTGGGAACGCCGCCCAACATCCCTCTCATCACCAACCCGACCTTCCCCAAGATCGCCGCACTGCCGGAGGAGCGAGGATGCGGATGTCGCGCACCCGGCCACCCACACGCCCTCACCGCTGGTACCCGCGGCGGTGCGCCGCCCACCGCCTCGGTTCCCCGCTGACCCGCCACGGCCCCTTCCAGCGCGCCGCCTGGTTCCTACCCGGCCGCCAAGAAGCCCGCCGATCACGAAAGCAAAGAAAGGGCCGAGGGCGTATGGCCGAGGTGGCAGAAGAAGCAAGAAGAAAGCATGGTCACGACGGCTGCCACCGCAAAGAAGCAGCCCCGCGTGCTCGGCAGTTTGGCCAGAACTCGGACGGGGTCGCTTTGTTGGGGAACGAGTAATTTCAACAAATTTCCTATGCACACGCTAAGATCATGGTGATGCATAGCAACGAGAGGAGAGTGTGTCCACGCACTGTGAGACCGAAAGCGGAAGCGTTATGATAACACGGTTGATGTAGTGATATGTCTCCAACGTATCTATAATTTTTGATTGCTCCATGCTATGTTATCTACTGTTTTGGGCAATATTGGGCTTTATTATCCACTTTTATATTATTTTGGGACTAACCTATTAACCGGAGGCCCAGCATTTGTTGTTTTATGCCTATTTCGGTGTTTCGAGGAAAAGGAATATCAAACGGAGTCAAAACGAACGAAATCAATCGGAGAAGTTATTTTTGGAAGGAAACCTACCAGATAGACTTGGACCCTACGTGGGGAGATGAGGAGGTGCTCACGAGGGTGGGGCGCCCACCCCTAGGGCGCGCCTTTGCCTCGTGGGGCCCCGGCTCCACCGACGCATTCTCCTGCACCCATATATACATGTGTATCGTAAAACTTCCAGAACAGAGATTAGATCGGGAGTTCCGCCACCGCAAAACCTCCAGAACCACCCAAAACCAATCGGGACCTGTTCGGCAAGACCTCACGGAGGGGGGAACCTCACCGTGGCCATCTTCATCATCCGGCGCTCTCCATAACGCAGGAGGGACTAGTTCACCGGGGCTGAGGGTATGTACCAAGAGCTATGTGTTTGATCTCTCTCTCTCTCTCTCTCGTGTTCTTGATTTGGCACAATCTTGATGTATCATGAGCTTTGCTATTATAGTTGGATCTTATGTTTCTTCTCCTCTACTCTCTTGTAATGAATTGAGTTTTCCCCTTGAAGTAATCTTATCGGATTGATTCTTTAAAGATTTGAGAACACTTGATGTATGTCTTGCGTGGGATAACCGTGGTGACAATGGGTTATTCTATTGATCCACTTGATGTACATTTTGGTGATCAACTTGCGGGTTTCGTGACATTGGGAACCTATGCATAGGGGTTGGCTCATGTTTTCGTCGTGATTCTCTGGTAGAAACTTTGGGCACTCTTTGAGGTTCTATGTGTTGGTTGAGTAGATGAATTGAGATTGTGTGATGCATATCGTATAATCATGCCCACGGATACTTGAGGTGACATTGGAGTATCTAGGTGACATTAGGGTTTTGGTTGATTTGTGTCTTAAGGTGTTATTCTAGTACGAACTCTAGGGCTGTTTGTGACACTTATAGGAACAGCCCAACGGATTGATTGGAAAGAATAACTTTGAGGTGGTTTCGTACTCCTACCGTAATCTCTTCGCTTGTTCTCCGCTATTAGTTACTTTGGAGTGACTCTTTGTTGCATGTTGAGGGATAGTTATATGATCCAATTATGTTATTATTGTTGAGAGAACTTGCACTAGTGAAATATGAACCCTAGGCCTTGTTTCAACTCATTGCAATACCGTTTACGCTCACTTTTACCGTTAGTTACCTTGCTGTTTTTATTATTTCAGATTACAAAAACCTATATCTACCATCCATATTGCACTTGTATCACTATCTCTTCGCCGAACTAGTGCACCTATACAAATTACCATTGTATTGGGTGTGTTGGGGACACAAGAGACTCTTTGTTATTTGGTTGCAGGTTGTTTGAGAGAGACCATCTTCATCCCACGCCCCACGGATTGATGAACCTTAGGTCATCCACTTGAGGGAAATTTGCTACTGTCCTACAAACCTGTGCACTTGCGGGCCCAACAACGCTCACAAGAAGAAGGTTATGAAAGCGTACATCAAGCTCTTGTCTGGCGCCATTGCCGGGGAGGCTAGGTAAGTGAAGGTATATCTTTAGATCTTGCAATCGAATATTTTTGTTTCTTGTTTTAGCACTAGTCTAGTTTATAAAAGAAAACTACAAAAAATGGAATTGAGTTTGTCTCATACGCTTCATCTTTTTAATATCTTTCATGAGTATGATGGGAAGGAAAATTGTGCTCAAGTACTAGAAGAAGAATTACATAGAATGTTTGATACTAAATCTTTGTATGATGAGCATGATTGCAATGTTGTTAGTATGAATTCCTTGAATATCCATGATGCTAATGATATGCAAAGCCACAAGCTTGGGGAAGCTATGCTTGAGGAATATGATATTTTTAGTCCCCCAAGTTTTGATGAGCAAATTTATTATGATGATTGCATGCCTCCTATTTATGATGATTATATTGATGAAAGTGGGTTTGGAAGAGTGTCAACTTTAGGAAGTAGTGATCCCACTATTTTGGAGGATGTTGAATATTATTGTGATGAACATGAAAGTGGATTTGGAAGAGTGTCAACTTTATTTAGTGATGATTCCACTATTTCGGAATAGGTTCCAATTGATTATGAGAACAAAGTTGCTATCTATGATGATTATTGTGATGACTTGTATGATATTAGGAATAATGATAACCGTGAAACTTGTCATCATGATTTTAGTTTTCAATTGGATTATGCCTCACGTGATAATTATTTTGTTGAGTTTGCTCCCACTACTATTCATGAGAAGAATTTTGCTTATGTGGAGAGTAGTAAAATTTCTATGCAAGTAGATCATGAAAAAAATGCTTTAGGTGCTGGTTATATTGTTGAATTCATTCATGATGCTACTGAAAATTATTATGAGGGAGTAATGTATGCTTGTAGGAATTGCAATAATATCAAGTTTCCTCTCTATGCGCTTAAAGTTTTGAAGTTATGCTTGTTTTGCCTTCCTATGCTAGTTGATTATTGTTCCCATAAGTTGTTTGCTCACAAAATTCCTATGCATAGGAAGTGGGTTAGACTTAAATGTGCTAGTCATATTCTTCTTGATGCTCTCTTTATGTTTCAATTCTTATCTTTTATACGAGCATCATTGAAATCATCATGACTAGCTAGGGGCGTTAAACGATAGCGCTTGTTGGGAGGCAACCCAAATTTATTTTAGTTTATTGCTTTTTGGTTCTGTTTAGTAATAAATAATACATCTAGCTTCTGTTTATATGTGGTTTTATGTTTTAATTAGTGTTTGTGCCAAGTAGAACCTTTGGGAAGACTTGGTTGAAGTCTTTATGATCATGCTGTAAAAACAGAAACTTTAGCTACTACTTAGATTAGCTAGAACTTTTTACTGGAGAGTGCTATTTAGTTGATTCTTTTTGCAGATGATTACTAGACAAATTCCTCAGGTCAACCAATTTATTTGATAATTTTTGGAGTTCCAGAAGTTTGCGTTAGTTACAGATTACTACAGATTGTTCTGTTTTTGACAGATTCTCTTTTCATTGTGTTGTTTGCTTATTTTGATGACTCTATGGCTAGTAAAATAGTTTACAAACCATAGAGAAGTTGGAATACAGTAGGTTTAACACCAATATAAATAAATAATGAGTTCATTACAGTACCATGAAGTGGTGTTTTGTTTTCTTTCGTTAACGGAGCTTACGAGTTTTCTGTTAAGTTTTGTGTTGTGAAGTTTTCAAGTTTTGGGTAAAGATTCGATGGACTATGGAATAAGGAGTGGCAAGAGCCTAAGCTTGTGGATGCCCAAGGCACCCCAAGGTCATATTCAAGGATAACCAAGCGTCTAAGCTTGGGGATGCCCCGGAAGGCATCCCCTCTTTCGTCTTTGTTCATCGGTAACTTTACTTGGAGCTATATTTTTATTCACCACATGATATGTGTTTTGCTTGGAGCATCATTTCCTTTTGTTAGTTTTTGCTTGCTGTCATTTAGATTAATGTTTTGCATCTCTATTTTCAATAAAAATGTCAAGGATAGCTTTTGCCATGCTTATTTTGCAAGTATGCATGTTGCTGTTTAAAAACAGAAAGTTTACCGCTGTTGCAAAAATTCCCTAGAAAAGTCAGAATGTGATAAAATGTTGAAACCTTTTGCATAAGAAGCTCTGATAAATTTAATACAGTGGGAATTTTCTTTCATAATTTTTGGAGTTAGGGAAGTATGATGAATCTTGCATTCTTTACAGACTGTACTGTTTTGACAGATTGTTGTTATGTTTGCATTGTTTGCATATGTTTGCTTGTTTAATGATTCTATTTGAGGATAGGAGTATTAAATATGCAGAAGCATTTAGTATGAAATGTTTAATAATAATTATAGTGATTTGTTACAGTAGAAAATGATAAGGTTTTGCATTGGTTTATACTAACCTATCTCACGAGTTCTTGTTCAGTTTGGTGTGGATGAAGCTTTTGATAAAAAGAGAAACCATGTTATGAGAGGAATTAAGGAGACACAAAAGTTCAAGCTTGGGGATGCCCAAGGCACCCCAAGATAATATTTTAAGAAGTCTCAAGCATCTAAGCTTGGGGATGCCCCGGTGGGCATCCCACCTTTCTTCTTCAACAACTATCGGCTAGTATTGGTTCAGCCTAAGTTTTTGCTTCTTCACAGGAGTTGTGCTATCCTTGCATTGTCATTTTATTTAGCTTTGCTTGCTGTTTGAATAAAGTACCAAGATCTGAAATTCTTAAATGTTAGAGAGTCTTTACATAGTTGCATAATTATTCGACTACTCATTGATCTTCACTTATATCTTTCGGAGTAGTTTGTTGTTTGCTCTAGTGCTTCACTTATACCTTTTAGAGCATGGTAGTAGTTGTATTTTGAAGAAATAGATGAACTCTCATGCTTCACTTATATTATTTTGAGAGTCTTAAATAGCATGGTAATTTGCTTAAAATCCTAATATGCTAAGCATACAAGATTTGTAAGAATTCTTATGAGTGTGTTGAATACTAAGAGAAGTTTGATGCTTGATGATTGTTTTGAGATATGAAGATGGTGATATTAGAGTCATGCTAGTTGAGTAGTTGTGAATTTGAGAGATACTTGTGTTGAAATTAGCAAGTCCCGTAGCATGCACGTATGGTTAAAGTTGTGTAACAAATTTGAAACATGAAGTGTACCTGGTGTCGTGGTTCTAAGTCTGACAGTAGAAAGGGGGTAGGGTAAAGGAGCATGATCTATCGAGATGCATATGGGTGACACGGTGGTTTTAGCGAGTTCGGGTCTCTCACGATGGAGATAACAACCCTACGTCTCTGCGTGCTTCGGAGAGGCTTTGTTTTATCTTAGTATGTATCCGGAGATTACAATGTGTGTGTGTGAGCGAGGAACGGATCCCCATGCCCGAGCTAAGTCCCGAGACTAATGGTGAAAAGAGAGAGGTGGAAAAAAAGACCCCCCCTAGTCTAGTGGTGGGGGTGGCTTATATAGAGTGCGCCACCCCTCACCTCCTATGTTACAAAGTGGGGTATGAATGCCATAATGCTAGCCCACTATTAAGCCCTCACTATTAGAATGATGCCGACTGCTTTGTTGCCTGCTGGTCTTCGTATATCCGAGTGAGTCGTATGGTCGAGTGGATAGTATGCTGCTTGTCCGAGTGGATGGTATGTATGTATGAAATTGACCTGGACCCACATGTTGTGTGGACCCCATGCTTCATGATATTTCGACCCTTCGTGGGCCTACCTGTTATGTATATCCCCAACATTAGCCCCGAATCGATTGCGATTTTGCGAAACGAGTTGGTGTAAGACCGCTTTGGTCCGAGTGATTACGTAAATACTCGGTACATGTCGCTGCGCTTTCGCATACAACCAAGGTTTGAACAAAATCTCAATGGATTCCGCACCACGCTTCCCCGATCGAGGTAAGTGTCCGTGAGGAGCAACTTGGTGACATCCGCTCATCTCTCGTAAGAGGTTAACTCGTGATCTCGAGTATGGGTGTGTCATTAAATCTGCAACCAGATTGACACATGGATCGCTTTCTTGGAGAGATGCCATTCTTATCCGGAGGAACGCCAATACGAAGTCGGTTTTAGATCCACACTTGTGAGTTTCACGCTTTGAGTCCTAGAAGAAGGCTCAAAACAGGTCCACAGGAGGAGCATTAAACTCACCTTATAGAATTTTTTTTTTTTTGGAGCGATTTGGGCTGGGCCTCGCATCGAGTAACCAATTACTCGAATTTCTTCACGCTCGAACATGTCTTTTTTGTTGTTTGACTGTCACTCCGGACCGGGCGGACTGCTCCGAGTGGATACCATTCGATTGGGGGCACGCTGAGTGCACCCACCGGTGTAGTCCCCGAGATCGCTGCCGATCACGCGGGCAGTGCGGGGAGTCTTAGAGCCTGTCGACTGGTCAGGCCATACCGAGTGGAGATTACTCCAGTGGGGCACGCTGAGTGCACCTACTAGGTGTAGTCCCCGAGATCACTGCCGATCGGCTGAGGCGGTCGGAGGTCTGAGAGAACTAAAAATCTTCTTAGTCGGTAATCGATCGAACTTGTTCTTCTCTAACTTTCGGAGGTCGAGTAATCGGAGCTGGTTTTGCATCGAGCAACTTGTTTCGTTCTGAGTTCACTTCCAGTGGGGGCACGCTGAGTGCACCCACTGGGTGTAGTCCCCGAGCCTCTGTTGGACTAGATGAGTCTGGCAGAGGGTTTAAGTTTCCTGATGAACCTCCATGCGGTCGGCACGATAAATATCTTTGTTTGAAATTGAGTCAATTGGATGGATCTTCAAGCGCTTGGCATGGTAAATAAGCTCAGCTTGGAGCTAAGTCAGTGGGACTGATCTTCGTGCACTTGGCAATCGTAAATAAATTCAATTCTGGAACTGGATCAATCAAGTGATCTTTGTGCACTCGGCAAGATGAATGAATTCGCCTTGAAAATGCCGATTTGTGAAAAAAGCTCGACACTCGTGGAGTAATCGTTCTAGTAGTGCTTCTTATATTGACCGTTAGACTTTGGCGTGAAAGGGGTATTTGTAAGAGTATATTGTATCAAGAGGAGCTTGTTTTCACCCTTTGGCGTGAAAGGGTATTTGTCCGAGTGGACGTGCTTCACTTATAGATCTTCAAATAACCGAGCATGTATGGTCAGAAGAATATTCCTGATGTGATCAATAGGTTGACCAAATGGGCGTAACCCCTGAGGGTGACATGGCCAACTGTCGTGCGTAGCCCCCGAGTGATGCTCGAAGGAGGTAAGCTTGCTACAGAGTGTGATATGAGGTTTGACCATATGAGTAACTTAGTCGTTCCCGTGCTGGGGGTGTAGAGGTAAAGACATGTCCAACTGATGGTGACGCGCGAGGCGGCAGAGGGGCGATGATGTGCACAACCGAGTGACGACGCACGGGGCGGTCGAGTGGTGAAGACGCGCGCAATAGAGTGGCGACGCGCAGAGCGGTCGAGTGGTGAAGACGCGCGCAACAGAGTGATGACGCGCAGAGCGGTCGAGTGGTGAATACGTGCCCAACCGAGTGGCGAGGCGTGGGGCGACCGAATGGTGATGACGTGTGAAGTGGTCGAATGTAGGACTACATATCTAGCCAAGTGAAGATGCGCGGGGCAGCCGAGTGGTGAAGACGTGCACAACCGAGTGGCAGCGCGCGGGGTGGCTAAGCATATGGCGTCGTGTGCCAACGGACGGCGAAAATGGTCCTCGTGAGGACTTAGTTGAATGCTTTGAAGCTTATGTAGTGACGAGGTCGATGTAACGTGGTTGCTTGCGTGAAAAGACCGGTGTGCCAACTGATTCCGGTAGGAATGAAGATGGCGGCAGAGCGTCTGGGTGATTACTAAACTTGTCAAAGTGGCGGATCGAATGCACTTGTTGAAGTGAAGGATCCGACCGGTGATGCAAGACTCGACCACTCAGAGAGTGTCATTCCAAATGAGATGCAGCTCTAAAAGCGGCGTAGCCCCGAAAGCATACTACAGGCTTCGACAACGGACATGTCGGAATACGAGAAATATAGTTTTGAATGGATGATTTGCAATCCATTGAGTCGGACTTGGGAAAAGATGAGGAGAAGCTTCCAAGTGATGCTCGAAAGAGGCAAACTCCCAAAAGAGTGAAGTGTGAAGTTTAATTATAAAAGAGACTTATTTGTCTCATGTCTGACGAGGTCTATATCATTGATACGATGAAGAGGATTCCACAGAAGGGTTGGCCAGGTGTGTTTGAAGTCAACAGAGCGACAAGGTCGATGTAGTGGTGCTTATTTGGGACCAGATGGAGACCGAGTCCGAGCAGCGATGAAGTTGGCGCATAGGGCCGTCAGTGAACAGCGTAACTTGTGTAAAAATGACACAAGCCAACGAAATAATTTCTCGAGGAAATTTGATGTATGCTGAAATGATTTGTGTGAATAGCACCCATAGACACCTGGCCGAGTGCAAGGGGCTTCTTTGGTTAACCAGCAAGAGTCCGAAAGAGCGAAGGATCCATTCGAACTTGTGGAAGCGACGGATCCGGCCGAACTCATTGGAATACTGGCTCAAATAAAGCGGAAGTGTAGTGTTTCGATCGAGTTGCAGCTCGGAGGACCGATGCAAATTAAATGAAGAATGACACATGGTGTTCGTGGAATGATGTATGCGAAAAAATGGAAGTTGGACTCGGAGTCACATAACCAAGACTAAGAAAGTATGTGAAAATAAACAACGGCGTGAGAGGTACACTCGGTGGCGTGGTCTCCGAGTGAACGTGATGTGTGAATTATGGGATACCGGGAAGGAGGAAATAGCGTAATGTAGCGCATGTAGAATGACTTAGCTGTTTGAAGGCGCGCATGAGTGGCCAAGTGGTGAAGATGAGTTCAACCGATGGCGATGCGCAGGGTGGCCGATTGATGTAGATGTGTCTCACCGAGTGAAGATGCGCGGGGCAGCCGAGTGGTGATGAGGTGACCAACCATGTGGCGACGCGCGGAGCGGCCGAGTGGTGATGAGGTGACCAACCGAGCGGCGACGCGCGGAGCGGCCGAGTGGTGATGAGGTGACCAACCGATTGGCGACACGCGGGGCGGCCGAGTGGTGATGAGGTGACCAACCGATTGGCGACACGCGGGGCGGCCGAGTGGTGATGAGGTGACCAACCAAGTGGCGACGCGCGGGGCGGCCCAAAGTGGTGATGAGGTGACCAACCGAGTGGCGACGCTGGAGCAGCCCAAAGGTGATGAGTTGACCAACCGAGTGGCGATGCGGCGCCGAGTGGTTATGAGGTGACCAACCGAGTGGCGACAAGGGCGGCCGAAAGTGGTTATGAGGTGACCAACCGAGTGGCGGCGCATGGGCGGCCGAGTGGTTATGAGGTGACCAACCGAGTGGCGACAAGGGGCGGCCAAGTGGTGATGAGGTGACCAATCGAGTGGCGACGCCCTGGGTTGCCGAGTGGTGATGAGGTGACCAACCGAAAGGGGCGACAAGGGGCGGCCGAAAGTGGTTATGAGGTGACCAACCGAAAGTGGCGATGCTGGGCGTGCCAAGTGGTTATGAGGTGACCAACCGATGGCGGACAAGGGGCGGCCGAGTGGTGTGTTTTAAACTTAGGCGAGTACTGGATCGAGCTAAGCCCTCCGAGTGGGAGGGTTGCTCTCTCCTTTCGATGGGATTTTTAAAACTTAGGCGTAGTCTTGGACTGGCGGCTAAGCCCCCGAGTGGGAGGGTTGCTCTCCACTCGGTAGGGATTTTTTGAAACTTAGGCTAGCATCTTGGATCGCAGAAGCCCCCGAGTGGGAGGGTTGCTCTCCACTCGGTAGGATTTTTTTGAAACTTAGGCGAGTACTGGACTGCATCTAAGCCCCCGAGTGGGAGGGCTGCTCTCCACTCGGTAGGATTTTTAAAACTTAGGCGAGACGGATTCGCAACTAAGTCAGCCACTGCGGGATTTAGAGCATATAAAAAAGAATAACAATCATTTATGATATTGTAAAAACTGTGTCGCGGGGTGACCGAGTGGTGATGAGGTGACCAACCGATTGACGAGGCCCGGAGCGGTCGAGTGGTTATGAGGTGACCAACCAATTGACGACGCGCGGGGCGGCCGAGTGAAGTGGACGCATCCCACGGCGTGGCAACGCACGGGGCGGCCGAGTGATGAAGATGCTTGCCGCGGAGTGACGATACGCTGGGCGCCCGGAAGTGATGTACACGCGTCCCGCAGAGTGGCGCATAACACGAGCGTCCGGAGTGACGTGACGGCGTCTCAGAGTGGCGGCGGCAGGCGTCCGGACCGAGTGGGAACACACGAATGATCAAGTGCTCACTGCGTTAGTCGCTGAACGTGTCCAAGAAAACGCTATGCGTGCCCAAGTGTTGGGTTGACCGGTCGGGCTGGTTGTGTGTTGCATATGTCGAGTGTAGACTTGTACTTATGCGAGGTGTACTGAGTATCGAGTCGGAGTAGCGGAGGCGGCTGGGCCGGCTTCAAGTCAACGCAAGTTGTGTGTTGGAGGCTGGTGCAGGTGGCTGCGGAAAGAAATGAATCCACGCACCTTGTTTGAATGGCTGATTAATGAGGCAACCAATTAATCCGGCGTTGAAGATTTCTTCCGTTTCCAAATTTTCCTGCAGGCAATTAATTGATGGACAGCCCACGTCCTGACCATGTAGGAGTACGCAGAATCTTGTTTGAATGGCTGATTAACGAGGCAACCAATTAATCCGGCGTTGAAGATTTCTTCCGTTTCCAAATTTTCCTGCATGCAGTTAATTGATGGGAGAAACAGCCAACGCCCCGACCATGTAGGAGCACGCAGAATGCATGTAAGACGCATTAATTAGCGCTAATTAAGCCGGAATTAAAACATGGAAGTTTCGCATGTGATGCGGGTTGAAATGGGAGAGTTGAGAAGGCAGCCCGAGTCCGGAGAGCTCTGCTGCGGTGTAAACTATCGGTCACGCCGAATCGACGGCAAAATGAGAGATGTCGATGAGGAGGATAAGCGGTGGCTGTAGTCCAGGCGCTGGAGTCGCGGGCCGGCACAGCCAAGGGCGCAGGCCGGTGCGTAGCGTTAGGTCGCGTTTGATCGCCTGGGGCGGAGCCATGCACCGCCGAGTCGCGCTTCGACACTCATGAGCTAAACCGAGCCGGGCAGGCAGCTGTGCCTCGCCTTCCGAGAGCCGGGTCGACCGCGGTCACCATCCTCCACGGGCCGTGGGAGCCAGCCAATAGCGTTAGCGGCTGTGGCAGGTGGGCGCTTCGGCGACGACGCTCGCAGATGAGGCCAGAGATGATGACATGCGGACAAATGGCGCTTCATCGCTTGGGGAGCCGAGCCACCACTCGTAACAAAGCGAGGCATCCTTGTGTATGAACTTGGGTGCAAACAGAAAAAGAACAAACCATAGTTAGATAATTGTAATGTTTGATTTTAAAGAGGACGATTTGAGATGAGCAACTCCCTGATCCTGTAGAAATTAGTCCGTTGCCGGCGATTGAAGAAAAAACCATCTACATCATGGCTCGATAGACGCCATGCCCCACGGTGGGCACCAACCGCTGTGGGTTCTAAGTCCCGGTAGAAAGGGGTAGGGTAAAGGAGCATGATCTATCGAGATGCATATGGGTGACACGGTGGTTTTAGCGAAGTTCGGGTCTCTCACGATGGAGATAACAACCTCACGCCTCGTGCTCGGAGAGGCTTTGTTTTATCTTAGTATGTATCTGGAGATTACAATGTGTGTGTGTGAGCGAGGAACGGATCCCCATGCCTGAGCTAAGTCCTGAGACTAATGGTGAAAAGAGAGAGGTGGAAGAAAAGACCCCCCATAATCTAGTGGTGGGGGGTGGCTTATATAGAGTGTGCCACCCCCTCACCTCCTATGTTACAAAGTGGGGTATGAATGCCATAATGCCAGCCCACTATCAAGCCCTCACTATTAGAATGATGCCGACTGCTTTGCTGCCTGCTGGTCTTCATATATCCGAGTGAGTCGTATGGTCGAGTGGATAGTATGCTGCTTGTCCGAGTGGATGGTATGTCTGTATGAAATTGACCTGGACCCACATGTTGTTTGGACCCCATGCTTCATGATATTTCGACCCTTCGTGGGCCTACCTGTTATGTATATCCCCAACACCTGGCTTGTGCATCCTTATAAGTGGCGGTCGGGGACGAGCGATGGTCTTTTCCTACCAATCTATCCCCCTAGGAGCATGCGCGTAGTACTTGGTTTTTGATGACTTCTAAATTTTTTCAATAAGTATATGAGTTCTTTTGACTAATGTTGAGTCCATGGATTATACGCACTTTTACCTTTCCGCCTTTGCTAGCCTCTTCGGTACCGTGCATTGCCCTTTCTCACCTTAAGAGTTGGTGCAAACTTCGCCGTGCATCCAAACCCCGTGATACGATACGCTCTATCACACATAAACCTCCTATATCTTCCTCAAAACAGCCACCATACCTACCTATTATGGCATTTCCATAGCCATTCCGAGATATATTGCCATGCAACTTTCCATCGTTCCGTTCATCATCATCATCATCATGACATACTTTACTTCTGTCATATTGCCATTGCATGATCATGTAGTTGACATCGTATTTGTGGCAAAGCCACCATGCATTATTTTTCATACATATCACTCTTGATTCATTGCACCATCCCAAGACATCACGGAGGCATTCATATAGAGTCATATCTTGTTCTAGTTTGAGTTGTAATCCTTATGTTGTAATCAATAGAAGTGTGATGATCATCATTATTAGAGCATTCCCCAATCAAAAAAAAAGAGAAAGGCCAAAAAGAAAAAGAAAAAGAAAGGCCCAAAAAAAGAAAATAAATAAAAGGGCAATGTTACTATCTCTTTTTCCACACTTGTGCTTCAAAGTAGCACCTTGTTCTTCATGTAGTGAGTTTCATATATTGTGCTTCAAAGTAGCACCATGTTTTTTCATATAGTGAGTCTCATAAGTTGTCTTTTTCATACTAGTGGGAATTTTTCATTATATAACTTGGCTTGTATATTCCCACGATGGGCTTCCTCAAATGCCCTAGGTCTTCGTGAGCAAGCAAGTTGGATGCACACCCACTAGTTTTCTTTTGTTGAGCATTCATTTATAGCTCTAGTGCATCCGTTGCATGGCAATCCCTACTCCTCATGTTGACATCAATTGATGGGCATCTCCATAGCCCGTTGATTATCCTCGCCAATGTGAGACTTTCTCTTTTGTCTTCTCCACACAATCCCCATCATCATATTCTATTCCACCCATAGTGCTATATCCATGGCTCACGCTCATGTATTGCGTGAAGGTTGAAAAAGTTTGAGATTATTTAAGTATGAAACAATTGCTTGGCTTGTCATCGGGGGTATAGAAGTTGGGAACATCTTTGTGTGACGAAAATGAAGCATAGCCTAACTATATGATTTTATAGGGATGAACTTTCTTTTGCCATGTTATTTTGAGAAGACATAATTACTTTGTTAGTATGCTTGAAATATTATTATTTTTATGTCAATATGAACTTTTGTCTTGAATCTTTCGGATCTGAATATCCATATCACAAGTAAGAAGAATTACAATGAAATTATGCCAACTAGCATTCCAAATCAAAAATTATCTTTTTTATCATTTACCTACTCGAGGACGCAGCAGAATTAAGCTTAGGGATGCTTGATACGTCTCCAACGTATCTATAATTTTTGATTGCTCCATGCTATGTTATCTACAGTTTTGGGCAATATTGGGCTTTATTATCCACTTTTATATTATTTTTGGGACTAACCTATTAACCGGAGGCCCAGCCCAGATTTGCTGTTTTATGCCTATTTCAGTGTTTCGAGGAAAAGGAATATCAAACGGAGTCAAAACAGAACGAAATCAACTGGAGAAGTTATTTTTGGAACGAAACCTACAAGATAGACTTGGACCCTACGTCAGGAGATGAGGGAGGTGCTCACGAGGGTGGGGGCGCCCCACCACCCTAGGGCGCGCCCCATGCCTCGTGGGCCCCCCGAAGCTCCACCGATGTACCTCCTGCACCCATATATACCTACGTATCGCAAAAACTTCCAGAACAGAGATTAGATCGGGAGTTCCGCATGTAAAAACCTCCAGAACCACCAAAACCAATCGGGACCCTGTTAAGGCACCTGCCGAGGGGGGGAACCCTCACCGTGGCCATCTTCATCATCCCGGCGCCTCCATGACGAGGAGGGAGTAGTTCACCCTCGGGGCTGAGGGTATGTACCAGTAGCTATGTGTTTGATCTCTCTCTCTCCCGTGTTCTTGATTTGGCACGATCTTGATGTATCGCGAGCTTTGCTATTATAGTTGGATCTTATGTTTCTTCTCTCCCTCTACTCTCTTGTAATGAATTGAGTTTTCCCCTTGAAGTAATCTTATCGGATTGGGTCTTTAAAGATTTGAGAACACTTGTTGTATTTCTTGCTTGGGATAACCATGGTGACAATGGTTTATTCTATTGATCAACTTGGTGTATGTTTTTGTGATCAACTTTCGTGTTTCGTGACATTGGGAACCTATGATTTGGGGTTGGCACATGTTTTCGTCGTGATTCTCGGTAGAAACTTTGGGCACTCTCTTTGAGATTCTATGTGTTGGTTGAGTAGATGATTTGAGATTGTGTGATGCATATCGTATTATCATGCCTACGGATACTTGAGGTGACATTGGAGTATCTAGGTGACATTAGGGTTTTGGTTGATTTGTGTCTTAAGGTGTTATTCTAGTACGAACTCTAGGGCTGTTTGTGACACTTATAGGAATAGCCCAACGGATTGATTGGAAAGAATAACTTTGAGGTGGTTTCGCATCTACCATAATCTCTTCGTTTGTTCTCTGCTATTAGTTACTTTGGAGTGACTCTTTGTTGCATGTTGAGGGATAGTTATATGATCCAATTATGTTATTATTGTTGAGAGAATTTGCACTAGTGAAAGTATGAACCCTAGGCCTTGTTTCAACTCATTGCAATACCGTTTACGCTCACTTTTACCATTAGTTACCTTGCTGCTTTTATTATTTCAGATTACAAAAACCTATATCTACCATCCATATTGCACTTGTATCACTATCTCTTCGCCGAACTAGTGCACCTATACAAATTACCATTGTATTGGGTGTGTTGGGGACACAAGAGACTCTTTGTTATTTGGTTGCAGGGTTGTTTGAGAGAGAACATCTTCATCCTACGCCTCCCACGGATTGATAAACCTTAGGTCATCCACTTGAGGGAAATTTGCTACTGTCCTACAAACCTGTGCACTTGCAGGCCCAACAACGTCTACAAGAAGAAGGTTGCATAGTAGATATCATGTAGTCGTACGTCTTCACGATCCGACCGATCCAAGTACCGAACGTACGGCACCTCCGAGTTCAGCACACGTTCAGCTCGATGACGTCCCACGAACTCCGATCCAGCAGAGCTTTGTGGGAGAGTTCCGTCAGCACGACGGCGTGATGACGGTGTTGATGATGTTACCGACGCAGGGCTTCGCCTAAGTACCGCTACAATATTACCGAGGTGGAATATGGTGGAGGGGGACACCGCACACGGCTAAGAGAGATCAACAGATCAACTTGTGTGTCTATGGGGTGCCCCCTGGCCACGCATATAAAGGAGTGGAGGAGGGGGAGAGGGCCGGCGCCTATGGCGCGCCCTGGAAGAGTCCTACTCCCACCGGGAGTAGGAGACAAGGAAAGGGAAGAGAGAAGAGAAGGAAGGAGGGGGCGCAGCCCCTCCCCCTAGTCCAATTCGGACTAGGCCTTGGGGGGGCGCAGCCTCCCTTCTTTCTTTTCCCTAAAGCCCAAGCAGGCCCATATACTCCCCGGCGAATTCCCGTAACTCTCGGTACTCCGAAAAATACCGAACCACTCGGAACCTTTCCGATGTCCGAATATAGTCAGTCCAATATATCGATCTTTACGTCTCGACCATTTCGAGACTCCTCGTCATGTCCCGATCTCATCCAGGACTTGAACTACCTTGGTACATCAAAACACATAAACTCATAATACCGATCACAACAAACTTTAAGCGTGTGGACCTCACGGGTTTCGAGAACTATGTAGACATGACCGAGACACGTCTCCGGTCAATAACCAATAGCGGAACCTGGATGCTCATATTGGCTCCTACATATTTTACAAAGATCTTTATCGGTCAAACCGCTTAACATCATACGTTGTTCCCTTTGTCATCGGTATGTTACTTGCCCGAGATTCGATCGTCGGTATCTCAATACCTAGTTCAATCTGCTATCGGCAAGTCTCTTTACTCGTTACGTAATGCATCATCCCGCAACTAACTCATTAGTCACATTTCTTGCAAGGCTTATAGTGACGTGCATTACCGAGAGGGCCCAGATACCTCTCCGACAATCGGAGTGACAAATCCTAATCTCGAAATACGCCAACTCAACAAGTACCTTCGAGACACACAGAGAGCACCTTTTATCACCCAGTTACGTTGCTAGACGTTTGGTAGCACACAAAGTGTTCCTCCGGTAAACGGGAGTTGCATAATCTCATAGTCATAGGAACATGTATAAGTCATGAAGAAAGCAATAGCAACATACTAAACGATCAAGTGCTAAGTGTCGTGGTTCTAAGTGTGACAGTAGAATGGGGGTAGGTATGGAGAGGCAAGATCCTAGCTATGGAGTAGTTGTGTACGCAAGGGATTTACGAGTTCAGGCCCTTCTCGGAGGAAGTAATAGCCCTACGTCTTGGAGCCCGGAGGCGGTCGATCGGATTATATGCGCATTTGTTATGGGTGCGAACCCTTCTACCCGTGGAGGGGGTGGCTTATATAGAGTGCGCCAGGCCCCAGCCAGCCCACGTAGAGAGGGTTTACAGGTGCGTTAAGGCCAGGCGTTCGGGTAACGCCTTACATAAAGTACCATTATGACCATAAAGGATATTTAACTACTGCACCGCTTTGGACACCGAGTGGCTCTTGGACCTCGGTGGTCGAGTGGGTCTTCATGGTCGAGTGTCTTTGAATCTATCGAGTGGAAACCTACCAGGTCGACCGGAAGGCTGCTTCTCTTGTGAGTCTCCTTGAGGAGGGTATCTTTGGGTAGGTCTATGACCCTACCCTGTATATGACTTCATCATTAGCCCCGAATGGATCGAGGTTTGAGTGCGGAAGGAGTTGGTGATCTTTCCGACTGCTCTTCGTGGTTGTGAGTGCGTCTTGCTCTGGATCAACGACCTTTTAGCGATGGCATCAACTTCTCTTTCACCGCTTTGATCCATTCTTCACGCTTGCCGAAAGTGAACTCGTGTGAACTCGAGGACTTCGAGCGACGGATCGGGAAATCAGTTATCCGACGAGTTGCTCTACTAAGAAGCGGATTTTGCGGGATCCGAATTTTGGGAAGCGCTAAGCGGAGAAAACCGCGGCTTTTCGGATGTGATAAGACGATGACGCCGATCTTCGCTACCGCCTTTTTCACCACGTATCGTGCGCTTGGCGCGGTTGTGGGATTGCGACGGGACTGCACAGGCCTACCGGGTCACCCACTCGGAAGCGGTCCCTTATAAAGCGTTAAGGTGGCATTTTGAACAAGACGACCTCAGACTTCTCCTCTCTCCGCCTCCAAATCTTCTCGCCGTTTTCGCTCGTCCAGCGCCGAAGCTTCGGTACTTGTCTCGCCATGTAACATGGTGAAGGAGAAGACCGCAGCCCGAACGGGTGAAGAAGGCGGCGGCGCAGGCCAAGGGAGAGCGCCCAGCCGGGCGGCTCCTCTTCGCGTCCAAGCTGCCGCAGGCTGGGTCCAAGGAGACTGGATCCGCTCGACCATCACCGAGAAGGATCTCGTCGATCCGCCAATGAAGGACTGATCCCCATGGCAACCACAAATGAAGATGGTGAGTGCGTCCTCCTAGCCACCCACGTAGACCGGGGGTTTTCTCTGCCGCCAAATCCTTTCTTCCGGGGGTTTTTGAACTTTTTTGGAGCGCAACTTCATCATTTTACTCCGAACTCCATCGTCTATCTTGCTGCTTTCGTTTCGCTATGTGAGAATTTCTTGGGTTGTCGACCGCACTGGGGTCTCTTCAAGCACATATTCACCGCCGCTTCCTGTGATAAAGGAAGAAAGCGAGCCGAATGACGAGAGGACCCAAGTAATCCAGATGTGTGGGGACTCGGGTCCAGATGAGGGAAAGAGCGCCTTTTCCAGCCTATGACTCTCCCCGACTTCCGGTTAGAGGGTGGCGGTCGACCTGGTTCTCTGCTAAGACCAGCCGACGCCAGGCCGATCCGGTGGTCTCCCTCCTTTCTCCATGAGTCGAGTGAACAAGCCATCTTCTCTCAAGGTGTTACCGGAGGAAAGGGCCCAAGTAAAGTTGTCGATGGAGCATGTAGTCCAGCTTATTCGCGATGGGGTGATCGCATGGATCTCCTGGAGGTTTTTCTCCCGACGGCGATTCAGCCACTTCAATACCGAGGTCACCCGATGTGGATGTACTGCAGTACGGAGGATACCTCTCGGTCCATTCGAGGAGGTCGATGACGCCAAGTGGAGAAGTGGATGACTGCCATCATGGGAAACACAAAGACAACCTCATGGAGCTAGGATGATTCCACCACTCGACCATAGTTACCAACTGCACCAGGTATAACCACTTATCTCCGAATCGTGATTCTGTTGCATTCATTCTGCTTTTGATGCCAATTCGTCAATCGACTTTCACCTTGTTTCATTGTCTTCTAGGTCACCACCGAGATGTACTGATGCCCAACGGGCGCAGGAAACAATCGAAGAAGAAGAAGGAAGTGGAGGTGAAAGCCGCGGAATGGGAGTCCAACGGTGAGGAGGACGAGGAGGATGATAGTTCGATGACGAGGAGGAGGAGGAAGAAGAAGAGGAAGACGTCAATCCTCCTCGCTCGGAGGGAAGGTCCAAGCTGACGCATGATCCGGCCGGTCGGGCGCGGTAAAGCGGTTGTGCCCGCCGGGCAGTCGATGAAGCGACCAAGGAAAACTTCTCCCGCGCCGACCGAGAAACCATCGAAACAACCTCGAGCGACGTCGTCAAAGCCGGCGAAGGCCCTGCCCAAGATGCGAATGGTCATCCCCACCATCTCCGGGTAACCAATGTAACCTTGTATTTCCTTTTTCAACATGAGTGAACTTTTGGTCGACTTGATGACCGATCACCGATTCTTGAAATCTACAGCCGCTACCTCCGAGACTTCAGCCAAGCACGAAGATCAAGAAATGGAAGACGCGGCCACCTCCAACCTTGGTAAGATCCCTGAGGTTTCGCTTTTAGTCGACTGGAGTCTTTAGTCGATTGGACTTCCATGTTTACTTCTGAATCCTTTTTGTAGTTCCGCCTCACATCATTGATCTCCCCGATGATGGCGAGGAAGCGCCGTCGAGGAAGAGGAAGAACAAGAAAGTGCCTGCTGGCAAGGTTGCTCAAGTCGCGGCGATTCCTGAGACGCTGATTTCTGAAGGAGGCAACCCCACTCGGACTTCTGTGTCTTTCGCTGTACATCACCGACAAGTACCCACCCACTTCGTTGATCGTTGATCCACCATCTCTTTGCTACACACCACGTCCCGGAAGACCAAGTAAGTGCTGCTAAGGAGGCCATACGCCAGGCAGGGATCATGATGGAGCAGGTGAAAGTGGTCCGAGAGGCTAGTCAGGCAGCCTACAACGCTAGTTCCGCTCTCCAGAGCAATGTCCAAGTAAGTCGGGCCGTTGCTTGCTTTGTTAGGATATGCTACCCAAACCGGCTTCTTTTCCGGAGATTTATATCTGTACACCCACTGGGTGTTTTTGTCGATTGAACTTTTGTGGCGGCACTCTGAGTGCACCCACTGGGTGTAGTCCCCGAGACTATGGTCGACTGCGTGCAGTCGGCTATAGTCTTTATGTTGTGATTTTCTTCACCGACCGACGGATCAAGTCGAATGGAACCGAAAAACCGTGGGGGCACGCTAAGTGCACCCACCGGGTGTAGTCCTCGAGACTATGGTCGATCGCGTGCAATCGACTATAGTCTAAAGAACTGTTTTTTTTATCGCGGTTGACCGACAATTAGCCATGGTTTTAGAATCATAACTTTTTGCCTCTTTTGGTCGATCGATCGAGCTAAATCGGTAAACCAGTTGGGGGCACGGCCGAGTGCACCGGAGTGTGAATCCCGAGACTACCGTCGAATGTTTTGATTCGACCGTAGTCTTAGAAATGCTACTATTTTTCCTTAATCACCGGAAGTGATCTGTCTTTGATGTCTTTTGTTGGTTGACTCTTTGTAGAAATCTTGCAGCTTGTGGCTCGCTATACCGAGTTAGAGAACAAGCAGATCCAGCTTAATCTCGATTTGAAGCTTGCTCGTGAGAATTTGCGAAGGCAAAGGATGAAGCAAAAGGTATGGCTGGTGAGAATTTTTGACGAACGCCTTTGTCTTTCTCGCCATTCTCAACTCTGTTCTCATTGTTGCTTTGCGATAAACTGGAGGAGACTTTGAAGAAGAAGGACCTTGACCTTGCAGAGGCACGTATATTGCTTTGGAGAAAACAAAGCTCATCAAGAGAAGCTTGCCTCGGTCGACAAACTCGAAGATGAAAATGCCAAGCTTAAAGCTACTCTTGACGCTGCTAACAAGGAAGTTAGTCGATCAAGAACGACAAGATTGTTCTCATTCGACAAGGCTAGCTAACCGGCGGGAAGCGAACGACCGGAGATTTATCTCCTGAGGGCTCGCCAAGAAGCCGCTTTCTCATGCTTGAAGGTAATCTCCTTTATCCGACTGTCTTGCTTTCACCGCTTATCACATGATCGTTATTTTGAGTCTCGAACTGTGTTTTCGTAATTCTCGCCAAAACTTTGAAGAAGAAACCACCGAGTGGAAACCAACTTGGACCCCATCAACTCTCCGGTGAAGGACGAAGCTGCTATGAATGTGCTCCGACTGGAGTCTCGCGTTGCTAGCGCGGTGGATTATCTTGCTCGACTGAAAGTTGCGGTGTCGCGGATCGACTCGACTCTCTGGCCCGAACAGATTTTTCAGAATGATCTTGAATCCGTGATGACCTGACTGAATGAGGTTCCAGGTCGAGTGCAGGAATGGAAAAAGTCTTCTGTCAGGTGTGGTGCTGATGTTGCTCTATCTCTGGTTCGTGTCCACTGCAAAGAAGCGCAAGAGGACAAGTTGGTGTCTCTCAAGGTTGCCAATACCAGGAAGCACGACTTCAGATCTTTCATGGAGTCTTTCATCGCTGCCGCTACTCAGACACGACGGGATCGACCTCGACCAGCTTTATTGCACCTTCCAATCCTCCACGGAGGAGTAAAAACTTCTAAGTCCCACTTTGAATTTGCCTCTAATGCCGAGTGGTTGTCAGAATCGATAAACTTTAACAAAGCTTAACGCCTCGAGTACCTTTTGGATCTGTATGATGCTTATCCGAACTCGATTTTGCCTCATTCTAAGATATTCCGCTGAAATTCTAGTCGACTTGTGCTTCATCTCCTGCCCGCAGTAGAGACGGAACACGATCGCGATCGACCTTGTCGTCCTTATGGATTGGGACGAACCGCACGTTGTACTTGTGGCGAAGTTCCGGAGGAGGAGGTAGCAGTCGACTTGCACCTCGTCGTCCTTGCGGATTGGGATAAACCAGACGCTGCACTTGTGGCGAAGCTCAAGGAGGAGGTAATGGATCGACCTGCACTCGCCGTCCTTATGGATTGGGATGAACTGCACGTTGTACTTGTGGCGAAGCTCAAGGAGGA
The DNA here is from genome assembly GCA_021605145.1 of Aegilops bicornis. Taxonomy (NCBI): domain Eukaryota; kingdom Viridiplantae; phylum Streptophyta; class Magnoliopsida; order Poales; family Poaceae; genus Aegilops; species Aegilops bicornis. The sequence goes on along the minus strand of CM038674.1, from coordinate 261,427,823 downwards.
GGTACAAATCGACCTGCACCTCGCCGTCTCTTATGGATTGGGATAAATTCCTTACTTAGGCGAGCACTGGCTGCAGCCAAGCCCTTGAGTGGGAGGTCTGCTCTCCACTCGGTAGGATTTTATTACTTAGGCGCAGCACTGGCTGCAGCTTAAGCCTCCGAGTGGGAGGTTCGCCTCCACTCGGTAGGATTTTTATTACTTAGGCGAGCACTGGCTGCAGTTTAAGCCCCCGAGTGGGAGGTTTGCTCTCCACTCGGTAGGATTTTTATTACTTAGGCGAGCACTGGTCAGCTAAGCCTCCGAGTGGGAGGTTCGCTCTCCACTCGGTAGGATTTTTATTACTTAGGCGAGCAGCACTGGCTGACTAAGCCCCCGAGTGGGAGGTTTGCTTCCACTCTGTAGGATTTTTATTACTTAGGCGCAGCACTGGCTGCAGCTAAGCCCCGAGTGGGAGGTTTGCTCTCCACTCGGTAGGATTTTGATTACTTAGGCGCAGCACTGGCTGCAGCTTAAGCCTCCGAGTGGGAGGTTCGCCTCCACTCGGTAGAGGATTTTGATTACTTAGGCGAGCACTGGGCTCATGGCTAAGCCCCGAGTGGGAGGTTTGCTCTCCACTCGGTAGGATTTTTATTATTTTGGATGTTTAAGTCGAATCCTTGGGCTGTAGAAGCCCCCGAGTGGGAGGCTGGCTCACCACTCGGTAGGATTTGAATACTTAGGCGAGTACTTGACTGCAGCTTAAGCCTCCCGAGTGGGAGGCTGGCTCACCACTCGGTAGGATTTTGATTACTTAGGCAGTACTTGGACTGCAGCTAAGCCCTCGAGTGGGAGGCTGGCTCACCACTCAAGAGGGATTTTGATTACTTAGGCGAGTACTTGGACTGCATTCAAGCCCCGAGTGGGAGGCTGGCTCGCCACTTTCTAGAGGATTTTGAATACTTAGGCGGCGGATTCGCAGTTAAGCCTCCGAGTGGGAGGCTGGCTCACCACTCTAGAGGATTTTGATTACTTAGGCGAAGCGGATTCGTTAGCTTAAGCCCCCGAGTGAGAGGCTGGCCTGCACTGGAAAGGATTTTTTACAAACTTAGGCGGATCGGATTCGCGACTAAGCCACCCACTGGGGGAAATTTCAACAAAGAGCAATAACAATCACTGGGAAAATTATAACATTCTTGTCTTAGATAAACTACAAAAGTACTTTTATTACATCTCAACCGAGTGAGTTTTAAGTGTAAACGGGCGGAGCAGCTCCGCTGCTCCAAGCTCGAGGCTCGGCCGATCCGGCGATCAACGTTGTAGAGATGATATGCTCCGTTGTGGAGGACTCTTGTGACGATGAAGGACCTTCCCAAGTTGGGGCGTAGCTTGTGTGGTTTCTGTTGATCCACTTGGAGGACTAAATCTCCCTCTTGGAAGGCTCGACTCTTCACATTTCTGGCATGGAACCGACGCAAGTCTTGCCGATAGATAGTCGAGCTTAATCAGGGCCATTTCTCTCTCCTCTTCCAAGAGGTCGATCGTGCATCTTGCCAAGCTTGTTCTCGCTTCTTCTTGAGTATAACCTCGACTCGAGGCGACATTGTGAAGCAGTGTCACTTGGCGTAACTGCTTCACCTCCATAGACTAAGAAGAATGGAGTTCTCCCAATCGACCGATTAGGAGTGGTCCTCACTCCCCGTGAGAACTGATGGAAGTTCGTCGACCCAAGCTCCTGCCACGTGCTTGAGATCGCCAGATCACCGTGGTTTCAGCCCTTTGAGAATGAGGCCATTTGCTCGCTCTACTTGTCCATTCGACCGAGGATGAGCCATCAAGCATAGTCAATTCGCTGCCTTTGAGAGGCGCAGAAGGCTTTGAACTTTTCATTATCGAAGTTTGACCCATTGTCGGTGATGATGCTATGCGAACCCCATATCCGAAAAATCAACTCTCCGATGAAACTGATAGCGGTGCATGCATCAAGGTTCTTGATGGGCTTGGCCGATCCACTTGGTGAACTTGTCGATCGCTACTAGCAAATGGGTGAAGCCGCTTCGCCAGCTTCTCAACGGGTCCAATCATGTCCAATCCCCAAACAATGAAGGGCCAGACGAGTGGAATGGTCTTCAAGGCTGAGGCAAAGCTTGTGCGACATGTTGAATAGAACCGACATCCTTCACACTTGTCAACTATTTCCTTTGCCATTTCGCTTGCTTTTGGCCAAGAAAATCCCGCTCGGTATGCTTTAGCCACAATGGTCCGAGAGGACGATGATGGCCACAGTTCCCGAGTGGATATCCTCAAGAATCATCTCGACCTTCTTCCGGCGTGATGCACTTCGCCGACTCCAGCCACGCTTTCTTCCGAACAACTGTCCCTTGATCACCAGAAGGCCTTTGGATCGCTTGGACGATCCGTCGAGCCTCTTCTTCATTCTCTCGGGAGCTCTTTCCTTAGGATATATGCGATGTAGGGCACCGGCCCAGTCGGGGAGTGATGACCACCACTTCCATAATTAGGTCGACGACGGCTGGGATCTCAACTTTGGTCGGATCATTGGCACCTTTTGCTGCGGGGCTTCTTCGTGGAAAGGATCCTCCTGACCGAAGGTGCATGAATGTGCTCCAAAAATACATTACTGGGAATAGCTTCCTTTGGACCCTATCTTCGCCAAGTCATCTCGCAGCTTGATTTTTCACCGGGGTATATGATGAAGCTCTAACCCCTCGAATTTCTTCTCCAAATTTTCTCATCGTGACATTACAATAACTCCGTCATAGCTGGGCTTCGACATCCCACTCCTTCATCACTTGATTAACAACCAGATCCGAAGTCGTCAGTAGACCATAAGGCGACGGACGCCGAAAGTGAAATGGCCATGCAACCCATACAGAGTGCTTCATATTCGCTTCGTTGTTGGAGGAATCAAAGTGAATCGAGAATATACTTGAGCTTATCTCCTCGGGGAAACCAATACAACCCCCGTGACCGAATCGCTCAAAGCATCTTGGATCCATCAAAAACATAGTCCAGTTGTTCCGAGTGAACTTGAGTCGAAGCTGTTGTTCACCCACTCGGAGAGGAAATCTGCTATTGCTTGGGACTTGATGGCTTTCTTTGCCTCGAATTTGATATCAAGGGAAGGAGTTCAATCGCCCATTTTGTCACTCGACCAGTTGCATCTCTGTTATGAAGAATTTCCGACAAAGGGCGTCACCGATTTAATCAGAATTAATGATCACGTAAATAATGAGCAACCTTCTTCGTGGTCATATAGATCCCATAAACAAGCTTCGATAGTGAGGGTATCTTTGCTTTGATGGGGTCAAGATTTGAAAGATAATAAATCGGGCGTTGAACTTTGAAGGCTTTTCCTTCTTCTTCCCGCCGACCGTAAGTACAAGATCGACGACTTGTCCAAAGGGCTGCAATGTAAAGCAGCAAATGCTCTTGCCGATAGGAGCAAAGAAGCACCGGTTGGGTGGAGAGCAGCTTTGAGCTCGCAACGCTGCATCAGCTTCTAGAGTCCACTCGAACTTGTCTCGACTTCTTCATCGGGCAAGAAAGAGGCAATGCCTTTTCACCGAGGCGCAGAGATGAATCGACTTAAAGCGCCAAGCAACCAAGAAGCCACGGACATCGTGCACACGCATGTATGCGTTTCATTCAGAGTATAGTGCCAACTTTTTCGGTTAGCATCAATTCCTCGCTCGTAAACGAGAAAACCGAGTAACTTTCCACCGGAACTCCGAATGTGCACTTTGATGGATTAAGCTTGATATCATACCTCCCGAGATTGGCAAATGTTTCAAATGAGGTCACCAACAGGCTCGGAACCTTTCCGTGATTCTGACCACAATGTCATCCATGTATGCTTCCACATTCCGACCGATTTGAGTGAGTAAACACTTTTGAATCATCCTCATGAACGTGGCTCCGCATTCTTGGAGGCCGAATGGCATGGTGACATAACGAAGCATCCGAATGGAGTGATGAAAGCTGTTTTGATCTCGTCGGGTCCATACAGACGGATCCGGATGATACCCGGAATAGGCGCCCAAAAAGACAACCTCTCGTGATCCCGCAGCTTGAGTCGACTATTTGGTCGATGTGAGGAAGAGGAATGATCTTTCGGGCAGGCCCGATTGATATGCTTGAAATCGATGCACATGCTAATGACTTGTCCTTCTTGGGGACCATGACAACGTTGGCGAGCCACTCGGAGTGGTAGATCTCTCGGATGAACTCTGCCGCTAAGAGTCGAGCTACCTCCTCGCCAATGGCCTTTCTCTTCTGGACGGCGGACCGCTGAAGATACTCTTTAACCGGTTTGAATTTTGGGTCGACTCGTAGGCGATGCTCAGCCAGTCCCCTGGGAACACCCGGCATGTCAGCAGGCTTCCATGCAAAGATGTCCCAGTTCTCACGGAGGAACTGGATGAGCGCTTCTTCCTATTTTGAGTCGAGTGTTGTGGAGATGTTGGTCGGAGCAGCGTCAGGATCACCGGGTGAATGTGAACCTGTTTGCCTCGCCAATGATCGAAATGCTGACTCAGAAGCGGGCTTCTTAGCTCGCAACAAATCACTCGGATCTGCAGTTTTCGATACTCTTGTAGCTCTACCACCGCCAACCGAGCATCGGCAATCTTAGAGCCTTTCCGAAGCACTCTTACGCCTTTCTTCCGATTGCTCAGGATGCTGATCACGCCTTGGGACCAGGCATCTTCGCTTAAGATACACGTAATATGGTCGGGCCATGAAACGTGCATAAGCTGGTCTCCCCAGAATAGCGTGATAAGCGCTCTAGAAATTACGACCTCAAAGGTCAACTTTTCTTTCCGGAAATGTTTTGAATCACCAAAAAGTACATCAAGAGCAATTTGGCCGAGTGACTCAGCCTTCTTTCCAGTGAATGACCTGCGGAAGCTCATGTTATCGGGTAATCGAGTCCGACATCGGAATGCCCATCCCTTTCAACGCCTCCACAGATAATATGTTCAAGCCACTACCACCATCCATCAGGACTTTGGTCACCGAGTGCCTTCAATAATTGTCGACCACCAACGCTTGCCTCCTGTGGGTGGCAATGTGCCGGATGATCGACCGGTCGAATGTGATGGCGGTCCGGGACCATTTCAGATAATTGGGAGTCACGAGCAACCAAGTTCACTTCCGATTGATAACCTTCAATCGACTTTTGCTTTCGACGCCGCCAAAAAAATCATCGTGGTGGAAATTGACACGGGATATCCACCATCACTTTCATCTTTGTCCTCAACTTTGTCCGTCTCTTTATCCTTGTCCTTGAGCTGTTTCCCTTGAACCGCTGAATCAAGAGCCGACATCGTCGAAAGTGGTATGTTTCGGGTAAATGAGTTTACCCTCTTCATCTTTCTTTTGTATGAATATGACATGGCAAATCCAACACGCTGCTTCCATCTTGGTCTTTCACCTTCTTGGGGTTCCAAGGGCCCTTGGGTTTCCCTTGAACTTTCCTCGGGTCATGGCCAAGGCCTTCTCCGGAGCCGCTGGCTCGGCTTTATGCTTCGCCCGAGTGGAATTTTCTCCGCCGCCCTCATTGGCGGCCGATTTATATTTACCACTCCGGAGCCGATCCTCTTCTTCACCATTTGCATACTTGGTGGCAATCTCCATCATCCGACTTCGTGGTCATATCTCCGGCTCGACCAAATTTCAAACTCAATTCTACGTTCTTGACGCCTTGCTTGAAGGCACAGATCGCCTCGATGATCGATACATTCTCGATCGTGTGGTGCAAAGTGATCCACCTCTGGATATAACCTCTCAAAGTTTCACTCGACTTTTGCACACACGATCGCAACTCCGTCAAACCCACCGGGTCGCTTTGCAAGTTCCTTCAAATGTCCCGACAAACACACGGGCAAGATCTTCCCAAGTGTAACATCATTGGTGCTAACTGATTCAACCACGCTCGGCTGAACCCTCCAACATAAGAGGCAAATGCTTCATGGCTACCTCATCGCTGCCACCATCCGATCCAACAGCCACCGGTAATCTTCAAGCCAAGTGTCGCTTGGATTCTCCAAAGGAACTTGTCGACTCAGCCGCCAACCTGAAGTTGGGAGGAATCACCGCGGCTCGATGGCTCTGCTGAAACACTCGTCCCGAGACATGAGCTCTGCTGGAAGGAACATCTCTATCACGGCCGCCTCGGTGAGCTCGTTCTCGCCGACCAAACCTTGAACGATAATAGATCTCGCATCAAAGCCCGGGTTCCCCGGGTCGACCGAACTCTTCGCCCAAAGACTGCTTTTGGCGCTCGTCTCGTTGCCGAGGAGCGATGATCCACCCCTTGGGGAGGGAGGGCACTGACGTCGATCGCATCGATCGAATCGGTGCTCATACCGCCGCGCCCTTATATTGATCATCACGCCGCCCCCACGTTCCTCGCGCCTCGGGGCGACCTTTGGACTATGGGCCGACCGGATCGAATTCGCAGCTGACGGATCGGCCGTGAACCCTGCTCCGCGATCGATACAACTGAGTTTTGATCTCCCGCCGCCCGAGCAAATCCTCGATCCGTCAGAACCTCTACCCGCCCGACCGAAGGCTGAATTGACTTCGCTATACGGGCAAGTACTGCTAAATTCTGAATCGGAGTCCGATATACCTGAGTTGGCGGTTGAAAGAGTCAAGGCCGATCGGATTCTCGAACCCTTGATCGTACGCCGCCGAGTGCTCGCTGAAGATTCTCCATTCGAAAAGTGCGCCAGCCGGGTTGGCTGCGCGCATTCTCCAAGGCGCGAGCCTCGGAGTTTCTAACGATAGGGGTGTGAAGCGCATCCATGTTCCGACGGGCGAAGCTCCTCCCTCCGGAGCGAAGTGAGGGCTCGCAAGTACTCTTCGTGGGCTTGCTCCGGATCGTCTCCACCGCCACCTCCGCTGTGCGCGAAATAATCCAGGGGGACTGTGTGGTCCATCGACCATCGTGACCTCTCGCCGGGTCATCGCTATCGCATTCGGACGCAGCCTCTATGGAACCAAATGTGTCGAACAAGCCGTAGAGAGATTCGCTGGCTCGATTGCCGACTTGGGGATGGCCGATCAAGGGGCCACCGCATGCCTCACCCACCGTTGAGCCTCGACCGACCGGAACGCTGGCGCCGTGGGAGATCGGAATGAAGACAGCGCAGGGCCGGCCCATACTGGGTCGACGGTTGCCGCAGGAGGACGCCATGACACACGCTGAAAAGGCCGCCTCATGGACGGGAGCGCTGGAGTGGAGCCTCTTGAAGCTGCGGAGCTGTCGGCATTTAACGTGAGCGCACCGAGACGGATCTCGTGGCCGTCGACCGTAACTCCACGAAACCATGATGCCGGGATCGAAGAATCCCAACTTCTCCAACAAATCGCTAGAACACCGCCCCACGGTGGGCGCCAACCGTCGTGGTTCTAAGTGTGACAAGATAATGGGGGTAGGTATGGAGAGGCAAGATCCTAGCTATGGAGTTGTTGTGTACGCAAGGGATTTACGAAGTTCAGTGCCCTTCCTGAGGAAGTAATAGCCCCACGCCCTGGAGCCCGGGAGGCGGTCGATCGGATTATATGCGCATTTGTTACAGTGGGTGCGAACCCTTCTACCCGTGGGAGGGGTGGCTTATATAGAGTGCGCCAGACCCCAGCCAGCCCACGTAAGAGAGGGTTTACAGGCAAGTATAAAGGCGCATCGGGTAACGCCTTACATAAAGTACCATTATGACCATAAAGGATATTTAACTACGCACCGCTTTGGACACCGAGTGGCTCTTGGACTCCTAGTGGTCGAGTGGGTCTTCATGGTCGAAAGTGTCTTTGAATCACGAGTGGAAACCTACCAGGTCGACTGGAAGGCTGCTTCTCTTGTGAGTCTCCTTGAGGAGGGTATCTTTGGGTAGGTCTATGACCCTACCCCAGGTATATGACTTCATCACTAAGCTAACAGAATGGGTCAAGTCAATCACATCATTCTCTAATGATGTGATCCCGTTAACCAAATGACAACTCATGTCTATGGCTAGGAAACTTAACCATCTTTGATTGACGAGCTAGTCAAGTAGAGGCATACTAGTGACACTCTTGTTTGTCTATGTGTTCACACATGTACTAACTTTCCGGTTAATACAATTCTAGCATTAATAATAAACCTTTATCATGAAATCAGGAAATAAATAATAACTTTATTATTGCCTCTAGGGCATATTTCCTTCATCGTTCACGCCAGCATCCATGCCTATACTGCGGCGCCCCGTCTCGCTTCTTTGGCGCCCGCCCGACATCTCATGTCGAGCTCTGTCTGACGGCTCCTCGGCAGATCCGGCCATGGCTGCTTCTCACGGCCCTCTGACCTATGGCTGCCTTTCGGCCGGTGGGTTCGCGGGCGCCACGCCACACGCTGCCGTGGCCTCGGTCCTCCCACGGCGCTTTGGGACCTCAGCCGCTAGCGGCCCTCCACACCGCCCCCACGCCACAAAGAAGACATCAAGGCGGTGCCGACCGGTATATGGACACCGGAGCCACGGCTCACATGGCCGCCATAACCCCGGTAACCTTCTTACCGCTCACCCGTTCACACCGCTGCTCAGACATTACCGTGCATGACGGTTCCTCCATGCCTATTACTCATGTCGGCCATGCTGCTTTTCCTTCTAACTCCATGCCATTATATCTTTCTGACGTACTTGTCTCACCTGACATCATTTAAAATCTTGTTTCCGTTCGTTCTCTTACACGTGAAAATCCTGTCACCGTTGAATTTGACATGTTTGGCTTTTCTGTTAAGGATGCCCGTACCCGGATGGTGGTCCACCGATGTGACAGCCCCGACGAGCTCTACCCGGTCCACTCATCCACCTCCTCTGTCGCTGCACCCATGGCGCTCACGAGTGGACCTTTGGCATGCCTGCCTCGGTCATCCCAACACCTCCACCCTTCGGCCATATTCTTCGTAGTTTTTCATTCACGTGTAATAAGATCGACGATCACACTTGTCATGCTTGTCGCCTCGGCAAACATGTTCGCCTTCCCTTTAGCACTTCCTCGCATGTTGCATCATACCCGCTTTGAGTTAATTCATAGTGATGTTTGGACCTCTCCTGTTGCAAGTAACACGGGCTATCTTTATTATCTTGTTATACTTGATGATTTTTCGCGACTATGCGTGGACCTTCCTGCTATGGCGAAAGTCGGATTCTCGTTGCCACTCTCATCGTGATTCTACTCCTATGTCTCCACGCAGTTTGGTCGACCCATTCATGTGTTGCAAACACACAACAGAAGGAGTTTGATAATCTTGCGATCCGCAACCTTCTCGCCACACACGGCACGCATTTTTCGTCTCACCGCCTGTACACTTCGCAACAAAATGTCCTCATACGATCACAGGTTTTCAGACTCTTAATGATCAAGGCATTCGCGACTCCTCCTCTTTCACGCCAACGTGCCACCACGCTTTTGGTCTGGCCGCTTGCCACCGCATCACTACTCCTCAACATCCGTCCCCTGTCGCACTTCATGGAATTTTGCACCTCATCACCTTTTGTTCGGCACGCCACCTTCCTACGCCGAAGCTCCGTGATCTTCGGTTGGTTCGTGGCTACCCTAGCATCGCTTCCACTACTCCTCATAAGCTCGCACCACGGTCCGTGGCATGTATTTTTCTTGGCTATCCCCCCAACACCAAAGGCTACCGCTGCTATGATCCTATCTCACATTGGGTGATCACTTCCCGACACGTTTACTTTGATGAGATGGTTTTTCCGTTTCAGCAGTACCTTGGATGTTGCGGCTTTGCCGCTCCGGTGTGACGGCCACCACGAAGCTTCTCTTGGGCCGCCTCCCGGCTTTGAGGGTGCCCCCGCGCCACGGGTCGAGTTCCTTCCCGGCTGGCTGCCTTAGGGGTTGCACCCCTCCCGGCGCCCACGACGCCCACTGCAAACTCGGCCGCGCCGTCGGCCTCCCCGGCTGCCGCCTTTGGCCTCGCGCCTTGCTGCCGCCTCGTCTGAGGCGGCTCGCCACGACCACACACAAGCTGGGCCGCTGGCCTCGCCGCTGCATTGGAGGTGGCGGGCTCTTCTTCGTCTTCGCCCATCGCCAACCCGGACTCGCTGCCCCGCCCGATGACTCGCTCTCGGGCTGGCACTTTTCGCCCGAGTACGCGGTACACCAGCGATGAGTATCTTCTCGCCTGCTCTCCGGAAGCCGTCCCTCTCCCATCGCTACCGAGCCGCCGCCGGGATCCTCATTGGCTCGCCGCGATGCAGGAAGAGTTCGACGCGCTTCCAACGGAACCGCACTCGCAGCTTGTCCTCGCCGCCTCGTGCCAACATCATCACGGGCAAGTGGGTTTTTCGCACAAGACTCGTCCGGATGGCACTCTCGAGCGCCACAAAGCTCGCTGGTGAGTTCGAGGCTTTCGGCAACGCGGCGGGGCGTGGACTTCACCGACACTTTTGCCCCGGTTGTTAAACCGGCACGATCCGCGACCGTGCTTCAATGAAGCCGCCTCCCGAGCTTGGCTCGCATCGCTTGGATGTCTCCAACGCTTTCTTGCACGACCACCTCGGCCGAAAGGTGTGTTCGTGAGCAGCCCACCGCTTGCCGACGCCACACATCCGCACCATGTGTGCTCGCTCTCCCGCTCCCTTTACGGGTCGGGCAGCGCCTCGGCCTCGGTACCAGCGCATCGTCAAGATTTCGCAAACGCCGGATTTACATCGACTTCGCTCCGTCGCGCCCCTCTTCGTGTACCATCACGGGGTTGACACGGCCTACTTGTTGCTCTACGCCGACGACATCATCATCCCGACGGCATCCATCGCTGGCCTCCTCCAGCGTTTCACCGCTTCGCCTTCGATGAGTTTGCCCTGAAGGACTTGGGGCCCCTCCACTACTTCCTTGGCATTGAGGTGGTTCGACGGCCAGATGGGTTCTTTCTGCACCAGCAGCGTTACGCCCATGAGCTTCTCGATTGAGCCAGCATGCTTAACTGCAAGTCCGCTCCCACGCCTGTCGACACCAAGGTCAAGGTTTCCGCTCTGGAGGGTTCTCCCGCATCCGGCGCGGCCTTCTATCGCTCCATTGTGGGTGCTTTGCAAGATTTCACCTCGACGCCCCAACTTGCAGTATGCCGTTCAGCAGGTCTGTCTTCACATGCATGCTCTGCGTGACTCTCACTGCACCTTGGTGAAGCGTATCCTCCGTTACATACGCGGCACCCCGTCCATGGGACTTACACTGATGGCCTCCGCCCACCGACCTCGCCGCTTACTCGATGCGGATCGGGCTGGTCGCCCGGCACACGCCGCCCACTTCGGGTCTTGTGGTTCACCTTGGGCCGTCTCGATCTCTTGGTCCTTCCAAGCGACAGCCCACCGCCTCCCCGCCGAAAAGCCGAGGCGAAGTATCGGGCAAGGGCTAACGCCGTTGTCGAATGCTCTTGGCTTCGCTACCGCTTCCAGAGTTGCTTTGTGATGTTCACAAGGCCACGCTCGTCTACTGCAACAACGTCTCCGCCGTGTACCTCTCCGCCAACCCGGTCCACCATCGACAAACGAAGCATATTGAGCTCGACATACACTTTGTTCGTGAGCAGGTGGCCCTTGGGCGCATCCAGGTCCTCCACGCCCCGACGGCGCAACAGTTTGCCGATGTCATGACAAAAGGACTGCCTACTTCTGTCTTCGAGGAGTTCAGGTCCAGTCTTTGCGTCTCCGGCGACGCTTCAACTACGGGGGTGTTGAACATATGATTTGTGCATGTATATTGTATAGCCTCGCCCACCTCCTAATCATTGTATAGTTGAGGTTGTGACCCACCTTATACTCCATATATACGTGCGCTATGCACCGATCAATACATCGTAAAGCATTGCCAAAACATTCGTTTCCAACAAATAAGATGGTCACATGCCATCTTTTTGATGCAGAGGGGATAACCTCAGCACAATTGGCATGCTCTAAATGACAACGCCTAATGAAAGACGCTCAATTAGATACACAGTTTTTTTTTTTTTTGATCAGCAATTAGATACACAGTTGAGACGTCCTATCGTGTCGTCATTTTCTTGGCTTGAAGTCTAATCTCCTAAATAATGATCTTGGATTACTCCTCTGATAGCTCCAAGATGGCCATCACTTGATGTGCGCCCATTCAAATTGTATAAGGGGGTGTACCTTTCAATAACGAGCACCAAACTCACAAAAGACAGCCGTTCTTCATATATAATTCTGATTTCTGAACGAAGACTACTTCCACTCCACGTGTTCTGAGAACGAATCATTTCACAATATCTTTCTGATTTCCTTCTGGTTGCATGACCCACATTAAACTCCAATATTTTGTTCGAAATTAGAGAAGGTGGAGAAAAAGGCGGGAGCGGAGCAACGTGGGTTGGCGTCGGTGGCCGGAGGACGAAGGTGAGGATGAGGAAGGGAGCAGAGTGGGAATGTGGGATCCGTTGCAGGCAGCAGCCTTGGATAAATTTGCACGTTCTAAAAGTGCCTTTTACTTGACCATTAATACCCAACTCTTCCTTCAGACCTTCGTCACCCGCTTAAACCACTTGTGACTAGGACGTTGATGAGTGCGTCCACAATGGCGCCAACCCAGCAGGCACTCGCCGCTGCAGCGACGTCACAGCCGCCGCACTTCGTCTTGGTCCCTCTCGCGGCGCACGGCCATCTCATCCCGATGGTCGACCTCGCGCGCCTCCTCGCGTCCCGCGGCGCGCGCGTGAGCCTGCTCACCACGCCCCTGAATGCCAGGCGGCTGCGCGACGGCGGCGTCGCCGACAAGGCCGCTCGCGCGAAGCTCCTGCTGGAGGTCGTCGAGCTCCCGTACTCGCCGGCCGACTACGGCCTGCCACCGGACTGCCAGAACGCCGACATGATCGCCGACAACGCCCAGATGCTCCCCTTCTTTCTCGCACTACGCGAGCTTGCCGGCCCGTTCGACGCCTACGTGCGCGCGCTGGTGCCGCGCCCGAGCTGCATCATCTCCGACTGGTGTAACTCGTGGACAGCCGGCGTCGCCACTTGCCTCGGCATCCCGCGGCTGTTCTTCCAGGGGCCTTCGTGCTTCTTCTCGCTCTGTGACCTCGACGCCGCCGCGCACGGGCTGCACGAGCGGATAGCCGCGGCCGAAGACCGGGAACCGCACGTCGTGCCCGGGATGTCGGTGTCCGTAAAGGTGGGCAACGGCAGGCCCCACGGCTTCTTCACCTCACTGGGGTGCAAGGAGCTGCGTCACGACGCCGTCGCGGCCATGCGTACGTCCCACGGTGTGGTGATCAACACCTTCCTGGACCTCGAAGAAAAGTCCGTGGCGTGCTACGAGGCTGCTCTCGGCAAGCCCGTGTGGACGCTGGGCCCGTTCTGCCTGCACAACCGTGATGGCGAGGACAGGGCGTCGCGCGGTGGCAACAAGAGCGGCGTCACCGAGAGGGCGATCGTCGCGTGGCTGGACAAGCAAGCGCCTGAGTCCGTCGTATATGTCAGCTTCGGTAGCGTCGCACGGAAGCTCCCCAAGCAGCAGTTCGAGATCGGCCACGGCCTGGAGCACTGCGGCAGGCCCTTTCTCTGGGTCGTGAAGGAGTCCGAGCTGGCCTCGCCGGAGGCTCGTATGTGGCTAGAGAGCCTGCAGGCGCGCACGTCGGGCCGGGTCTCGTGGTGCGCGGCTGGGCGCCGCAGCTCGCCGTCCTGTCGCACCGCTCCGTGGGGGTTCGTCACGCACTGTGGGTGGAACTCCGTGCTGGAGTCCATCGCGCACGGCGTGCCGGTCTTGACGTGGCCGCACTTTGCCGACCAGTTCCTGAACGAGCAGCTGGCTGTGGACGTGCTCGGGGTCGGCCTCCGGATCGGCGTCACGGCGCCCGTGATGATCCTGAACGACGACGCGGCCGCGCCGGTGCTGCGTGGCGACATCGCGCGCGCGGTGTCAGAGCTCATGGAGGGCGGGGAGGAGGCCGAAGAGAGGAGGAGGAAGGCCAAGGAGTACGGCGCGAAAGCTCTGAAGGCCATGGAGAAAGGAGGCGATTCGTACGAAAGGCTTACGCAGCTAATCGAAAGCTTCAGGCACGGTGGAGGCAAAGAACATGAACATTGCAGCGGCGTGACAGCATGAATATTGCACAATTGTACGTAGATCCTTGAATGCACTGCATCGATGTGCAAAGATTTTCGGGCGTAATCATGTCGCTCGATGTATATTTGTTCGTGTGAATGAAGCGTGACAGCTCTTGCTTTTTTTTCTCAACGATACACGATGGAGAGATGTTTCAAGATCATAGAAAAAGAGTCAAGACGGCTGATACAACGATAAACGATGGATAGAACCACGTTACACCAGCACAAGACTGCAACGACACACAATCCACCCTGCTCAACCTCCGCCCATGAATGGCAAAGAGACAAAACACATAACAAAAAAATGTCGTAGTTGAATCAACACATCCTCCATGGAAAGCATCTAAGAGAATCAGCAAGTGAACAACGGAAATCAGTCGGACCCGAGATGACCTCGTCTAAAAGGCGACCGTTGGAATACATTGCGCCCCATAGACCCATGCCCACAGCAGCGACCACCGCCAAAGCAACACTCCAACCCAAGCCTCGCAGCCGAGGCGGACGAGGCATCTAGCTTTCCACTCCATACCTCTAGTAGACTTGTAGGAAATGGACTAGACCGAGACAGCGCCTCCAAGGAGGAGACGCCGCCCATAGGCATCGCCATTGTTCGCATTTAGTACTCGCGAGGCAGAAATTTCTTCCCGCCAAGTCCAAATACCCTCTAAGATAGCAAGAGCGACACGTAATCGGAGTGGGTGAGGAAGCCTTCTCTGACCATTGATTAGGAGGAGATCCACATCTCTCCGCCGATTTAGGAGGGAGCACCGACAAGGCTCAGCGAGGAGCCGCACTAGGCACCGCACCACCGCCTCAAAGACGCCGCCACCGGCCGCCAGCTCCCTATACTCAATCCGATGACACAACAAGAAAGTGTTGCCTCAAGATCCAGGCGCCATCGCGATTGACGAATATACTCATGCATTTGAAAAATGTTCGTGCATTTCAATAAATTCCATGGGTTTGAAAAATGTTCCCGGATTTTGAAAAAAAATGGGTCATGGATTTGAAAAAAAATCACAAATTTCAAAAAAGTTTGCGAATTTTTAAAAATTCACACATTTGAAAAATGTTGTCAATTTGAAAAAATCAAAAAAAGGAGAAAACTCTAAATTTAATAAAAAATGAATTTTAAAATGCGAATTTGAGAAAGTGTTCACGATTTAAAATAATCATGAATTCTAAAAAATATTAAAAATTCGGAAAAGAATTAAATTTGAAAAGTTTACAAATTCAGAAAAAGTTCACGAAAAGAGAAAAAAGAAAAAAAAGAAAATGAAAACAAAATGGAAAAGGAAGAAGAAGAAACAAAAGAACGGCAGACCCAAAGATAAAACAAGGGAAAAACAAAACCGAAAGAAAAAACAAAGCCCAGAAAAACCAGGAGGAAAGACAACATGGGCCAGCAGCCAACTTCACACCTAGCGCGTACAAGGGATGCGCGCCGCGAACCAACAAGGAAATCCCTATTCGCCGCTAGCTGCGGCAAAATGTCGGGCTACCGCAAAGGGCAGCGACGCGAGCGAAAACGTGGGCCAGCCCACTTCGAGATTTACACAGGTGCGGCCAACCGGTTTTGGGAACCTTCTAGAAGGTTCCCTAAACCGGGTATTTTTGCTGTCTTCTTTCCTTTTCGGTTTTTTGGCTTTCTATTCTGTTTTATTTTTTGTTTTTCCTTTTATTTCTTTTTCGTTTTTCCAGTTTCTTTTTTCTGTTTCTTCTATTTTCTTTTTCTTTCCTTTCCTTTTCCTTTCTCGCTTTTTTTTCAAGTTTATTTCCTTCACAAAACAGTTAAGAAATTTCAAAAAAGATTTATTTTTTAAAAATTTTGTTCAAAGTTTCAAAAACTATGCTTGTTTTCAATTTTTCTTTGTAAATTTATAACATATTAGAATTCAAATTTTGTTCGCATGTTTGACAATTTGTTCACAAACATAAAAATTGATCTGGTTGTCAAATTTTTACGCAAATTTAAAAATTGTTCAATCTTTTAAAAAAATGTAATTTCCAAATTTTGTTCAATCTTTCGGAAAAATTTTACACAAATTTGTTCAATCTTTTAGAAATTTCATGAAAGTTTATAATTTCAAAACTTGTTCACTTAATTTTGAAAATGTTCTAAATTTCAAAAAGTGTTCCCTTTTTAAAAAAATCCACAAACAAAGAAATTTTCGGTTTCAAAAATATGTTCCCGTTTTCAAAATTTGTTCAAAATGTTGGAAACACTAATATTTTAAAAAAAATCACAAATTCAAAAAATGTTCGCATTTTAAAATTTCGTTCACAAATTAGAAATTGCTACGGAATTAAAAAAATGTTTCCATTTTCGATATTATTCAGAAATTTCGCAAAATGTTCCTGTTTCCATAATTTGTTCACAAATTCAGAAAACTTTAACGTTTTTAAATTTTGTTCAAAAAATTAAGTAAATTAGGAATTAAAAAAAAGTGTTCCTCTTTTTTTTAAATATGTCCACAAATTACACAAATGTTCAGGTTTCCAAATTTGTTCACAAATTAAAATATGTTCAGGAATTTCAGAAAATGTTCCTGTTTTCCAAATTTATTCAGAAATTCAGAATATGTTCCTGTGTTTGAAAATGTTTGAATTTTCAAAATTTTGTGTTCAATAAACAACTCAGGTTTTTTTGAGAAAAAATTGCTTTCGAAATTTAAAATATATGTTGTGCTGGTTGTTGGTTCTAAAACATGTACGCTTCTACTTGTCCAATAACCTTCGGTAGCTCAACCGGTTAGAGCACTTGATCTGTTGCGTGAGATCCTGTGTTCGATCCCATCCTATGGCGTCTGACTATTAGCTACTACCGATTTGTTTCCTTCATGGGCCGGCCCAGGCAGGAACTCCTATGAATCAAGTTAAATAAAGCTTCGCGAGATTGTCTTAAAAAAAGCCTATATTTGATGTGCCAAATAGAAGTTGGCTTTCTATTTTTGGCGCCATATGTCTCGTATTACGCAAATCGTAGGGACGTCTCGTATGAAGGCGAGCGCCAGGTGCGTGGGAGGGCACAACCTCGTTTATTTGTTCTTTTTTCACCTTTGTTTATACTCGTAAATATGTTAAAATAAATATATTATAAAAAACATTTTACATAAAATATCTGAAACAAATGCTAACCAAGTGTTTTAAAAATATTAAATATGTATAAAGAAAATATTTCTCATGTAAAAGAAAAAATTATGCAAAATATATATAATGTATGTGAAAATATTTGACCATAGAAAAATGTCTTAAAAAAAGCCTATATTTGATGTGCCAAATAGAAGTTGGCTTTCTATTTTGGCGCCATATATGTCTCAGATACGCAAATCGTAGGGACGTCTCGTATGAAGGCGAGCGCTAGGTGTGTGGGAGGGCACAACCTCGTTTATTTGTTCTTTTTTTTAACCTTTGTTTATACTTGTAAATATGTTAAAATAAATATATTATAAAAAACATTTTACATAAAATATCTGAAACAAATGCTAAACAAGTTTTTTAAAAATATTAAATATGTATAAAGAAGATATTTCTCATGTAAAAGAAAAAATTATGCAAAAAATATATAATGTATGTGAAAATATTTGATCACAGAAAAATGTTGGCCATATATTCAAAAGATGCTAATCTTGTATCTGAAAAATATTAAAAAAGCATATGAAAGAATATGTGTATTGAAAACACCTTGACCACGTAATGAAAAATGTTCAACTTGTATTTGTGCTAAAAGTTTATTACACAAACGTATTAGATATATACCAAAAATGTAAAACGTGTATGATAAAAAATATAAATAAAAATAAAAATTTTCAAAAATATTAATCGTGTATTTTGAAATACTAAAAATGTGTATGGTATATATGAAAAACGTTGAATGTGTACTAAAAACATAGTTAACATGTGTTGAACAACATAGAAACCAATGAAAATCGACGAAAAACAAGGAAAAGCGTAGAAATCCAATAGAAACCAAAAAAAAGGTGAAAAACGAGAAACAAGCAAGCAAAACCGAAGAAAAAAGAAAGAAAAAAACTTGTGAAAAGTAAACCGCCAAAGAAACAAAGAAAACCGGAGAACAACAAAGAAAAAAGAAAAAATCTAGTGAAAACAGAGAAAGGAAAAAAACAGTGAAAAAACCAAAAAAAAAACGAAAAGTGAAAAAACCAGCGCTGTCCCCTCAAGTTGGTTGCGTCTCCTACTTTACCACAAACCGGCTAGTGCCTCAATGACTAGTAGTGCTACTCGGAACCAAGGGGACCTAAGCTCTATCCTTGGGTGCTCCTTTTTTTCTCTCTATTTTTATTGTTGTAAGTGTGTGCTAATGGACCGGCCTGTTTCTGCGGACGCTTCAGGCAAGGGCTTCTTCCATCTCGCGTTCTTTTTTTCTCTTTCCTTTTGAACCATATGAAAAGATGGGCTTGCTCTCATACTGTTTGTGCTTTTCCCTCCTACTTAAACATTAGTTCCTCAACTAAAAAAACTTAAGCATTAGTTCCAGAAAAAACAAGCCATGGTCCTTTCCGTTCGGCCTTATTGTGTGCATGGGAATCCGGATTTTGCGCCAGCTGCCTCGGAAAAAAAAAACCAACGTAATGCCACCTTTTTTTTCTCTACTTTTATTGTTTTAACTAATGGAGTGGGCCATTACTACGGACGCTTTAGGCAAGGTCTTCTTCCATCTCGTGTTCTTTTTTCTCTTTTCTTTTGAACTGTATGCATAAATGGGCTTGCACTCATACTGTTTGTGTCTTTCCTTCCATCTACTACTACTTAAACATTAGTTCCAGAAAAAACAAGCTCTGGCCCTTTCAGTTCGGCCTCATTATGTGCATGGGCATCCTGATTTTGCGCCAGCTGCCTAAAAAACCCAACGCAACACCTCAAAGATTTTGCGCCAGCTGCCAGGCCTGTGTAACTGTACATGTAAGGGAACACCTACCTATTCGATGTTCTCAGCGTCAAACAGCGCCTTGACGCAGAGAGCGACCGCTAATGAGCCGGCCCATGGTGACTCTTTCCTGTGCTAGCGAGTGAGTTTTTCTACTCCCCCTCCGAACCAAGTTAATTAACACGCTTTTAGTACAACTTTGTGAAGGGACTATCTTTTTTCAAGTACAACGAGCGGGTTCGAACCAGCAGTTCTAGCTATTAGTTTTTTTGCTGTTTTTACTATCGGTTTTCAGACATACTTCCATTTTCATTTGAAAAATGAAATGTTTATTTATTTAGAAAAGCAGGAAATTTTAATTTTGAGAATTTTTTTAAGTCGACCATTATTAAATTTCAAAAAATATTTTAAACTCTGATCTTTTTTGAAAACATGAACTTTTTTAAATCTGGAATATTTTTTCAAAATGCAAAAATATTTTATTTTGTGAGCAGTTTTTGTGACCTGAAATTTTTTTAAAGGGGAAAACGTGTATTTTTTGAAATTATGAAGAAAAAATCGCAAACATTTTTTAAACTACCGAACATTTTTTGAATTTGTGATTTTTAATTCCGTTTTCTTGGAAAATTTGAACAAATTTTGAAACCGAATACATAATTTGGAAAACGTTACTTTTTTACAAATTATTAACAAATTTTAAAAACTTGAATATTATTTGAAACCTGGTCATTTTGTTGAATTTTTTTGAACATCTCTTGGAAAATGTGAATAAAATGTTAAAATTTATTCATGCTCTGAACATCACGAAACTATTCAAGTTAAAAAGTTATTCAGGGGTGATTACAAAATTCTTTAACTATTGCTAAAAATTACTCCATTGCAAAGTATGTTTGATATGTATTTTGTTCCTCAGATAACCATTTAGTCTTTGTGAAAACAAAAATATTGTTGTTTATGTAAAGACAAGGTATTGCCTTCAAAAGGCAAATGTTAGGGGTTCCACATGTAGAAGCTATTGCTTCTCTCCATTTGAAAGCGAGTTGGCGGACTTCTTCTTGACAACTCAGATCATCATATTATGGCCGCTCCTAGCCCCAATTACCGACCACTCCTCGCCATGATGTTCACCAATCTTTGCCTAGGGCCGCTCCATTTACAACCACCATCTCCTTCCTGTTCTCTCGTGTCGACATACATGTCTCTAGCAGATCTCAACTATCAGAAGGGCCAAGCACTTGAAGATGAGGTTTGGAAGCACTCAGGTGTGCGTACCAACTCGGATGCTGATGAGAATTCATTGGGATTCCCACTGATGCAAGGTCCAAGATGAGGCTAACTAATGAATCGGTAGATACCATCCTTTTGTCGTGCTTTGGAGGTCATGCATCCCTTTACAAGGTTGAGCGATTGGAGAATTGGTCTGTTAAATTCATAGTGTCATCCAAGGAAGTGGGTCTTTCAACCATCAAAGGAGGTAACATCTCTGGTCCTCTTTCCAACATCAACTTCCTTCTGCTTGGTGAAAGGGGGTCAAACTCCAATGTTGAGCTTGCTTTTTATCTCCAAGATAAATCAGATGAATGGACTCTCATTTTTGGTAATCATCATAGGAAATCCCATGCTCAGGCCCTTAGATCTCCTGGTAATTTTCGGGATCGTGCACGATCCAATGCTAGATCTAATCATGTTAATTTGTCTATCTCACCCGCTCATCATCACCGAATCATAATCATCGCCGGAGCCATCAAGGGAATTCAATGCTAAAGAGGGACATCAGCAATTTCAAGCTAGTGCCAATGGGCCTAATGATCGTAAAAGATCCCTTCTATGTCCGTCGCCTCCTCTCAAAGTTATTTGAGGCCCACTTGTCCTAATAGGATTAAGTGCCGCCATGTAGGCATTGGGGACATATAGCTAGGGACTACTACTCTGCTCCTAAGCCCAATTCTAGCCCACCTTCGGTTGCAGGCATCACAAAGACATTTAACGCTATGAACCTTCCCAGCAATTTAGCGGCAACCCACCACTATTGCCGTGAATCCTATGTCTAATTAATCAGCATGTTGTCGTCAAGCACCTACCATGAGTAATACCACCCTTCCCATTCGCCCCGGTTTGTAGGTGCTCGTCTCTATGGGGTGCCTCTCTACATTCCACCACATCGGCATCGAACTCCCCCCTCTGCTCGTCTACTTGCCAGAACCTCCCCAACTTGGGGGCGGTCTCATCTCATCGGCAACCATGGCCACATCCCCTTTCGATGCCACTCAATTCATCGCTTCAGGCCACCAACACATCAAAGTAAAGACCATTAGGGTTCGAAAGGTCAGAGAAGCTGTGGCGCCGACACATGAGGAGTGGGAGATTGTCACGACCACTCCAATGCCCAATCTAATGGTTCACTTCCACAATGTACGTGAGGTAATCGCTAAAATTTCGGATCAAGTGAAACACATGGGGTTTCTAAGATTTGTCCTTGCCCTTTCGGTCAAGCGTATGCCAGATTGAATAGTGTATTTGATCGTGATGATTTGGTTTAGAGAGGTCCACACCCATATATTGATGTTCACTTTATATTTCAAAAACACAACAAAGTTCTTAATTGGAGGTGATTCGTACTTAATAGGGAAGTTTGGCTGTTGTTGTATGGATTTTCGTTCAACGGGCGCTGCATGTAGGAGATAGGGAATGCTGTCAGAAGCTTTGGCACCTTGCTACAATGGGATCATGTGAAGATCACTAGGGCTAACTAACTTGTGAAAGTGAGAGTTGAGGCACTTAGAGATATACCTGCCAGTCTAGTTGTTGGAAAAGGAAATGACTTTTAGACAGACTCACTCATAGGCCCTATTGTCATTCTTCAGCAACTGATGTTAGGTGCGGAGGCACCTGATGAAGATCCAATCCCTGCTAATGGTAACCCGCATCCATTGCCTCTGCAAGATAATTACCACCCAATCAACATAACCATTTCCTGGGACCACTACTGCAGCATGAGCATGATGATGTGCACAATTTGCCAGACCTAAATCTTGCTAACCCCCTGCTTGGTCTGCAACTGGCTCCTCCACTGAATGTAGAGATTGACATGGAGGAGATGTATAAGAGAAAGGTGTTGACTTAGCTGGTTGGGCTCATTGGGCTTTACCATAAGACAATCCTATTATTGACCTAGAGCTGCACCCAAGGGAATTCATGGGGCTCAACGATCTGTTGACCTCACTTGAGGAACAAGAAGATGCTCAAATTCAGGACAATCTTCAGGATGAAGATGGTTATAGCAAACTTACAATCTCTTTGGCATCTTCACATAATTCTGCTCCCTCTATTTGAATCAGGTTATGGGCCTATTAAGATTCACCCATTTTCAGTGGTCTTCCTTATTTAAATGTGCTTGATGGGCTTCCTCGCCAACCCATGAATGGTGCTGCCTTGGGCCATGCTATGCAGCCCATTTCTCAAGATGATCCATTGCTTTTGGTTCCCAATGAGCAACAAGATGTGTTTGTAGGGCATGACTATAATCTAGATGCCATTTTGTCTAAAAATCATATGAACATTGGGAAGTTGGACATTGATCTTATGAAGTGTGAAGTTGCCACTATGTTGGCCCCAAGGGGGCACACTACTGCTTTTACACAGGGGCAAGATAGAAATAAGACTTCTACTCTTCCAGTTAACATTGTTTCCAACATTCTCTTTGATGAAGAAGCTCAGTCCTCTGTTCCGCAGCTTAAAGATCCTGCTCCAATGCCAGATCAAGCTATCACTCCACAGATAGGTGAGCCAGATGTGTCTAAAATCTCGGTCCCCCCTGGATTCCCTGAGCCCATTTACTTGCATTCTAATCATAACTATAAAGTGGGTGATGCTCTTATCCATGATCAAGGCATTTATCATGTGTTTAGGGAGAAAAAAATGTCTCTCCCACTCCAATCCGATGAGATGCTGCTACGAGATGAAGGGGCTAGGATTTTGAAAATGAAAGTTGCCACTATTGCTGAAAGCAAAGAGGTAATACAAGTTCCCATAAAATGGGTTAACTGTTTATCTATTGCATTCCATTCCCCTGATAAATTTGAATAGACCAAGAAATTTTTCAACTCTCAAGTATGGGAATTCATTGTCCAAGGATTTGAATCTAAAAATTCTCAAGCCATGTGCTAGACCTAATAGAATCTTGACTACTCAAACCCCTACTTGTAAATTGCAGCCATCTACATCTGTACCGATGGATCAAGAAAATCTGCCCATCACATCTGCTGGTTCTGCCACTAGAGGAGCAATCTGCTTCCTCTACATCTGCCTTGCATGGGGGAAGGAAGAGGTGAAGGAAATATGCCCTAGAGGCAATAATAAAGTTATTATTTATTTCCTCATATCATGATAAATGTTTATTATTCATGCTAGAATTGTATTACCCGGAAACATGATACATGTGTGAATACATAGACAAACATAATGTCACTAGTATGCCTCTACTTGACTAGCTCGTTGATCAAAGATGGTTATGTTTCCTAACCATAGACATGAGTTGTCATTTGATTAACGGGATCACATCATTAGGAGAATGATGTGATTGACTTGACCCATTCCGTTAGCCTAGCACTTGATGTTTAGTATGTTGCTATTGCTTTCTTCATGACTTATACAAAGTTCCTACAACTATGAGATTATGCAACTCCCGTTTACGGAGGAACACTTTGTGTGCTATCAAACGCGTCACAACGAATCGGGTGATTATAAAGGTGCTCTCTGGTGTCTCAGAAGGTACATGTTGGGTTGGCGTATTTCAAGATTAGGTTTTGTCACTCCGATTGTCGGAGAGGTATCTCTGGGCCCTCTCGGTAATGCACATCACTATAAGCCTTGCAAGCAATGTAGCCAATGAGTTGGTTACGGAATGATGCATTACGGAACGAGTAAAGAGACTTGCCGGTAACGAGATTGAACTAGGTATTGGATACCGACGATCGAATCTCGGGCAAGTAACATACCGATGACAAAGGGAACAACGTATGTTGTTATGCGGTTTGACCGATAAAGATCTTCGTAGAATATGTAGGAGCCAATATGAGCATCCAGGTTCCGCTATTGGTTATTGACCGGAAACAGGTCTAGGTCATGTCTACATAGTTCTCGAACCCGTAGGGTCCGCACGCTTAACGTTACGATGATGTTTTATTATGAGTTTATAAGTTTTGATGTACGAAGGTTGTTGAGTCCGGATATGATCACGGACATGACGAGGAGTCTCGAAATGGTCGAGACATAAAGATTGATATATTGGACGACTATATTGAGACACGGAAGTGTTCCGGTAATTTCGAGAAAATCGAGCGCCGTGAGGGTTACCGGAACCCCGGAGAAGTAATGGGCCTTATGGGCTTTAGTGGAGAGAGAGAGGGCAGCCAGATGGGCCGGGCGCCCCATCCCCTCTGGGTCCCGAATTGGACTAGGAGGGGGCGGCCCTCTTTCCTCTCCTCTCCCTTCCTTTCCCCCTCCTAGTAGGAGTAGGAAAGAGGGAGTCCTACTCCTACTAGGAGGAGGACTCCTCCTCCTTGGCGCGCCCCCAAGAACACACAAGTTGATCTTCGTGATCGTTCCTTAGCAGTGTGCGGTGCCCCCCTCCACCATATTCCACCTCGGTCATATCGTAGCGGTGCTTAGGCGAAGCCCTGCGTCGGTAGAACATCATCATCGCCACCACGCCGTCGTCTTGACCGAACTCATCCCCGACACCGGCCGGATCGGAGTCCGGGATCGCCATCGAGCTGAACGCGTGTGCTGAACTTCGGAGGCGCCGTAGACGCTCGGTGCTTGGATCGATCGGATCGTGAAGACGACGACTACATCAACCATGTTGTCATAACGCTTCCGCTTCACGGTTCACGAGGGTAATGCGTGGACAACACTCTCCTCTCGTTGCTATGCATCACCATGATCTTGCGGTATCGTAGGAAATTTTTGAAATTACCACGTTCCCCAACAAAGGCATCCGAGCCTGGTTTTATGCGTTGATGTTATATGCACGAGTAGAACACAAGTGAGTTGTGGGCGATACAAGTCATACCGCTTACCGCCTTGTCATACTTTGGTTCAAGCGGTATTGTTGGATGAAGCGGCCCGGACCGACATTACGCAGACGCAACTTCTGAGACTGGTTCTACCGACGTGCTTTGCACCGCGAATTGGCTGGCGGGTGTCGGTTTCTCCAACTTTAGTTGAACGAGTGTATACGCCCGTCCTTACGAAGGTTAAAACAGCACTAACTTGACGAACTATCGTTGTGGTTTTGATGCGTAGGTAAGAACGGTTCTTGCTCAGCCGTAGCAGCCATGATAAAAAATTGCAACAACAAAGTAGAGGACGTCTAACTTGTTTTTGCAGGGCATGTTGTGATGTGATATGGTCAAGACGTGATGCTATATTTTATTGTATGAGATGATCATTTTTGTAACCGAAGTTATCGGCAATCTGGCGTGAGCCATATGGTTTGTCACTTTATTGTATGAAATGCAAACGCCTGTAATTGCTTTATTTTATCACTAAGCGGTAGCGATAGTCGTAGAAAGCAATAGTTGGCGAGACGACAACGATGCTACGATGGAGATCAAGGTGTCGCGCCCGGTTGACGATGGTGATCATGACGGTGCTTCGAGATGGAGATCACAAGCACAAGATGATGATGGCCATATCATATCACTTATATTGATTGCATGTGATGTTTATCCTTTATGCATCTTATCTTGCTTTGATTGGCGGTAGCATTTTAAGATGATCTCTCACTAATTATCAAGAAGTGTTCTCCTTGAGTATGCACCGCTGCCAAAGTTCGTCGTGCCCAGACACCACGCGTGATGATCGGGTGTGATAAGCTCACGTCCATGTACAACGGGTGCAAGCCCGGTTTTGCTCACGCGAATACTCAGGTTAAACTTGTGCAGCCTAGCATATGCGAGATATGGCCTCGAACACGGAGACCGAAGGTCGAGCTGTTGGGGAAACGAGTAGAAATTCAAAATTTTCCTACGTGTCACCAAGATCTATCTATGGAGAAACCAGCACCGAGGGGAAGGAGAGTGCATCTACATACCCTTGTAGATCGCTAAGCAGAAGCGTTCAAGTGAACGGGGTTGATGGAGTCGTACTCGTAGTGATTCGAATCACCGATGATCCTAGTGCCGAACGGACGGCACCTCCGCGTTCAACACATGTACGGAGCGGATGACGTCTCCTCCTTGATCCAGAAGGGGAAGGAGAGGTTGATGATGATCCAAAGAAGACGACGGGCGTGGTGGTGGATGCAGGAACTCCGGCGAGGCTTCGCTAGCGACTCACGGGAGGAGGAGGTGTAGGCGAGAAGGGAGGCGCCAAGGGCTTGAGGTGCGGCCACCCCTCCCTCCCTCCCTTTATATAGGTGCAAGAGAGGGGGAGGTGCAGCCTTGCCCTTCCTCCAAGGAAGGGGTGCGGCCAAGAGGGGAGGAGTCCATCCTCCCAAGGCACCTCGGAGGTGCCTTCCCTCTTAGGACTCTCCTCCCAAGTCTCCTTGGCGCATGGGCCTCTTGGGGCTGGTGCCCTTGGACCATATAGGCCAAGGCGCACCCCACCAGCCCATGTGGCCCCCAGGGCAGGTGGACCCCAGTGGACCCGGACCCCTTTAAGCACTCCTGTACAATACCGATAAAGTGCGAAACTTTCCGGCGACCAAAATAATACTTCCTATATATAAATCTTTACCTCCTGGACCATTAGGAACTCCTCGTGATGTCGGGATCTCATCCGGACTCGAACAACATTCCGTTTGCTGCATACTCATATTCATACAACCCTAAGCGTCCACGAACCTTAAGTGTAGACCCTACGGGTTCGGGAGACATGCACAGACATGACCGAGGCGTTCTCCGTCAATAATAACCAACAGCGGATCTGGATACCCATGTTGGCTCCACATGTTCCACGATGATCTCATCGGATGAACCACAATGTCAAGGACTCAATCGATCCCGTATACAATTCCCTTTGTCTAGCGGCATTGTACTTGCCCCGAGATTCGATCGTCGGTATCCCGATACCTTTGTTCAATCTAAGTTCTGCGGCAAGTCTCTTTACTCGCTCAGTAACACATCATCCCGTGATCAACCCCGTGGTCACATTGTGCACATGATGATGATGTCCTACCGAGTGGGCCCAGAGATATCTCTCCGTTTACACGGAGTGACAAATCCCCGTCTCGATTCGTGCCACCCAACTGACACTTTCGGGAGATACCGTAATGCACCTTTATAGCCACCCGATTACGTTGTGACGTTTTGGTACACCCAAAGCATTCCCTCCAGATCAGGAGTTGCACAATCTCATGGTCCAAGGAAATGATACTTGACATTTAGAAAAGCTTTAGCATCTGAACTACACGATCTGTAAGCTAGGCTTAGGATTGTCTTGTCCATCACATCATTCGCCCAATGATGTGATCCCGTTATCAATGAAATCCAATGTCCATGGTTAGGAAACCATGACCATCTATTGATAAACGAGCTAGTTAACTAGAGGCTTACTAGGGACATGGTGTTGTCTATGTACCCACACATGTATCTGAGTTTCCTATCAATACAATTATAGCATGGATACTAAGCGATTATCATTAACAAGGAAATATAATAATAACTAATTTATTATTGCCTCTAGGGCATATTTCCAACAGTCTCCCACTTGCACTAGAGTCAATAATCTAGTTCACATCGCCATGTGATTAACATCGATAGGTCACATCGCCATGTGACCAACATCCAAAGAGTTTACTAGTGTCGCTAAACTAGTTCACATCAACATGTGATTAAGACTCAATGAGTTACGGGGTTTGATCATGTTTTCCTTGTGAGAGAAGTTTTAGTCAGCAACCGCAGATTATTCAGATCCGTATGTACTTTGCAATTCTCTATGTCATATTGTAAATGCTGCTTCCACGTTCCACTTGAAGCTATTCCAAATGGTTGCTCCACTATACGTATCCGGTTTGCTACTCGTAGTCACTTTCGGATAGGTGTTAAAGCTTGCATCGACGTAACCCTTTACGCCAACTCTTTATGACCTCCATAATCGAGAAACATGTCCTTATTTACTCCAAGGACAATTTTGACCGTTGTCCAATGATCCCCATTCTGGATCATTCTTGTACTTTGACCGACTCATGGCAAGGCACACTTCCCAAGTGTACACGTGATAGCATACTATAGAGCCTATGTCTAAAGCATAGGGGGCGACCTTAATCCTTTCTCTCTTTTCTCTCGACGTGGTCGAGCTTTAAGTCTTAACTTCATACCTTACATCTCGTGCAAGAACTCCTTCTTTGGATCGATCCATCTTGAACACCTTCAAGATCATGTCAAGGTATATGCTCATTTGAAAGTACCATTAAGCGCTTTTGATCTATCCTCATAGATCTTGATGCTCAATGTTCAAGTAGCCTAATCCGGGTTTTCTATTGAAAACACTTTTCAAACAACCCTATATGCTTTCAGAAATTCTACATCATTTCGATCAACAATATGTCAACAACATATACTCATCGTAAATTCTATAGTGCTCCCCACTCACTTCTTTGGAAATACAAGTTTCTCACAAACTTTGTATAAACCCAAAATCTTTGATCATCTCATCAAAGCGCACATTCCAACTCCGAGATGCTTACTCCAGCCCTTAGAAGGATCGCTGGAGCCAAAGATAACTTTTAGCATCCTTAGGATCGACAAAAACTTTTACGATTGTATCACATACAACCTTTCCTTACAAAGCTGGTAAGGAAACTCGCTTTTGACATCCATCTTCCTGATTTCATAAATGCAGCTAATGCTAACATGATTCCGACGGACTTAAGCATCGCTACGGATGAGAAAATCTCATCGTAGTCAACTCCTTGAACTTGTGAAAAACTCTTTGCCACAAGTCGAGCTTCATAGACGGTGACATTACCGTCCACGCCCGTCTTCTTCTTAAAGATCCATTTATCTCAATGGCTTGCCGATCAACGGGCAAGTCCACCAAAGTCCATGCTTTGTTCTGATACATGGATCCTATCTCGAATTTCATGGCTTCTAACCATTTGTTGGAATATGGGCCCACCATTGCTTCTCCATAGCTCGTAGGTTCATTGTTGTCTAGCAACATGACATTCAAGACAGGATCACCGTACCACTCCGAGCGACGCTGCGTCCTTGTCGCCCCACGAGGTTCGGTAGTGACTTGATCCGAAGTTTCATGATCACTATCATAAGCTTCTACTTCAATTGGTGTAGGTGCCACAGGAACAACTTCCCGTGCCTCTGCTACACTAGTTGAAGTGATGGTTCAATAACCTCATCAAGTCTCCACCATCCTCCCACTCAATTCTTTCCGAGAGAAACTTTTCCTCGAGAAAGGACCCGCTTTCTAGAAACAATCCCTATTGCTTTCGGATCTGAATTAGGAGGTATACCCAACCGTTTTGGGTATCCTATGAAGATGTATTTATCCGCTTTGGGTTCGAGCTTATCACGATGAAACTTTTTTCACATAAGCGTCGCAGCCCAAACTTTTAAGAAACGACAACTTAGGTTTCTCCAAACCATAGTTCAAACAGTGCCGTCTCAACGGAATTACGTGGTGCCCTATTAAAGTGAGTGCGGTTGTCTCTAATGCCTAACCCATGAACGATATGGTAATTCGATAAGAGACATCATGGTACGCACCATATCCAATAGGGTGCAACTATGATGTTCGGACACACCATCACACTATGGTGTTCCAGCGGTATTAATTGTGAAACAATGTCCACAGTGTCTTAATTGCGTGCCAAAGCTCGTAACTCGAGATACTCATCTCTATGATCATATCATAGACATTTTATCCTCTTGTCACAATGATCTTTAACTTCACTCTGAAATTACTTGAACCATTCAATAATTCAGACTTTTGTGTTTCATCAAGTAAATATACTCAACATCTACCGAATCATCTGTGAAGTCGAACATAACGATATTCACTGCATGCCTCAAAGCACTCATTGGACTGCACACATCAAAATGTGTTACTTCCAACAGGTTGCTACCTTGTTCCATCTTCTTTGAAACCGAGGCTTTTCAGTCATCTTGCCCATGCGGTATGATTTGCATATCTCAAGTGATTCAAAATCAAGTGAGTCCAAACGATCCATCCGCATGGAGTTTCTTCATGCGTATACACCAATAGACATGGTTTGCATGTCTCAAACTTCTCAAAAAGCAGTGAGTCCAAAGATCCATCAACATGGAGCTTCTTCATGCGTTTATACCAATATGACTTAAATGGCAGTGCCACAAGTGCACGTGGGTACTATCATTACTATCTTATATCTTTTGGCATGAAAATGTGTATCACTACGATCGAGATTCAATAAACCATTCCTTTTATGTGCTAGACCATTGAAGGTATTATTCAAATTAACAGAGTAACCATTATTCTCCTTAAATGAATAACCGTATTGCGACATGAGACATAATCCAATCATGTCTATGCTCAACGCAAACACCAAATAACAATTATTTAGGTTTAACACCAATCTCGATGGTAGAGGGAGCGTGCGATGCTTGATCATATCAACCTTGGAAACACTTCCAACACGTATCGTCAGCTCACCTTTAGTTAGTCTCCATTTATTCCATAGCTTTTGTTTCGAGTTACTAACACTTAGCAACCGAACTGGCAATACCCTGGTGCTACTAGGAGTACTAGTAAAGTACACATCAACATAATGTATATCCAATATACTTCTATCGACCTTGCCAGCCTTCTTATCTACCAAGTATCTAGGGTAATTCTGCTCGATGGCTGTTCCCCTTATTACGTAAGCACTTAGTCTCGGGTTTGGGTTCAACCTTGGGTTTCTTCTTTGGAGCGACAATCGATTTGCCGTTTCATGAAGTGTCCCTTCTTGCCCTTGCCCTTCTTGAAACTAGTGGTTTCACCAACCATCAACAATTGATGCTCCTTCTTGATTTCTACTTTCATGGCGATTGTCAAACATCGTGAATACCTCAAGGATCATCATATCTATCCCCGACATGTTATAGTTCATCACGAAGCTCTAGCAGCTTGGTGGCAATGACTTTGGAGAAACATCACTATCTCATCCGGAAGATCAACTCCCTCGATTCAAGTGATTGTTGCACTTTCGGACAATCTGAGCACAAGCTCAATGATTGAGCTTTTCTCCCTTAGTTTGCAGAGCTAAGAAAATCGCCGGAGGTCTTATACCTCTTGATCGTGGCACGAGCCTGAAATCCCAATTTCAGCCCTCGAAACATCTCTCATATGTTCATGACGTTTAAAAACGTCTTTGGTGCCTCAACTCTAAACCGTTTAACCGAACTATCACGTAGTTATCAAAACGTGTATGTCCGATGTTCGTAACATCCACAAACGACGCGTTTGGGGTTCAATGACATCGAAGCGGTGCATTAAGGACATAAGCTTTCTGTCCGCATAATCGCATCGTCAACTTTCAACTATATTTTTCTAGGAACATATCTAAACAGTGGAACTAAAGCGCGAGCTTCTGACATAATTTGCAAAGATCTTTTGACTATGTTCAGGATAATTAAGTTCATCTCATGAACTCCCCACTCAGATAGACATCCTCTAGTCATCTAAGTGATTACATGATCCGAGTCAACTAGGCCGTGGTCCGATCATCACGTGAGACGGACTAGTCATCATCGGTGAACATCTTCATGTTGATCGTATCTACTATACGACTCATGCTCGACCTTTTCGGTCTCTTGTGTTCCGAGGCCATGTCTCGTACATGCTAGGCTCGTCAAGTTAACCTAAGTGTTCTGCGTGTATAAATCTGGCTTACACCCGTTGTATGTGAACGTAAGAATCTATCACACCCGATCATCACGTGGTGCTTGAAACGACGAACTTTATAGAACGGTGCGCTTAGGGGAACACCTTCTTGAAATTTTAATGAGGATCATCTTATTTACTACCGTTGTTCTAAGCAAATAAGATGCATAAACATGATAAACATCACATGCAATCAAATAGTGACATGATATGGCCAATATCATTTTGCTCCTTTGATCTCCATCTTCGGGCTCCATGATCATCGTCGTCACCGGCATGACACCATGATCTCCATCATCGTGTCTTCATGAAGTTGTCTCGCCAACTATTACTTCTACTACTATGGCTACGGTTAGCAATAAAGTAAAGTAATTACATGGCGTTGTATAATGACACGCAGGTCATACAATAAATAAAGACAACTCCTATGGCTCCTGCGGTTGTCATACTCATCGACATGCAAGTCGTGATTCCTATTACAAGAACATGATCAATCTCATACATCACATATCATTCATCACATTATTCTTGGCCATATCACATCACATAGCATACCCTGCAAAAACAAGTTAGGCGTCCTCTAATTGTTGTTTGCATGTTTTACGTGGCTGCTATGGGTTTCTAGCAAGAACGTTTCTTACCTCATAAAACCACAACGTGATATGTCAATTGCTATTTACCCTTCATAAGGACCCTTTTCATCGCATCCGATTCGACTAAAGTGGGAGAGACCGGCACCCGCTAGCCACCTTATGCACCAAGTGCATGTCAGTCGGTGGAACCTGTCTCACGTGGAAATGCACGTGTAAGGTCGGTCCAGGCCGCTTCATCCCACAATACCGTCGAAACAAGATTGGACTAGTAACGGCAAGCATATTGAACAAAATCAACGCCCACAACTACTTTGTGTTCTACTCGTGCAAAGAATCTACTCAATAGACCTAGCTCATGATGCCACTGTTGGGGAACGTTGCAGAAAATTAAAATTTTTCCTACGGTTTCACCAAGATCCATCTATGAGTTCATCCAGCAACGAGTCATGTAGGAGAGTGCATCTACATACCCTTGTAGATCACCAAGCGGAAGCGTTCAAGTGAACGGGGTTGATGGAGTCGTACTCGTCGTGATTCGAATCACCGATGATCGTAGTGCCGAACGGGCGGCACCTCCGCGTTCAACACACGTACGGAGCGGATGACGTCTCCTCCTTCTTGATCTAGCAAGGGGGAAGGAGAGGTTGATGATGATCCAGCAGCACGACGGCGTGGTGGTGGATGCAGCAGAACTCCGGCAGGGCTTCGCTAAGCGACTACGGGAGGAGGAGGTGTAGCAGAAGGGGAGGCGCCAAGGGCTTCAGGAGTGCGGCCACCTCCTCCCCTCCCTTTATATAGGTGCAAGAGAGGGGAGGAGGCAGCCTTGCCCCTTCCTCCAAGGAAGGGGTGCGGCCAAGAGGCGGAGGAGTCCATCCTCCCAAGGCACCTCGGAGGTGCCTTCCCCTCTTAGGACTCTCCCCCCAAGTCTCCTTGGCGCATGGGCCTCTTGGGGCTGGTGCCCTTGGCCCATATAGGCCAAGGCGCACCCCCACCAGCCCATGTGGCCCCCCGGGGCAGGTGGACCCTCGGTGGACCCCCGGGACCCCTTTCGACTCCCAGATAATACCGATAAAGTGCGAAACTTTTAAGCGACCAAAATAAGACTTCCTATATATAAATCTTTACCTCCGGACCATTCCGGAACTCCTCGTGACGTCCGGGATCTCATCCGGACTCCAAACAACATTCGGTTTGCTGCATACTCATATTCATACAACCTAAGCGCCACCGAACCTTAAGTGTGTAGACCCTCCGGGTTCGGGAGACATGCAGACCTGACCGAGCCGTTCTCCGGTCAATAACCAACCGCGGGATCTGGATACCCATGTTGGCTCCCACATGTTCGACGATGATCTCATCGGATGAACCACAAGGTCAAGGTCTCAATCGATCCCATCTACAATTCCCTTTGTCTAGCGGCATTGTACTTGCCCGAGATTCGATCGTCGGTATCCCGATACCTTTGTTCAATCTCGTTACGGCAAGTCTCTTTACTCGTTCCGTAACACATCATCCCGTGATCAACCCCTTGGTCACATTGTGCACATTATGATGATGTCCCACCGAGTGGGCCCAGATATACCTCTCTCTGTTTACACGGGTGACAAATCCGATCTCGATTCGTACCAACCCAACAGACACTTTCGGAGATACCTGTAATGCACCTTTATAGCCACCCGATTACGTTGTGACGCTTTGGTACACCCAAAGCATTCCTACGGTATCCGGAGTTGCACAATCTCATGGTCCAAGGAAATGATACTTGACATTTAGAAAAGCTTTAGCATCTAACTACACGATCCGCAAGCTAGGCTTAGGATTGGGTCTTGTCCATCACATCATTCTGCCAATGATGTGATCCCGTTATCAATGACATCCAATGTCCATGGTTAGGAAACCATGACCATCTATTGATAAACGAGCTAGTTAACTAGAGGCTTACTAGGGACATGGTGTTGTCTATGTACCCACACATGTATCTGAGTTTCCTATCAATACAATTATAGCATGGATACTAAACGATTATCATGAACAAGGAAATATAATAATATCTAATTTATTATTGCCTCTAGGGCATATTTCCAACACGAGCGTGAATCATATAGTAGATATGATCAACATAGTGATGTTCACCATTGAAAACTACTCCATCTCACGTGATGATCGGTTATGCTTTAGTTGATTTGGATCACGTGATCACTTAGATGACTAGAGATGTCTGTCTAAGTGGGAGTTCTTAAGTAATATGATTAATTGAACTTAAATTTATCATGAACTTAGTACACGATAGTATTTTGCTTATCTATGTTTGTTGTAGACAGATGGCTCATGCTGTTGTTCCATTGAATTTTAATCGTTCCTTGAGAAAGCAAAGTTAAAAGATGATGGTAGCAATTACACGGACTTGGGTCCAGTAACTTGAGGATTATCCTCATTGTGCATCAGAAGAATTACGTCCTGGAACCACTGCTGGGTGCGAACTGCTACGCGAGAACAACGCCAGATGTTATGAACGTCTGGCGAGCAAAAGCTGATGACTACTCAATAGTTTAGTGTGCCATGCTTTACGGCTTAGAACCGGGTCTTCAACGACATTTTGAACGTCATGGAGCATATGAGATGTTCCAGGAGTTGAAGTTAATATTTCAAGCAAATGCCAGTTGAGAGATATGAAGTCTCCAATAAGTTCTATAGCTGCAAGATGGAGGAGAATAGTTCACGTCGGTGAGCATATACTCAAAATGTCCGGGTATAATAATCACTTGATTCAATTGGGAGTTAATCTTCGGATGATAGCGTCATTGATAAAATTCTCCAATCATCGCCACCAAGCTACAAGAGCTTCGTGATGAACTATAATATGCAAGGGATGGAAAGACAATTCCAGAGCTCTTCGCAATGCTAAAAGCTGCGGAGGTAGAAATCAAGAAGGAGCATCAAGTGTTGATGGTCAACAAGACCACTAGTTTCAAGAAAAAGGGCAAAGGGAAGAAGAAGGGAAACTTCAAAAAGAACAGCAAGCAAGTTGCTGCTCAAGAGAAGAAACCCAAGTGCGGACCTAAGCCTGAAACTCGAGTGCTTCTCATAAGCAAGCAAACTGGTCCTTTGGAAGCGGAACTTCCCAAGTATTTGGCGGATAAGAAGGATGGCAAGGTGAACAAAGGTATATGTGATATACATGTTATTGATGTGTACCTTACTAGAGCTCGCAGTAGCACTGGGTATTTGATATCGGTTACATTGCTAATATTTGCAACTCGAAGCAGGGACTACGGAATAAGCGAACGGCCAAGGACGAGGTGACGATGCGGCGTGGAAATGGTTCCAAAGTCGATGTGATCGCGGCCGCACGCTACCTCTACATCTACCTTCGGGATTAGTTTTAGACATGAATAATTGTTATTTGGTGCCGCGTTGAGCATGAACATTATATCTGGATCTTGTTTGATGCGAGACGGTTATTCATTTAATGAGAGAATAATGGTTGTTCTATTTATATGAGTAATATCTTTTATGGTCATGCACCCTTAAAGAGTTGTCTATTTTGATGAATCTCGATGGTAGTGATACACATATTCATAATGTTGAAGCCAAAAGATGCAGAGTTGATAATGATAGTGCAACTTATTTGTGGCACTTTGCCGTTTAGGTCGGATCGGTGTAAACGCATGAAGAAACTCCATCTTGATGGACTTTTGGAACCACTTGATTATGAATCACTTGGTACTTGCGAACCGTGCCTCATGGGCAAGATGACTAAAACGCCGTTCTCCCGTACTATGGAGAGCAACAGATTTGTTAGAAATCATACATACAGATGTATGTGGTCCAATGAATGTTGAAGCTCGTGGCGGATATCGTTATTTTCTCACTTTCACAGATGATTTAAGCAGATATGGGTATATCTACTTGATGAAGCATAAATCTGAAACATTTGAAAAGTTCAAAGAATTTCAGAGTGAAGTTGAAAATCATCGTAACAAGAAAATAAAGTTTCTACGATCAGATCGTGGAGGAGAATATTTGAGTTACGAGTTTGGTCTACATTTGAAACAATGCGGAATAGTTTTGCAACTCACGCCACCTGGAACACCACAGCGTAATGGCGTGTCCGAACGTCGTAATCGTACTTTACTAGATATGGTACGATCTATGATGTCTCTTACCGATTTACCGCTATCGTTTTGGGGTTATGCTTTGGACGGCCACATTCACGTTAAATAGGGCACCATCAAAATCCGTTGAGACGACTCCTTATGAACTATGGTTTGGCAAGAAACCAAAGTTGTCGTTTCTGAAAGTTTGGGGCTGCGATGCTTATGTGGAAAACTTCAACCTGATAAGCTCGAACCCAAATCGGAAAAATGTGTCTTCATAGGATACCCAAAGGAGGCGATTGGGTACACCTTCTATCACAGATCCAAGGCAAGACATTCGTTGCTAAGAATGGATCCTTTCTAGAGAAGGAGTTTCTCTCGAAAGAAGTGAGTGGAAGGAAAGTAGAACTTGATGAGGTAACAGTGCAGCTCCCTTATTGGAAAGTAGTTCATCACGTAAATCGGTTCTCGTGACACCTACACCAATTAGTGAGGAAGTTAATGATGATGATCATGAAACTTCAGATCAAGTTGTTTGAACTGTCAGAGATCAACGAGTAAGATCCGCACTGAGTGGTACGGTAATCCTATTCGGAAGTCATGCTACTAGATCATGGTGAACCTCACGAACTATGAAGAAGCGATGGTGAGCCCAGATTCCACGAAATGGCTTGAAGCCATGAAATCTGAGATGGGATCCATGTATGAGAACAAAGTGTGGACTTTGGTTGACTTGCCCGATGATCGGCAAGCAACAGAGAATAAACGGAAATTCAAGAAGAAGACTGACCACGGTAATGTTCTTTGTTTACATAAAGCTCGACTTGTTGCAAAAAGGTTTTCGACAAGTTCAAGGGGTTGACTACGATGAGACCTTCTCACCCGTAGTGATGCTTAAGTCTGTCCGAATCATGTTAGCGATTGCCGCATTTTATGATTATGAAATATGGCAATGGATGTCAAAACTGCATTCCTGAATGGATTTACGGAAGAAGAGTTGTATATGATGCATCCGAAAGGTTTTGTCGATCCTAAGGGAGCTAACAAAGTGTGCAAGCTCGGTGATCCATTTATGGTGCAGTGCAAGCCTCTCGGAGTTGGAATAAACATTTTGATAGTGTGATCAAAGCATATGGTTTTATACAGACTTTTTGGAAGCTTTGTATTTACAAGAAAGTGAGTGGGAGCTCTGTAGCATTTACGATATTATATGTGGACGACATATTGTTGATTGGAAATGATATAGAATTTCGGATAGCATAAAAGGATACTTGAATAAAAGTTTTTCAATAAAAGACCTCGGTGAAGCTGCTTACATATTGGGCATCAAGATCTATAGAGATAGATCAAGACGCTTGATTGGACTTTCACAAAGCACGCATACCTTGATAAAGTTTTGAAAAGTTCAAAATGGATCGTGCAAAGAAAGGATTCTTGCTCGTATTACAAGGTGTGAAGTTGAGTCGGACTCAATGCCCGACCACTGCGGAAGATAGAGAGAAAATGAAAGGAGTTCCCTATGCTTCAGCCATAGGCTCTATCATGTATGCAATGTCTGTGTACCGGACATGATGTGTGCCTTTGCTATTAGTTTAGCGAGGAGGTACCAAAGTAATCCAGAGTGGATCATCGGACAGCCGGTCAAGAACATCCTGAAATACCGAAAAGGACTAAGGATATGTTTCTCGTTTATGGAGGTGACAAAGAGCTTGTCGTAAATGGTTACGCCGATGTAAGCTTTGACACCGATCCGGACGATTCTAAATCACAAACCGGATCGTGTTTATATTAAGCGGTGGAGCTGTCGGTTGGTGCAGTTCTAAACAAAGCGTCGTGGCGGGATCTACATACTGAAGCGGAGTACATAGCTGCTTCGGAAGCAGCAAATGAAGGATGCGGATGAAGGAGTTCATTTCCGATCTAGGTGTCATACCTAGTGCATCGGGACCAATGAAGATCTTACGTGACAATCTCGTGCAATTGCCTTGGCAAAGGAATCCAGATTTCACAAGAGGACCAAACACATCAAGAGACGCTTCAATTCCATCCGGGACCAAGTCCGGTGGGAGACATAGAGATTTGCAAGATACATACGGATCTGAATGTTGCGAGACCCGTTGACTAAGCCTCTTCCACGAGCAAAACATGATCAGCACCAAGACTCCATGGGTGTTAGAATCATTCTTGTGTAATCTAGATTATTGACTCTAGTGCAAGTGGGAGACTCAAGGAAATATGCCCTAGAGGCAATAATAAAGTTATTATTTATTTCCTCATATCATGATAAATGTTTATTATTCATGCTAGAATTGTATTACCCGGAAACATGATACATGTGTGAATACATAGACAAACATAATGTCACTAGTATGCCTCTACTTGACTAGCTCGTTGATCAAAGATGGTTATGTTTCCTAGCCATAGACATGAGTTGTCATTTGATTAACGGGATCACATCATTAGGAGAATGATGTGAGTGACTTGACCCATTCCGTTAGCTTAGCACTTGATCGGTTAGTATGTTGCTATTGCTTTCTTCATGACTTATACAAAGTTCCTACAACTATGAGATTATGCAACTCCGTTTCACGGAGGAACACTTTGTGTGCTATCAAACGTCACAACGTGAATCGGGTGATTATAAAGGTGCTCTACTGGTGTCTCCGAAGGTACATGTTGGGTTGGCGATTTCAAGATTAGGTTTTGTCCTCCGATTGCTCGGAGAGGTATCTCTGGGCCCTCTCGGTAATGCACATCACTATAAGCCTTGCAAGCAATGTAGCCAATGAGTTGGTTACGGAATGATGCATTACGGAACGAGTAAAGAGACTTGTTTGCTTGAGATTGAACTAGGTATTGGATACCGACGATCGAATCTCGCAAGTAACATACCGATGACAAAGGGAACAACGTATGTTGTTATGCGGTTTGACCGATAAAGATCTTCGTAGAATATGTAGGAGCCAATATG
Organism: Aegilops bicornis; assembly: GCA_021605145.1. Classification (NCBI taxonomy): domain Eukaryota; kingdom Viridiplantae; phylum Streptophyta; class Magnoliopsida; order Poales; family Poaceae; genus Aegilops; species Aegilops bicornis. The sequence continues at coordinate 261,388,290 of CM038674.1, read as the reverse complement.
AGCATCCAGGTTCTGCTATTGGTTATTGACCGGAAACAGTTCTAGGTCATGTCTACATAGTTCTCAAACCCGTAGGGTCCGCACGCTTAACGTTACGACGACAGTTTTATTATGAGTTTATAAGTTTTGATGTACCGAACGTTGTTCGGAGTCCCGGATATGATCAAGGACATGACGAGGAGTCTCGAAATGGTCGAGAAATAAAGATTGATATATTGGACGACAATATTCAGACAGGAAGTGTTCCGGTAATTTCGAGAAAATCGGAGCCTTGGGAGGGTTACCTGAACCCCCGGGAGAAGTAATGGGCCTTATGGGCTTTAGTGGAGAGAGAAAGGGCAGCCAGGGGATGGGCCGCGCGCCTCCCCTCTGGTCCGAATTGGACTAGAGAGAGGCGGCGCCCTCTTTCCTCTCCTCTCCCCCTTCCTTTCCCCTCCTAGTAGGAGTAGGAAAGAGGAGTCCTACTCCTACTAGGAGGAGGACTCCCTCCTCATGGGCGCCCCCAAGGGCGGCCGGCCTCCCCCTTGATCCTTTATATCTGAGGCGGGGGCACCCTAGAACACACAAGTTGATCTTCGTGATCGTTCCTTAGCCGTGTGCGGTGCCCCTCCACCATATTCCATCTCGGTCATATCAGAAGCGGTGCTTAGGCGAAGCCTGCGTCGGTAGAACATCATCATCGTCACTGCCCGTCGTCTTGTGGAACTCATCCCGACACCCTGCCGGATCGGAGTCCGGGATCGTCATCGAGCTGAACGATGTGCTGAACTCGGAGGCGCCAGACGTTCGGTGCTTGGATCGGTCGGATCGTGAAGGCGTCTGACTACATCAACCGCGTTGTCATAACGCTTCCGCTTATGGTCTACGAGGGTACGTGGACAACACTCTCCCCTCTCGTTGCTATGCATCACCATGTTCTTGCGTGTACGTAGGAATTTTTTTGAAATTACTACGTTCCCCAACAAGAGGAAGGACAAACTACCCTTGGTTGAAAGTAAGGCAAGAAGGAGCTTCAGAGTGCAATCACATCACAAGGGTTTTAAGAAGCACATCTGCATGGATGGAAATTGTCTTACATGTCATGCTCTGCCTCCATCTGTACCTGGAGAAGTTATTAAAAATCTTACTTCCACTTTTTGTAAGGTTAATATTCAAGGAGGCAAAGGAGAGAAGCAGACGTGAGGGAACAAAAATCTCAAGGCCTCCTCAGGCACCATCTAGAAACATGTCACCAAGGAGCCCAAGGTCAAAGGAAGCAACGAGTACTAGTGGTAGTCTACTGTCATTAGCACTTGTGTGGTGTCATGTCTTTTGTTGTAATAATCTTTGTTGTACTCTGTCTCATTGGGACATGTACTATGTGGTGTTATCTATTTTGGATTCTGTATTGCAAGTGGAACTGGTCTGGTTATCAACTCTATTATTCCTATGAGTAGAGCTTGGAACATTCTTAATTGGAATATTTGGGTGATAAATGATGATAAAAAGTGGGTGTTGTAGCAAATAAAACCTCATAATTGTACTGTTCTATTCTCACTACTCAGGAAACTAAAAGAGAACATTCTGACAGCTGAAATCTCAAAAGTTTATGTCCCAAGAAACTGAACAAGTTTGATTATCTCCCATCCTGTGGTACCTTTGGTGGCCTTTTAACGGCACGAAATGACTAACTCTTCTCTAGTAGAACACTCTGGTAAAATAAATTCTCCCTCTCTATTGAGTTTACATCCAAACTTAATGGGGAATGGTGGATACTTACAAACATCTATGGTCCCTGTCAAGCAGATATATAATTTTTTTAATTGGCTTCAGAATATTCAGCTTGAGGATGACACTAATTGTCCGGTTTTGGGGGATTTCAACTATGTTAGATATCCAAGTAACAAGGAGGGGAAATATCCAGGACATGATGTTATTAATGAAGCTGTCAGCAATAATTGAGATTCCACTAAAATGCGGGAACTTCACCTAGAGTAATATGCAGGAGGCTCCTTTACTTGAGAAGATTGATTGGTTTTTTTCTTCAGAGGCATGGAATCTTCGCTTCCGAAATGCCTTGGCCATACCTCTCGACAGATGCAATTCAGATCATGTACCTTCTGTTCTCAAAATTGGTACATCCATTCCAAAATCCTAGATTTTCATATTTGAAAATTACTCGTTGGAGCACCAGGATTTTAAAGAGGTTGTCAAGAGTATTTGGGAGCAACCTGTTGATGAATAGGACAATACTAAAATGATTATATCAAAGTTTAAAAGGCTCGAGAAGGGACTCAAGAACTGGAGGAAAAATCTCTCTGACCTCAAAAGTACCATCTCAAACACGAATGCAATTATTTTGCTTCTTGATACTATTGAGGAATATAGACCACTTGGTCCAGAAGAGAAGGAAGGTAGGATATCCTGAAAGAACACCTAGAAAATATCCTTCATTGTCAAAACTCTATTGGAAACAGGGATACCATAAGATCTATTAAATTTGGAGAGTCAAATACCAAATTCTTTCAGTGCTAAAGGCCACCATCAAACATAGAAACAATCATATTGCTAAAGTTGCTATTTTTTATAGAGATTTTCATGCTAGACAAGTTCAACCCTCTTCCACTACAAATCCTCTACTACTTCACACTCTCCTCCACTCAATTGATCATCTTCAGGAGCTAGAGTTACCTTTACTCATGCAGAAATTGATGAGGTGGTAAAGAACCTACCAACAGACAAATCACCTAGTCCTGATGGATTTAATGTTGCATATTTAAAAGCCTGCTAGGATATTGTGGCCTCTGATTTTTACAAGCTGGTGAAAGATTTTTATGAAGGCAAGGTCAATATCCAGAGTATCAACTACTCTTTCATTACCCTTATCCAAAAAAGGATGCAACTAAGGTCCCTAGAGATTATAGACCCATATCACTACTTAACTATACCTTGAAGATCATCACCAAACTTCTAGAAAATAGACTGCAGAAATATATTCTTAGCATGATTCACAACAAACAGTATGGCTTTCTGAATAACAGATGCATCCAAGATTGTCTAGCATGGTCTTATGGATTTTTATACCAATGTCACCATTCCAAGAAAGAGATTGTGCTTTTCAAGTTGAAGTTTCAGAAATCATTTTATATGTTGAGTTGAACCATGAAACCATTATTAAAATATTGTTAGCTAGGGGTTTTGGACCCAAGTGGACAATGTGGATTAAGCTCATCTATGGTACTTGTTATTCTTCTGTGCTACTGAATGGGGTTCAAGGAAAATAGTTCCTCTGTAAAAGAGGGGTGAGACAAGGTGATCCCCTGTCACCACTGATTTTTTTCACTGCAGCAGTTTTGCTTCGATCTATGCTTAATGAGGCCAAGGAAAACCAACTCATCCACCCCCTATCTTCCATACCTCTTGTCTAGAATTCCCTGTCATACAATATATAGATGATACCATACTTGTGCTTCTTGCAGATCCTATTCAATTGTAGCACATAAAAAATTTCTTGCTTCACTTTGTTGCTTATACTGGGTTACAAGTCAATTATTCCAAATCCGCAATGGTATTCATTAACACCCTTGATCATCTCATGCATAGACTTTCCACATTACTAGGATGCCACATTGATCAGCTGCCACTTCCTTATCTGGTTCTCCCTTTAAGTCTCCATGAACCTAAAATTGAAGATTTTGCACCTCTGCTTAAAAGGATTGCCTCTAGAATTGATGGTTGTGCTACACTCCTATCCTCAGGAGACAAACACACTTATTAAGTCAGTGTTTTCTAGCTTGCTTATCTTCTTCATGTGCTCTATCTCAATTCCCACAGCAGTTATTCATCAGATCAACCTATATCTAAAACACTGCTTCTGGAGAAAGTATGGATTTGAGGAAAAAATGATGGCTTTGATTTCTTGGGACAAGGTATGCTGCCCAAATCACATGGAGGACTATGAATTCATGATGTTGTTACACATAACTGTGCCTTCTGTGAGGAAAAATCTCCATAAGTTCTTGAATAGACAAGATATCCCCCGGTTCAAAATCATTTGGGAGTCTTATTACTCTAAAAGTGTGCCTAGTTCAAAGCATGTGGGATCTTTCTAGTGGAGAGATGTTCTTAAACTCTTGCCCACTTACAAACAACACCATGTGTGTGTTCCTGGTGATGAAATACTGTTCACTTTGGATTTGGTCTGATAGATGGAGAGAGCACAACTTGGAACACAAATTTCCTGAGTTACACTATTTTTATATCAACCCTGAAGTTTCTCTACAACAAGTATGTGTGCCATTGAAAGCACACCAACAATTATTACTCATCATCTCTGCAGTATTCATGGAAGAGCAACTGTTAGTCCTCTATGAATATGTATAAAGCTATGGTGGGATCCGGCGTTGTTCATCATGTATTGAAGCAGCTTTGGAAATGCTCAGCCAAACTTAGGTACAAGTTCTTCTTTTGGCTACTACTCTATGACAGACTCAACACTAGAAATCTGTTTGATAGAAAATCTATGTACCTAGAAGATTACAATTGTGTCTCATGGAATGATAAGGGTGAAGAAATTTTTATGCATCTATTTTGGGACTGCCCATTTGCTGGAGAATGTTGGGACCATATTATTCCCCACAGGAAACGGTTTATATCTTGCTATGATGAAATCTGCATCAATGCTTCAGTACTGCCTAAAGAGATTGCTCTCAATATTATAGCCATGGGTTGCTGGGGCATATGGTCAGTTCGAAATGACAAAATCTTCAGAAAAACAGCCCTTCGTATCCAAATTTGGAAGTTCTATCTAAAGACAGGAATTACTGGTGCATCTCTCAGAGCTAGGCCTACTAAAGCCCAAAAGTTTTGGTACTGGTTAGAGAATCTACAACCGGACTTGGTAAATCCAGACCCTCAAACGCCAGCGGACGTGCCCGGGCGCGTCCGCGCACACTGACCGACATGCCTCAAATTAGCTACTCTGCATCTGAGTCTCTCATTTTTCAACCCCTAGGTCCATACAAGCATGCAAAATAAATCCTACGTACTATATAGTACGTGCTACCCTAGCTAATCTTCATCGTCGGAGATGTCCACGACGTCGGTGCCGGACGTTGGGTGGACAAGCGCGTAGGAGGGATCCGGCTCCTCCTCCCTCTCCCGCTCGACCTCATCCATGTAGGCGAACATCTCGTTCTCCTCCGGGCTGTGATGCACCTCCATCTCCTGTCGGCGACGGCATCTCGGCTCCGCATCCGACTCCGAGCGGAGGGAATCGAGGATGGTCTACTGCTACGCCAGCGAGATCCGCGTTCCGGTGCCCCACATCCTCTTCGTCTCCTCCTCCTCCGGATCCATCGTGCATCCGGAGGTAGCCAACCAGCGATCCGGGCCGTGCCTTGCATGTATCTTCTCAAGGAGGCGTTTGCAATCGGCCTTGGCGTTAAGAAATGGGTGGCCCTTATCACGGGCAAGCGTGGGGCATGACTACTAGTGGTGGTGGACAGGGGAGTGAAAAGTGGCAGCGGCGGCAGATGGGGAGGAAAATGTGAAGGGGTAGGGTTTTGATCTTGACGGTCGGCTTAAATACGGGGCTAGGCACTACGCGGCCCGGGAAGCGATGCCACCTGGCGACATCGGTCCCACGAAGGAGGCGAGCTTTGACCGCCCGAGTTTCCAGGGTGATTCAGCGTGGGATCCCGACGTCGATCCAAGCGTGGCGGGTGCGCCTGGCGCCTCATATTAAATCTCATATTTGGGCTAGATATGAGGTGTCTTGGAAGTCGATCCGGACGCTTGAGGCTTGTTTGAGGCGCCACTTTGGTCAAAATTTCGTGACCGGTTAGTCCCCGAAAGGCTCACCCGGGCGTTTGAGGCGGGTTTGGGGTGTCTGGCTGTAGATGCTCTTAGAGAACAATTTGTAATTTAGTCCATCATGTTTCCTAGAGAGGGTATTGGTTGAATGTTTTGTACTTGGTTGACTTTGTCAATATATTTTTAGTAAATATAATGCTAGTAGGTTCAAGGTTGAAAAAATATACCTTTCCATGCTCTGAAAAAATCAACTAGATTGAATGCAAAAGTGAGAGCCTGAACCACGGACTCACAAAGGGATTCTAAGGCGAAAAACGAGGAGGGCCTGCTATATTTTCCCACCGGCGCTTGTTATACTTTTTAAGGATAGTGGGTGACGAATCAAAGGTATGAGTTGACGAACACACGTGCTTTTACGGGTCGGTGCAAGCCCCAAGGTGAATGAAATAGTAGCAAGCAATAGAACAAGAGGGCACGTCCAGCAGCGGCATTTGAACGCGGTTATCCGCCGCATGTGGCTATCATGGGGATGCGTGCTTTAATATTTGCTGAAATAGCTCGATGCAAGAATATACGTTTGAATACATCTCGATGAAGGTGCGATTTTTCCGCCCTCGAGGTGCCATGGGTCTAGAGGACATCAAGACTTTTGACGGGCGTGTTTTTTACTGCATCGCTTTTTGGTTTAACTTGGCCACATCCTTTTTTTTCAGCCGATCCTCGCACCCTACACCGAGGATGTAAAACCGCTGCCAAACCAAAGAATAATATGATATTGTTTGGCGGCGCCATGAAAATGTGAAAGACGGGTGAGTTAGTCGGAGTAATGGGCCACAGGTAGGCTAACCCGAGCCCAGAACCTTTCAAGACATCGGGCGGGCGGCGCCACCCCAAGATGAAATAGCCGAGAGTCGGCGGCAAGGCCATGGCCCGCCCCTCACGGCCGAGTCGAGGGGCGACCGAGATAAGCCAACTCCTAGCTGGCGGCTTCCGCAGAAGCCGGCTGGAAATCAACCCGCGACTCGACCACTTCACCTTCGCAGTGATGATGGGCCAGGGGCCAGTGCGGCCACCGCCACCGCTGCCCATCTCCGCCCCGTTAGTCAAGGCGAGCATGGCCACGGTCGCCGTGCCAACGGTGATCTCCATCCCGTGGCAACCGCCTTGTTGCCATACCGGCCATTATCGGCCCGTGGGCGTGAGCCACTGTACCCAATGACAACATGCATGCGACTCAAGGGCAGGCTGGTCCCACTGTCGGCGAAGTGCTGAAAGGCGGTGAGAGCGCCACAAAGACGGACCCGTTGGGAGTCGGCCCCGGAGTCGGCTAGCCTCTCCCACAGGCCTGCCGCGCCATTAACGAGACAAGGCGGGGAATGGCAGCGGTGATCGCCGTCGGTGGCACTGTTGCCATAACCCCACAACCAAGCCAGCATCATTAGAAGCACGGCTACAGTAATCCGCAGCCAGCAAGACCCGCCCGCGGCGGATAAGGGCTGTCGGCCCCGTACCAGGCCAGTCGGCGGGCCCCAGCAGTCGGCGGAGAAGACGACGGCCTGAGAGACAGACAGCTGGGACCCGCGCCCAGCCGGTTTTACCATTGTACCCCTGGGGGGTAGGCCTATATAAACCCCCCAGGGCACCCATGCAAAGGGTTGGAATCCATTAGCACTAGACCAGATCATATAGGAAAGAGGAAGCTAGCCTAGCCTTCTCCTATCTCGAGAAACAGCTCAAGGAGCAACCTTGTACCCACTTTGCCATAGTGACCATGCGGAGACCCGCATGAGCGGCAGATGGGGTGTTATCTCCACGGAGAGCCACAGAAGGCTGGGTAAGATCCGCCGGCGTGCATGTCTTCGCCTCATCCCGTTTCGAGCACCGCTGACGTTCTACTCGCCCCCACCATGATAAGCCATCCCTTGGCATATGTCGCACCCAACCCCCGACATTTGGCGCCCACCGTGGGGCTAGGTGCACCATCGTCCGGAGACCTGCTCTGGACGGGGACCCATTTTCTCCCTGGCGAGCACAGCCAGCCCGGCACGCCAGATGGAGTCTGCGCCGACGCGCTGCGCGGCGCTGAGATCGCCTGCGCAGCCAGCTGCCTCGCCGAACTTGTCGGCGAGGTTCGCCTCTCCGACGAACCTGCATCCGACGCAGGCACGGGCGGCCCCGAGAGCCTCCTCGCGGGCCTCCTTGACCAACTTCACGTCACCGGCGAGCCTGCCGTGGACTTGGATTCCGTAGGCTCCACCGACCCGATGCTGGTCGACTCCGACACCGCGCCGCTCGACGCGTTCCCCACCAACGTGGTGGTCTACGACGAGCCGCTCCCTCGCGCAGAGAGCGGCGGAAGCACCATCACAGTGGTGCTCGTCATCGGTCACGGCGAGCATTCTGGTGAAGGAGCTCATGACCCACTCGACGCAGCTCTGCAAGACCTGACTGCGCCTATTCCGGAAGATGTTGTGGCCGAGAGCGGCTGGAGGCGTGCAGCGAAAGAAATAGCAAGCATGAGGGCGCTGTCGAGAAGCCTACCGGCGTGAGAGATGGATCAGCGTGGGGCGGCTCGCCCCTAACTGGGCCTAACCGCCCTAAGCGCGGTCCAGCAGCGTGGCCATCGCCAACCTGTTGAGGCCAATCACCTTGTGTACACCACGCTGCGGAGAACATCCGCGCGCCAGCGGGCGGCGGATTTAGCCAACAACCGAGGGTGAAGAGCACCGCCTGATGACGGAGCGAGTCCAGCAGCTCCTCGACGCGGCTGCCACGCAGAACGAAGCCGGCTGCCGCACAGAGGCGCCGCGACGACTAAACGACGACCTGCCTCCCCGCCGAGGTCAAGGCGCGACGTCTCAAACACCGACTGGCGGTGTCCGCCGAAGAAAAAACAAGGACCCGGCTGTCAGCCACAGTCGGACCCACATCACCATTGAGCGACCAGGCGGCGCCCAAGAGCAAGTGGAAGCGGCGGGGCGACTATCTGCCTCCTCCTCTCCTCGCAGAGAAAGGCGAAGTCTTCCGCGCCCGTTGAGCATCGACTCGGCGACCGCCTTGGCCGCCGAGGAAATCGGAGAAAGCGACACCGCCACGGATCGACCGACTCCACCGATCCACAGTGCTGGAAGAAGAAGACGAGTTGGGTCCGCCTGTTTCGGACCTCGCATCGGCGAGCCCTTTCCCAAAGGGTTCACGCTCCCCGAGATACGCCTAAGTACACCGCTCCGTAAAGGCGGAAGGCGGCTGGTTGACTACTCCACGGCCGTCCAACATAGCGAGCAGCAACAAGCGTGTTGCCGTGAATTACGTTCCGCTCATGCTCCAGGGCATGGCCCGGACATGGTTGAACAGCCTAAAGCCCCGCATCATCAACAGCTGGGTCGACTTCACCGAAGCCTTTGTCCGCAACTTCACAAGCACGTACAAGCGACCTCCCAAGCCTCGCCAGCTTTCCTTGTGCGTGCAAGGCCCCGGCGAGTCAACTCGCGACTACCTCACGCTATTTGGGCCGAGCCGGAACTCCTGCGAGGGCGTGCACGAGGTGCAGGCTATCGAAATCACGTCGCTGCCCGGGTGCAGAGAAGGCACCCTCCTCAAGCACAAGCTCCTCTGCGGCAGCCGGAGACCCTCGACAAGGCTGCTGATCATAGCAGAACAAGTATGCCTGGCCCGACTCCTCCATGAAGGCGGAAATTCAAGTTAGTCTGACCGCAAAGCGGCCCCTCGAGCTCCCGAGAACTCCGGTACGGAGGCGCCTGATCAGGCGACAACAACAAACGATCACAAGCGCAAGGCCCCCGGCTTCCAATGGCCGGTGGCGATAGTCGAAGACCAGACGGAGGAGGGCAGCCTCCGACCAAGCGACGTAAAGGCGGCAAGTCCAGCTGGTTTGCGGCCTTCTCTTCTGAAAGACTCTAGATGGTCCTGCCAAGTTCCACGGTGCGCCTTGAAGCCGTCAAACCACACCACCAGAAAGTGCCACGGCTCACCAGATCGCCAAGAGAGGCGGCCTCCTGCCTCCCCCACTTTCTTTGGGCCGCCGCCCAGCAACCGGCTGTCGAGCGATCGGTAGATACAAGATGAGTACCTGTAAGAGCACGCAGAGCCTATGTGGTGTTCACCGGTGTGGTGATGATCGATGCAAAGAAAGTGGCAAGCAGCAGAAGAGGTGAATGAAATGGCGTCAGATACTCGGAGTTCATGCACTTTGGTCCGAGAAGCCTATCAATTGGGCGAGCTGATCACCCAGAGGTGATGCCGGTCCGGGCTCCTCGCCTTGGTCTTGGGTGCCACCTTAGCCATAGATAGGCTGGCCGCCGCTTCTCGCGAGTCTTGATAGATGGAGGCGAGTAGCATCAACATCATGTACAAGGATACCATGGAGAAGTTAGGAATCAAGCAAAGACAGCTTCAGAACAGCCGGACTGTGTTCCATGGCATTGTTCCTGGCCTTTCCTGCTCGCCAATCGGCAAGATCCTGATAGACGTCCTCTTTGGAGACAAAGATCATTTCCGCCGAGAGCCAGTTTGGTTTGAAGTGGTGGACCTCGAAAGCCCGTATCATGCGCTGCTTGGCCGACCTGCTTTGGCCAAGTTCATGGCGGTCCCCCACTACGCCTACCTCAAGATGAAGATGCCGAGTTCCAAGGGGATTCTGACCATAGCCGGCGACTACAGAAAGTCGTCCGCTTGCGCGGTAAGCGATCGGCTAGCCGAGTCCACAGTGATCGCGGTGAGAACGGCTTCTTGATCGGGTTGTGGCGATGGCGGCAAGCAGCCGAGATATCGCCAACCCCAAGGAGTCGGAAGTCGGGGGTTCGTTCAAGCCGCCAAAGAAAAAGAAGATACCTTGGACCGGAGCACCGGAGAGGCAGCTTGTCATAGGTGCAAACCTTGACAGCAAATAGGAAAAGCGAGCTCGTCGATTTCCTCCGTGAGAATCGGGACATCATCGTGATGGTCTCCTAAAGACATGCAGGTGTAATCGACGAATTCCGAGCACAAGTTACATGTCGATCGATGTGAAGCCGTCGGGCAGCCCTTGCGCCGCTGTCAAGAGAAGAAGAAGAGTTGTTGGAGAAGAGATGGCCGACTCCTAGCAGCGGCTTCATTATGGAAGTGTTTTTCGAATGGTTAGCAAACCCAGTCTGGTCTTTGAAAGAAGAACAAGCAGTGGTGGATGTGTATTGACTACACAAGTCTCAACAAAGCTTGCCCCAAGGACCCATTTGCTCTGCCGAGAAGTGATCAAGTGATAGACGCCACGGCCGGATGCGAGCGGTTGAGCGTCTTAGATGCATATTCAGGATCTCACCAGATCAAAATTTGAACCCGGCCGACGGATGAAGACCGCCTTCATCACACCGTTTGGAGCCTACGCTGCGACCATGACGTTCGGCTTGAGGAATGCCGGCGCCACCTTTCAGCGTTGCATGCGAAGTGCCTCCTCAAAGCAACTTCGGCGAAAACGCATACGTCTCACGTGGGCGATGTGGTGGTGAAGGCGGAAAGCGTGGAACAGCGATGGAAGATCTCAAGGAGACCTTTGAGAACCTGCGCCCGATTCGAGATAAAGCTCAACCACGAGAAGTGCGTCTTTTCGGAGTACCAGGGCCAACTCCTTGGCTTCTGGTCTCTCGAATGCGGCATAGAGTGCAACCACAGCAAGATCAAGGCCATCGAGAGGATGGAGGTACCCAGGCCATCGCTAGATGTGCAAAAGTTCACCGGCTGCTTGGCGTCCATCACCGATTCATCGATCGGCTGGGCAGAAAGCTCTCCCTTTGTACCCGGCTCATGAAGAAGACCACCTTTTTAAAGGTGGAACCACAAGGCGGACGAAGCGTTTCTCCAGTTGAAGAAGATGTTGTTGCTCCCCTGTCTTTGCGGCTCAGAGCTCCTAAAGAGCCCATGCTCTGACATCATAGCCACCAGTAGGGTAGTCGGCACAATCATTGTAGTTGAGCATGAGGAGGAAGGCAAAGCGCTACTGTCGAGAGACCGGTATATATTACTGGCGAAGTGTTGTCGACCTCAAGCAGAACTACCCCCACTACCGGAAAGATGTGCTACGGCGTGCACTTTGCCGCCAAGAAGTTGAAGCCTTACTTTCAAGAGCATCCAATCACTTTGTGGTTTGCACCCCACTGGTCGAGATCATCGAGCTTGAGATGCTTGGCCGAGTAACCAAATGGGCCATAGATCTGGCTCCTACACCATCTACTACCAGCCCCTTTTAGCCATCAAGTCACAAGACTTTGGCCGACTTCCTCGTCATTTGGGCCGAGACCGATACACTGCCGCCAGCGACTCCACCCATTGGCGGATGCATGTCGTGAAGGAAATATGCTCTAGAGGCAATAATAAAGTTATTATTTATTTCCTTATTTCATGATAAATGTTTATTATTCATGCTAGAATTGTATTAACCGGAAACATGATACATGTGTGAATACATAGACAAACATATAGTCACTAGTATGCCTCTACTTGACTAGCTCATTAATCAAAGATGGTTATGTTTCCTAACCATAGACATGTGTTGTTATTTGATTAATGGGATCACATCATTAGGAGAATGATGTGATTGACATGATCCATTCCGTTAGCCTAGCACTTGATCGTTTAGTATATTGCTATTGCTTTCTTCATGACTTATACATGTCCCGGTAACTATGAGATTATGCAACCCCCGTTTACCGGAGGAACACTTTGGGTACTACCAAACGTCACAACGTAACTGGGTGATTATAAAGAATTACTCTGGTGTCTCCAAAAGGTACATGTTGGGTTAGCGTATTTCGAGATTAGGTTTTGTCACTCCGATTGCCTGGAGAGGTATCTCTGGGCCTTCTCGGTAATACACATCATATAAGCCTTGCAAGCATTGCAACTAATAAGTTAGTTCTTGAGATGATGTATTCACGGAGCGAGTAAAAGAGACTAGCGATAGCGAGATTGAACTAGGTATTGGATACCAACGATCAAATCTCGGGCAAGTAACATACCGATGACAAAGGAACAACGTATGTTGTTATGCGGTTTGACCGATAAAGATCTTCGTAGAATATGTAGGAACCAATATGGGCATCCAGGTCCCGCTATTGGTTATTGACTGAGAATAGTTCTAGGTCATGTCTACATAGTTCTCGAACCCCGTAAGAATCCTGCACTTAGCAACAAGGTTTCGATGGCGAGTTATATTATGAGTTTATGAGTTTTGATGTACCGAAGGAGTTCGAGTCCGGATGAGATCGGGGACATGACAAGGAGTCTCGAAATGGTCGAGGCGTAAAGATCGATATATTGGGCGACTATATTCGGAGTTCGGAAAGGTTCAGTGATTCGGGTATTTTTGAGATGCAGGAGAGTTACTGAGAATTCGCCGGGAGTATATGGGCCTTATTGGGCTTTAGGGAAGAGAGAGGAGAGGTTGGGGCGCCCCCAAGGCCTAGTCCGGGTGGACTGGGGAGGGGCTGCGCCCTCCTTCCTTCTCTTCTCTTCCTTTCCTCGACTCCTACTCCTACTACTTGGAAGGGGAATCCTACTCCCGGTGGGAGTAGGACTCCTCCTTAGTGCGCCCCCTCCTGAGCGTACCACCCTCCTTGCTCCTTTATATCACGAGGCAGGGGGCACCCATGACACACAAGTTGATCTCACGGATCGTTCCTTAGCAGTGTGCGGTGCCCCTCCACCATATTCCACCTCGGTCATATCGTCGCGGAGTTTAAGCGAAGCCCTGGCCGATGAGAGCATCATCATCGTCACCACGCCGTCGTGATAGCCGGAACTCATCCCGAGCACTTTGCTTTGGATCGAGTCCGGGGATAAATCATCGAGCTGAGCGTGTGCTGAACTCGGAGGTGCCGTGCGTTCGGTACTTGGATCGGTCGGATCGTGAAGGCGTGCGACTACATCAACAGCGTTGTCATAACGCTTCGCCACGGTCTCACGAGTGCGTGGACAACACTCTCCCCTCTCGTTGCTATACCATCACCATGATCTTGCGTGTGCGTAGGAAATTTTTTGAAATTACTACGTTCCCCAAGAGTGGCATCGAGCCTGGTTTTATGCGTTGATGTTATATGCACGAGTAGAACACAAAGTGAGTTGTGGGCGATACAAGTCATCTTGCTTACCGGCATGTCATACTTTGGTTGGCGGTATTGTGAAATGAAGCGGCCGGACCGACATTACGCTGTCGCTTCACTGGCGAGACTGGTTTCACCGCTGCGAGCACTCGTTGCTTAAAGGTGGTGGCGGGTGTCTGTCTCTCTCACTTTAGATTGAACCGAGTGTGCTACGCCCGGTCCTTGCGAAGGTTAAAACAGCACCAACTTGACAAACTATCATTGTGGTTTTGATGCGTAGGTAAGAACGGTTCTTGCTCAGCCCGTAGCGATCACGTAAAACTTACAACAACAAAGTAGAGGACGTCTAACTTGTTTTTGCAGGGCATGTTGTGATGTGATATGGTCAAGGCGTGATGCTATATTTTATTGTATAGAGATGATCATGTTTTGTAACCGAGTTATTGGCAAGCTGGCGGGGAGCCATATGGTTGTCGCTTTATTGTATGAAATGCAAAAGCCATGTAATTGCTTTACTTTATCACTAAGCGGTAGCGATAGTCGTAGAAGCAATAGTTGGCGAGGCGACAAGCGATGCTACGATGGAGATCAAGGTGTCGCGCCGGTGGCGATGGTGATCACGACGGTGCCCGGAGATGGAGATCACAAGCACAAGATGATGATGGCCATATCATATCACTTATATTGATTGCATGTGATGTTTATCCTTTATGCATCTTATCTTGCTTTGATTGACGGTAGCATTTTAAGATGATCTCTCACTAATTATCAAGAAGTGTTCTCCCTGAGTATGCACCGTTGCCAAAGTTCGTCGTGCCCGGACACCCGCGTGATGATCGGGTGTGATAAGCTCTACGTCCATCTACAGCGGGTGCAAGCCAGTTTTGCACACGCGGAATACTCGAGTTAAACTTGGCGAGCCTAGCATATGCGAATATGGCCTCGGAACACGGAGACCGAAAGGTCGGCGTGAATCATATAGTAGATATGATCAACATAGTGATGTTCACCATTGAAAACTACTCCATCTCACGTGATGATGGGTTATGGTTTAGTTGATTTGGATCACGTGATCACTTAGATGACTAGAGAGATGTCTATCTAAGTGGGAGTTCTTAAGTAATATGATTAATTGAACTTTAACTTATCATGAACTTAGTCCTGGTAGTATTTTGCAAATTATGTTTGTAGATCAATAGCTCGGCGTTGTTGCTTCCCTATGTTTTTGCTTCCCTATGTTTTTATATGTGTTCCTAGAGAAAATTGTATTGAAAAATGTTAGTAGCAATGATGCGGATTGGATCCGTGATCTGAGGTTTATCCTCATTCTTTGCCTGGAAGAATTATGTCCTTAATGCACCGCTAGGTGACAGACCTATTGCAGGGAGCAAATCTGGGGCGTTATGAGCGTTTGGCTGGCTCAATATGATGACTACTTGATTGTTTTAGTGCACCATGCTTAACAGCTTAGAATCGGGACTTCAAAGATGTTTTTGAGCGTCATGGACCATATAAGATGTTCGAGGAATTGAAGTTAATATTTCAAGCAAATACCGAGTTGAGAGATATGAAGTCTCCAACAAGTTCTATAGCTAAAAGATGGAGGAGAATCGCTCAACTAGTGAGCATGTGCTCAGATTATGCGAGTACTTCAATCGCTTGAATCAAGTGGGAGTTAATCTTCGAGATAAGATAGTGATTGACAGAATTCTCTAGTCACCATCACTAAGTTAGTAGAACCGTGATGAACTATAGTATGCAAGGGATGACGAAAAGATTCTCGAGCTCTTAGCGATGCTAAAATCGGCGAAGGTAGAAATCAAGAAAAACATCAAGTGTTGATGGTTGACAAGACCACTAGTCTCAAGGAAAAGGGCAAAGGGAAGAAGGGGAACTTCAAAAGGAGCGGCAAGCAAGTTCTTTGCTCGAGTGAAGAAGCCCAAGAAATCTGGACCTAAGCTTTGAGGCCAGAGTACTTTTCTGCAATGGAACTGGTCCTTTGGAAGCGAAACTACCCACGAATATTTGGTGGATAAGAAGGATGGCAAAGTGAACAAGGTTATATTTGATATCTGAGTTATTGATGTGTGCCTTACTAGTGTTTATAGTAGCCCACAGTATTTGATACTTGTTAGGTTGCTAAGATTAGTAACTTTCGAAGCAGGGAGTTCTGAGAATAAATAGAGACTAGTTGAAGGGAAGTGACGATGAGTGTTGGAAGTAGTTCCAAGATTGATATGATCATCATCGCACACTCCTATACTTTCGGGATTAGTGTTAAACCTAAATAAATGTTATTTGGTGTTTCGTTGAGCATGAATATGATTTGATCATGTTTATTTCAAAACGGTTATTCATTTAAAATCGAGAGAATAATTGTTGTTACATTTAAATGAATAAAACCTTCAATGGTCATACACCCAATGAAAATAGTTTGTTGGATCTCGATAGTAGTGATACATATTCATAATATTGATGCCAAAAGATGCAAAGTTAATAATGATAGTGCAACTTATTTGTGTACTTTGCCGTTTGGGTCATATCGGTGTAAAGCGCATGAAGAAACTCCATGCCGATGGGTTTTTGGAATCACTTGATTATGAATAATTTGATGCTTATGAACCGTGCCTTTTGGGCAAGATGACTGAAACTCCGTTGTTCGGAACAATGGAGCGAGATCTTGACTTATTGGAAATAATACATACCGATGTATGCGATCCAATGAGTGTTGATGCTTTCGTGGCAAATATCGTTATTACGACCTTCACAAGATGATTTGAAGCAGATATGGGTATATCTTCTTGATGAAACATAAGTCTGAAATAGTTGAAAAGTTCAAAGAATTTCAGAGTGAAGTAGAAAATCATCGTAACAAGAAAATAAAGTTTACTGCGATCGATCGTGGAGATGAATATTTGAGTTACGAGTTTGGTCTTCAATTAAAACAAAGTGGAATAGTTTCATAGCTCACGCCACCGGAACACCACAACGTTATGGTGTGTCCGAACGTCAGAACTGTACTTTATTTTGATATGGTGCGATCAATGATGTCTCTTACCGATTTACCAATATCGCTTTTGGGGTTATGCATTAGAGACAGCTGCATTCACGTTTAATAGGGCACCATCTAAATCCGTTGAGACGACACCATATGAACTATGGTTTAACATAAAACCTAAGTGTGCGTTTCTTAAAAGTTTGGAGTTGTGATGCTTATGTGAAAAAGTTTACACCTGATAAGCTCGAACCCAAATCGGAGAAGTGTGTCTTCATAGAATACCCAAAGGTAACTATTGGGTACACCTTCTATCACAGATCCGAAGGCAAGTTTTTCGTTGCTAAGATGGATCCTTTCTAGAGAAGAAGTTTCTCTCGAAAGAAGTGAGTGGGAGGAAAGTAGAACTTGATGAGGTAATTGTACCTTCTCCCTTATTGGAAAGTAGTTCATCACAGAAATCAGTTCCAGTGATTCCTACACCAATTAGTGAGGAAGTTAATGATGATGATCATGAAACTTCAGATCAAGTTGCTACCAAACCTCGTAGGTCTTCCAGAGTGAAATCCGCACCAGAGTGGTACGGTAATCGTGTTCTGGAAGTCATGTTACTAGACCATGATGAACCTACGGACTATGAGGAAGCGATGATGAGCCCAGATTCCGCGAAATGGCTTGAGGCCATGAAATCTGAGATAGGATCCATGTATGAGAACAAAGTATGGACTTTGATTGACTTGCTCGATGATCAGCTAGCCATGTGAAATCAATGGATCTTCATGAGGAAGGCGGACAACGATAGTAGTGTTACTATCTACAAAACTCGACTTTGTCACGAAAGGTTTTCGACAAGTTCAAGGTGTTGACTTCTGATGAGATTTTCTCAATCAGAAGCGATTCTTAAGTCTGTCCGAATCATGTTAGTAATTGCCACATTTTATGAAATCGGCAAATGGATGTCAAAACTACATTCTTTAATGGATTTATTAAAGAAGAGTTGTATATGATGCAACCAGAAGTTTTTGTCAATCCTAAAGGAGCTAACAAAATGTGCAAGCTCCGATCCATCAATGGATGGTGCAAGCATCTCGGAGTTGGAATATACGCTTTGATGAGTTGATCAAAGCATATGGTTTTATCTGAGACTTTTGGAGAAGCCTGTATTTACAAGAAAGTGAGTGGGAGCACTACAACATTTCCCGATAAGTATATGTGAATGACATATTGTTGATCGGAAATAATGTAGAATTATTACCGCAAAGCATAAAGGAGTATTTGAAAGGAGTTTTTCAAAGAAGGACCTCGGTGAAGCTGCTTACATATTGAGCATCAAGATCTATTGAGATAGATCAAGACACTTGATAAGTTTTTCAATAAGTACATACCTTGTCAAGATTTTGAAAAGGTTCAAAATGGAACAGTCAAAGAAGGAGTTCTTGCCTGTGTTACAAGGTGTGAAATTGAGTAAGACTCAAAGCCCGACCACGGCAGAAGATAGAAAGAGAATGAAAGTCATTCCCTATGCCTCGACCCATAGGTTCTATAAAGTAAGCTATGCTATGTACCAGACCTATTGTATACCTTGCTCTAAATTTGGCAAGGGGTACAATAGTGATCTAGGAGTAGATCACTTTGGACATTGGTCAAGAACATCCTTAGTGAGGACTAAGGAAATATTTCTCGATTATGGAGGTGATAAAAGAGCCCGTCAGAAAGAGTTACATCGATGCAAGCTTTTACACTAATCCGGATGACTCTAAATCTCTATCTGGATACATATTGAAAGTGGGAGCAATTAGCTAGAGTAGCTCCGATGCGAGCATTGTAGACATAGAATATTTGCAAAATACATACGGCTCTGAATGTGACAGACCCGTTGACTAAGCTTCTCTCACGAGCAAAACATGATCATACCTTAGTACTCTTTGGGTGTTAATCACATAGCGATGTGAACTAGATTATTGACTCTAGTAAACCCTTTGGGTGTTGGTCACATGACGATGTGAACTATGGGTGTTAATCACATACTGAGATGTGAATATTAGTGTTGAATCACATGATGATGTGAACTAGATTATTGACTCTAGTGCAAGTGGGAGACTGAAGGAAATATGCTCTAGAGGCAATAATAAAGTTATTATTTATTTCCTTATTTCATGATAAATGTTTATTATTCATGCTAGAATTGTATTAACAGGAAACATGATACATGTGTGAATACATGAACAAACATATAGTCACTAGTATGCCTCTACTGACTAGCTCATTAATCAAAGATGGTTATGTTTCCTAACCATAGACATGTGTTGTTATTTGATTAATGGGATCACATCATTAGGAGAATGATGTGATTGACATGACCCATTCCGTTAGCCCTAGCACTTGATCGTTTAGTATATTGCTATTGCTTTCTTCATGACTTATACATGTTAGGTAACTATGAGATTATGCAACCCCGTTTACCGGAGGAACACTTTAGGTACTACCAAGCGTCACAGCGTAGCTGGGGGTGATTATAAAGGAGTACTACAGGTGTCTCCAAAGGTACATGTTGGGTTGGCGTATTTGAGATTAGGTTTTGTCACTCCGATTGTCGGAGAGGTATCTGGGCCTTCTCGGTAATATACATCATATAAGCCTTGCAAGCATTGCAACTAATAAGTTAGTTGCGAGATGATGTATTACGAACGAGTAAAGAGACTTGCTGGTAACGAAGATTGAACTAGGTATTGGATACCGACGATCAAATCTCGGGCAAGTAACATACCGATGACAAAGGGAACAACGTATGTTGTTATGCGGTTTGACCGATAAAGATCTTAAGTAGAATATGTAGGAACCAATATGGGCATCAGGTCCCGCTATTGGTTATTGACTGAGAATAGTTCTAGGTCATGTCTACATAGTTCTCGAACCCGTAGGGTCCGTGCAACGCTTAAGGTTTGATGGCGGTTATATTATGAGTTTATGAGTTTTGATGTACCGAAGGAGTTGAGTCCCGGATGAGATCGGGTACATGACGAGGAGTCTCGAAATGGTCGAGACGTAAAGATCGATATATTGGGCGACTATATTCGGAGTTCGGAAGGTTCCGAGTGATTCGGTATTTTTCGAATCTTAGGAAAGTTACGGGAATTCGCCAGGTTTAGGGAAAGAGAGAGAGAGGTTGGGCGCCCCAAGGCCTAGTCCAAATTGGACTAGGGGAGGCTGCGCCCCTCCTTCTCCTTCTCTTCTCTTCCCCTTTCCTTGACTCCTACTCCTACTACTTGGAAGGGGGGGAATCCTACTCCCGGTGGAGTAGGACTCCTCCTTAGTCGCCCCTCCTAGGCCGCCACCCCTCCCTTGCTCCTTTATATCACGAGGCAGGGGGCACCCCATGACACACAAGTTGATCTACGGATCGTTCCTTAGCCGTGTCTGGTGCCCCCTCCACCATATTCCACCTCGGTCATATCGTCATGGAGTTTAAGTGAAGCCTGCGCCGCAGAGAGCATCATCATCGTCTACCACGCCGTCGTGATGACGGAACTCATCCCGACACTTTCTTTGGATCGGAGTCCGGGATCGTCATCGAGCTGAACGTGTGCTGAACTTCGGAGGTGCCGTACGTTCGGTACTTGGATCGGTCGGATCGTGAAGACGTACGACTACATCAACCGCGTTGTCATAACGCTTCCGCTTACGGTCTACGAGGATACGTGGACAACACTCTCCCCTCTCGTTGCTATACCATCACCATGATCTTGCGTGTGCGTAGGAAATTTTTTGAAATTACTACGTTCCCCAACATTTCGATGGCTCCAAGATGCGCACCGGCTTGGGAGCCGGCGTTGTCCTCACTTCCCCTAAAGGCGACAAGCTCAAATATGCGCTGCAGATCCATTTCGCCGCCTCCAACAACGTAGCCGAATACGAGGCGCTCATTCACGATCTCCGGCTTGCCAAAGAGCTTGGCATTCGCGGATCTGTGCTATGGCGACTCGATTTAGTGGTCCAGCCGATCATCTGGCGCATCGACGCGTAAAGATGCAAACATGGCGAGCTACCATTTCCTTGTCTGACCTTTCGGCGGATATTTCAAAGTGCGAGTTCCTTCACGTGCCAAGAAATAGCGGCGACCAAGCGGACACCACAGCACGAATCGGCTCCACCCGCCAAAGCAATACCATCCGGTGTAAGCCTTCAACGCCTCCTCAAGCCGTCTATCAAGCCTTCACCGAATCGAGACTCCATCTTTGTGCGGCTCCCTCAAGAAGTCGGATCCAACTCAAGAGCCCCAGCAGGGCGGCACAAGAATTCTTACAGATAGCTCCAAGAACACATGATCAAGCCGGCCGGGGACTTGAACCCGGCCGGGGATCTGGCGACCAATCAAGACTCTAGAGCTCGGCCGGGGGACTGCGCCCGGTCGGCCGGGGACTCGCCCGATCGGCCAGGGACTTCATCAATCCAGCAAGCGGCCGTGGACTCCAGCCCGCCGCCTCTCAGCCCGGCCGCCCTCGTCCAAGTCGCAGTGCTGGCAGTTGAAGAAATAGCAGCACCCTCATGGGCCCAGCCCATCCTCAAATTCCTAGTGAACAAAGAGCTGCCAACCGATGAAATCTTGGCTCGGCAAGTACAAGGTCGAGGCGGCCTACACCATAGTCAGCAGAGCTGGTCAGGGTGCGGCGTCACTTTGGTGTCTACCAGCGTTACATCGAGCGAGCAAGGCCAAGCAATTCTCAAAGACATCCATCAAGGTGAGTCACGGCCACCATGCGGCCTCAAGAGCACTCGCCGCCAAAGCCTTTCGACCACGGTTTCTTCCGCCAACTGCCCTAGAAGAGGCCAAGGAATTAGTCCAAAAATGCAAGGGGTGCGGAAGTTCCGCTCCAAGCCGCATCAGCGGCTTCCGCACTCAAGACTATCCCATCGCTCGCCCTTTGCGGTTTTGGAGCACGGACATGGTGGGACCATTCAAGGCGGCACGAGGCGGTTTAACTCACTTACTTGTCGCGGTGGACAAGTTCACCAAGTGGATAAGTAAAGCCCATCAAGAAGTTGAATGGTCCGCTGCAGCGACTTTCATCTCCGACATCACGATTGATGACGGCATACCACACAGCATCATCACCGACAATGGCACAAATTTTGCCAAAGCGCCTTTGGCCCGTTCTGCGCGACACGAGGGCATCCGAAAGTGGACTTAGCGTCCGTTGCCCATCCGCATGATCAAGCGGCGGTGGAAGCGAAACAAACGGCCTCATCCTCGTCGGCATCAAGCCTCGGTGGTCGAACCATTGGAAGCGTTAAATGCATTTGTTGGCTTGATGAGCTGCCAGCCGTCCTCTGGATTCTGCGCACGATTCCAAACAAGTCAACCGGCTTCAAGCCTTTCTTCCTCGTCTACGGTGCTGAAGCCGTCATCCCAACAGACATAGAGTTCGACTCCCCGCGAGTCACCATGTACACTGAGGAGGAAGCAGAAGAAGCACGTCAAGACGGTGTCGATCTGCTGGAAGAAGGCCGGCTGTTGGCGCTCAGCCGGTTCAGCATCTACTAGCAGAGCCTGCGCCGATACTACAACAGGAAGGTCAGGCCGAGATCTTTCCAAGAGGGCGACCTTGTGCTCCGATCGATCCAATGAACGGCCGCCAAGATAAGTTGTCGCCTTTGGGAAGGCCCTTCATTATCGGCAAAGTGCCGGGCAACGACTCCTACTACGATCGACGCTCGAAGCCCGAGCACGCAAGAGGGACGACTCCGTCAAAGAGGCCAGAACGGCCATGGAATGCAAATCTTCTCCGAAGATTTTACGCTTTATGCAAGATGTACCACGCTACCCTTTGTATCAAAGTACCAAGACTTGGGCCCCTCGAGACGCAGCTCGGGGACTGCCCTTTTTTTGTTATCTATATGATAAGAATTATGCCTTCGAGTATGCTACTCTTTGTTACGCCGCTTGGCACCGGGTTCGACTAGTCGGCCCGGGGACTCGCCGCCTTGCGCTATGAAATGCTTCCTGCAGTCGGACAAGTAGTGTGTGGTGCCTAAGCCGTCTCCTGTCAGAAGCCGCAGCTCGCAGAGCGACTGCTTGGTGGGCAGGAGTAAGGAAGAATGGGCGCCCACATGAAAAATGGCTAAGGACTCAAAGCATAAACATAGCTTAAGCCGGCTTCCAGCCTCTCTTCGCAAAGCCGACTCTTGAGTGGTCGGCTTGCCGCTTTCTATCCAACTTGTTAAAAAGACTCTAAAAAATGGCCAAGTACCTGCCTTCCCAAAAGTAGCCAAGCATTTGATCCAGCGCCTGATCCATGAGAGCGGTTGTCCGAATCGGCAAACAAGGCGGCGACTAAGGGAAGGCGGCAAAGGAAAAAGCCAAAAGAGCAATGAGCAAGGAAAGATAGAATTCGGATAAATATTTACATAACATAGGCCCTTGGCCGAATCTTCAAGTACAAGTTCAAAATACACCCCGCGGGTGGAATTGTTCGAATTAACAGAAGTTCTTCAAAGACTACTAAGGCAGATAAAATGAAGGCAAGACGGCAGCCTAAGAAGCGGCAGCCAGGTTGGAGGAGTCGGAAGAGACAGCGGTGTCGAGGCAAGAGGCGGCCGGCCCAGGCGATCTCGGCTTGATCGTCTCCGCGGTAACTGCCTTGGCCGGGCGCGTTTCGTTGGCCGGAGGCGCGGCCGGTGAGGGTGGTCGCCGCCCGTCTTCTAGCGCCTGTCTCGCCTCCGTCCTCCGCCTCGCTTTTCCTCTCGGCTGAGCCGATCACCTCCGCCGAAGTCCTCGCTATAATCCGGGTTCATCCCGAACCACTCTGGCGGCACCTCCCGCCGTTCGCAGCCCTTCCCAGGGGACGAAGACGCTGTGTTCAGTATAGTCGGCAATCGCCACGCCGACGCCGACGATGGCGTCTTCCATACAGCTATCACGGCTCACTTTGGCCTTCGACCGAACGTGGCGGCAGGTCCAGGTCCAGCCGGATACCACGCCTTGACGAATTCCATGGCCCGCGTGGCTCCGCCGAGGAACCTTCCAGCCTCAAGACGGCCAGTGACCTCCGGCCCGGTCGGCGATCCGGGAGGTGTGTAACCGGCATGTTCGGCCATTGGCGCAGCAATGTCGCTGGGCGCCGACACGTTGAAGCCGGCGCAGCATCTGATGGGCCGGCTGCAGATGAGCCTCGATGCTCAGAAGCTGCTCATCAAGTGTCCGGGGGGCGTTGGCGGCAATCTCCACACCGTTTGCCCTCCGCGCCTCGCGATCAGCCTCAATGGCTTGAGTGGCCGCCTGCGAGTGGCCAGGGGAGAAGTCTGCCAAGACGAAAAAGAAGCAAGTCAAAAATCAGGAGTCAGCCTGACCTATAGTCAGCGGCTCAAAGAAAGAAAGAAACTCACCGTCGACGATGTCCTCAATCTCATGAAAGCCGGAGGTCAGCAGTGCCTCCTTGTCAGTCCAGGAGGAGCGCTCGCCTTTGAACTCGGCCAGGAGAGCAGTCTCTTTCTTCTCCGCCTTGTCCTGCGCCTTCTTAAGCAGCTCCTTTTGCTCACTTGGCGTAGACAAGAGTCGCACTTTCTGGCGAAGCTTGTTGCCTCCTCCCCTTGGCACGCATTAAGGCGGTGTTGGCTTCGGCCAGCTGTTGTCAAGAGTGGCATTGGCCTCACGAAGAATAAAAAGAAAAAAAAAAGAGCGTTAAGTCGTCAACAAAGAAGGTCGCTGGAAGATCCGGGCCGCTCGTGCCAGCGGCCCAATCTCGAGGATTACAGCCATGGTGCGCCTAACGCTACCAAGAAGAAGAAGGAGGACTCACCCGGCTCTGCGACAAGTCGGCAGTCCGCTTGCCCAGCTCCCTCAACATTGCGGTTGAAGGCGTGACGCGGAGGTTATGATACTCTGTGATAAGTATTTTAGACAAAGGTAAATATTTGGAACTCATTAGATGGAGTTCGAGCCGGTGCTCAGCAAGCCGCCCGAAACTTCGGTACTACACTCAGTGGAGGCTTGTTGGCGCCGCCTTACGTAAAAAGAACAAGAAAAACAAAGTCAAAGAAGAAAAGCATACCAGACGGCTGCTCGCGACGCCAGATGCGCGCTTAGTGCGGTTCTGGATGGCGTCGCCACTCGCAGCTTCGCTGGGCGTCGAGCGCCTGGCTCAGCGGGCCTGTGCCGCCTCCTCGCACCCACCAAACGGGCGCGGCGCTCGTCGCCTCGGCGTCTGGAATGGCCGAGCTGGCGGCACCGATCTCCAAGGGGCGTGGCGCCGAGGTCGCCTTCTCAAGGCGGCGGCGCGATCGGGCGGCGACTTGAAGGAGCAACCGCCACGGCCTCGTCTTTAGTCGGCGGCGCCGTGGTCCGCCGGTTGTTGACCTTCTTGGCGCTCCCGGATGGCGGCGGAGGCGGCGGTGGCGGCACGGCCGTGTCCGGCATGGAGGCCTCGCCGCTTCCCTCTCCATGATGGGGTTCTCGCCGCCGCTTCTCCAGTCTGCCCGTGAACTCCGGAGCGGGCGCGCCGAGCTGTGGGATGATGACGAGTAACGCCGATCGAGGCGTGTGCCTCCTCGGGCCGCTGTTGCTTTGCGATGGCGGCATCGGCCTCATCCAGCTTCTTCTGGGCGGAGGCCGCCGCCTTCTCGGCCTCCGCCTTCTCCAGGCGGGCGGCTTCTTCCTCGTCGCGCTTCTCCTGCGCGTTCTGCTCCGTCGCCTCCCGGAGGTCGGCGGCGGGGTCAATCCGCCGAGTAGTGGCGGACGTCTCTACCGACCCCATGATGGAGGCATCGGCGACCCTCTCAAGAGTAAGGGGAGCCACAGGCGAGGAAGGCATGTAAAAATTTGGACAAGATTCACTAGAAGAAAACAAGACAAAAGGCGGAAGCACTTACGTAGAGACCAGTGGCAGCTTTTTCACTTCCTTGCGGAAGCGGTTGGCCTTTGTGACCGCCTCTTCCCGCTTGCTCGCGGCGGCCGCCCCCTTGGACTTCTTCGCCCGGCCGCCAAGCGAGCTCGGCCCGGCCCGGCGCTTCCTCGCGCCGCCTTGACCATCCAAGCCGGTGGAGGAACTCGCGCTCGGCTGGCTGACCTTTGGCTGGTGGCGCGGGGCAACTTCCCCCTCAGCGTCGTCACCAGGCCAGTCGGCAAAGGTGGCCGAGGGCCTGAAGCCGCCCGCTTCTCCTCCTCCTCCTTCGGCGTCGGCCTCCATCACCGCTGCCCCCCAAGTCCCGAGGTCGTCGGCGTCGCTCTCCTTTCGGTCGGGAGACGCCAGACGGGCAGTTCAGCGGTGCTTGGTGAAAGAGGCTGGATGAGGGGGTTCGACTCGAAAAACAAAAAAGATCGGAAGTCGGATTCGCTGAAAAGGAAACAGAAGAAGAGGAGAGCGACTTACAACAAAGGGGGTTGGCGCGTGAGTACGGCTCCTTGCCGAACTGCCAATCCGCCGTGAGATTGCAGTTCGCGATATAGTTCACCATGTCTGCCACCTTCGCGTGGGGCATGTCCTTGGAGCACATCCGACTCGGGTCCCGGTGGCCGCTCATCTGACAGATCAGATGAGGTCGGCCTTGGAGTGGGAGGACTCGGCCACACGGCGGGCCAGCAGGTCGGCCTCGGTCAACCCTCCGATTGCGTCGGCCTTTCGAGTCATGTGACGGCCGCGGCACCAGCGGAGTCGGCGTCTGGCCTGGTGGGACCACTGGGGAGCCTCCCGGTAGGTGTCTTGCCGTGAAATGACAGATTGACCCAGTCGCCTTCTGGGGCGACGTTCTTCACATAAAAATAAGACCGCTGCCACATCTTCACCGACTTAATCAGCGAGATGGTGGGAAACGGGTTGTCGGCCACCGATCTCCGCATCGCGATGAAGGCATCAAGACTGGCCGGGCACGCCGGGCGACGCGCGTGCCAAGCTTGGATCGAAGAACTCCCCCACGGCTCGATGGTGGGGAGAACGCCGAGGAAGCCTTCGCACAAGGTGGCGAAGCGAAGCCAGCACACCACCTTGTTCGGAGTAAGGTGGTGCGGCCGAGCTCGTGGAATTCCAAGAAGGAGCGGAAGAAACCGCCGCCCGGCAACCCTAGGCGCGCGCATGAGGTGCGGCCGGAATACGACCGCTTCGCCCTCCTCCGGCGCAGCGATATTTCTCGCCGTCGCGCGGGCCCGCACTAGGTTCTTGCCGGGGAGACGATGCGTCTTGCGAAGGAACTCGATGTGGTCGTCGTCCACCTCGGAGCCGTCCCACACGCCGGAGCGCACGGCAGGAGGTGCGGCGGCGGAGGAAGAGCTCATCGCTGCGGGCGTGGCGTGGTTCGGCGCGGCGGCGGCGAGAGGAAGAAGAAGCAAGAGGAAGCGAAGGGAGTAGGGAAGATGGGCGCGCGCCGCCGCTCCTCCCCGCCTACTTATAGGCTCATGGGCTGAGAAGCCGATGGGGCGGACGGGATTAATCGCGCCAGACCCCACACCCCCACGATTTACCACACGGGTTATCAAGCGATGACGCTGGAACCCCAACCGTTCGCACGGCACAAGAACGGATCCGCTCATGCGTCGAGGGGCGGTAGTGGCGGGTCCCGCCGACGCATGTCCCGTCACAAGGCGGGCAGGGCAGATCGACCGCCTGTGGCGCCAAGGCGACGGGTCCGCAGAATGGGCGGCCGCCGAAGCTTATCGTGCACGCCGCCTCGGATCCCGCCACGACTTTCAAACTCTTTAAGGGGCAAGACGGCCTTTTGGCGAGTCCGCTCCAAATTTAGTCGGCCTAGAGGAGGACGGCGAGCAAGGCCCAGATTCCACCACCGGAAGGATGAAACTGTTGAGGCTCCTTGACATGTCGCCCTCGGCGCCTCACCAGCTTCGGGGACTACTGTCGGAGTAATGGGCCACGGGTAGGCTAACCTGAGCCCCTGAACCTTTCAAGACATCGGTGCAGGCAGCACCCCTCAAGACCCCAAGATGAAGAGCCGCTTTCCGAGAGTCGGCGGCAAGGCCGCATCGGCTTCTCACGGGCCGAGTCCTGTGGACGACTTCGAGATAAGCCGACTCCTAACTGGCGGCTTCCAGAGAAGCCGGCTGTGGGGAGTCGGCCCGCGACTCCGACCACCTCCTGCCTTCGCAGTGATGGACGGGACGGGGTACGGCCACCGCGCGGCCCATCCCCGCCCCGTTGGTCAAGGGCAGGCATGGCCTACAAGGCGCGTCAGATCAACGGTGATCTCCATCCGTGGCAACCTTTGTTGCCATGCCCGACATCGGCCAGTGGGCGGAGCCTGTACTCCACGACGGCCTGTCTCAGACGACCCAGAGGCGGCGGGTCCCACTGTCGCCGGCATGCAAGACGGCGAGAGCGCCACAAGACGGACCCGTTGAGAGTCGGCCCCGGAGTCGGCTAGCCTCCCACGGGCCCGCACGCCATTAATCGGACAAGACGGGGAATGGCACGTGATCGCCCGTCAAAGCATGCAAGACTGCTGTTATGACCCCATGACCAAGCCAAGTCATTAGAAGCACGGCATAAAGAATCCGCAATGGCAAGACTCCGGCCATGGGCGGATAAAAGGCCTGCCGGTTTCAGACCGGCTCTGCCGAGCCCCAACAAGCAGCGGAGAAGGCGGCGGCTCGAGAGACAACGGTCGGGACCCGCGCACCGGATTACCATTGTACCCATGAGGGGTAGGCCTATATAAACCCCCCAGGGCACCCATGCAAAGGGTTGGAATCCATTAGCACTAGACCAGATCATATAGGAAAGAGGAAGCTAGCCTAGCCTTCTCCTATCTCCAGGAAACAGCTCAAGGAGCAACCTTGTACCCACTTTGCCATAGTGACCATCACGGAGACCCCGCAGAAGCGTAGTAGGGGTGTTATCTTCACGAGAGCCCTGAACCGGGTAAGAAGATCCACGGCGTGCATGTCTTCGCTTCATCCTGCTTTCTGTGCACCGCGACGTTCTACTCGCCCCCATCATGATAAGCCATCCTTTGGCATATGTCGCACCCAACCCCTGACATGAGTGAAGCTATTTGGTAAAAAAAGGCTTCAACAAAAAGATTAAATTCGTATTAATTACTCTCTCATGACATAAAAAACTGGCATTCTCACAATCTTTACCGGCATGCATGTCAATCTAAGCCTCGTAATGTCACGTCACTAGGGATTACTACTTGTGATTGTGACTGCTACTCTAAGACACTAGGGGTGACAGCAAAAAATAGATTATCTTATTTCTTGCCACGTTGAGCTGGATGGTATGAATGTGTGTGTATGATTGGATGACATGGGATCTCTTGAATAGAGCCGGTAAGACTAAATAAAAGTTACAACACATAGAGCAGGTTCCGTAAGAACGGTTGACTGTGTTGTATTCCTCCGTCCAGAAATACTTGTCGGAGAAATGAATATATCTAAACATATTTTAGTTCGAGATACATTCATTTTTATTTATTTTTTTGACAAGTATTTTCAGACGGAGGGAGTACTAGAAACTCATCGTTAGGTCCAATCGATGCAGGTTAGACCCATGCAGCTATACACGCCAATTAACACAGAGTAAAATCTGGAAAATTTCTATACTCCGCCTAGTCTTTCTAATGATTTGAATCATAAAGTTCTCCACGCTGTAGATGAGGCGGGATCAGATGCCGCTCGGTTCAGAGCGACACTTCCCGCAATAGAACCATAGAAAAATAGAGTTATTCGCACGCAACAAGCCCTAGGAAAGCGAAAGAGTGATGAGTTCCTTGGACGTAATAAGTTCCTGCACCGTTTGAACTTGCAAATGGACTGGAAAACTGCGTGCCTTATCAGTTTCATTCAGAAATGAAATGCGTATGAGGAAGCCCTAAATTCGAAATAAAATCGAGACGCGCCCGAGGTGCGACTGTGCCTGCAACCGAGAAGAAAATAGCAACAAGATGCCAAGCACCTGTAGTATGGACGAAACGGAGAGCGCGAAAACAGAGAGAAAAGGGAAGAGAAGACGTGACGGCAGTGAGATAGATAGTTCACGTGGGGGCCGAGACGTCCGTGACGGTCACGCGCGCGTGGAGCCAAAAAGAGCTTTGCACCGAACAGCACTCCTCTCCAACTGCGGTTGAGTGAACCTTCCATCCTCCGTCTCGCAGCTCGACCGCGAATTTTACCAGCAGTACGAGACGTGAAACGTGAGGAAAGTGGCGCGAGGGGCTCAACATGGGGCGGGAAGGCGACGGACGGCACAGACGAAGCGCAGTGACCGACACCGCGCTGGGACAGGGAGAATCGGGAGCGTGCTGCGTGCGCGCGTTCCTGGCCGTCAATCCGAGGGCGGGCGCCTCGAACGCGGCACCCATCCATCCGGGGCGCGACACCTTCCCTCGTGGTGCCAATCATTCGACTCGGGTACGGAGCGCTGCGACGCAAGTCCCGACACCGCGGGTTTCATCGCTCGGGATTGGGGTGGCGCCGAACGTTCTGGACACGCACAGGTTGGTTCACTTCGGCCGGCGGAGGCACATGGCACGTACCCTCCGGCTTTCTAGCAAATCAACTAGCGGGGGATCAGAAAGAGCAATGCTACACCTAAGTAGCAATCAAACATAAAGTAACGTAATGGCTTAGGTGGCATTTTTCACTTGGAGGAAATTAGGAGAAGGACCCCACCAGTTGGAATAGGGGGGCGGAGGGATTAGCAGTTAGTCTAATTACGTAACAGTACGTAGGCATTTTACGTTAGTGTAGCATTTTTGGATCAGAAATCAAGGAAAGTTACTGTTTTTGAGATAGCTCGCAGTTCATGTCGAATGCTAATTACTGTTTACTAGTATTAAATAGATTTACCCAACTGATAAGTGTCACACGTGCGACACGAAAGGGATTCGGCCCAAACGCGTTTTGGCGCCGTTGATCTCTGGCACAAATCTTATAGCACGGGAGGTTAGCCACGTCACCTTTTTTTATTGTTCGGGAAAAGTTGGCTTCGCTCGAATGCTCGTACATGTCTTATCTTTTCCTCCTATGTTCTCCACCGCTTAGGGCATCTCCAACGGCAACCCGCAAATTTTCATCGGCGGATAGTGGGATCAGTCCGCAGACACAGATGCGGGAGGACACCATCCAACGCTAGCCACATACATTTTCACAACAACGCAAACTAACTAGACGAAATTTGATCAAACACGACCGAATTTCATATAAACACAGCCGGATTTCATATAAACATGACATATTTCATTTAAACAAGACGGATTTCACCTAAACATGATGGATTTCATTACATTTACCTCAACTAAGCGGAGCTCGTCCGGCTAGGTCTAAATGGTTGCTAGCGCCCGTTTCCCCTATCCAGCCATGAACCAAGAGAACTAAAGCTTCACCGTCTCCAGCTCCGCCTCCGTTACCTCCTTCGGAGGCCCGAGAAGTGAAGTTGTTCGCCTCCACATCACCGCCAAGCGACTAATCGGCTGAAGATGCTCAGCCCACCAAGGTTGGCCTCAACGGGAGGGGAGGAGCGGTGGCCTTCCTGGAACCAGAGCGACGGCGACCCACAGTGCACTTCTCTTCCTCGCTGCCGGCGGCTCCCGCGGACGTGCCAACTTCTTTGTGGTGGCGGTGAGGCGAGGCCTCGGCATTTTCCTCCTCCTCCTCCTTGTCGGTCTCGCCGAACACCGCCTCGCCCGTGTCGTCGTCGTTCTCCTTGCCGGCGGTCGCCACCCTTTGCCGGTACCTTAGCGGCGAGGTGGATCTCACGGGCGGAGTGATAGGACTCGAAGAGCATCGCCTCCTGCTCCGCTAGGGTCGCGTCCGGCGTGACCGTCCTGCCGGCGGCGACCTACTCCCCCGCCTGCAGATGTTCCTGGAGGAGGAGGTTGTTGTAGTTGGTGTCGGCCTGCGCCTGCCAGTACCGCTCCTCTTGCTCCTCCTGCATCATGTCCATATAATGGGCACAAGCCTCGTCGATGGTCATGGTGCAATGCACTAGCAAGGGTGGAGCGGAGGAGGAGGGTTCCACGGAGGAAGAGGAGGGTGGCGCTGGCTCGTCGTCGGAGGCGTCCTCAATTTGCATGGCCTCCGGCGTGCTTGCTGCCTACCGATCGGTAGGCAACGGTTGCCATGGCCTTCTTCTGCTCCGACGTTAGGCCATCCCAGAGAGCTTTGGCGGCGGAGGGATCCATGGGGGGGAGTGGTGCGGAGAGAGAGAGAGAGAGAGAGAGAGAGAGAGAGAGAGAGAGAGAGAGAGAGAGAGAGAGAGAGAGAGAGAGAGAGATGACAGTGGCTATGGCATGGGCATCGTTTATATCGCACCGGTGGGCGAAAGAGGGACAGACAGGTCGCGCCAGAGGAGACGCATCGGCAAACGCGTGCCATCAATGTGGGCGGCAGATGGATAGACGGGCGACCGTCGTGTCGTTTGAACATGCGACACTTGGATCGCACCGGAAGCGCACAAGCGTTGCTCTCTTGGCGCGCCGCTTCAATGCCGGCGCCAGTGAGCGGTCGCATCCACTCTGGCCGAGCATGAATGCGGGCACTAACGCTCTGGAGCGGCGCTGAATGAAAACGCTTGGGAGGGGCGATAACCCACAAGTATAGGAGATTGTGACGGTCTTCGAGGGTGGTATTTCACCCAAATTTATTGATTCAACACAAGGAGAGTCAAAGAATATTTATGAGCCTTAGTAGTTGAGTTTTCAATTCAACTACACGTAGAAAATTATATTTCTGCAGCAAAGTGTTTAGTAGCACATTAGTTTGATAGTAGTAGCAACAGTAACCTGGGAAATTGGGCTTTCGGTGGAAAGTTTTTGTTTTTTTTTACTTAAACTGACGTGTAGTGATGGGGAGGCCCATTACTAGGCCTGATCGTGGGATGACATGGGGGGGGGGAGTGACATGGGCTGTTGCATTTGCGTTGTGGGGTACGCTGGCGATCGAAATCGTGTGATGGATCAGCCCCAAGTACAATCGATTTGCTCGGTCCGGGGGTCCCCAAACCGTATCAAATAGGGCGCGTATCGGTCATTCTAGATTTAACTAAAATAGGAAATAGTTTTTTTAATCAACAGGGGCTCCACCCTAGCTCCATTTTCCTTCGAAGTGAAACTGAACCAGATATACATCAAGTCACCATGCAAAGCATATTCTTACGGGCAAACGACCATCAGCCGACCCTATAGTCCAGAACACCTAAAAATGAACACTAACACCGTCACCATCTAGAGAAAAACCACATGGATAGAATCATCACATTGAGGATTTTTCTTCAGGAATTCCATCGAGCTTCTTACTGTGTTGTCTTTCTCGATGAGGCCTCCCATGTATCAGTCTCAGAAACATTATGACAACGAGTCATTCTGGCTCCAGCTCTAGAGGGGCTAGTAGTTTTGTCTTTAACATAATCAAGAAGCACTCCATCTCCCCCTGGAGATTGCTACCTCTTGAGCACCGCGTTGGTTTTCCCTTGAAGAGGAAAGGGTGATGCAGTAAAGCAGCGTAAGTATTTCCCCCAGTTTTTGAGAACCAAGGTATCAATCCAGTAGGAGGCCACGCACGAGCCCCTCGCACCTACACAAACAAATAAAAACCTCGCAACCAACGCAATAAAGGGGTTGTCAATCCCTTCACGGTCACTTACGAAAGTGATATCTGATAGATATGATAAGATAATATTTTTGGTATTTTTATAATAAAGATGCAAAGTAAAATAAACGGCAATGAAAATAGCTAAGTGTTGGAAGATTAATATGATGGAAAATAGACCCGGGGGCCATAGGTTTCACTAGTGGCTTCTCTCGAGAGCATAAGTATTACGGTGGGTAAACAAATTACTGTTGAGCAATTGATGTAATTGAGCATAGTTATGAGAATATCTAGGTATGATCATGTATATAGGCATCACGTCTGCGACAAGTAGACCGACTCACCTGCATCTACTACTATTACTCCACACATCGACCGCTATCCAAAGATGCATCTAGAGTATTAAGTTCAAAAGAACAGAGTAATGCTTTAAGTAAGATGACATGATGTAGAGGGATAAACTCATGCAATATGATATAAACCCCATCTTGTTATCCTCAATGGCAACAATAATACAATACGTGCCTTGCTGCCCCATCACATCGGAAATGACACCGCAAGATTGAACCCAAAGCTAAGCACTTCTCCCATTGCAAGAAAGATCAATATAGTAGGCCAAACCAAACCGATAATTCAAGAGACTTGCAAAGATAACCAATCATACATAAAAGAATTCAGAGAAGATTCAAATATTGTTCATAGATAAACTTGATCATAAACCCACAATTCATCGGTCTCAACAAACACACCGCAAAAAGAAGATTACATCGAATAGATCTCCACAAGAGAGGGGAGAACATTGTATTGAGATCCAAAAAGAGAGAAGAAGCAATCTAGCTAATAACTATGGACCCAAGGTCTGAGGTAAACTACTCACACATCATCCTGGAGAGGCTATGGTGTTGATGTAGAAGCCCTCCGTGATCGATGCCCTTCCCGTGAGCTACGGAAAAGGCCCCAAGATGGGATCTCACGGCATGTAAGGTTGCGGCGGTGGAATTAGGTTTTTGGCTCCGTGATCTGGTAGTTTGGGGGCAATGAGGTATATATAGGAGGAAGAAGTACGTCTATGGAGCAACATGGGCCCCACGAGGGTGGAGGGCTCGCCTGTGGGGTAGGCGCGCCTCTACCTCGTGCCTTCTGGTGGCTTTCTTGACGAGGGTCCAAGTCCTTTGGATCACGCTCGTTCAAATCACGTTCGAAGGTTTCATTCCGTTTGGACTCCGCTTGATATTCTTTTTCTCGTGAAACTCAAAATAGGCAAAAAAACAATTACGGGCTGGGCCTCCCGGTTAATAGGTTAGTCCCAAAAATAATATAAAAGTGTATAATAAAGCCCATTAATGTCCAAAACAGAATATAATATAGCATGGAACAATCAAAATTATAGATACGTTGGAGACGTATCAAGCATCCCCAAGCTTAATTCCTGCTCCTCCTCGAGTAGGTAAATGATAAAAACAAAATTTTTGATTTGGAATGCTACTTGGCATAATTTCGGTGTAATTCTCTTAATTGTGGTATGAATATTTAGCGAAAGATTCAAGACAAAAGTTTAATATTGACATAAAAATAATAATACTTCAAGCATACTAACTAAGCAATTATGTCTTCTCAAAATAACATGGCCAAAGAAAGTTATCCCTACAAAATCATATAGTTCTGCTATGCTCTATCTTCACCACACAAAGTATTTAAATCATGCACAACCCCGATGACAAGCCAAGCAATTGTTTCATACTTTTGATGTTCTCAAACTTTTTCAATCTTCACACAATACATGAGCGTGAGCCATGGACATAGCACTATATGTGGAATAGAATGGTGGTTGTGGAGAAGACAAAAAAGGAGAAGATAGTCTCACATCAACTAGGCGTATCAATGGGCTATGGAGATGCCCATTAATAGATATCAATGTGAGTGAGTAGGGATTGTCATGCAACGGATGCACTAGAGCTATAAGCATATGAAAGCTCAACAAAAGGAACTAAGTGGGTGTGCATCCAACTCGCTTGCTCACTAAGACCTAGGGCATTTTGAGGAAGCCCATCATTGGAATATACAAGCCAAGTTCTATAATGAAAATTTCCCACTAATATATGAAAGTGATATCATAGGAGACTCTCTATCATGAAGATCGTGGTGCTACTTTGAAGCACAAGTATGGTAAAAGGATAGTAACATTGTCCCTTCTCTCTTTTTCTCTCATTTTTTGGGCCTTTTCTCTTTTTTATGGCCTTTCCTTTTTTTATTTAGTCCGGAGTCTCATCCTGACTTGTGGGGGAATCATAGTCTCCATCATCGTTTCCTCACTTGGGACAATGCTCTAAAAAATGATGATCATCACACTTTTATTTACTTACAACTCAACAATTACAACTCAATACTTAGAACAAAATATGACTCTATGTGAATGCCTCCGGCGGTATACCGGGAATGCAATGAATCAAGAGTGACATGTATGAAAGAATTATGAACGGTGGCTTTGCCACAAATACAATGTCAACTACATGATCATGCGAGGCAATATGACGATGATGGAGCATGTCATAATAAACTGAACGGTCGTAAGTTGCATGGCAATATATCTCGGAATGGCTATGGAAATGCCATGGTAGGTAGGTATGGTGGCTATTTTGAGGAAGGTATATGGTGGGTGTATGATACCGGTGAAAAGTGCGTGGTATTAGAGAGGCTAGCAATGGTGGAAGGAAGAAAAGTGTGTATAATCCATGGATTCAACATTAGTCATAAAGAACTCATATACTTATCGCAAAAATCTAGAAGTTGTCGAAGCAAAGTATTACGCGCATGCTCCTAGGGGGATATATTGGTAGGAAAAGACCATCGCTCGTCCCCGACCGCCACTCATAAGGAAGACAATCAATAAATAAATCATGCTCCGACTTCATCACATAACGGTTCACCATACGTGCATGCTATGGGAATCACAAACTTTAACACAAGTATTTCTCAAATTCAAAACTACTCAACTAGCATGACTCTAATATCACCATCTCCATATCTCAAAACAATTATCAAGTATCTAACTTCTCATAGTATTCAACACACTCATAAGAAAATTTTTACTAATCTTGAATGCCTATCATAATTAAAGCAAATTACCATGCTGTTTTGTAGGACTCTCAAAATAATCTAAGTGAAGCATGAGAGAACAATAGTTTCTATAAAACAAATCCACCACCGTGTTTCTAAAAGATATAAGTGAAGCACTAGAGCAAAACTATATAACTCAAAAGATATAAGTGAAGCACATAGAGTATTCTAACAATTGCCGAATCATGTGTGTCTCTATCAAAAGGTGTGTACAGAAAGGATGATTGTGGCAAACTAACAAATAAAGACTCAATTAATACAAGACGCTCCAAGAAAAACACATATCATGTGGTGAATAAAAATATAGCTCCAAGTAAAGTTACCGATGGAAGTAGACGAAAGAGGGAATGCCTTCCGGGGCATCCCCAAGCTTTGGCTTTTAGGTGTCCTTAGATTATCTTGGGGTGCCATAGGCATCCCTAAGCTTAGGCTCCTGCCACTCCTTGTTCCATAATCCATCAAATCTTTTATCCAAAACTTGAAAACTTCACAACACAAAATTCAGCAGAAAATCTCGTGAGCTTCGTTAGCGAAAGAAAACAAAACACCACTTCAAGGTACTGTAATGAACTAATTATTTATTTATATTGGTGTTAAATCTACTGTATTCCAACTTCTCTATGGTTTATAAACTATTTTACTAGCCATAGATTCATCAAAATAAGCAAACAACACACGAAAAACAGAATCTGTCAAAAACAGAACAGTCTGTAGTAATCTGTAACTAACGCAAACTTCTGGAACTCCAAAAATTCAGCCAAAATAGGAAGACCCAGAAAATTTGTTTATTGATCATCAGAAACTGGAATAAATATTTTATCACGTTCTGGTGATTTTTAACAATTATTTTCGTGAACAGAAAGTTTCTGGAATTTTCAGCAAGATCAAATAACTATCATCCAAGAAGATCCTATAGGTTAAACTTGGCACAAACACTAATTAAAACATAGAAACGCATCTAACCAGAGGCTAGATCAAATATTTATTCCTAAACAAAAGAAAAAAGCAAAAAAATAAAAATAAAATTGGGTTGCCTCCCAACAAGCGCTATCGTTTAACGCCCCTAGCTAGGCTTAAAAGCAAGGATAGATCTAGGTATTGCCATCTTTGGTAGGCAATCCATAAGTGGCTCTCATAATAGATTCATAAGGTAATTTTATTTTCTTTCTAGGGAAGTGTTCCATGCCTTTCCTTAACGGAAATTGGAATCTAATATTCCCTTCCTTCATATCAATAATTGCACCAATCGTTCTAAGGAAAGGTCTACCAAGAATAATAGGACATGAAGGATTGCAATCTATATCAAGAACAATAAAATCTACGGGCACATAAGTCCTATTTGCAACAATAAGAACATCATTAATTCTTCCCATAGGTTTCTTAATGGTGGAATCCAAGGTGCAAGTTTAAAGAGCAATCATCAAATTCGCGGAAACCTAACAAATCACACAAAGTTTTTGGAATCGTGGAAACACTAGCACCCAAATCACACAAAGCAAAGCATTCATGATCTTTAATTTTAATTTTAATAGTAGGTTCCCACTCAACATAAAGTTTTCTAGGGATAGAAACTTCCAACTCAAGCTTTTCTTCATAAGATTGCATCAAAGCATCAACAATACGTTTGGTAAAGGCTTTATTTTGACTATAAGCATGTGGAGAATTTAGCACGGATTGCAACAAGGAAATAAAATATATCAAAGAGCAATAATCATAATTAAATTCCTTGAAATCCAAGATAATGGGTTCATTAATATCTAGAGTTTTGATCTCTTCAATCCCGCTTTTACCAATTTTGGCATCAAGATCTAAAAACTCTGAATTTTTGGAACGCCTTCTAGGTAAAGGTGGATCATATTCAGTCCCATCATTATCAAGATTCATATTGCAAAACAAAGATTTAATAGGGGACACATCAATAACTTTTATATCTTCATCTTTATTTTCATAGAAACTAGAAGAACACGCTTTCACAAAACAATCTTTCTTAGCACGCATCCTAGCGGTTCTTTCTTTGCACTCATCAATGAAAATTCTCATGGCTTTGAGAGACTCATTGATATCATGCTTAGGAGAAATAGATCTAAGTTTCAAAGAATCAACATCAAGAGAAATTCTATCAACGTTTCCAGCTAATTCATCAACTTTAAGCAATTTTTCTTCAAGCAAAGCATTGAAATTCTTTTGCAAATTCATAAACTCCTTAACACTAGTCTCAAATTCAGAAGGCATCTTATTAAAATTTCCATAAGAATTGTTGTAGGAATTACCATAATTATTAGAGGAATTACTAGGATACGGTCTAGGATTAAAGTTTCCTCTATACGGGTTGTTACCAAAAGTATTCCTACCAACAAAATTCACATCCATAGATTCATTAGTATTCTCAATCAAAGTAGACAAAGGCATATTGTTAGGATCAGAAGAAACACTTTTATTAGCAAATAATTTCATAAGTTCATCCATCTTTCCACTCAAAACATTAATTTCTTCTATCGCATGCACTTTTTATTAGTGGATCTTTCGATTGTGCCATTGAGAATAATTAACCATAACATTATCTAGGAGTTTAGTAGCTTCTCCTAAAGTGATTTCCATAAAAGTGCCTCCCAGCATTTAATCTAAAAGATTTCTAGAAGCAAAATTCAATCCGGCATAATTTTTTTGTATAATCATCCACAAATTCAAACCATGTGTAGGGCAATTACGTATCATTAATTTCATCCTCTCCCAAGCTTGTGCAACATGTTCATGATCAAGTTGCTTAAAATTCATAAATATCATTTCTAAGAGAGATGATCGTAGCGGGAGGAAAATACTTAGAGATAAAAGCATCTTTGCACTTATTCCAAGAATCAATACTATATTTAGGCAAAGACGAAAACCAAGCTTTAGCATGATCTCTAAGTTTAAAAAGGAAATAGCTTCAATTTAACAATATCATTGTCCACATCTTTCTTCTTTTGCATATCACACAAATCAACGAAGCTATTTAGATGGGTAGCGACATCTTCACTAGGAAGGCCATGAATTGATCTTTCATGACAAGATTCAACAAAGCAGCATTAATTTCACAAGATTCAGTATCGGTAAGAGGATCAATCGGAGTGCTAAGAAAATCATTGTTGTTGGCATTGGTAAAGTCACACAATTTAGTATTTTCTTGAGCCATCGTGACAAGCAAACAATCCAACACACGAGCAAACAAGAAGCGAGCGAAAAAGAGGTGAACGGAAAAAAGAGAGGGCGAATAAAAAGGCAAGGGTAAGTGGGGGAGAGGAAAACGAGAGGCAAATTGCAAATAATGTAATGCGGGAGATAAGGGTTTGTGATGGGTACTTGGTATGCTGAATTTTGCGTAGACTCCCTAAGAACGGCGCGGAAATCCTTCTTGCTAGCTCTTGAGCACCGCGTTGGTTTTCCCTTGAAGAGGAAAGGGTGATGCAAGAAAGCAGCGTAAGTATTTACCTCAGTTTTTGAGAACCAAGGTATCAATCCAATAGGAGGCCACGCACGAGTCCCTCGCACCTACACAAACAAATAAAATCCTCACAACCAACGCAATAAAGGGATTGTCAATCCCTTCACGGTCACTTACGAAAGTGAGATCTGATAGATATGGTAAGATAATATTTTGGTATTTTTATAATAAAGATGTAAAGTAAAATAAAAGGCAAAATAGCTAAGTGTTGGAAGATTAATATGATGGAAAATAGACCCGGGGGCCATAGGTTTCACTAGTGGCTTCTCTCGAGAGCATAAGTATTACGGTGGGTGAACAAATTACTGTTGAGCAATTGATAGAATTGAGCATAGTTATGAGAATATCTAGGTATGATCATGTATATAGGCATCACGTCTGCGACAAGTAGATCGACTCCCTCGCATCTACTACTATTACCCCACACATCGACCGCTATCCAAAGATGCATCTAGAGTATTAAGTTCAAAAGAACAGAGTAACACTTTAAGTAAGATGACATGATGTAGAGGGATAAACACATGCAATATGATATAAACCCCATCTTGTTATCCTCGATGGCAACAATACAATACGTGCCTTGCTGCCCCTACTGTCACTGGGAAAGGACGCCGCAAGATTGAACCCAAAGCTAAGCACTTCTCCCATTGCAAGAAAGATCAATCTAGTAGGCCAAACCAAACTGATAATTCAAAGAGACTTGCAAAGATAACCAATCATACATAAAATAATTCGTAGAAGATTCAAATATTATTCATCGATAGACTTGATCATAAACCCATAATTCATCGGTCTCAACAAACACACCGCAAAAAGAAGATTACATCGAATAGATGTCCACAAGAGAGGGGGAGAACATTGTATTGAGATCCAAAAAGAGAGAAGAAGCCATCTAGCTAATAACTATGGACCCGAAGGTCTGAGGTAAACTACTCTCACACATCATCCGGAGAGGCTATGGTGTTGATGTAGAAGCCCTCC
This sequence comes from Aegilops bicornis, assembly GCA_021605145.1. NCBI lineage: Eukaryota > Viridiplantae > Streptophyta > Magnoliopsida > Poales > Poaceae > Aegilops > Aegilops bicornis. Next base: position 261,347,302 of record CM038674.1, on the reverse strand, counting down.
GTGATCGATGCCCCTCCCATGAGCTCCTAAAAAGGCCCCAAGATGGGATCTCACGTGTCTGAGAAGGTTGCGGCGGTGGAATTAGGTTTTTGGCTCCATATCTCGTAGTTTGGGGTACGAGGTATATATAGGAGGAAGAAGTATCGGTGGAGCAATGATGGGCCCCACGAGGGTGGAGGCGCCTGTGGGGTAGGCGCCTCTACCTCGTGGCCTTCCTGGTGGCTTTCTTGACGAGGGTACAAGTCCTTCGGATCACGCTCGTTCCAGAAAATCACGCTCCCGAAGGTTTCATTCCGTTTGGACTCCGCTTTGATATTCTTTTTCTACGAAACTCCGAAATAGGCAAAAAAACAGCAATTACAGTGGGCCTCCGGTTAATAGGTTAGTCCCAAAAATAATATAAAAGTGTATAATAAAGCCCATTAATGTCCAAAACAGAATATAATATAGCATGGAACAATAAAAATTATAATACGCTCGAGACGTATCGAGATCACCAAAGAGTCTTATCCAATCGATCGATACCAAAGGATCGACCCTAAGACTTGTTTATATTACCTTCATACGGGTTTATTAGTCTCCATTGTAATATGGCTCAAACTTTGACCACATGTTTGAATAGCAAAATAATAATGCATGTCGCCAAAATTATATTGTTGGCTTCATATTCAATGCCGTTTTCAATAATATTATTTTTGCTACATAAACCGACACGCCTCCAACAGATCTATAATTTTCGATTGTTCCACCCTGTTATATTATCATTCTTGGATGCTTTATAATCATTTTATATCATTTTTTGGTACTAACCTATTGACATAGTGCCAAGTGACAGTTGCTATTTTTTACATGTTTTTACATCCCAGGAAATCAGTACCAAACGGAGTCCAAACACAGCGAAACTTTTTTTGGACCAGAAGACAGCCTGGGCAATGGAGAAGCACTGGGGTTTGCCTCGAGGCAAGACAACCCACTGTGGCGCTACCGAGGCTCAGGCGCCGCCTGTGGGTTGTTCCCACCTTGGTGGCCTCCCGCACCGCCTCGTTACTCTATAAATACCCCAATATTCTAGGAACCCTAGGGGAGTGGACGAAAATCAATTCCAGCCGCCGCAAGTTCCAGAACCACCAGATCCAATCTAGACACCATCACAGAGGGATTCATCATGTCCATTGGTGCCTCTCCGGTGATGAGTGAGTAGTTCTTTGTAGACCTACGGGTCCGTAGTTAGTAGCTAGATGGCTTCCTCTCTCTCTTTTGATTCTCAATACAATGGTCTCTTGGAGATCGATATGATGTAACTCTTTTTGCGGTGTGTTTGTTGGGATCCGATGAACTTTGAGTTTATAATCAGATCTATCTTTTGATCCATGAAAGTTATTTGAGTCTTCTTTGATCTCTTATATGCATGATTGCTTATAGCCTCGTATTTCTTCTCCGACATTTGGGTTTTGTTTGGCCAACTTGATCTATTTATCTTGCGATGGGAAGAGGTGCTTTGGGATGGTTCGATCTTATGGTGCTTGATCCCAGTGACAGAAGGGGAACCGACACGTATGTATCATTGCTATTAAGGATAACACGATGGGGTCTGTTTCTACATAAATAGATCTTGTCTACATCATGTCATCGTTCTTATTGCATTACTCCATTTCTCCATAAACTTAATACACTAGATGCATGCTGGATAGCGGTCGATGTGTGGAGTAATAGTAGTAGATGCAGGTAGGAGTCGGTCTACTAATCTTGGACATGATGCCTTGATACGTCTCCAACGTATCTGTAATTTTTGAGTGTTCCATGCTGTTATATTATCAATCTTGGATGTTTTATAATCATTTTATAGTCATTTTACATCATTTTTTGGTACTAACCTATTGACATAGTGCCAAGTGCCAGTTGCTGTTTTGTGCATGTTTTTTACATCATAGGAAATCAATACCAAACGGAGTCCAAACGCAGTGAAACTTTTTGGAGAATTTTTTGGACCAGAAGACATCCAGTGGGCCGAAGATGCACCTAGGGGGTGCTCGAGGGAGCACAACCCACCAGGAGGCCTGTGCGGCATACCGGTGGGTTGTGCCCACCTTACCCGATGGCTGAATCGTCTCCTTCGTATATATAATTTTTGGACTTGTTTCATGTAATATTCTACAACTTTCACATACTTTTGGCAACAATTTATATGATTTTCTTGGACTAACATATTTATCCAAAGGCTGCGGTGCCGCCTCGCTTTCTTGCATGTTTTTGTTTTGCAGAAAATCCATATCAAACGGAGTCCAAACGGGATAAAAACTTACAGAGATTCTTTTTGGAATATTTGTGAATTTTGGGAAGTGGAATCAATGCGAGACGATGCCCGAGTGGCCAACAAGGGTGAGGGGCGCGCCCCAGGGGGTAGGGCGCGCCCTGGGCCCTTGTGGCCACTCGTAAGGCGATTGGTGCCCTTCTTTCGCCGCAAGAAAGCTAATATCCGGATAAAAATCCTGTTAAAATTTCAGCCCAATCGGAGTTACGGATCTCCGGGAATTTATGAAATGGAGAAAGGGCAGAATCTGGGAGCGCAAATGAAGGAAACCGAGAGAGAGATCCAATCTCGGAGGGGCTCCCACCCTCCGCCACCATGGAAGCCATGGACAAGATGGGAAACCGCTTCTCCCATCTAGGAGGAAGATCAAGGAAGAAGAAGAGGAGGGGCCTCTCTCCCTCTCTCCCAAAGTGCCGTAACGCCACCGGGCCATCATCGTGACGACGATCTACACCAACAACTTCGTCGCCATCATCACCAACTCTCTCCCCCTCTATGCAGCGGTGTAACACCTCTTCTCCCCGCTGTACTAAAACATGGTGGTCAATGCTATATATTATTTCCCAATGATGTATGGCTATCCTATGATGTTTGAATAGATCCGTTTTGTCCTATGGGTTCATTGCTGATCGTGATTGGTTTGAGTTGCATGTTTTATTATTGGTGCTGTCCTATGGTGCTCTCCGTGTCGCGCAAGCGTGAGGGATCCCCGCTGTAGGGTTTGCAATATGTTCATAGTTTGCTTATTGTCTGCGTTGCGTGAGTGGTAGAAACACAAACACGGATAAGTGGGTTATTGGTATGGGAATAAACAGGACTTGATACTTTAATGCTATGGTTGGGTTTTACCTTAATGATATTTAGTAGTTGCGGATGCTTGCTAGAGTTCCAATCATAAGTGCATATGATCCAAGAAGAGAAAGTATGTTAGCTTATGCCTCTCCGTCATATAAAACTACAATAATGATTACCGGTCTAGTTATCGATTGCCTAGGGAAAAATAACTTTCTTGTGACAAAAATCTCACTACTAAAACTAACTTAGTTGTGTCTTTTATCTAAACAGCCCCTAGATTTTATTTACGTGCTCTTTATTGTCTTGCAAACCTAGCCTACAACACCTACAAATTACTTCTAGTTTCATACTTGTTCTAGGTTAAGTTTCATACTAAATTACAAATCATAGTTAATTAAAATTTGCTTTGATATACCTTGGGATCCGGATGGATCCATTACTTGAGCACTTTATGCCTACCTTAATGGCTTTAAAGAAAGCGCTGCGAGGGAGACAACCCGGAAGTTTTAGAGAGTCATTTATTTCTGTTGTGTGCTTTTATAAAGTTTAAAAATAAAAAAATATAGAGGGGAACCTAAAACTTTTCAAAAGGAAAAGTGAAAGTAAGAAAGACGAGCACCATTGAAGTGGGGGAGCTCCTTGAACTTTGTTCATGCCCATGGAAACTTTGTGAATCTTAGTTACAGAAACTTTTCAACAAAAAAAGTATCCCCTTGTATAAATACATTGTATTATAAAAATAATGTGCCAAGATTTTCCTTTAAGATGATTAGATTGATTGTTTGGTTTGTGTAGTGCAAAAACAAAAACTTTGGTTGTAGTCGTAATTTTCATTTTTTACTCGAACATCGAATGTATCTCAAACTTTGTGCATGATTTCTATGCAGCTTTGTTATTTTGTCCTAATTCTTCAGAATTTTTGGAATTACGTATACTAAGTAGATGTTCGTGATTGCTCTGGCATCCGTCTCCGCTTAAGACGGGTTTTGTTTTTGATGCATTGTTTTGCTTTCGTTTTGAAGAAAGTATCAATTTTATCGGTTGGTATAAGCCATGGAGAAGTTATAATATAGTAGATAATGATGCAAAACATAAAATATGAATAGGTTTGCAACAATATTTGAAGTGGTGATTTGCTTTATTATACAAACAGATCCCATGAGGGTTTTGTTAAGTTTTGTGTGATTGAAGTTTTCAAGTTTTGGGTGAGATCACGACGGATGAAGGAATAATGAGTGGTAAGAGCCTAAGCTTGGGGATGCCCGAGGCACCCCAAGGTAATATTCAAGGACTCCCAAGCAACTATGCTTGGGGATGCCCCGGAAGGCATCCCCTCTTTCTTCTAACGATCATCGGTAATTTTACCTGGAGCTATATTTTTATTCATCACATGATATGCGTATATCTTGGAGCGTTGATACGTCTCCAATGTATCTACAATTTATGAAGTATTCATGCTATTATATTATCCATCTTGGATGTTTAATGGGCTTTACTATGCACTTTTATATTATTTTTGGGACTAACCTATTAACCCGTGAGCCAGTGCAAGGTTTACTGTTTTTCCCCTTGTTTTAGTGTTTCGAGAAAAGGAATATCAAACAGAGTCCAAACGGAATGAAAACTTCGGGTGCGTGATTTTTGGAACGAACGTGATCCAGGAGACTTGGGGTTGAAGTCAAGGAAGCTTCGAGGTGGCCACGAGGCAGGGAGGCGCGCCCCCACCCTCGTGGGCCCCTCGTGGCTCCCCTGACCGACTTCTTTCGCCTATATATATCCATATACCCTAAAAACATCAATGAACGTAATAGATCGGGAGTTCCGCCGCTGCTAGCCTCTCTGTAGCCACGAAAAACCAATTGGGACCCTATTATGCACCTCACGGAGGGGGGGATCCATCACCGGTGGCCATCTTCATCATCCCATGATCTCCATGATGAGGAGGGAGTAGTTCACCCTTGGGGCTGAGGGTATGTACCAAAGTAGCTATGTGTTTGATCTCTCTCTCCCTCTCTCTCTCTCTCTCTCTCGTGTTCTTGAGGTGGTACGATCTTGATGTATCGTGAGCTTTGCTATTATAGTTGGATCTTATGATGTTTCTCCCCCTCTACTCTCTTGTAATGGATTGAGTTTTCCCTTTGAAGTTATCTTATCGGATTGAGTCTCTAAGGATTTGAGAACACTTGATGTATGTCTTATCGTGCTTATCTGTGGTGACAATGGGATATCACGTGATCCACTTGATGTATGTTTTGGTGATCAACTTGCGGGTTCCGCCCATGAACTTATGCATAGGGGTTGGCACACGTTTTCGTCTTGACTCTCCGGTAGAAACTTTGGGGCACTCTTTGAAGTACTTTGTGTTGGTTGATTAGATGAATCTGAAATTGTGTGATGCATATCGTATATCCATACCCACGGATACTTGTGAAAGTGCGTTATATCGACTAGAGGGGGGTGAATAGGCGATTTTTATGAATTCTTCACTGAGGAATTTGCCGGTGAGGAAATTCCTTAGCGAAGAATTACTTGCAATGAATAAGTACTCAAGTAAGCATAGCAGAATACATGCATGGTCATCATGATGAAATGAAGACAATCAAGAGTATGTAAAAGCGTAAACACAGGATAGCACAAGATGAAGACAAATGCATCAAGAAATTGAATCGAGGAAATTGAGAAAGTCTTGGTCAAAGTCTTCAAACACAGATATGAACAAACAGTTAACACAAGAATGAGGAAATTAATGGGTTGAGGAAATGGAACCGCTTAGGTTGGTGAAGACAATGATTTGGTAGACCGGGCCCAACCGCTGTCTCAAATGTGGTCTGTTGAGGCGAGTATTTAAACTTCGAGGACACACGTCCCGGACACCAGTCTACGAGCACGCAGCTCAGGACACCAAGTCCTCACCGTATTCTCCTTGAACTAAGGTCACATGCACTTCGGCCCAATCACTCGTGGTAAGTCTTCAGCGATTTCCAAACCTTCACAGACTTGGTCACTTGGCGATCCACAATTCCTCTTGGATGCTCTAGACCATGACGCCTAACCGTCTGGAAGAAGCATAGTCTTCAAAGGTAACAAGCGTCGGATCCACGCAGGTTCAATCTCTTCAGTGATGCTCAATCACTTTGGGTTTGTAGGGTTTGGTTTTGGGTTTTTCCTCACTTGATGATTTTCACTCAAAGTCCTCGGAGGATGGGTTGCTCTCAAATGACAAGTGTCAAGTTCTCTTGAGCAGCCAACCAGCTAGTGGTTGTAGGGGCGGCTATTTATAGCCTAGGGAGCAGCCCGACATGATAAGACATAAATGCCCTTCAATGATATGACCGTTAGGTGGATAAGATATTTTGGGACAATTGGCGGCAAGACAAAGAAGTCGGAAATTTGACTCTCAAATTCTTGAGGCTATCATGTTCCTCACTATGTAGGCAATCCGCGACTGGCGAATTTTAACTCCTCGCCGAGAACAAATTCTGGCGACGACTGTAAGAACTTCGCTCTACATCGATGAAATTGATCGAATCGTATGAGATTTCCAAAGGCTTCACTCGAAGGGATTGGTAGGTGTAGGATTTTGAGTTGAGCATCACATGGAAATTTTTCCTTAGTATTTCTCGACCCCCTTTAACAGTACGGTGTTTCCTATGACTCAAGAAAGAGAAAACGAAACTACGTAAAAACAAAAGTCTTCACGCTTCATGTTCCTCAAATGAATATCAAGTCTTCAAGGTCACACCAATTTCTTCACTTTCAAAGTCTTCGTAAAAGTCTTCGTAATATCAAAGTCTTGATCGAAGAACTTCATTTTTAGGGGTCGACTTTCTCTGTAAATATCAAACTCCTCATAGACTTATAGACCCTGTGTATACTCACAAACGCATTAGTCCCTTAACCTATAAGTCTTCAATACACCAAAATCACTAAGGGCACTAGATGCACTTACAACTTGAGGTGACATTGGAGTATCTAGGTGACATTAGGGTTTTTGGTTGATTTGTGTCTTAAGGTGTTATTCTAGTACGAACTCTATGATAGATCGAACGGAAAGAATAGCTTCGTGTTATTTTACTACGGACTCTTGAATAGATAGATCAGAAAGGATAACTTTGAGGTGGTTTCGTACCCTACCATAATCGCTTCGTTTGTTCTCCGCTATTAGTGACTTCGGAGTGACACTTTGTTGCATGTTTTGGGATAGTTATATGATCCAATTATGTTATTATTGTTGAGAGAACTTGCACTAGTGAAAGTATGAACCTTAGGCCTTGTTTCAACGCATTGCAATACCGTCTGTGCACATGTATGACAATCTCTTCACAAGACTAGTGCAATTCCATACAATTTACCATTGTATCGGGTGTGTTGGGGACACAAGAGACTCTTTGTTATTTGGTTGCAGGGTTGTTTGAGAGAGACCATCTTCATCCTATGCCTCCCACGGATTGACAAACCTTAGGTCATCCACTTGAGGGAAATTTGCTACTATCCTACAAACCTCTTTCACTTGGAGGCCCGACAACGCCTACAAGAAGAAGGTTACGTAGTAGACATCAAGCGCCGTGGTGCTTTTTCTTTTCTTTTAATAATGCACCATGATGGTATGAGATAGTCCTTGGTCGATTTATAGAATGCTCTTTGCACTTCACTTATATCTTTCGAGTATGGCTTTATAGAATGCTTCATGTGCTTCACTTATATCATTTGAAGTTTGGATTGCCTATTTGTTCCGCACATAGAAACCGCCATTTGTAGAATGCTCTTTTGCTTCACTTATATTTGTGAGAGCATGGGCATATCTTTTGTATAAAGAATTAATTCTCTTGCTTTGCTTATATCTATTTAGAAAGTTGACAGGAATTGGTCATTCACATGGTTAGTCATAAAATCCTACATAAAACATGTAGATCACTGAATATGATATGTTTGAATCCTTGCAATAGTTTTGCGATATAAAGATGGTGATATTAGAGTCATGCTAGTGAGTAATTGTGGATTGGTAGAAATACTTTGTTAAAGTTTCAGTGATTCCTGTAGCATGCACGTATGGTGAACCGTTATGTGACGTAAGTTGGAGCATGATTTATTTTGATTGTCTTCCTTATGAGTGGCGGTCGGGGACGAGCGATGGTTTTTTCCTACCAATCTATCCCCCTAGGAGCATGCGTGTAGTATTTGTTTCGATAGCTAATAAATTTTTGTAATAAGTATGTGAGTTCTTTATGACTAATGTTGAGTCCATGGATTGTACGCACTCTCACCCTTCCACCTTTGCTAGCCTCTTTGGTACCATGCATTGCCCTTTCTCACCTCAAGATTTGGTGAAAACTTCGTCGGTGCATCCAAACCCCGTGATATGATACGCTCTATCACACATAAGCCTCCTTATATCTTCCTAAAAACAGCCACCATACCTACCTATCATGGCATTTCCATAGCCATTCCGAGATATATTGCCATGCAACTTATCATCATCATATACATGACTTGAGAGTTCATTGTCATATTGCTTTGCATGATCGTAAAATAGCTAGCATGATATTTCCATGGCTTGTCCGCTTTTTGATATCTTTTCACGCTTAGATCATTGCACATCTGGTACACCGCCAGAGGTATCATTTATATAGATTCATATTTTGTTCTAGTATCGAGTTGTAAGTAAATAAAAGTGTGATGATCATCATTATTAGAGCGTTGTCCCAGTGAGGAAAGGATGATGGAGACAATGATTCCCACACAAGTCGGGATGAGACTCCGGACGAAAAAAAAAAAAGGCCAAAAAGGAGAGCCAAAAAAGAGAAAAAAATGAGAGAAAAAGAGAGAAGGGGCAATGCTACTATCCTTTTACCACACTTGTGCTTTAGAGTAGCACCATGTTCTTCATATAGAGAGTCTCTTGAGTTATCACTTTCATATACTAGTGGGAATTTTCATTATAGAACTTGGCTTGTATATTCTGATGATGGGCTTCCTCAAATGCCCGAGGTCTTCATGAGCAAGCAAGTTGGATGCACACCCACTTAGTTTTCAGTTTGAACTTTCATACACTTATATAGCTGCATCCGTTGCATGGCAATCCCTCCTCCTCGCGTTGACATCAATTGATGGGCATCTCCACAGCCCGCTGATTAGTCGCGTCGATGTGAGACTTTCTTCCTTTTTGTCTTCTCCACACAACCTCCACCATCATATTCTATTCCACCTATAGTGCTATATCCACGGCTCACGCTCATGTATTGCGTGAAAGTTGAAAAGGCTTCAGAACATTAAAAGTATGAAACAATTGCTTGGCTTGTCATCGGGGTTGTGCATGATAAAATACTTTGTGTGATGAAAATGGATCATAGCCAGACTATATGATTTTGTAGGGATAACTTTCTTTGGCCATGTTATTTTGAAAAGACATGATTGCTTTATTAGTATGCTTAAATTATTATTGTCTTAATGTCAAATGATAGACTATTGCTTTGAATCACTCGTTTCTTAATATTCATGCCATGATTAGATTATATGGTCAAGATTATGCTAGGTAGCATTCCACATTAGAAATTATCTTTTTTATCATTTACCTACTCGAGGACTCCAGCGTGAATTAAGCTTGGGGATGCTGATACGTCTCCGTCGTATCAATAATTTTTTATTGTTCCATGCCAATATTCTACAACTTTTACATACTTTTGGCAATAATTTATATGATTTTCTTGGACTAACATATTGATGTAGTGCCCAGTGCCAGTTCCTGTTTGTTGCATGTTTTTTGTTTCGCAGAAAATCCAGAACAAAAGGAGCCAAACAGGATAAAAAATTACGGATATTTTTTTTGGAATGTATGTGGATTTTGGGAAGTGGAATCAACGCGAGACGATGCCCGAGGGCCCCACAAGGGTGAGGGGCATGCCCGAGGGGTAGGGCACGCCTGGGCCCTGTGGCCACTCCAGAAGGCGGTTGGTGCCCTTCTTTCACCGCAAGAAAGCTCATATCCGAATAAAAATCTTGTTAAAATTTCAGCCCAATCGGAGTTACGGATCTCCGGGAATTTAAGAAATGGAGAAAGGCCAGAATCTGGGAGCGCAGAAACAGAAGGAAACAGAGAGGGAGATCCTTAGCGAAGAATTACTTGCAGCGGAATAAGTACTGAGGAATTTGCCGGTGAGGAAATTCCTTAGCGAAGAACTACTTGCAGCGGAATAAGTACTCAGAAGTAAGCATAGCAGAATACATGCATGGTCATCATGATGAAATGAAGACAATCAAGAGTACGTAAAGCGTAAACACAGTGGATAGCACAAGATGAAGACAAACAGATCAAGAAATTGAACTGAGGAAATTGAGAAAGTCTTGATCAAAGTCTTCAAACACAGATATGAACAAACAGTTAACACAAAGTAATGAGGAAATGAATGGGTTGAGGAAATGGAACCGATTAGGTTGGTGCATAATGATTTGGTAGACCAGTTCAAGCTGCTGTCTCGGTTGTAGGGCCCGTTGGAGCGGCTGAGTATTTAAACTCGAGGACACACAGCCCCGGACACTCCAGCCTCACGAAAGCACGCAGCTCGGGACACCAGAGTCCTCACCGTATTCTCCTTGAACTAAGGTCACACGGACCCCGTCCAATCACTTCGTGGTAAGTCTTGAGCGACTTCCAAACCTTCACAGACTTGAGTCACTTGGCGATCCACAATTCCTCTTGGATGCTCTAGACCATGACGCCTAACCGTCTGGAAGAAGCATAGTCTTCAAAGGTAACAAGCGTCCGGATCCACGAGGTTCAATCTCTTGATGGATGCTCAATCACTTTGGGTTTGTAGGGTTTGGTTTTGGGTTTTTCCTCACTTGATGATTTTCACTCAAAGTCCCTTGGAGGATGGGTTGCTCTCAAATGACAAGTGTCGAAGTTCTCTCGAGCAGCCAACCAGCTAGTGGTTGTAGGGGCGGCTATTTATAGCCTAGGGAGCAGCCCGACATGATAAGACATAAATGCCCTTCAATGATATGACCGTTAGGTGGATAAGATATTTTGGGACACCATAGAACACAAAGAACGGTCGGAAATTTGACTCTCAAATTCTTGAGGGCTATCATGTTCCTCACTATGTAGGCAATCCGACTGGCGAATTTTAACTCCTCGGGCCGAACAAATTCCTCAAATGACGGTAAGAACTTCGTCTCACATCGATGAAATTGACTGAACTGTATGAGATTTCCAAAGGCTTCACTCAAGGGATTGGTAGGTGTAGGATTTTGAGTTGAGCATCACATGGAAAATTTTCCTTAGTATTTCCTCGACCCCCTTTAACAGTACGGTGTTTCCTATGACTCAAGAAAGAGAAAAACGAAACTACGAAAACAAAAGTCTTCACGCTTCATGTTCCTCAAATGAATATCAAGTCTTCAAGGTCACACCAATTTCTTCACTTTCAAAGTCTTCGGAAAGTCTTGAATATCAAAGTCTTCACCGAAGAACTTCATTTTTAGGGTCGACTTTCTCTCAGTAAATATCAAACTCCTCATAGACTTATAGACCCGTGTATACTCACAAACGCATTAGTCCCTTAACCTATAAGTCTTCAATACACCAAAGTCACTAAGGGGCACTAGATGCACTTACAATCTCTCCTTTTGGTGATTGATGACAATATAGGTTAAGTTTTCAACGGGATAAACATATGAAGTGTAAATACTGATTTTGAGGAATTTGATTGCAAGATATAGAAGAACTCCCCGAAGATGTGCATAGTGAGGAATTTGCTTTTGAGTCAATGCACACTTTAAGATTTGAATCATGGAGATCTCCCCCGATATCTTGTAATTCATACACGCATTTGATATATAATATGAAGATTTTGAAATGCATGATGAAATATGGTGCCTGATGAAATTCAGCATGCATGCAATAATATTAATGAGGAATAAGCATGCGGAAAAATGCATCCAAAGTATCAGAGCTAGTGCAACAAAAGTATCAGCGCACCATCGGGTTTAATATTACAACTCGATCCAATAAAGTTTCGAAGCACGAGAGTTGTAACCTAGCAAAAAAAAATGCGATATATGCCCATATAATAGACCCGCTTGAAGACTAACTCAAATTTCTCCCCCTTTGTCATCAAATGACCAAAAGGATCGAAACTGAGGACTAACGCCCCTGAAGAATATCAAGTTGATGGAGGAGCGCCAACGTTGTCGGGGTCGGTTGTTGTAGTAGGGCCTGCCGCAGTGTCGTCCAAATCTTCATTTTCATTAGTGTCGCGCGATGAAGAATAAGAGCTGGCCACCAATGGAGGAACCTTGACCCTCTTGAATTTCTTGGGTGGAGGAGCGAGACCCGGTCAAATTCTTCCTTGAGACCCATCGCTCTCAGTTCTTCACGCTATAGACATGAGTGAGGACAGCCCAAAAGCGGTTGAATGTTTCATTAAGGTAGTAATCGGGTTTTTATTCACCGCATTGTGTGTTGATGTCATGTTGTGAAGAATTGCACCAAGTCGACGCTTGACCCATTTATGATTGCGATCAACCTTGATGAAGACTAAGGAGTAACTCACGATCAGTCATCACCACAGGTGTCAGAAGCTTGAGGATTTTGCTTGGCCGAGGTATTTGCGGCAGAGTCATGTGTGGCGAGTCATCATTGGTGGAGTAAGATGCTGCTGCGAAATTGACCATCCAATGGACGAATGCCTTCATCTATCACAGCAATGACGGCCTTGCCTTTGTCATCACCGAGAAACCGTCCGTGTGAGGGACTTCAATTGGAGGCAAGTAGGCTGCAGTGGTTCGTAGTATCGACTTTGTAATTGAGTGAAGACCTTGCCTGATGAATCTCATAATCCAATGCGCATAAGGCTTGACTCAAATGGTGACATAGCAATGTTCGCAGAGTCCTCGAGGAAGAAATCATAGAAGTTTATGGAACGCCATGAATGACGTTGAAAAGCATATTCTTCATGATGCCAACGACTTCTTCATCATTTGAGTCATGGCCTTTGATAGGACTCATTGTCTTCGTCGAGAATCCGATAGACGATCCGAGGCACATATAGTAATTCCTTGACGAGGAATTTGGTTCGTGGGGCCTGCCTCGGCTTCAATGGCTTCATTAGCACTTGCATATAGTGATTTGTCGATTCGAGGTCATCAGAGATGCAACGTGCACCGTCAAGGGGAGGATCGAGAGGAAGGACACGAAGCAATTCGATTCTTTGGTGCCTTGTAGTGAGTGTTTTAGACATCGGTCCAACACCCATGAGTTCACATCCGCAGAGTTGCACATGATGTGTAGTGTTGCGATAGAAGCGAAGAATGAGTTCTTCATTCCAATCCACAGATGTCGGTGCAGAAATTCAAGAATCCTGCATCGTGAAGAACAACGATGACGGCTCAAGCACGGCAGAGATTCCATGTCCACATGAGGAATATGTGCATGATCGAAGATTTTGTCCTTGTTGAATAGCAATCGAGGAATAGAAATTGGCTTGACTGGCAGTCCGTAAACGTCTCTTTCTTATGCGAAAGCGAGTCATAAGGATTGTAATCGATGAAGAAAACATGCTCGCCATAGAAGTCTTCAGCCTTGAACTTCATTTTACTTGAGGATGGATTCTTGGCTTTGGCGTAGGGGTGTCGTTGAGTTGCATCACCACCTCAGGAATCGCGAGCTCAGGGTTCTTGGTTTGAGGAATTTCTGGTTCCTCTTCATGTGTAGTCTCGAGGATCGGCCGGAAGAAGAGGTTCTTGACACTAGCGGCTGGAATTTCTTCATGCACGTAGGGAGTGGGATGAATTTCTTGAGCCAGTTGAACTGCTGGTGCGAGGGGACTGAGGAATTTGTTGGATTGGGGTGAAGAGTGGTGAATTTGGATGTCGACTATCCCAAAAGTCATCATCCATCACTGGCGTGGTGCATCCTGTATCCACATCTTCATCTTCAATTTCCTCAACACCAGCCTCTTCAGCTGTGAACTGAGGCAAAGGTGAGGAAATTATTGGCGTTGAGGGGATAGCATCCACCTCAATTTCTTCATCAATCTGCTCGTGAAGCAGCGTGAATGATTTTCTTCATCGAGATCCGCTTGGGATCACATAGTCTTCACCAAAGGAACAAGGTCCTTTGATGGCATGGAGGAAATCGAACAGCATCAATTGGATCATCAAATGAGCTGGTCAATGGCTTCATTTTCTTCGCAGTCAAGAGTTTGACGCAGTTGATGCCTTCCTTTTCTGCACCGTTGCACGGTCTGCGGCCTTGGTCTTCTTCACATCAGAGGAAGATGGAAGAATTGGAGTTGGTGTTGGCGCAGGAGGAGCTGAGGAATCAGGATGAATTTCCTCAGGCGCAACTGACGCAGTTGCCCCGATCTCTTCAGTTTCTTCAGGCGCACCACAAGTGGATGCCCTGGCAATTTCTTCTGCGGCTGGAAGTGAGTCCTCAGCCCTGGAACTTGCATGGTCATCAGCAGGCTGAAAATCATCGGCCGTCTTTGGATGTTCTTCAAATAGGTGAGCGGAGGCTGCACTTGAGGAATTTCTGTTGCGTTGGGGTTGCAACATTTAGAAATTCTTCGTCAGGTTGACGAATCGACCTTGGCTCCTTGCCAATCAAAGATAATAAGCATCAAAGTCTTTGCTTTGAGTTTGGATTTCAGTTTGAGCCTTGAGAAGTTCCTCGGTGTCATTCTCGACAACGTTTTCTTGAGAGCTTCTCCTTTCTGTATTGAGCTTTCTTGATCTGCACTGGCCTTCTCAAATTTCCATTTCTCTTCGGCGATGAAATGGGTTGACATGTGACTTTGACCAGAGTCGATGAAAATCGGGCATAGGGGTGTTAGGATCCTTGTGCGAGAGGTCAATGTAATCGAGGATTTTCTTCGGATCCAAAAGCAAAGGGTACAGATGTGCCTTTGGCTCTAGCGGCCTTCGCTTGGCGGTCTCGATGATTTACGCAAGTTCATCATCGAAGCTTCATCATCGGAAGGAACATGGAATGCGACCTGTTTCTTTTCGGACTTGGCGAGGACCTCGCCCAGCCGGTTGCTTTGGTCTTCAACAGTGTGGGACTTGATGAGGAAATTGGTGCGGTGAGGAACTTGCTGAGACACGAGGCAATCGAGAAACCAACAGCCCTTTTGACATGTAGCCGGATGCACGGAGGCGAGGACTTTGAAGGAACCGCTGAGGACTTTGGTGGAGTAGGGAGCAGTATGAGGAATTTGCCGTGAGGGCATTTGTGAGAACTTGGCCGTGAGGGCTGTTGGTGAAGCACTTGGCTTACGAGCAGGCTTCTTTGGCATAGATTTCCTCGTTTGTGAGAGGCCTCGATGAGCGATGGCGATGGCGAGAATCCTCATTGAATTTCTTCACTGCTTCCTTGGCTTGTCTTGCCAATTTAGCTTGGCGCTTGGCCCATTCTTCAGGAAAGTCCTCACCACGCTTGATGCTGGTGGGGTCACTACTTGGCAGTGCCAATGGAGCTCTTGGGCATGGAGGATTGAGGGCTAATTTCCTCATGTACTTTGGAGTAACATATCTCATATTCCCTCCATTCCCTTGCCCATCTCCGTTCAATCCTCTGAATCGCACCTTGCGCTGATTTTTGTTTTCTTTGCCAAATTTGGCTTCATCGTGTGCAATAATCAGCATATATTTCCTCGGGGATCTCAAACGTAGTCATAACCTCGAGCTTTCTTTCCACCTTTCTGGGGCTTCTTACCATCAGCCATAGTCTTCAGATGAGGAATTTGAACAATCGAATTCTCTGAAGAAGTGTGCAACTTTTCTTCGAGGAACGCTGCAAATGAGTTAAGTTGATGAGAACCTAGTGATTCAGCAGCGGACATTTGTACCTGTGAACAGTATAGTTGCAGGAATTTGGAGAGGTCATATACGTTCTCAGAAGGTTTTTCAAAAAGAAAACAAGTTTTGAGGATTTTGACCAGATGTGCCTTGAAGAATTTCACTAAGCGTTCTTTGTCTTAGGTTCCAGAGTTGTATAGATCGAGGATCCACACAATTGAGGAATCTTGAAGAAAAATCATTTCTTAGAGAAAGCGAATCAAGAGCATATGACGTGTGAGGTGTTCATATGTGAAGATTTGAAGAATAAACACCTTTGAAGATTTTCGTGAAAGCTTGAGAATCAAAGCGAGTAATAAAAGTAACTTTTAATTACTCCAAGTGAAGAACACGTATTAACTGAGAAGAACAGATGGGAAGTTCGTCGAGTTAGATCTTCCTTGCCCTAACTTGGCGGAGGAAGACAGCTACTACAAGGCGGAGTGAGGATTTCCGGAACCGGCGCGAGTACGACGGCGACGAGGTCGAGGCAGTGAAGCTCTTCCTCACCGGCGACGATGGAGTAGCGGCGGCGCTAGGGTTTGAGGAGCTCGAGCGGGAGAGAGAACGGTCGAGCGGAGTAAAAGAAGTGAGGAAGGGAAGAGGGGTATTTATAGACACGGTGAAAAACTGTTCGCCCGAAGATTTGGGACGAACGTGCCCTTGCCCTTTCTCCTTCACATGACATGTGTCACCCGCGTCTTGTGTAGTTGAGATCGTAATGCGATCGTGGGTGAATAGAGTAATGCATCGTGGGATGCGGAACGGTTTGAGCGGCAAAACCGAAAGTTTGGATAAGATCGGTTTTAAAGTTCCGCTCGCAATTTCTTGGTGACAAGGACACAGTGAAGATTTTGAACGAGTTTCAAATAGAACGCACATGAATAATTTGTGAATAGATTGGGTTGAGTATAGCATAGAGGGAAGGGCCCGATCACATTCACTTAGCGTAAAAACGCATAACATGAAGAAATAGCCATAAGTGAATGTCAGAGGACATAAACTCATATATATATATATATATATATATATATATATATATATATATATATATATATATATATATATATATATATATATATAGCCAATGAAGAAAACGACGGAAATGTAGAAGATTTTGCAAAGTTGAAGAATTTGAAAAAGCTGAAGAATTTCAAACCGAGGAAAAAATCAAATTCAAGATTTTCAACTTTGGTGGTGGCGTGACCCACCGTATAAGAATGATGATTTCAGACACACAGCGTACACAATTGTCGAGGGGTTACGAGAATCAAATTCTTCATTAATTTCTTCACACTTAGAGTGTTATTCTTCATTGATTGAAGAAAAAACGCTTTCTTCATGTGTTGCACATCTAAGTCATCAATTTTGCATAAGTGTCGGGGATGTGTGTCCTTTTCAAAGAACATTCAAGATTCTAAGATATTTAGCTCACATCGCAACTTGCTAAATCTCTTCTCATCCAAGGGCTTAGTGAAGATATCAGCTAGCTGTTCTTGGTCTTCACGTGCTTTCGATGGAGATGTCGCCCTTCAACACATGATCACGAAGAAAATGATGACGAATCTGGATGTGCTTTGTCTTCGAGTGCTGAACTGGGTTGTGAGCAATCTTGATGGCACTCTCATTGTCACAGTAGAGAGGCACATTCTTCATGTTGACGCCGTAGTCCTTGAGAGTTTGCTTCATCCATAGTAGTTGAGCACAACAAGAGCCAAGACAATGTATTGACTTCCGCGATGAAGCGGTGATACGCTTGATTGCTTTCTTCGAGGACCAACAGACCAAAAGATCGTCCGAGGAAATGACAAGTGCCAAATGTTGACTTACGGTCCACACGATCACCAAAGCATAGTCGAGTCGAGAATATCCAATGAGATCAAAGGCGAGCCCTTGGGTACCATAATCCTAGTGTTGGTGTGTGAGCTAGATATCGAAGAATATGTTTCACAGCCTTATGGTGTGATTCCTTCGGTGCAGCTTGAAATCGGGCACACATGCAAACACTAAGCATTATATCTGGCCTAGATGCACATAAGTACATGTAACACCCGGATAATTGAGCTAGAGTAATCACCCCGGTTACTGTGACTAAACTCACGTTGATTCGAACCCGGTCTAAAACAAAATTCAAAACAAAAGCAAACGGTAAAAGTTTTCAAAATCTAAAGCTAAAATGTTCGGGGGTTGTCTAAAATAACAAACCTAATTATGGTGGGTGCACAAAAATTTTGTGAAGTGCTTTGGTATTTTAAATAAACTAAAACAGAAAGAAGAAAATAAGAAAAGAAAAAAATAAAACAAAAGAGATGTGGGAGGAAACCCATCGGCCCTATGAGCCAGCCCCACTGCCCCTTGGCCGCCCATTGGCCCAACCGCCCCCTCCCTTTTCCTCGGTCCAGCCCGCACCCCAAATGACAGCCTCCACTCCCCGAAATATCTCCCTCCTCCCCGTCTGGATCGGGAGGAGACCCCAGCCGAAACGCCTCGCCCACCTCATCTCCAGCTGCCCCGCCGCCTCAACCGGTAGCCTCCGCCCTTCTGCGCCTCTCCGCTTGCCCAACCCCCTTCGCCACCGTCGCCCCCACCTGCTGGGCGCCGCGCTGTGAGGTCATCCCGACCCCTCCACGCCACCTCACCGAAGCCCTCCCACGCAGCGGCGACCGCTCCCCGACTTCCTCATGGACGCCATCACGCTCCACCGCGCCCGCCTCCTAGACCTCAGCCCCACGGTGAGCCCCGCTTACTCCCTCCCTCTCCCTCACTTTCCTTGCGTCGTCATCAGTCCCGCTTGGTCTCGCCATGTTGATTGGCCTTCCGGCCGTGTCCGTAGCAGCGCTCACCGCGCCGTGCTTTCGCGCCCGGGCGTGGCGCGCCTATTCCGCTGGCCCGCGAACGCTCGGCCCCTCCTGTTCCCCTGGCGGCGCCCCAGCGCCAGCGGCCTCGCCGCGCCCGGGCAGCGTGCCTCGCTACGTGGTGCCTCGCCCACCTCCCGTGCCTGGCCGGTTACACCGGCCCGCTCCGCCTCGACCTCGTCGCTCCCGGCGTCCCCTACCTCGCCCGCGCCGCCGTGGGCTCCCTCGTCATGATAGCCTCGCCCCCCGCTCGAAGCGCGGCTCCCCCTCGGGCGCAGGCGCCATCCCTTGTCCGCTCCGTGGCCGGATGGGCCCTTGCGTGAGGGCCCCACTGCCCCTCCCTTTTTTTCTAACAAAAAAGCGGAAAAGAAAAGAAACTAAAAAAAATATATGGAAAATAAATAATTAATAATAAAATTAATTAGTTAATTAACTTAATTAAGTTAATTAACTCTGATTAAATTGACTATTTATGATTAATTACCCTGATATGTAATTAACCTAAACAGAGTATGTCAGGTGGGTCCCACTGGACCCACATGTCAGGTTGACCAGGTCAGCGGTCAACGTTGATCTGCCGACGCCAAGATGACATCATGCCGACGTCATAAATCCATTTTCAATTAATTAAATTCCGTAAATTAATAAAATCTTTAGAAAATCATATCTTTTAATCCGTAACTTCGGATTAAAATATTTTCAACATGAAAGTTGCTCGTAACGACGAGGCGAATCCGGATACGCAGTCCGCTCGTCCGCCACACACCCCTAACCTATCAGACCTGCAACTTTTCCTCCGCTCCTTCCGCGAAAACCCAAAACACCGGATTGCTTTCCGGATGTTTCCTTAACCAAGATCCCCTCATACCACGTTAGGGCACGCCTAGCATCGCTTCTTGACATGTCATGCATCGATATGCATCTGTTTACCTTTGTATTCATTGTTTCTTCCCCTCTTCTCTCGGGTAGACCCCTACGAGACCAGCTGCGGTGGCGGTTCGACTACGGTGTTGACGAGACCTCTCTCTTGCCGGGAGCAACCAGGCAAGCCCCCCTTGATCACCGGACATCGCCTACTCTTATCTACACTTTGCTTGCATTAGAGTAGTATAGCATGTTCTTGTTTTTGGATACTCCTATCTTCTTTGCATAGCTTTGTCCTTGTTACTTATTTGTTACCTTACCTCGCAATCCTATATGCTTAGTATAGGATGCTAGTACATTCATCTCGTGGCTCCTACATACTTGTCCGTCTTGATGGTGCTATACTATCGGGCCGTGATCACTCGGGAGTTGATCACGGGTATATACTTTATACTTATACATGATACATGTGGAGACTAAAGTCGGTCGGTGATGGAGCACCCGCGAGTGGATCTTGAGGCGGCTGACAGGGCAGGTTGTGACCGCTTAGGGAGAGAGGTGGGCTCGGCCTGCTCGGGCGTTTCGCGGTTACTTAACACGCTTAACGAGGTCTTGGTATTTGATCCGAGTTATTACGAAGCTTATACGCACTAACCATCTACGGGAGTAGTTATGGGTATCCCGCCGCCGTGGTATCACCAAGCACTTCGCACGTCGGTGACGGAGCGGCTGGCCACGGATTGGATCGAACGCCACTAGGCTAGAGTCTGCTTCCGCCGCCCACGCAACGCATGCATGTGTGCTTTCAGGCGATGGGCCTGCACTGCGCTTAGGTTTAACCGGCGTGTTGGCCTCTCTGTTGTGCCTAGGGTGGGCTGCGACGTGTTGATCTTCCGCTGACGGGCATGACCCAGAAAGTGTGTCGGCCAAATGGGATCAAGCGTCTTTGGGTAATATGGTGCACCCTGCAGTGAAGTTAATCTATTCGAATAGCCGTGATCTTCGGTAACAGGACGACTTGGAGTTGTACCTTGAGCTTATGACAACTAGAACCGGATACTTGATAAAACCCACCCTTCCAAGTGCCAGATACAACCGGTGGTCGCTCTCGCTCAGGGTTATGAGCAGGGGATCGCCGGGTAGGATTATTGCTATATGATGTTACTTGGAGGACTTCAGATTGCCCTCTCCTACCTGTTGCAAGACAGGTGTCCAGAAGCGTAGTCTTCGTTAAGACTAGCTATCCCCCTCTTATTCTGGCGTTCTGCAGTTCAGTCCACTGATATGGCCCTTTACACATATATCCATGCATATGTAGTGTAGCTCCTTGCTTGCGAGTACTTTGGATGAGTACTCACGGTTTGCCTTGTTCCCCTTTTCCCCCCTATCGCTACCCGATTGCTGCAATCGTATCGATGGAGCCAGGGAGCCAGACGCCACCCTCGATGGCGACTACTACTCTGGAGGTGCCTACTACTACGCAGTTCTTCACCGACGACGCATGTGAGGACCTAGGAGGATCCCAGCGGTGAGGCCCGCTCCTCTTTCGATCTGTATCCCGCTTTGTGCTAGCCATCTTATGGCACCTTGTTTAACTTATGTCCGTACTCAGATATTGTTGCTTCATGACTACCGTCTATGATCGAGCACTTGTATTCGAGCCCTCGAGGCCCACGGCTTGTATTATGATGCTTGTATGACTTATTTTATTTGTAGAGTTGTGTTGTGATATCTTCCCGTGAGTCCTTGATCTTGATCGTACACATTTGCGTGCATGATTAGTGTACGATTGAATCGAGGGCGTCACAGTACAATAAAGAACTAATCATGGAGCGGTATACCTTGTGATCGAAGTCAATACCATTTTCATCGATGCATAGATGGCCATTTGTGGGCATAGGAATTTTGACGCATTTGCAATCTTGCATGCCGAATTTCCTCAAAGACATCTTTGAGGTATTTCTCACGAGATATGACTATGCTTCATTTTTGTTGACGAATTTGAAGACCTAAGAAGAATTTCAACTCTCCCATCATAGACATTTGATATTCTTCACTCATCATATAGGCAAATTCATCACTATAACGTTGGTCAAGACAGCCAAAGATAATATCATCAACGATATTTGGCACACAAACAGTTCACCATCATAAGATTTAGTAAAAAGAGTAGGGTCGAGTGAACTGGTGTGAAGCCATTCTTCACGAAGAATTCCTTCAATGTATCATACCACGCCCGAGGGGCTTGCTTGAGACCATAGAGAGCCTTGTTGAGTCTCAAGACTTTGTCGTGGATTCTTTGGATCTTCAAAACCCGGGGTTGAGCAACATATACTTCTTCCTCAAGCTTACCATTGAGGAATGCACTTTTCACATCCATTTGATATAAGATGATATCATGATGGTTAGCATAAGCAAGTAATATGCGAATAGCCCCAAGTCTAGCAACAGTGCAAAAGTTTCATCGAAATCAATTCCTTCAACCTGTGTGTAGCCTTGAGCTACAAGTCGTGCCTTATTCCTCACCACAAGACCATTTTCATCTTGCTTGTTGCGATAGATCCACTTTGTGCCAATGATATTATGCTTGCGAGGATCTGGACGTTTGACCAGTTGCCAGACGTTGTTGAGCTCGAATCGATGTAATTCTTCTTGCATGGCCTGAATCCTCTCAGTTCAGAATGCTTCATCTACCTTAGTGGGCTCTATGATAGAGACAAAAGCATAGTGCCCACAAAAGTTAGATAAATGTGAAGCTTTTGAGCGTGTGAGAGGACCTCGGCGCTTCAATGTCATCGATGATCTTGTCAACTTGTACTTCTTTTGCAACGCTGAGGATGAGCTGGTTGTCGCCGAGGTATTTGATCATTTTCCTCAGCACCATTGTCTTCAAAGATTATCTTCAGTGCATCAGCTCGACGTTCTTCACAGCGTCTTGGAATGAATTCTTCAAAGCAGATTCTTCAAGAGGAATGACATCCTCGGTTGCCTTGAACTTAATAGATTCTTGGTGCTGGTTCATCTAACACGAAGGTAGGTGCTCTCTTTGCGAGCCATTAGTTTCATCGAATCAAGACATCTACGCTTTCAACAACCTTGTGAAGGGCGATGTTGAAGACCACTGTAGGTGTGCGAGTCCTTTCCAGAACCAAGCATAAAACCTTCATGTGCTTTCGTGCAAATTTAGCATTGTGATGAGGATTTGAATCCAACATTTAGCAATCAAGACTTTGAAATAATTCACATTGGGTTTCTTGTCGGTGAGGAGTTCATAGGCAGTCTTCTTGAAGAATTTGTGAAGATATACTCTGTTGATGATGTGGCACGCAGATCAATTGCATCAATCCAAAAAGCGATGAGGCGCTTTGTATTCATCAAGCATAGTGTGAGCCATCTCAACGAGAGTTACATTCTTGCGCTCCACGACGCCATTCTCACCGAGGAGTATAAGGAGCGGATAACTCATGAGTAATACCAAGTTCATCAAGATAGTCATCAAGACCGGAATTCTTGAACTTCAGTTCCATTGTCACTCTGATGTGCTTGATCTTCACACCAAAGTTGGTTGAAGCCCTCGAGGAAAATCGTTTGAAGACTTCTCGCACTTCATGTTTGTAAGTAACAATGTGTACCCATGTGTAACGAGAGTAATCATCAACAATAACAAAACCATAAAGTGATGCATCATTGGTGACTGCTGAGTAATGATTAGGTCCAAAGAGGTCCATGTGAAGCAATTAGAATGGACGAGTAGTGGTCATGATAGTCTTCGCTGGATGCATGGCCTTGGTCATTTTTCCAGCTTCACAGGCACCGCATAAGTGATCCTTGAGGAATTTGACATTCTCAATGCCAATGACATGCTTCTTCTTCGCAAGCGCAGTAAATTCCTCATGCTGTGTGACCAAGTCGTCGATGCCATAGCCAGCCTTCGAAGCTTTGCAAGTAGACACACGGCTGGTTGTGGTCCTCAGAGAGAAATCAACAATATACAAGTCTCCTCTCCTAAAGCCTTCAAGACTTTGGAATTGTCGACTTCCATAATCACAAAGACAGCGATATTTGCCAAAGACAACAACCATATCAAGATCACAAAGCATTGAGATCGACATGAGGTTGTATCCTAAGGACTCAACAAGCATGACTTTGTCCATGTGTATGTCCTTAGAGATCGCAACCTTACCAAGACCCAATACACGACTTTTGCCTTTGTCAAGAAAGATGATATGCTTGAGATATGACGGTGATAAGGGAGCATCCATCAATAGATTCTTGTCACCAAATATGTGATTTGTACATCCACTATCGAGGACCCACTCGGTGGCTTTGGGTTGATCATCCTGCAGATGAATTTGTGTAACTTACGATCTCATATACTTCATCAGTGAAGAATATGATATCGGGATCATCGATGAATTTCATCAAGCAAGAAAACAGATATAGCAATATGAGGACGTGTGAAATGAAAGTTCATTTCATCATGATTAGCCTCAAGGCCCTTTCGAGGCATGTTTGTCGTGTCCCCAAAGAAATTCTTCGACGTTAAAGCACGCCTAGAGACCTGACCCTGCAGAAGAGATTAGTTCTTTTTCTTCACCATCCACATCTCAAGGGGTGGCAAAGAGTTCATCACTCATGAAAGCACCATAAGAGAATGGTGGCATAGAGGCCAAACCATTTTGTTTCACATAAGAGGGTTAGGGTAAGCATATGAATAAGCAGAGAAATTCTTGAGGACTTATGAACATAATGGTTTGAAGAATAATGCACATATTCATAGCCCTTAGCTCTACCTGCATGAAACGTAGTTGTTAGCATGATGATAATCATATGAGGACTTGGATCCATATGAAGAATTTGGTCCATATGAAGAGTTTGACTGGGGTTCCTATTCTTCATGTGTGGTGTCATGAGGACATTCACTGAAGACTTTCAAGGCACTTCTTGGGAACCCAGATTTTCTTCATAGGGGAACCGTTCTCGAGTTAGTGCCAACATATCTAGCAAATACTTCACCATTACTGATTTTTGAACAGTTTATAGTTGGAGTCAAATGACTCATCGGAAGAATGAGGAGATTCACATGTAAAGCCAGATAAGTTAGATGGATCAATCGGAGGTCCCTTTGCAAAGAACCCATGAGGTTTTGGGGTACCGCTCGGGCTTCAATATGTTCCATCGGCATTGAGTTTCCTCTCAAAGGCAATACCCTCTTTTCTAGGGTTTACATTGAGGATCTGCTTTTTAAGCACATCACAAAGAGTCTCGATGCCCTTTGAGGCTTTTGTACATGCACATCATGTACAATTCCTTCAACCCCGCATTGTCGGTGATACTAGCAATGTCCTCGGATGAGGAATTAGTGATAGCAGGAGCAGGTGAAGAATTTGTAACAGCTTGAAGCATTTGAACATTCAGTGAAGAATTAGCAGATTCACGCTCAATGCACTTTAAGCATGGAGGAACAAATTCTTCACGAGAAGCGCTGATTTGTTGAGCTAGCAATGAATCACGCCCTTCTCAAGATCTTCATAACTCACTCTTAGCTTCTCAAGATCTTGCTTTCTTTGAAGAAATTCATAAGAAAGTTTCTCATGATCGCACAAGAGAGTGTTATGATGACCTTGAAGGTTATCAAACCTAGACTGAAGTCTCTGAAGATTTTCGCCGTGGCTTTAGTGCGATCCATTTCTTCACCCAACATATCATCACTTTTGTCTAGCATGTTTTGAACCTTTTCAAAAGCCCTTTGTTGTTTTACGTTAATCTTAGCAAGTTTAGAGTAGTTGGGCTTGAGATCCTCATCGATTCATCTTCACTAGATTCGGAGGAGGTGTATTTGAGTACGTTTGCTCTTTTTGCCATGAAGCAATAGGTGGGAGCGTAGTCATCATTATCTTTGTCAGGCTCGTTGGTGAGGTCAGTTTCTTCAGTGTTGAAGATTGACTTGCTGACAAATGTAGTAGCGAAAGCCAGAGTCGCCACACCATATTCGGACTCCTCGGATGCCTCCTCTTCCTCATGTTCCTCAGATTCAGCTTCAGAGTCCATTTCCTTGCCAATGAATGCCCGAGCCTTCTTGGAGCTGCTCTTCTTGTGAGATGAAGACTTGAGGATTTTGATGATGAAGATTTTGACGATTTCTTCTTCTTGGCATCACTGTAACTGTAATCCTTGTATTTCTTCTTCTTCGATTCCTTTTCCCACTGAGGACAATCTTGAATATAGTGACCAGGTTTTTGCTTTTATGGCACAGCCTTCTCTTATAGTCACTGGATGAGGAATCACTGCTTCTTGAGGATTTTCCAAAGCGACCAAGTCTTGAGAACTTCTGGAATTTCTTCACGAGCAGTGCTAGCTCCTGGCTCAATTCTTGAGGTCACCAAGGCTACTACCGTAATCCTCACATTCAGATTCGGACATAGCCTTGGCCTTGAGTGGCACGTGGTTTGCCATAGCTCGAACCATAGAGATCTCTCTTTCAAAGAAGTCGGAACTCGTGAGTATTTAGCCTTCGAGGATATCGGCGGGATCAAGAGACTTGTAGTCAAGACGTTCTTGTATCATCAGTGCCAGAGTATCATATGGGGAATCAAGCGATCTCAACAGTTTCTTCACCACCTCATGTTCGGTGATGTCAGTAGCACCAAGGGCTTGAAGCTCATTTGAGATGTCAGTGAGGTGATTGAAGGTTTGTTGGCCATTTTCATTGTCGAGTCTTTTGAAGCGGTTGAAGAGATTCCGAAGAACATCAACTCGAGAGTCACGCTGAGTTGAGACACCTTCATTTACTTTGGACAGCCTATCCCATATAAGCTTAGCAGTTTCCAAAGCACTCACTCTTCCATACCGTCTTTACTCAGATGGCCACATATGATATTCTTCGCATGAGAATCGAGTTGCTTGAATCTCTTCACATCGGTAGCGTTCCGGTGAGGGTGTGACAAAGGGGGAACACCATTTTCCACAAGATACCGTAGATCGTTGTCAATTGCTTCAAGATGCATTCGCATCTTGTTCTTCCAAAGAGGGGTAGTCCGTACCATCAAAGGTAGGACACCCACCGAGACCTTGATCATACCTGCGGTCGACATAACTAAAACTCGGTGGTTAAACCAAAATCACACGAACAAGGGAGTACCTTGCTCGATACCAATTGAAAGTGCGTTATATCGACTAGAGGGGTGAATAGGCGATTTTATGAATTCTTCACCGAGGAATTTGCCGGTGAGGAAATTCCTTAGCGAAGAACTACTTGACGGAATAAGTACTCGAAGTAAGCATAGCAGAATACATGCATGGTCATCATGATGAAATGAAGACAATCAAGAGTACGTAAAAGCGTAAACACAGGAGGATAGCACAAGATGAAGACAAACAGATCAAGAAATTGAACTGAGGAAATTGAGAAAGTCTTCAACCAAAGTCTTCAAACACGATATGAACAAACAGTTAACACAAGAATGAGGAAATGAATGGGTTGAGGAAATGGAACCAGTTAGGTTGGTGCATAATGATTTGGTAGACCAGTTCCAACTGCTTGCATCTCGGTTAATACGTCTGGTTGGAAGCGGTGAGTATTTAAACTCGAGGACACACAGCCCCGGACACCCAGCCTCTCGAGCACGCAGCTCGGGACACCAACTCCTCACCAGATTCTCCTTGAACTAAGGTCATGCAGACCTGTCCAATCACTCGTGGTAAGTCTTCAGCGACTTCCAAACCTTCACAGACTTGGTCACTTGGCGATCCACAATTCCTCTTGGATGCTCTAGACCATGACGCCTAACCGCTTGGAAGAAGCACAGTCTTCAAAGGTAACAAGCGCCGGATCCACGCAGGATCAATCTCTTGATGATGCTCAATCACTTTGGGTTTGTAGGGGTTTGGTTTTGGGTTTTTCCTCACTTGATGATTTTCACTCAAAGTCCCTTGAGGATGGGTTGCTCTCAAATGACAAGTGTCAAGTTCTCTCGAGCAGCCAACCAGCTAGTGGTTGTAGGGGCGGCTATTTATAGCCTAGGGAGCAGCCCGCCATGATAAGACATAAATGCCCTTCAATGATATGACCGTTAGGTGGATAAGATATTTTGGGACAGTTGCTACAAAGACAAAGAACGGTCGGAAATTTGACTCTCAAATTCTTCGTGGCTATCATGTTCCTCACTATGTAGGCAATCCAGACCGGCGAATTCCTAACTCCTCGGGCCAGAACAAATTCCTCAACACTGTAAGAACTTCGTCTCATCCACGATGAAATTGACTGAATCGTATGAGATTTCCAAAGGCTTCACTTTCGAAGGGATTGGTAGGTGTAGGATTTTGAGTTGAGCATCACATGGAAATTTTTCCTTAGTATTTCCTCGACCCCTTTAACAAGACGGTGTTTCCTATGACTCAAGAAAGAGAAAAACGAAACTACGAAAAAAAAATTCTTCACGCTTCATGTTCCTCAAAAGAATATCAAGTCTTAAAGGTCACACCAATTTCTTCAATTTCAAAGTCTTCATAAAGTCTTCAATATCAAAGTCTTCATCGAAGAACTTCATTTTAGGGGTCGACTTTCTCTCAGAATATCAAACTCCTCATAGACTTATAGACCTGTGTATACTCACAAACGCATTAGTCCCTTAACCTATAAGTCTTCAATACACCAAAATCACTAAGGGGCACTAGATGCACTTACAACTTGAGGTGACATTGGAGTATCTAGGTGACATTAGGGTTTTTGGTTGATTTGTGTCTTAAGGTGTTATTCTAGTACGAACTCTATGATAGATCGAATGGAAAGAATAGCTTCGTGTTATTTTACTACGGACTCTTGAATAGATAGATCGAAAGGATAACTTTGAGGTGGTTTCCTGCATTCGCCATAATCGCCGCTTGTTCTCCGCTATTAGTGACTTTGGAGTGACACTTTGTTGCATGTTGTGGGATAGTTATATGATCCAATTATGTTATTATTGTTGAGAGAACTTGCACTAGTGAAAGTATGAACCTTAGGCCTTGTTTCAACGCATTGCAATACCGTCTGTGCACATGTATGACAATCTCTTCGCCGCACTAGTGCACCTATACAATTTACCATTGTATCGGGTGTGTTGGGGACACAAGACACTCTTTGTTATTTGGTTGCAGGGTTGTTTGAGAGAGACCATCTTCATCCTATGCCTCCCATGGATTGACAAACCTTAGGTCATCCACTTGAGGGAAATTTGCTACTATCCTACAAACCTCTTCACTTGGAGGCCCGACAACGTCTACAAGAAGAAGGTTACGTAGTAGACATCAAGCGTCGTGTGCTTTTTCTTTTTCTTTTAATAATGCACCATGATGGTATGAGATAGTCCTTGGTCGATTTATAGAATGCTCTTTGCACTTCACTTATATCTTTCAAGTATGGCTTTATAGAATGCTTCATGTGCTTCACTTATATCATTTGAAGTTTGGATTGCCTATTTGTCTGCACATAGAAACCGCCATTTGTAGAATGCTCTTTTGCTTCACTTATATTTGTGAGAGCATGGGCATATCTTTTGTATAAAGAATTAATTCTCTTGCTTCGCTTATATCTATTTAGAAAGTTGACAGGAATTGGTCATTCACATGGTTAGTCATAAAATCCTACATAAAACTTGTAGATCACTGAATATGATATGTTTGAATCCTTGCAATAGTTTTGCAATATAAAGATGGTGATATTAGAGTCATGCTAGTGAGTAATTGTGGTTTGGTAGAAATACTTTTGTTAAAGTTTGTGATTCCCGTAGCATGCACGTATGGTGAACCGTTATGTGACGAAGTTGGAGCATGATTTATTTTTTATTGTCTTCCTTATGAGTGGCGGTCGGGGACGAGCGATGGTTTTTTCCTACCAATCTATCCCCCTAGGAGCATGCGTGTAGTATTTGTTTCGATAGCTAATAAATTTTTGTAATAAGTATGTGAGTTCTTTATGACTAATGTTGAGTCCATGGATTGTACGCACTCTCACCCTTCCACCTTTGCTAGCCTCTTTGGTACCATGCATTGCCCTTTCTCACCTCAAGATTTGGTGAAAACTTCGCCTGGTGCATCCAAACCCCGTGATATGATACGCTCTATCACTCATAAGCCTCCTTATATCTTCCTATAAACAGCCACCATACCTACCTATCATGGCATTTCCATAGCCATTCCGAGATATATTGCCATGCAACTTATCATCATCATATACATGACTTGAGAGTTCATTGTCATATTGCTTTGCATGATCGTAAAATAGCTAGCATGATATTTCCATGGCTTGTCCGTTTTTTGATATCTTTTCTACGCTAGATCATTGCACATCCTGGTACACCGCCAGAGGCATTTATATAGATTCATATTTTGTTCTAGTATCGAGTTGTAAGTAAATAAAAGTGTGATGATCATCATTATTAGAGCGTTGTCCCAGTGAGGAAAGGATGATGGAGACTATGATTCCCACACAAGTCGGGATGAGACTCCGGACGAAAAAAATAAAAAAAGGCCAAAAAGGAGAGCCAAAAAAGAGAAAAAAATGAGAGAAAAAGAGAGAAGGGGCAATGCTACTATCCTTTTACCACACTTGTGCTTTAGAGTAGCACCATGTTCTTCATATAGAGAGTCTCTTGAGTTATCACTTTCATATACTAGTGGGAATTTTCATTATAGAACTTGGCTTGTATATTCGGATGATGGGCTTCCTCAAATGCCCGAGGTCTTCATGAGCAAGCAAGTTGGATGCACACCCACTTAGTTTTCAGTTTGAACTTTCATACACTTATAGCTGCATCCGTTGCATGGCAATCCCTCCTCCTCGCGTTGACATCAATTGATGGGCATCTCCACAGCCCGTTGATTAGTCGCGTCGATGTGAGACTTTCTTCCTTTTTGTCTTCTCCACACAACCTCCACCATCATATTCTATTCCACCTATAGTGCTATATCCACGGCTCACGCTCATGTATTGCGTGAAAGTTGAAAAGGCTTCAGAACATTAAA
This sequence comes from Aegilops bicornis, assembly GCA_021605145.1. Taxonomy (NCBI): domain Eukaryota; kingdom Viridiplantae; phylum Streptophyta; class Magnoliopsida; order Poales; family Poaceae; genus Aegilops; species Aegilops bicornis. The sequence continues at coordinate 261,316,636 of CM038674.1, read as the reverse complement.
AGTATGAAACAATTGCGTGTCTTGTCATAGGGGTTGTGCAAGATTTGAATACTTTGTGTGTTTAATATGGATCATAGCTTGACTATTTGATTTTGTAGGGATAACTTTCTTTGTCCATGTTTTTTTGAGAAGTCATGATTGCATTATTAGTATGCTTAAATTATTATTGTCTTAATGTCAAATGATAGACTATTGCTTTGAATCACTCGTTTCTTAATATTCATGCCATGATTAGATTATATGGTCAAGATTATGCTAGGTAGCATTCCACATTAGAAATTATCTTTTTTATCATTTACCTACTCGAGGACGAGCGTGAATTAAGCTTGGGGATGCTGATACGTCTCCGTCGTATCAATAATTTTTTATTGTTCCATGCCAATATTCTACAACTTTTACATACTTTTGGCAATAATTTATATGATTTTCTTGGACTAACATATTGATGTAGTGCCGGTGCAGTTCCCTCGTTTGTTGCATGTTTTTTGTTTCGCAGAAAATCCAGAACAAAAGGAGCCAAACAGGATAAAAAATTACGGATATTTTTTGGAATGTATGTGGATTTTGGGAAGTGGAATCAACGCGAGACGATGCCCGAGGGGCCCACAAGGGTGAGGGGCATGCCCGAGGGGGTAGGGCACGCCCTGGGCCCTTGTGGCCACTCCGTAAGGCGGTTGGTGCCCTTCTTTCACCGCAAGAAAGCTCATATCCGAATAAAAATCTTGTTAAAATTTCAGCCCAATCGGAGTTACGGATCTCCGGGAATTTAAGAAATGGAGAAAGGCCAGAATCTGGGAGCGCAGAAACAGAAGGAAACAGAGAGGGAGATCCAATCTCGGAGGGGCTCCCGCCCCTCCGCCACCATGGAAGCCATTTACCAAAGGGGAAACCCTTCTCTCATCTAGGGGGAAGATCAAGGAAGAAGAAGAAGGAGGGGGCCTCTCTCCTGGTGGCGCTGGAACGCCACCGGGGCCATCATCGTGACGACGATCTACACTAACAACTTCGTCGCCGTCATCACCAACTCTCTCCCCCTCTATGCAGCAGTGTAACACCTCTTCTGCCTGCTATAATCTCTACTAAAACATGGTGCTCAACGCTATATATTATTTCCCAATGATGTATGGCTATCCTATGATGTTTGAGTAGATCCGTTTTGTCCTATGGGTTCATTGCTGATCGTGATTGGTTTGAGTTGCATGTTTTATTATTGGTGCTGTCCTATGGTGTTCTCCGTGTCGCGCAAGCATGAGGGATCCCCACTGTAGGGTTTTGCAATATGTTCATGGTTTGCTTATTGTCCGTGTTGCGTGAGTGATAGAAACAGAAACACGGATAAGTTGGTTATGGCGTATGGGAATAAAGAGGACTTGATACTTTAATGCTATGGTTGGGTTTTAGTTTAATGATCTTTAGTAGTTGCGGATGCTTGCTAGAGTTCCAATCATAAGTGCATATGATCCAAGAAGAGGAAGTATGTTAGCTTATGCCTCTCCCTCATATAAAATTACAATAATGATTACCGGTCTAGTTATCGATTGCCTAGGGACAAATAACTTTCTTGTAACAAAAAGCTCTCTACTAAAACTAACTTAGTTGTGTCTTTATCTAAACAGCCCGTAGATTTTATTTACGTGCTCTTTATTATCTTGCAAACCTAGCCTACAACACCTACAAAGTACTTCTTGTTTCAGACTTGTTCTAGGTAAAGCTTAACATTAGCCGTGCGTAGAGTTGTATCGGTGGTCGATAGAACTTGAGGGAATATTTGTTCTACCTTTAGCTCCTCGTTGATTTCGACACTCTTACTTATCTAAAGAGTCTACAACTGATCCCCTATACTTGTGGGTTATCAAGACCTTTTTCTGGCGCCGTTGCCGGGGAGCAATAGTGTGGGGTGAATATTCTCGTGTTTGCTTGTTTGCTTTATCACTAAGTTGATTTTATTTTCTGTTCAAAGTTGTTATCTATATTTAGTTATGGATATGGAACATGGAATACCAAAAAAATTAGGTTTACTTGCTACTCATGGAGATGGGGAACCTCCTAAAACCCTCGATGCTCATTATGTGAAAGATATTATGCACTACATTAATAATCCTGAGAAAACTCTCATTCAATTATGTAATGGGAGACACGTTGGATCAACGTTAATACTTTAAGGATTATCGCTTGACTCAAAAAGGAAACTGTTATAGGATCAAATTCATTTGTTGTATTGGTATGCTCGACAACTATGCTTGAGATATGATCATACTTGTTGCTCTAGGATGAAGGCTCCACACCTTCCCTTTTCATGCAAATTTAATGATAATGAAACCTTAGCTTCTTATGCTAATGGTAGATATGATTACTATGATGTAGAACAAATAGAAGAATTTGTTGCTTTTAAGGGTGCTTATGAAATTGAATCTTTGTTTGAAAAGTATGAAGCTTTTGATGATGATGTTTATAGGCCTGAAAATTTTGCTATACTTAAATATTGCTATGAGAATTATGAATAGAATGCCGATATTGATGTGTTTATTGAGAAAGTCTCTGTTGTCCAAGAAGAGACTAATATATTGTAGGAATCTATGGAAGAAGAAATTGATGACACTGTGAGCTCATTAGATGAAAAAGATGAAGTGGGGAGCGAAGAACAAAAGGAGAAAGAGCGGATTAGCTACTCGTGCCCACCTTCTAATGAGAGTAACTATTCAACTCATACATTGTTTAATTTCCCTTCGTGCTTACCGAAGGATGATTGCTATTGCTATGATCCCTTTGATTCATTTGAAATATCCCTTTTTGATGAAATTGATGCTTGCTATGCTTGTGGCCATGATGCCAATATGAATGATGGTTTTGGAGATGAATTGCTATAGTTTCTTATGTTAAGAATGAAATTATTGCTATTGCACCCACGCATGATAGACCTATTATCTTTTTGAATTCTCCAAATTACACTATATCGGAGAAGTTTGCGCTTATTAAGGATTATATTCATGGGTTGCGTTCTACTATTGCACATGATGATTTTGACAGATATAATATGCATGTGCTTGCTGCTCCTACTTGCAATTATTACGAGATAGAGAGTAACTACATCCCCGCCTCTCTATGTTTCCAACACAATAAAGTTGCAAGAAATTGCTTATGCTATGTATTGGCCTTTACTTTGTGTGCATGAATTGTTCTTTTATGGCATGCCGATGCATAGGAAGAGAGTTAGACTTCGTTGTTGCATGATATATATTACTTTGTGCTCAATACTAAATTACAAATCATTGTTTATTAAAATTGGCTTTGATATACCATGGGATCCGGGAGGATCCATTACTTGAGCACTTTATGCCTAGCTTAATGGCTTTAAAGAAAGCGCTGCCAGGGAGACAACCCGGAAGTTTTAGAGAGTCATTTATTTCTGCTGTGTGCTTTTATAAAGTTTAAAAACAAAAAAATATAGAGGGGAACCTAAAACTTTTCAAAAGGAATAGTGAAAGTAAGAAAGACGAGCACCATTGAAGTGGGGGAGCTCCTTGAACTTTGTCCATGCCCATGGAAACTTTGCGAATCTTAGTTACAGAAACTTTTCAAAAAAAATAAGTATCCCCTTGTATAAATACATTGTATTATAAAAATAATGTGCCAAGATTTTCCTTTAAGATGATTAGATTGATTGTTTGGTTTGTGTAGTGCAAAAACAGAAACTTTGGCTGTAGTGCATGAATTTTCAATTTTTTTTACTATAACATCGAATGTATCTGAACTTTGTGCACAGTACTTCTATACAATTTTGTTATTTTGTTTTCAGAATTTTTGGAATTACGTATACACGGTAGATGTTCAGATTACTGCTGCATCTGTCCTGCTTAAGACGGATTCTGTTTTGATGCATTGTTTTGCTCTGCTTTTGAAGAAAGTATCAATTTTATCGGTGGTATAAGCCATGGAGAAGTTATAATACAGTAGATACGATGCAAAAATAAAATATGAATAGGTTTGCAACCGTATTTGAAGTGGTGATTTGCTTTATTATACAAACAGATCCCACGAGGGTTTTGTTAAGTTTTGTGTGATTGAAGTTTCCAAGTTTTGGGTGAGATCACGATGGATGAAGGAATAAGGAGTGGCAAGAGCCTAAGCTTGGGGATGCCCGAGGCACCCCAAGGTAATATTCAAGGACTCCGAAGCAACTATGCTTGGGGATGCCCCGAAAGGCATCTCCTCTTTCTTCTAACGATCATCGGTAATTTTACTTGGAGCTATATTTTTATTCGTCACATGATATGCGTAAATCTTGGAGAGTTGATACGTCTCCAACGTATCTATAATTTATGAAGTATTCATGCTATTATATTATCCATCTTGGATGTTTAATGGGCTTTACTATGCACTTTTATATTGTTTTTGGGCCTAACCTATTAACCTGAGCCCAAAGTGCTTTCTGCTTTTTTTCCCTTGTTTCATGTTTCGTAAAAGGAATATCAAATGGAGTCCAAACGAAATGAAACCTTCGGGAGCGTGATTTTTGGAAGTAATTTGTTACAGGAGACTTGGAGTTTAGTTCATGTAAGCTTCGAGGTGGCCACGAGTGTGAGGCGTGCCTCGCCTCGGGCGCGCCTCCCACCCTCGTGGCCCTCGTGGCTCCCCCGACCGACTTCTTTCGCCTTATATATATATATCCATATACCCTAAAAACATTAGGGAATAGAATAGATCGGGAGTTCCGGGCGCCATAAGCCTCAGAGCCACTTAAAAAACCAATCGGGACCTGTTCGACACCTGCCGAGGGGGGGATCTATCATCGGTGGCCATCTTCATCATCCCGGCGATCTCCATGAAGGAGGGAGTAGTTCACCCTCGGGGCTGAGGGTATGTACCAGTAGCTATGTGTTTGATCTCTCTCTCTCTCTCTCGTGTTCTTGAGGTGGTACGATCTTGATGTATCATGAGCTTTGCTATTATAGTTGGATCTTATGATGTTTCTCCCCTCTACTCTCTTTGTAATGGATTGAGTTTTCCTTTGAAGTTATCTTATCGGATTGAGTCTTTAAGGATTTGAGAACACTTGATGTATGTCTTGCCGTGCTTATCTGGTGGTGACAATGGGATATCACGTGATCCACTTGATGTATGTTTTGGTGATCAACTTATGGGTTCCGCCATGAACCTATGCATAGGGCTTGGCACACGTTTTCATCTTGACTCTCCGGTAGAAACTTTGGGGAACTCTTTGAAGTACTTTGTGTTGGTTGAATAGATGAATATGAGATTGTGTGATGCATATCGTATCATCATACCCACGGATACTTGTGGTGGCATTGGAGTATCTAGGTGACATTAGGGTTTTGGTTGATTTGTGTCTTAAGGTGTTATTCTGGTACGAACTCTATGATAGATCGAACGGAAAGAATAGCTTCGTGTAAGATATCTTACTACGGACTCTTGAATTGATAGATCAGAAAGGATAACTTTGAGGTGGTTTTGTACCCTACCATAATCTCTTCGTTTGTTCTCCACTATTAGTGACTTTGGAGTGACTCTTGTTGCATGTTGAGTGATAGTTATATGATCCAATTATGTTATTATTGTTGAGAGAACTTGCACTAGTGAAAGTATGAACCTTAGGCCTTGTTTCAACGCATTGCAATACCGCTTTGTGCTCACTTTTATCATTAGTTACCTTGCTGTTTTTATATTTTCAGATTACAAAACCTATATCTACCATCCATATGGCACTTGTATCACCATCTCTTCGCTGAACTAGTGCACCTATACAATTGACCATTGTATTGGGTGCGTTGGGGACACAAGAGACTCTTTGTTATTAGGTTGCAGGTTGCTTGAGAGAGACCATCTTCATCCTACGCCTCCCACGGATTGATAAACCTTAGGTCATCCACTTGAGGGAAATTTGCTACTGTCCTACAAACCTCTGCACTTCGAGGCCCAACAACGTCTACAAGAAGAAGGTTACGTAGTAGACATCAAGCTTATTTCTGGCGCGTTGCCGGGGAGGTTTGTGCTTTAAGGTATATCTTTAGATCTTGCAATCGAATCTTTTTGTTTCTTGTTTTATCACTAGTTTAGTCTATAAAAGAAAACTACAAAAAAATGGAATTGAGTTTGTCTCATACGCTTCATCTTTTTAATATATTTCGTGAGAATGATGGGAAGGAAAAATGTGCTCAAGTGCTAGAAGAAGAAGTCTATAAAATGTTTGGCACTAAATCTTTGAACGATGAGCATGATTGCAATGTTGTTAGTATGAACTCTTTGAATATCCATAGTACTAATGATGATTGCACCAGTCATGATGAAAATATCTCTTATAAGCATGTCGATTTTTGTGGAGTGCATAAAGTTTGCAAGTACATACCAAATAGAGAAGATAGATTTTGCAAGAGGCATTAGTATTTAGAAACTAAATGGTTGCAAGAAAGGCTAAATGCGAGTGCTGAAAATTTAAGATATCTTTACCGTACTTGTGAACTTTGCAATGAACATGGTCATTTAAATCTCCGATGCAAATTGTTTCATGATCGAATCGTGTCCAAAAATTGTGATGACTTGATTTCCCTTGCACATCATAATGAACCTAGTCTGCTTTTGGGTTATGAAGAATTGAAACGTGCAACTAAGCATATTCCCGAATATAACCTTGAGAAATTCCTCGATATTGATCTAGAAGAAATTTATATGTATTGTGCGGTGAATTGCATCGAAAATCCTTATATTTTCAATTACATAAAGAAAAGAAAACAAATAGAAGATGAAGATAATACTAACGAAAGGGAAGAGACTTCCCAATGTCCTCCTATTATTTCTTATGATGAATCAGGTAACGAGGAGGAGCCTTCTATTCAACCAATCTCATCAATAAGGAGCTCAAAAAAGAGGGTTAAACCCACACATAATGTGAAGAAGAAAAAGAAAAGACGGAGAAGCAAAGGTGAAAAGGTATCCCTCCCTAATGATGTTGCTCCTATTACTCATTGTGATGATGATAATTGCTATACTATTGGTGCTATCCATAGTATTAATGATGAGAGTGATTATGCTTATGATATGAAAAGGCCCAAGCTTGGGGATGCTATGTTTGATGATAATGACATGTTTGAGAATATATTTGCTGAAATTAATGTTTGTCCCAAGCTTGGGGATGCTATGTTTAATGAAGATGATATTTTTAGCCTCCCAAGTTTTGATGAGCAAATTTATTATGATGATAACATGCCTCCTACTTATGATGATTATATTGATGAAAGTGGGTTTGGAAGAGTGTCAACTTTAGGAAGTAATGGTCCCACTATTTTGGAGGGTGTTGAATCTTATTGTGGCAATTATGAAAGTGGATTTGGAGAGGTCATGACTTTATTTAGTAATGATTCCACTATCTTGGAAGAGGTTTCAATCGACTATGATGAGAACAAAGTTGCTACTTATGATGATTATTGTGATGACACTTATGCTATAAAAAGTAGTGATGATTATATTTATAAAACTTGTCATGATTATGATTACCCTTTTTCTGAATATTACTATTTAATGTGGAAACAATTTATAGTATTCGAGTCTCTTATGATACTCCCACTATTCCGAATGAGAAGAATTTTGCTTATGTGGAGAGTAATAAAATTTCTATGCTTGTAGATCATGAAAAGAATGCTTTATGTGATGGTTATATTGTTGAATTCATTCATGATGCTACTGAAAATTATTATGAGGGAGGAAGATATACTTGTAGGAATTGCAATAATATCAAGTTTCCTCTCTATGTGCTTAAAGTTTCAAGTTATGCTTGTTTTGCCTTCCTATGCTAGTTGATTATTGTTCCCATAAGTTGTTTGCTCACAAAATCCCTATGCATAGGAAGTGGGTTAGATTTAAATGTGATATTCATATTCTTCATGATGCTCTCTTTATGTTTCAATTCTTATCTTTTATGTCAGCATCGTTGAAATCATCATGCCTAGCTAGGGGCGTTAAACGTTACCGCTTGTTGGGAGGCAACCCAACTTTATTTTAGTTTCTTGCTATTTGGTTATGTTTAGGAATAAATAAATCATCTAGCCTCTGTTTAGATGTGGTTTTACGTTTTAATTAGTGTTTGTGCCAAGTAAGAACTATAGGATCTTCTTGGATGATAATTATTTGATCTTGCTGAAAATTCCAGAAACTTTCTGTTCACGAAAACAATTGTTTAAAATCACCAGAACGTGATAAAATACTGTATCTAATTGTAGCAGATCAATAATCAAATTATCTAGGTCGTCCTATTTTGGCAGAATTTTTTGAGTTCCATAAGTTTGCGTTAGTTACAGATTACTACATACTGTTCTATTTTTGACAGATTCTGTTTTCCGTGTGTTGCTTGCTTATTTTGATGAATCTATGGCTAGTAAAATAGTTTATAAACCATAGAGAAGTGGGAATACAGTAGATTTAACACCAATACAAATAAATAATGAGTTCATTACAGTACCTTGAAGTGGTGTTTTGTTTTCTTTCGCTAACAGAGCTCACGAGATTTTCTGTTAAGTTTTGTGTTGTGAAGTTTTCAAATTTTGGGTAAAGATTCGATGGACTGTGGAATAAGGAGTGGCAAGAGTCTAAGATTGGGGATGCCCAAGGCACCCCAAGGTAATATTCAAGTATAACCAATAGCATAAGCTTGGGGATGCCCCGGATGGCATCCCCTCTTCGTCTTCATTCATCGGTAACTTTACTTGGAGCTATATTTTTATTCACCACATGATATGTGTTTTGCTTGGAGTGTCATTTTATTTTTCTTTTTTTTTGCTTGTTGTCTGAATAAAATACCAAGATCTGAAATTCTTAAATGTTAGAGAGTTTTCACATAGTTGCATAATTATTTAACTACTCATTGATCTTCACTTATATCTTTTTGGAGTAGTTTGTCATTTACTCGTGTGCTTCACTTATATCCTATGAGTAAATAGTTGAATGAGCGAATATTATAAATCTCAAATTATATATGTTTCGTATGCTTACCCCATGGGGAGTAATGACTTCACATATAAGAAGTAGAGGTGGTAAATTTATTGAAGGTTAGCAAAAATTGTACTGGTCAGTTGAACAATTCATGAAAGAATATTGAAGGAAGAGATATTTCACATATAAATATACTATCTTGGACATCTTCTATGATTGTGAGCCCCATTAATTATTTTCAAACCTGTGCAAATTAGTTGAAGTTGGACAAGGAAGACAACATAATGAGTTATGCTTGGGTATATTTGTATAGAAGTTCTATTGTTACGGATCCTCTAACATGTGGTGCTTGCTATTTGGAATCCTTTTGCTAGCCAAAATATCTCGCATTAAGCGGAATACCGCTTGTGCATCCAAATTCCTTGAACCAAGTTTCTTCCATGAGTGTCCACCATATCTACCTATATGCGATATTTACCTGCCGTTCCTAGTAAATTTGCATGTGCCAAACTCTAAACCTTCAAATAATAATCTGTTTTGTATGCGAATCACTCATGTAGCGACTTTAGGCTGTCAAGATCTTCCATGCTAGTGTAACGCTCAATTCGGCGCGCCTGTGTCTGCCAGTTATTCGCCATAGTTGCCATGTCATCTGCTTGCGTGTTGCATTTTGCCATGTCATCATCTGCATTTCATCTGCATGTTTTTAAAAACTTGCATCCGTTCGCGTTCCGTCGCTTCTCTCCGTTGTCCGTTCCGAGGCCTTTCACACTCGCACGCGCCCCGGTACCTCCGAAATATTATTTTATATGTGGCATAAAAATGTTTCTTGGAATGGGTTGCAACTTAGCGTGCGGTCTTATTATAGTGTAGACAGAGCGCCTGTCAAGTTTCGTCGCATTCGGAGCTCGTTCGATAGCCCAACCGTTAAATATATAGCGGCACCGTTGCCGGTTTATTCGTCGGACGTTTCGGTCCTCAAACAGCTTGCCGGGCCACACTTCTCCCCTCTCTTCTCAGCCCGAGACCTTCTACACGGTTACTTGTAGCCCACCTAGCCATCCAAACCCCCCCCCTCCGACCGGAGCCATCGGATCGCGATCGGAGGGCTTCGAAAGCCCCCTAACCTAGCCTACCTACTATAAATGGACACACCCCTCTCCATTTTTGGGCAAACCTACCCCCTAGCCTTACCCTACCTCTGTCCCGCCGCCATCCTCCTCGGGATCCACGCTCGACCACAGCCCCGCCGCCACTTGACGCCGCCGCCAGCGCCCTACGGCCAATCAGGCCACGCCACATCGCCCCCTATCCACCCCGCAGCCAACCAGGGCCGGCCACGTCGCCCTGTGTCCCTGCACCTCCCGAAAGGCCCGCCAGACCTGCATCGGGCCCTGAAGCCCATCCGCCCGGAGCCGCTGCCCCACCCGCTCGTCGAAGGCCGCCCGCCGCTTTGGCCCCCAAGGCCCTCGCCGGAGCTCCTCTCCTCGTCCTCACCGGGCGGCTCGCCGCAACCGCCGCCATGCGACCACCGGTGCGACCCGCCGCTTCCGTCCTCCCCTACAAGCCGCCGGATTCACAAGACTGCGTCACAGACGAACCCCGCCACGACTTTCGCCTTGCGCCGCCTTTAGAACTCGCCGCCAACCCGCGCGTGAAGCTCACGACCTGGCCGTCCGGATCCGTGCTCGCACCAGATCCGCCTGGTTCCGCCTCCTGCCGCTGGTCGCGCTGGCGCCGCCGCCGTCCTCCACCGCCATCCCGCTCGATCGGGGAGGAGCCCCAATCCGGCCTGCCGTTGACCGCACATGGGCCCATGCACGGCCCATCTCCAGCGACCGGTCCAGCCCGACTCCCCCACCGGCCTGCCTCACCTCCTCTGCATATGGGCCAAGCCCATTGGTGAGCAACCCAGCTATCCCTCGCACCGTGCGCTATATAGCAATTTTGCGCTCATCCTGTTTTTTTTACTGAAAATCGGCTAAGTCCCTGAAAAATCTTGCATTATATTTCCCTGTTCAACATGCCATAATTCCCTGCATACTGCTCCGTTTTGCATGCATATGATGTCAAAATGTTCATCTGGATGTGCTCTTCATTTATTTACATTGCACAATGTTCATTTGATTTCATATTGATGCCTGAATCATCGTTGCAAGAGTGATATATGATGTTAATCTGCTGAAACTGTTATAACTTGATGATTTGTCATTTTTGTTGCATTTGATGTGTACATCCTATGAGCATGAGCTCTACATGTGTTTTGAAGTACATCAAGCCATCTTTACAGAGGTGCTTTTCTTGTATTTTTGTGATTTATGTGGTGACTATCGCAAGCATGCAAAGTAGCCTCCATGATGTTGCTGATTTCTGTGACAGCCTGTTATATTGTTTTGCCATGTAAACCTGCTGCTACCATGAATTCTATGCATAATCTGAAGATGTTCACTAAGGATGTTTTATTATACATGTCCTGCTCTATCCATTAATGCCCCTGATTGCATTTATAGCATGCTGTAGTTTGTTGTAATCTTGCTCTCAAGTTGCTAAATAATGTTGCTGTCAGCCTGTTAACATTATGTTCAGTCTTGCCATGTGTTTTGCTAGTGATCCATGCACCCTATGACTATGATATTGCCATGCTTAGCTTCATATGTATTGCATCTTGCTGTTGGTTACCTTTCCATGCCATGTATTGCTCTGTGGTGGGTGATTCAAGCTCACTAACATGCCTACTTATTGTTGTTCCTGCCATGCTCTGTTTTCTGCTAAGTCTGAATCTGTTAACGGAACTTTCTATGTTTACATGGGTGCCATTATATCTTCTGATCCTTTTTGCCTCGTGGTCAGTAAGGGACTATTGTGCTACGCTTTGAGTAGATTCCTGTCATGGATTTTTTTGCCATGATTAGTTCCTGTAGCAGGTTATTTGATAGCTCTAAACATTGCAAGCTGATGTTATTTCTGCCATGTTCAGTAATTTTGCTAAGTCTGTGAAACTGTTATTATTTGCAATCTTGTCATGTCCTTTTGAGCATGTTCTAGTGATTTCTGGAGATAGCTCAGTGTTCATATTTTGTAATGCTTTACCTGTAAATCATGCCCATGCCTTTTTTTTCACGTTCAGATGCTGTAGCATATTGTTTTGGTGCTTGCAATATGCCTAATTCCTGTTTTGGACAGCTTGTCCTTTAAACTTGTATTGTGTGTATGTGTTGAACCGTTGCTCCGTTTTGAGTGTGTTCTATATGAAACTTGCTTAGTTTTACATGTAGTTTCATATTACCTTGTTGCATCCTTGTTTGGATTGTGTTTGCTTGATGTTTGGATGCATTTTGCATCAATGCCATGCTTATCTTGTTTTGCTCATATCTTCTAGGCCGTAGCTCCGAATCTAATGAACTTTATATGTAACTTGACTAGAATTTCGTGTAGATCATCGTGGTGCATCTTAACTTGCTGTTTAACAACTTGAACATAAGTTTTATTTAGATCTGGACCAATTTCGAAATTTGCATATGAGGACTTACCGGAATTGTTCTATGTTGTTTCCGGCCTCATTTAAACTTGCTTGGTTGTGTTGTTCTTGTATGCATCATCTCTTGCCATAAGTAGTATCATGTAGCCTTGTCATGCATCATACTTGATTGAGCATCATGCCTTGTTCATGTGTGGTGTGTTTACCGTGTTGTGTGCTTCTTCTCGATAGTTCCCGCTTTTGTTGCGATCGTGAGGATTCGCTCGCTCACGCTTGGTTTGTCTTCGTGGCTTCATCTTCTTCATGGACTCGTTCTTCTTCCTTGCGGATTTCAGGCAAGATGACCGCCACCTTGGTCTCACTACTATCATTGCTATGCTGGTTTCTTCGTTCTATCGCTGTGCTGCGTTACCTACCGCTTGCTTATCAAGCCTCCCAAATTGTCATGAACCTCTAACCTTTGTCACCCTACCTAGCAAACCATTGTTTGGCTATGTTACCGCTTTTGCTCAGCTCCTCTTATAGCGTTGCTAGTTGCAGGTGAAGATGAAGATTGCTCCATGTTGGATTATGTTTATGTTGGGATATCACAATATCTCTTATATTATTAATGCATCTATATACTTGGTAAAGGGTGGAAGGCTCGGCCTTATGCCTGGTGTTTTGTTCCACTCTTGCCGCCTCTAGTTTCCGCCATATCGGTATTATGTTCCCGGATTTTGCGTCCCTAACGCGGTTGGGTGATTTATGGGACCCCCTTGACAGTTCGCCTTGAATAAGACTCCTCGAGCAAGGCCCAACCTTGGTTTTACCATTTGCCTCACCACCACCTACTTTTCCCTTGGGAGTCGCTCTCTCGAGGGTCATCTTTATTTTAGCCCCCCCGGGCCAGTGCTTCTCTAAGTGCTGGTTCGAACCGAGCCGCCTGCGGGGCCACCACGGGGAAACTCGAGGCCTGGTTTTACTCGTAGCCTGTCTCATCCGGTGTTTCCCTGAGAACGAGATATGTGCAGCTCCTATCAGGATTGTCGGCGCATCGACGGTCTTGCTGGTCTTGTTTTACCATTGTCGAAATGTCTTGTAAATCGGGATTCCGAGACTGATCGGGCCTTCCCGGGAGAAGGAATATCCTTCGTTGATCACGAGAGCTTATCATGGGCTAAGTTGGGACACCCCTGCAGGGTTTGAACTTTCGAAAGCCGTGCCCGTGGTTATGTGGCAGATGGGAATTTGTTAATGTCTGGTTGTAGATAACTTGACACCAGATCCAAAATTTAAAACGCATCAACCGTGTGTATAGCCGTGATGGTCTCTTTTTGGCGGAGTCCGGGAAGTGAACACGGTTTCTGGGTTATGTCTGACGTAAGTAGGAGTTCAGGATCACTTCTTGATCTTTACTAGTTGACGACCGCTTGCTTTGCTTCTCTCCTCGCTCTTATTTGCGTAAGTTAGCCACCATACATGCTTAGTCGCTGCTGCAACCTCACCACCTTACCCCTTCCTTTCCCTTTGAGCTTTGCTAGTCTTGATACCCCTGGTAATGGGATTGCTGAGTCCTCGTGGCTCATGATTACTACAACAACGATTGTGTACAGGTTATGCGATGATCATGACGCGAGAGCGATGTTTGCTTGTCTTGAGTTCTTCTTCTGCTTCTTCTTCAATCAGGGGATAGGCTCCAGGTCGGCAGCCTGGGATAGCAGGGTGGATGTCGTTTGTGTTTCTGTTTGTGTTTCGTCCGTAGTCGGATGGTGCTATTATGTAAGATGATGTTGTATTCGTGTGGCATTGTATGCCTTATGTATGTATCCCCACTATTATGTAATGTTGATGTAATGATATCCACCTTGCAAAAGCGTCTTCAAGATGCGCTTCTATCCTTGGTGGGACCTTCGAGTTCCTTTTAGGATAGGATCGCATCTTGGGCGTGATACTAGGTGGGTTATTCTCACGATGAGTGGACTCCGCTCATCATTCACGAGAAAATGGCTGGTAATCGGATGCATACAGTCCTATGATCAAAAGATCAAAAACAAAATCGCAAAAATAATTTAAACAAAACTCCCTGTGAATGTTGATAGTTGGACGGCACCCGTTGTTTCGGACAAGCCGTGGAGTGTGAATGTTGGTGGAGGGGGAGTAAAAATTTTACCTTTCTGTGTGGGAACCGCCTATGATGTATCTAATATGGAAGATATTGGGAACTCTTGGTCGTTATGTTGACAATGAAAGCATACCTCTCAAAATTATTTTCATCTCTGTTTTTGCTTCGAGCTCTCGCACCTCTGCAAATCTCTGCTTCCCTCTGCGAAGGGCCTATCTTTTACTTTTATGCAAGAGTCAGTAGTATTCCTTCTCATTCCAACCTACTCTTTAGTTGGCAAGCATCATGTGATGGAAAGATCTAAGCATATATGGCCATTCAAATATATTTGATCATGAATTATTATTGTTGACAATTATCTATACGATATATAAGTTGGGAGGCGAAACATTAACCCCTTATCTTTCTCTGTGTTCGATGGATGCTATTTGTTCTAAAATATGCTTTGAGTGGTAGCAATCATGGAAGACTATATGATAGTTGAGTATGTGAAGTTTGCTGAATCAAAGCTCTGACATAGACTCTTCCTGAAAATAAGATGAATTGTAATTGTTTGATGACTAATAACACGGTTTGTTAGTTTTCAAGAAAGTTTATGATCTATACTTTAACATGTGAATAGTTTGTTACTTGATCATGAAAATTTCTATGAGTTGAGCTACTGTTATGACATATAATGATGCTAGAAAAGGTGATTGAAATTATCATTGATCAAACTTGTGCACCTGCTAGCATTCACAAATCATAAATTATCTCTTTTTATCATTTACCTACTCGAGGATGAGCAGGAATTAATCTTGGGGATGCTGATACCTCTCCTACGTATCTATAATTTATGAAGTATTCATGCTATTATATTATCCATCTTGGATGTTTAATGGGCTTTACTATGCACTTTTATATTATTTTTGGGACTAACCTATTAACCCAGAGCCAGTGCCAGTTTCTGTTTGTTCCCTTGTTTCAGTGTTTCGTAGGAAAGGAATATCAAACGGAGTCCAAACGGAATGAAACCTTTGGGAGCGTGATTTTTTGGAACGAACGTGATCCAGGAGACTTGGAGTTGAAGTCAAGGAAGCTTCAAGGTGGCCACAAGGCAGGGAGGCGCGCCTGCTGAGGGAGTCCTGGATTAGGGGGTATCCGGACAGCCGGACTGTATACATCGTCCGGACTATTGAAGCGTGAAGATACAAGACTCAAGACTTCGACCCGTGTCCGGATGAGACTTTCCTTGGAGTGGAAGGCAAGCTTGGCGATCCGGATATTGTGTTTCCTTCCTTGTAACCGACTCCATGTAAACCCTAGCCCTCTTCGGTGTCTATATAAACCGGAGAGGTTGGTCCTTAGAAGGCCGATCACAATTACAATCATACCATCATAGGCTAGCTTCTAGGGTTTAGCCTCTACGATATCGTGGTAGATCTACTCTTGTACTACCCATATCTTCAATATTAATCAAGCAGGAAGTAGGGTTTTACCTCCATCGAGAGGGCCCAACACAGGTAAACATCTGTGTCCCTTGCTTCATGTTACCATCATCCTAGACGCACAGATCGGGATCCCCTACCCGAGATCCGCCGGTTTTGACACCGACATTGGTGCTTTCATTGAGAGTTCCTCTGTGTCATCGCTGCAAGGCTCGATGGCTCGTCTCGTTGTCAGGGACAACATTACCGCTGGGGAGCTTCGGGTCAGGCCAAACTCTCCGACTAGGCGGTTTCGTCATGGCCGCTTCGTCACCGTCGGTACCGACGATGGCCTCTCGGTCATCACGCGATAAACTTCACATCAATTCGAACTCGCCGAACAGATGGATCCGATAGAGCTCTCTTCTCTTAATGAGCTCTTGGATTGCATCGCCGCTTTGGGAGTCGTGAACGGACTATGACCGGATCGGGCTTAAACCCGACCAAAGGGACATTAAATCCCCGCCGGCCACCCATGAGATAGCGGTATCGGAGGAACCACACAAGGAGTATCCCTCTATTTTGAGGACGAAGTATGTCCGGATCGCCGAGCTTCCAGAGCCGGACACCCGCCCGGGGGATGATATGACTCGGGTCCCGGACTTAGAACTGGGCACGGGGCCGGAAAAATTGGGCAGCGTCCCGAATCCCGAGCTGTTGAACTCGGAAGCTTCCATGCCCCGGGTGTTAGATCGGATCGTAATCCGGATTCAGCTATAACCACCCACGCGGACTTAAATCGTCTCTCCCATATCGTGCAAGAGCCCTGTGGAGACAATACATCATTCTTGGGCCAGATTCCTCCTTGCGCTAAACAAAGTCGAGGATCGCCACGAGGAGGACGTAGTCTCGCTCTTTTGCAAAAACTGCACGGACAAAGGAATCCTTAATGCTATAAGTCGCCGTAACATAGTACGCTTTGCGGACTTAGCAATCATAGTACAGAAGTACTGTGCGATGGAAAGCGTCTGGAAAACTCAAACTGAATTTTGGGACAGTCCGGCTTTCACCAAAACCTTTGTCCGAACTAAGCGGGCGAACTCTCGTGAGTCGGCCGATCCAATCCCCAAGAAACCAAAGCCCACCCCAGGGCGGGGAACCATATTGGAAAAATGGCTCAATGGGCCATGTAAACTCCACGGCACTCCTGACACAGCACCAACTCATAGCCTTAGGGCATGTTGGATACTCCGGCAGGTTGCAAAAAGTGGCGAGGATCTTCTTATAGAACAACATCCCGCCAACTAGCACAATACACATTAACAGTCTTGAGACTTTTGCACAAAATAAAGAGGGCTTAAGCGAGCTCATCGAAGGTCCACGGAAATTTGCCATATGGCTAAAATAAACCCCTGAACGACACTCGCTATAACTTTTAATGCCGGTGGCGAACCTCGATCCTCGATCGTCCGCACCGGCCGCTCTGGTTCTTAGCCCAATCATGGACGGCTTTGGCTCACTAAAGTGCTCATGGATGGCGGAAGTGGATTAAACTTGATCTATGAAGAGACACTCAGCAAGATGGAAATTGACAAAGGCCGCATTGAACAAAGCGGCACAACCTTCAGGGGAATTATCCCTAGTCGGGAAGCACGGTGTGCGGGAAAAATCACACTTGACGTGGTATTCAAAGACCCGGAGAATTATAGGTCGAAGAAATCACATTCCAAGTGGCCCCTTTTAGCGGCGGATACCACGCCCTTTTAGGGCGGGACGCTGCTTGCAAGCTTTCAAGCTATACCCCATTACGGGTACATGAAGCTTAAAATGCGGGCCCAGTGGAATCATCACTCTAGCTGATGATCCGGACGTCGCGCCAGCGCGAAAACAAAACCGCAGCACTAGCCCTCGAGGCATTATCCGAGGCCCTAGCGGTAGAAGAATTAACAACAACTGCGGGCCACCGTGGACGAGACGACGTGATACTCGACAAGCAACCCAAATCCACCTCATTTAAACCCGCAGACGAGATAGTCAAATTCCAAGTCCATCCAACGGACCCCACGAAGACAACTTCCGTCGGGACACAGCTGAGCCCCGCGATGGACGCCGCACTGCGAGACTTCTTACCCGAGAATTGGGACGTCTTCGCCTGGCATCCATCGGACATGCTAGGCATCCCACGCAGATTGGCCGAACACAGTCTCAATATACTAAAAGGATACAAACCGGTCAAGCAAACTCTAAGACGGTTTTCAGAGCCCAAACGGCAGGCCATGGGGGAAGAGCTAGCCAAACTACTCGAGGCCGGATTCATCAGAGATATCAAGCATCCGGATTGGCGGGCAAACCTGGAAATGGTACCAAAGAACGACAAATCACGTGCCTATGTGTCGACTTTAAAGACCTCAACAAGGCTTGCCCCAAGGATCCCTTTCCCCTCCCTCGCATCGATCAAATCATTGATGCTACAGCAGGACACGACTCGCGGTGTTTCCTCAACGCATACTCTGGATACCAACAAATAAAGATGGCAGAGTCTGACCAAGCTGCAACAGCCTTCATAATGCCATATGGCCCTTTCTGCTTCAACACTATGCCTTTCGGGCTTAAGAACACCGGCGCAACCTACCAACGCATGATTCAAACATTCCTGGAAAAGCAAATCGGCAAAACAGTTGAGGCATACGTGGATGACGTGGTCATAAAAACAAGACACGTCGAAACCCTAATAGATGACTTGAGGCTTACATTCGACAATCTCCGGACATACGACATCAATTGAACCCGAAAAATGTGTTTGTGGCGTCCCTCGGGAAGCTACTCGGCTTCATCGTTTCCAACAGAGGAATTGAAGCGAATCCGCAAAGATCCGAAGCTCATCACGATTGGCTATACCAATAAACCTCAAGCACATCCAAAAACTAGCCAGATGCGTGACTGCTCTAAGCCGCTTTATCTCCAGGTTAGGAGAAAAGGCATTACCTCTTTACCGCCTTCTTCAGCGCACCGAACACTTCGTGTGGACAGATGCAGCCGCGACCGGACTGGATGAAATAAAGACCTTATTGGCCAGTAATCCAGTACTAACAGCGCCGAATATTGACGAACCTATGCTACTGTACATAGCTGCAACGCATCAAGTTGTAAGCGCAGTGCTCGTCGTTGAACGAGAGGCTGACGGATACAAATTCCCGCTCCAGAAGCCGGTTTACTACGTATCCACGGTCCTAACCCCATGCAAATCCCGATACCCACACTATCAAAAAATAGCATACGCGGTTTTCATGGCATCCCGGAAGCTACGACACTACTTTCAAGAGTGTTCGATTAGGGTGGCCTCAGAAGTACCACTCTTTGACCTAATCAACAACCGCGATGATACTGGCTGGATTTCCAATTGGGCCATTGAGCTCCTTCCGTTCGACATAACATACAAACCTCGGCGGGCCATCAAGTCGCAAGTATTGGCTGACTTCGTCGCAGAATGGACAGAAGCCGAACTCCCTAAAGAGTACGGCGCATACTCAAACTGGATCATGCACTTCGACGGCTCTAAAATGCTGGCCGGATTGGGAGCAGGTGTAGTCCTGACGTCTCCCACCGGAGACACGGTCCAGTACTGTAACATCCCAAAATTTTCGAAATTTTGGAATGTTAATAATAAGATATTATTGAGTGAATTGCTACGATTTTCATGGGAAATTAAAACCTTTTGATTCTTGTTTCAAATATTTCATCCAATTGCTTTTCTTTTGGACACCTACGAAATAAACCGCAAATAAAAATGGAGTGAGAATAAAATGACTTTCTCAAATGTGGTGGATAAAAAAAATCATTTGAAGTTCCTTGAATTTTGGAGTTCCATTATAAATTGGATCTCATTTTTAATTTTAATGCCATTTAAATATTTCCAACAAATTTAATTAGAGGAGATAATGTGCTTCTCCAAAATATATTTGGAAATATTTAGTACTGCATAATTATCATTTCGTGAATTTGCAGAACTCTAAACTGAATTTTTTATTATTTCAATTATGTCCATAAAGTGTGAAGGGTAGTTTGTGAACAAACTTAATTTTATTAAATTCGGAGACTAATTTTCTTGGACTCTAAATAATATTGGCACTAATGTAAACATTTTTATTATTTGTTTTAAGTAACTTTTTGTGCACGTACTTATGTACGTAATTATATTTCAATCCTAATTCCTAAACTATCTAGCTTGACCCAGTATATTTCTCTCTCAAAATCTCGGACAGGCGCGAGACAGCAGCACAGTACAGCCCACCTTGTTTTTGTATTTTTTTTCTTTCCTTGCCTTTTTCCTTTGGGCCAATTTCTTTCACTAAGGCCCATATTTTTCAGCCCAACCGATCTTCCTCCTCCCATCGTTCCTTACAGGAACATGAACAGCGAGCTGCAACCATGGACGCCTCCACCTCTTCCTCTCCTCATCTCCCTTCCCCGCACTCCAAGAACTCCTGCATTGGTTCCCTCTCCTCCCTCGACCCCTCCCATCCCTTAGTGCACCATCAATCGAGGTGTAGTGGCCATTACAGAGAAACTGAACTACCACCATTATGGCCCTTCATCTGCTCGAATTCGGACATCCCCGAGCCCTATAAAAAGCACCCGGCGAGCCTCTCTCAGCCCTCGTCCGAAGCCCTCTTCTTTCGGGAGCTATCTCCCTCCCCATCCCGATCAATTGCTCGTCGGAGTTCAGCAGCTCGTGCCGCCCACGCCGCCACGGGACGAGACCGAGCCCGGGACATTGCCCAACGGACTTACGTCGTCGACATCTTCGCCGTCCTCCTTCTATTTGACGTCAGGGAGTTTCTTCCACAACTCCGTCGACCTTCTTCCCCAACTCCGGCGACCAACTCCGGTGAGCTCTCTCTAAATTCCATAATTCTTTCTTTTCAGAAAAATATCAAACTTCGGAAATTCATATCTCCCAAACCGCATGTCCGATTTTGACAAATAAGATATCCCCGGATTTGTTGAAACCATTACATTTTTATGAAATTATAAAATCTCACTTTTGGGCAAATTAAAATTTAGTTTGATTTAAATGTTAAGATGAGTATTTTTACTATATCTTTTATTCTGTAATTCATATAAGAATGTTTTATATATGAAAGTTGGACCTTAGGACCTGACCTTTCTGTTAGAACTCATTGCATGAATTTTCAGCAATGTTTAGTTGAAGTTTTAACATCAACATCTTAGTTTGACCTTCTTTGATGATCGTTTAATAACTTTGTTAAATTAGAATTTGACTATAGGTTAAATCTCTTAGATGGATCCCTAGAAACCTTCTCTGGTCATTTGAAACCACCGCAAAATTTGGAGTTACAAGATTAAGAATTAATTCTCTTATCTTGAACTTATGCCATACCCATTTCCATTTAACACAAGTCAAAATATTTCGATCGAACCCATTATAGACTTTGTTGTCGTAGAACCCGGTCTCACAGCCCTTCAAATCAAATCCTCACTTAGTATCAATATTAACCAATCCTAGAATATGACTGTCATATTTTCTTCATAGACTAAATTTGATCCTATATCAACCCTAACCATGCCGTAGAAATTATGATAGTGGCAACCGAATAATTTGTGTTGTTATTTGGATCTTCATTTTGATTTTTATTGTATGTTGAATGCTTGCTTGATCCATTGTTATGTGAATGTGGATATGCCAAGTGGCTTACTTGAGTTATTTATCGCGTTAGATTACTTACGAAAAGCGAAGGTGAATTCTACGAGGAGGTAGAACCTACTACAAAACCGAAGGCAAGTTGCAAATTGATCATGCTTCGACCTATATTTTCATACTATGCATATCTCTTTAAATTTTAATGCTATGCATGTTTTATAAAGGTTTTGCAAAGTATTATTTATAGCTAGAGCCATAGGTTCAAGACTGACCACCATGCTTGGCCACGCTTGCACAAAATGGGTGGGATGAAAACAAAACTTATTTTAAACCTTTAAACTCGCTCTCTTTTTGGAGCAACGTTTGTGAAACTATTTTGAAAAGAAAAAATTATTTATATATTATTTTACATCTACTCCCTGGGCGGAATGGTATTGACGGTAGTGTCTACAAGTGATTGCGCCCATCGGGTCTTATAAGTGAATGCGCCTGATCGGGGTCTTGCACATGTGTTTTTGGTGGGGACCGCCGTCTGTGGACCGAGAGCTTCCAAGTACAGCTTTGATGTAGCTTCCAAAGACAGCCACATGCTACTATGGGCTCTGGCTAAGCTTAGTACTAACGGGAAACCCTACCCAGGACCGCCATCGAGAGAGGCCTTCGTCTTAGAAGTTGCGAGGCTTGGCGGTATAGGGGGCTGTTACGGAAAGGCTTCGTTACAATCTCCTCCTAGTCGTACACCCAAGTGTGTCACGATAAACGGGGTTGGTTGTGTCATGTGGAGAACGTGTACGACCTCTACAGAGGGTTTTACCTAATCGATTAGTCGTGCCCCGATTCACGGGCAATTTTGAGCAACTGAAGACTTGGACTGAAGAAGAATCTCCCCTCTCTTTTCTAAAAATTTGTTTTAGGGGTTAAAGTTGAGGAATGAGCACAGTGAATGTGTTTCACTTCAACCTATGTATGTTTTTAAAACTATTTTGGAGATTGAGCACTGGTGCGTATATCCAAGTGTCTCGCTCCTACTTTTTATACTAAAAACTATTTCTATTCCAAAAGTAGTTTATAAAATTTAGTATAGGAGAAAATTGGCTTTACACAAATGAAACCTCCACAATACTGACCCTGCATATATATTCTGTTAAACTTTCTATCGTGGAATTGTCACGACAGATGTCCTCTTGCAAGGACTTAGTCGCGGAGCCATCGCCACTGGGAAGCTTAAAGGGGTTAATCGGGACAAAAGACACGAGAGGTTTTATACTAGTTCGGCCCCTTACGGTGAAGGTAAGGCCTACGTCTAGTTTGGTTGGTATTGCTTGAGGTTTCGATGACCAGGGAGCGAGATACGCTATGCCCGGTTCTTGATTGGTTGTTTCTTCCCTAAGCCGCCAACAGGTCGTCCCCTTATATACACGGGTTGACGCTCAAGCTTACGTAGTCCCGCCGCTTCTAAACAATGTCCGGCTCGGTGACTAGTCAAGTCTACCTTATGATACAAGTCTTGCCATTATGGCGGTTCACTACAATGGGCCTTAAGTCGCCTGTGGGCCTTAAGTCCCTTGGTTGAGACGCCATCTTCATGCTTGGACTTGGGCTTCCGTCTGGTAATCACTTTACGTAACTCGGCCCCTCCTGGGCGGTTTACAAATAGTTATATCCCCGACATTAGGCCCCAGATTGATTTGAACCTGTTCATGTCAATCTTAAAATACCTTATGTACTGTCCTGCAGTCTTCTGTTCTACACGTAGAAGCTTTAACCCGCCGTGACATCATCATCTGGATCCGGGTTAAATTATCGTGACGTCATCTTCAATAAAACTTATTTTTATTCCGTCATATCTTCAACGGATCTTTGTCTTTACTGACCATCCCAAAAATCGAGGCGCCAGAGTCATTTGGATAATAAATGTTATCTCCTCATTTTCCGCGCCCTCTCGGTTAGTCCTCTCTTATAAATAGGCGCGGCTTCAGGTATTTCCTTCTTCTCCTTCCAGTCGTCTTTTTCCTCTCCTCTCTGCCGCTCAAGCTCCACCGCCGTCACCATCGACCCCCTCGTCTTCATCGACGCTGGCCGCTGCATCGACCTGACTTTGACCAGAGATCGTGGCGAGCCTCCATGACTCATCCTCATCCGTGAGTTCCTTTCTTCCCCTTTCTTAGATCTATCTTGAAGCTCTGCCAAGTTCATCGGTGTTCATCACTGCCCGATGCAGACCCTCATTAGTTTTCGCATCCAAAGCCCTATTTAGATCGAAAAACCTGTGCAGAACTGCTGCGGTAGTTGTTTGTGTTGATCTTGCATAGGGATAGATCTCATTTCCCTTGCTTAGGAACTCTCTTCGAGTGTATGAACTTCTCTGCCCATTTTTAGGTCTAGAAAATTTCTTTTTTAGAGCGATACTTTGATCCAGAATAACAGTCATCTGTGAAACTTGTTTTTATCACCCGGCAAACTTCTTCTGGTAAATGCCCTTAAATACAACTGTCCAGGTGTCCGATTCAAATAAGTGATACTGAGCTGTGAGCCTTGCCTTCTTCTCATCACTTTAAAAATTCTGAACTGCTCTTGATGCTTGTAGCGGCTTAAATATTGTTGCACAGTCATCCTTATATCATTAGGCCCCTTTCTTTAAGCCGCCACCTTAAATAATTTTACCTGTTTGTCCCGGGTTAAAGTTGAACCGGAATTTTCTTACTTGTTGTAGGCCATCTATTATCATGGCACCTAAGGCGGCCAAGACCCCTGTAACCTGCAATTGGGTCCCATCCACAGTCACTATGAGTAAACTTGCTGAGTTTGTGAAGTCTGGCCACCTACCAAAAAAGGAGGTCATGTCTAATCGCGCCCCTGACTCGTCTGAAGAGAGGCCTCAACCCAAAGAAGGGGAGGTGATAGTTTTCATGGATCACATGAACCGGGGATTTGCCCCTCCCGGCTCAAAGTTCTTCAGGGAAGTTTTGAATTTCTTTGACCTTAGACCTCAAGACATTGGACCCAATTCGTGTCAAATCTTTGCAATTTTCAAGTCTTGCATGAGGTGTACCTGGGAGAAGAGCCAAGTCTGCTTTTGTTCAGAGAACTTTTCTACTTGAACCGGCAGAATGAACGTGCCAACGGGCCTAGTCTTGAGCTTGGCGGCATCTCAATCCAGCGACGGAGGGATTGTCATTTTCCTTACGCTGAGCTGTCGAGTCACCCAAAAGATTGGAACCAGACATGGTTCTACTGTCAAGACACTTCACCGGCTGATGAAAGGCCTTCCGCTTTTCGCGCCCGCGCCTTGAGTCCAATCATGCCTTTGGCGGATAAACTGAGCGCCATCGAACGATACCTCTCAAGCCCTCCATCAAGAAGATTAAAGCTCTTTTGGGAAATGGTTTAAATGGCATCGATCTGGTCCGAGTCCGGGTCACTTGGCGAATACTCCCATTAAGTCGCCGCTCCGGCTTAATGTGTACTTATACAGGCGAAAAGGACGACCCAATGCGTCATAGCCCTGAGGACACTGTGCTAGATGCCACAGTCCAGTCACTATTGAAGGAGGGCCTTTGTAACCAAGAACGCCGGTTTACTTCCCTTCTGCGAGAAGAACCCGGCTCCTGCAGTAAGTTACCAACCTTAATAAATATTCCTTAACATATTTACCTCCTTTGTACTTATAATTCTTTATCTTTCTCCACAGGCCAATGATGACTTCTGGAAGGTCAGATATGACCACGAGGCTTCCAAACAAGCCCGGGCAGCCAAGAACACTGAAAAGAAAGCCGCCAAGACGGGAACTTCAAGAAAGAAGAAACCCAGCGTCTCTGATATGTTTAAATTGGATGACTCTGATTCGGATGAGGAAGAGGTAATCTTTTTCGATTTTCTTTAACTCCTTTGCCATTATTTTACTGACATTTGATCCTTTCAGAGGATACCGAAAGCAGTCAAGCGGTGGCGAAGAGGTAACTATAATCTCCTCCGACTCGAGCCTTTGCCAACACAAAAAATCTGAAGGGTGACCCAGAAAGTAAGGTTTTCACACCCTCTAGCTTACCAAGATCCTCAATTTCTTTTGAAGCAACAACAGCTTGAGAACCGGAGGCAAACTCGGGCCACTCAAGACGCAGAACTCTCCTTCGGCTTACCCGATATAACCAGGAAGCGCCGGACCGAGGTTATCTCCAATTTAGGTTCTGTTTATCCTTTGGCGGGTTTAATTCGTCACCCTCTCAATTCATCTGACTCCAATTATCAGGATACCTCTCCGTCTTCCGGTGAATCGATGCAATCAAACATGCCGGCTTTTAAAATAGCTCCCGGGTAATGCAACCTTTCTTACTTTAAGTTCTTCCGTACTTATTCGTTGGTACTCATCCTTCCACTTTGTGTGAAAGCCTGCAAGTGAAGCCTAGCAAGAGGGCCAAAAAGAATAATTCGTCCCGAGACCCGGTGGTCACTGAACCGGCAATTGACTCATCCGTTCCTGATAGCTCCACTCATCAGCCACCGCCTGAACCGGCTGTTGATATTCCGATGACAGCCTCTGACTCGCTTGCAGAAGACGTTGTCCACGATTCTGATAAGCCGGAAATTCCTAGCCCGGCCAAGACGACTGAACCAGAAGTTGAATTCATGAAGAGCCAATATGTTGAACCGGGGCGGCCTACTGTCCTTGCCAGATGCACCGCTAAGGAAGAACTTGTCAAAAGCCGGAAGACCCATCATGACATCGCTGATTACGCCCACTTAAGCATTGGCGACATCGTCTCAGGCTATCTGAATCAAGTGCATAGCAGCCGCGACCTGGAAATTGACATGGTGAAACAAATACAACACAAATCTGAGGTATTACTTATACTGTTTACTCCAAGATCTTACATATCAGACAAGCCCCCAAGTCTATTGCTTATTGAACAAATATGCTGTAGACTTTAGAAATCTGTTGTACCTGTTAATTTATCTGGCTCAAGAAGAATTTACTTAACCCGGTTATAACATAAGGCTTTTAAATTTGCAACATACATTAGCCCCCAAGTGTCAAGTGTCTTTACTTGTAAGGTGCTTGAGACTTGTAATATATGCGGCCCAGTAAGATAAGGAAAAAATTCTTCAACATACATTAGCCCCTCAAGTGTCAAGTATCCTTACTTGTAAGGTGCTTGAGACTTTAATATATCTTACCATAACCTTACTTGTAACCCGGTGTTATTGCAGGTCTCCACCAGTCAATTTGAATTGGAAATTGCTGACCTGAAAGCCCAGCTGGCGGCCCAAACCCTTGAGATGCAAAAGCCGACTCCAAATTCGCATTCAGCATCTCTGAGCAAGAAAGGTTGAAGAAGAATTTTGACGTGGAGAAAAAAGCCTGGGCGGATGAAAAATCTTCACTTGTGACATGGGCCGAGACAGCAGAAGCAGCTCTTGCCGAAGCCACTGCCGAATTGTCCGGCTTAAAACACCAGATATCCCAAATGGTCTCAGCAATTTTCGGTAAGTTACCATGTGTAACTTTTGAACATCACCATGATTTATTTTATAACTATTTCAGAGATTATCTCCGGCTTAATCTTATATGTATAAACACAGGTCCTGTGAGTACCAACCTCGAAGCGAGAATATCTTGATCAAGCTTAAGGCGGTGTACACTCTAGTGGAACATTTGTACACCGGTCACAACGATGCTTTGGCCGTTGTGGCCTTATCAAATGATATTCCTTATCTCCTGCAAGATGTGCTCAAACGGCTTGCGGTGTTACCTCAACGGATTTAGGAGTTAAGGCGGGCATCTGGTAGAGCCGGGGCCATAGTCGCCTTAAGCCGGGCCAAAGCGTTAGTTCTAGAGCTAGACTTAGCCGATGTTGCTCTTGGATATCCTAGCTTGAAGGAGGACGGTTCTGCATACAATGAATCAGACTTCACCACCTGTGTGAGAATCGTACGTCCTGTGGCGACCATCATCGGCAATGATATTGATGTTACAAAGTATCAACCGGGTTATGACAGCGAGAACCGGAGGATTCCAACTCCACATTATAATGATGTCAGCCTGATCCCTCCCACTCGTAAGCATACCTTTGCTCCTGAAGTTGACCCGGCCAATTTAATAGATGATGAAGCTGAATTTGAAGCGTTAAGCGGCATTGACTGGACCTCGTCAACCTTCCAGGACAAAGGAGCAGACGAAGAGGCGGAGAAGGATAACCCGGAGTCGTCGAATCCACCAAAGGAGTAAATCGCCAGGTGTTTGGCCAAAAAACAATGCTTCATCTATTCAGACTCGGGGAGTTTTGTAATAGGGTAGAAAGAAACTTCCCAATGCTCATCATGCCTTCGTGCATGTTTTTATCGCTTAATATTTTCCGCAAGCCGCCATGACTGTATATTTTTCCTTGGCGTTTTATATTTTGCTTGCCATATCCTGTGACCCCTTGATACTCTTCCCGGCTCATATAATATTCACCCGTCACATAACAACCCAGAGTGACGAATATTAAACCGGCAAGGCAAAAACATCTCCTAATGCTTTTCCACAAGGTTTCAGGATTATCAAAATACTTTACAGGCTTCTGATTCGAATACGATCAGTAAACCGTTCCAAAGGGGTTAAGCTAAGATTCGAATACGATCATATAGCCCCCAGTGGCTTGGCGATGCCGATCAAGTGGGTATCGACAGCTATGTTCTCTTTGGTTCGAATACGACCTATGTTTGAACAGGAAGCCCCCAAGTGACCATAGGATTTGTTTAATGATGCTGATTCGTATATGATCCACGTCAGACATAGAGGGGTTAAGCTGCGATTCAAATATGATCAAGAAGCCCCCAAGTAGGTTTGGCAAGTATGTCGATCAAGTGGGTATCGACAGCTATGTTCTCTTTGGTTGGAATACGACCTATGTTTGAACAGGAAGCCCCCAAATGACCATGGCTAGATTCAGATATGATCATAAGCTGGACCAAAGGTAAAGCCGGATTCAGATATGATCCGGTCCCTATTGGTTGTTTCCACCACCTGTTAAAAATACATATACACTTTTTTGAGGGTGAAAAAAGGACTGAGGTCCTGCTTTATTACTTTATATAATATGTACATTGTTAAAAAGAAAAACAAATATACTCTGAGAGCCGGTGGCTCAAGTATAGTAGGGCCGGAGATGCGCTATGTTCCACGGCCGGCGGGTCTCTTCCTCCGACTTACGTGAGTCTTTGTGCTCTCGAACATCGATAAGATAGTATGACCCGTTATTCAGATTCTTGCTGACCACAAAGGGTCCTTCCCAAGGAGGGGATAGCTTGTGCATATCAGATTGATCCTGGATGAGCCGAAGCACTAAGTCGCCTTCCTGAAAGGTTCTGCTTCTGACCCCGCGGCTATGATAACGGAGTAGGTCTTGCTGATAAATCACCGAGCGGGCTATTGCCAAGTTTCGCTCTTCATCCAACAAGTCAAGTGCATCCTGACAAGCTTGTTCATTATCAGCCTCAACATAAGCCGCCACCCGGGGTGAATCATGCCGGATATCACTAGGCGTAACCGGCCCGCCTCCGCATACACCATGAAGAAAGGTGTATAACCAGAGATCTGTTAGGCGTTGTGTTGATGCTCCATAGCACAGAGGGTAACTCCTCCACCCAACAACCCGGAGTTCTCTGCAAGGGAACTAAGAGCCGGGGTTTGATACCCTTCAGGATCTCCTGATTAGCTCTCTCTGCTTGACCATTGGATTGAGGATGAGCAACAGCCGAAACATCAAGCCGGATATGTTCTCGTTAATGAACTCTTCCATAGCACCCTTAGAAAGATTAGTGCCATTATCGCTTATGATACGTGTGGAAAACCAAAACGAAAGATCACCTTTTGATGAACCGAACCGCCGTGGCTGCATCACACTCATCGACCGCTCGGCTTCAACCCACTTGGTGAATTTATCCATCGCCACCAACAGTGTGTCTTCTTATCCTTAGACCTTTGAAAGGTCCAACCATATCAAGCCCCGCATCTAAAACGGCCAAGTAATTGGAATCATCCTCAATTCTTGAGCTGGCACATGATCTCGTCGTGAGAATTTTTGACATCCGTCACATTTGCAGACCAGATCCTCCGCATCAGCATGAGCCGTCAGCCAATAAAAACCATGACGAAAAGCCTTGGCTACCAGAGATTTTGAACCGGCATGATGACCGCAATCACCTTCACGAAGTATCTCCTGACCCTCTGTGGGTGATACACAACGCTGAAACGCCCCAGTGACGCTGCGGTGATGCAACTCTCCATGAACGATCGTCATGGATTTGGACCGCTCGATGATTTGTCTTGCCAAGGTCTCGCCCTCGTGCAACTCTCCCCGGGTCATGTAGGCCAAATATGGGACCGTCCAATCTGGGATGGCATGGAGAGCCGCCACCAGCTGCCTCCGGTCTGCATCATGAAGCTCTTCCTTCCAGAGGTACTGGGACGGAAGGGTTATGCAAAATGTCAAGGAAAGTATTAGGCGGCACCGGCTTACGCCGAGACCCCAGCCGCTTAGAGCATCTGCCGCCTCATTGTTCCTTCGATCAATGTGCTCTACTTGATAACCTTTGAAGTGCTCGACCACCGCATCAACTTCGCTGACGATAAGCCGCCATAAGGGGATCCCTAGAATCCCACGTGTTCGACACTGCGTTGAGCGACGAGGTCTGAATCGCCCAAGCATCTAACCCGACTCAAATTCATCTCTTTGGCCACCCGGAGGCCATGGAGTAAAGCCTCGTACTCGGCTGCATTGTTAGTACAGGAAACATAAGCCGAGAACATAACAAAATTTGTCACCCTGGGAAGTTAAAACGACCCCAAATTTCGAGCCTTCCAACTGCCTGGACCCATCAAAATGAATAGTCCAATATGTGTTATCCGGCTTATCCTCTGGTGCCTGCAATTCCGTCCAGTCATTGATAAAATCCACTAGGGCTTGAGATTTGATAGGTGTGCACGGCATATACTTCAAACCGTGAGGCCCAAGCTCGATGGCCCACTTGGCAACCCGTCCTGTGGCTTCCCTGTTCTGGATGATGTCTCCCAAGGGGGCTGAACTCACCACAACTATAGGATGACCCAAGAAATACTGCTTTAGCTTCCGGCTTGCCATGAACACCCCATAAAAAAGTTTCTGCCAATGCGGATACCTTTGCTTGGATTCTATGAGCACCTCACTGATGTAATAAACCGTCACGAATCGGATGCTCCTTGCCGCCTCCTTACGCTTCCACCACAATGGCCACACTAACAAAGACGTGAGTTAGCAGCAACATACAATAGCAAGTGGCTCTTTATCAATTGGAGCCGTGAGAACCGGACTCGGACAATTGTCTCTTTAAATCTTCAAAGGCAGCATCAAGCCTTTACTCCGCATAAAAGTGTCTGCTTTTCTTCATCATCCGGTATAGCGGTAGAGCTCTTCTCCCTAGCCGCTTATGAATCGGCTTAAAGCAAAGCAACGCGAATTCGCTAGTCGCCAGACGTCATTGATGCATGCCGGTTTAGCCGTAGAGGTAATCGCCTTTGATCTTCTCGGGTTAGCTTCAATGCCCCTGTTTGAGACCAGAAATCCCAAAAGTTTGCCTGCCGGTACACCAAATACACACTTGTCCGGGTTAAGCATCATCTTGTAGACTCGGAGATTATCGAAGGTTTCCTTTAAGTCGGAGATCAAGGTTTCCTTCTCTCTGGACTTCACCACAATGTCATCCACGTAAGCATGAACATTGCACCCAATCTGATTGTGGAGACAATTCTGCACACACCGCTGATAAGTCGCCTGGGCACTCTTGAGCCCAAACGGCATAGACACATAGCAGAAGGCTCCAAACGGAGTAATGAACACCGTCTTCTCTTGGTCCTTAACCGCCATCTTGATCTGATGATAACCAGAGTAAGCATCCAAAAAACTCAACCGCTCGCAACCCGCTTTGGCATCGATGATTTGATCAATACGGGGCAGAGCAAAGGGATCAGACGGACAAGCCTTATTTAAATCCGTGTAGTCCACACACGTCCGCCATGTGCCGTTCTTTTTGAGCACCAGCACCGGGTTAGCCAACCACTCCGGGTGAAAAACTTCCACGATGAACCCGGCCGCTAAGAGCCGAGCGACCTCCTCCCCTATAGCCTTTCGTCTTTCCTCATTGAATCGCCGGAGAAACTGCCTGACCGGCTTATACTTTGGATCAATATTAAGAGTGTGCTCAGCGAGTTCTCTCGGGACACCCGGCATGTCAGAAGGTTTCCATGCAAAGATGTCCCGGTTCTCACGGATGAACTCGATGAGCGCGCTTTCCTATTTGGGATCCAAATTGGTACCGATGCTGAACTGCTTGGAAGAGTCGCCGAGTGAAATCAACCAGTTTTGTCTCGGCAACCGACTTAAATTTCAACGCCGAGTCTTGCTCTATGGTTGGCTTCTTCAAAGAGGTCATATCCGCCGGGTCAACATTAGTTTGATAAAACTTCAGCTCCTCTTCAGCACAAACAGATTCTGCATAAGCCACATCGCCTTCCTCGCACTCCAAAGCCACCTTTCTGTTGGAAATATGCCCTAGAGGCAATAATATATTAGTTATTATTATATTTCCTTGCTCATGATAATCGTTTATTATCCATGCTATAATTGTATTGATAGGAAACTCAGATACATGAGTGGGTACATAGACAACACCATGTCCCTAGTAAGCCTCTAGTTGACTAGCTCGTTGATCAACAGATGGTTACGGTTTCACGACCATGGACATTGGATGTCGTTGATAACGGGATCACATCATTAGAAGAATGATGTGATGGACAAGACCCAATCCTAAGCCTAGCACAAAGATCGTAGTTCGTATGCTAAAGCTTTTCTAATGTCAAGTATCTTTTCCTTAGACCATGAGATTGTGCAACTCCGGATACCGTAGGAATGCTTTGGGTGTACCAAACGCCACAACGAATCGGGTGGCTATAAAGGTGCACTACAGGTATCTCCGAAAGTGTGCATTGGGTTGGCACGAATCGAGATCGGATTTGTCACTCCGTGTAAACGAAGAGGTATCTCTGGGCCCACTCAAGAGGACATCATCATAATGTGCACAATGTGACCAAGGGGTTGATCACG
Source organism: Aegilops bicornis (assembly GCA_021605145.1). Taxonomy (NCBI): domain Eukaryota; kingdom Viridiplantae; phylum Streptophyta; class Magnoliopsida; order Poales; family Poaceae; genus Aegilops; species Aegilops bicornis. The sequence continues at coordinate 261,283,926 of CM038674.1, read as the reverse complement.
GGATGATGTGTTACGGAACGAGTAAAGAGACTTGCCGGTAACGAGATTGAACAAGGTATCGGGATACCAACGATCGAATCTCGGGCAAGTGCAATACCGCTAGACAAAGGGAATTCTATACGGGATCGATTGAGTCCTTGACATCGTGGTTCATCCGATGAGATCATCGTGGAACATGTTGGAACCAACATGGGTATCCAGATCCCGCTTGTTGGTTATTGACCGGAGAACGCCTCGGTCATGTTCAAGATGGTTCCCGAACCCGTAGGGTCTACACACTTAAGGTTCGATGGCGCTTAGGGTTATAAAGGAAGTTTATATGTGGTTGCGAATGATGTTCGGAGTCCCGGATGAGATCCAGACGTCACGAGGAGTTCCGGAATGGTCCGGAGGTAAATATTTATATATGGGAAGTCTTGTTTTGGTCACCGGAAAAGTTTCGGGTTTTATCGGTAACGTACCGGGACCACCGGGAGGGTCCCGGGGGTCCACCAAGTGGGGCCACCGGCCCCGGAGGGCTGCGTGGGCCAAGTGTGGGAGGGGACCAGCCCCAGGTGGGCTGGTGCGCCCCCCACAAGGGGCCCAAGGCGCAGGGTTTGGGGAGGCGCCTCACCCAGCTTGGGGGCAAGTTTCCCTCTTCCCCTTGGCCGCCCACCAGATGGGATCTGGCTGGCCGCCGCCCCTCAGGAGGAACCCTAGAGGCGCAGCCCCTCCCTTCCCCAATATATACTTGAGGTCTAGGGGCTGCCCAACACATGAGTTTTCACCTCTCCATGGCGCAGCCCTGCCTCTCCTCCTCCTCCTCTCCCGCGGGGCTGGGCGAAGCCCTGCAGGATGTCCACGCTCCTCCACCACCACCTCGCCGTTGTGCTGCTGGTGAACGGAGTCTTCCTCACCCTCTCCCTCTCTCCTTGCTGGATCAAGGCGTGGGAGACGCCACCCGGGCTGTACGTGTGTTGAACGCGGAGGTGCCGTCCTTTTCGCACTAGAATCTCCGGTGATTTGGATCACGCATTTAGTACGACTCCTTCAACCCCGTTCTCTTGAACGCTTCCGCTTAGCGATCTACAAGGGTATGTAGATGCACTCTCCTTCCCTCGTTGCTGGTTTCTCCATAGATAGATCTTGGTGACACGTGGGAAAATTTTGAATTTTTGCTACGCTCCCCAACAAGATGGCATCATGAGCTAGGTCTATTGCGTAGATTCTTTGCACGAGTAGAACACAAAAGTAGTTGTGGGCGTTGATGTTGTTCAATATGCTTACCGTTACTAGTCCAATCTTGTTTCGACGGTATTGTGGGATGAAGCGCCCGGACCGACCTTACACGCATTTCCACGTGAGATGTGTTCCACTGAATCGACATGCACTTGGTGCATAAGGTGGCTAGCGGGTGCCAGTCTCTCCCACTTTAGTTGGAACGGATTCGATGAAAAGGGTCCTTATGAAGGGTAAATAGCAATTGACATATCACGTTGTGGTTTTGCGTAGGTAAGAAACGTTCTTGCTAGAAACCCATAGCAGCCACGTAAAACATGCAAACAACAATTAGAGGACGTCTAACTTGTTTTTGCAGTGGTATGCTATGTGATGTGATATGGCCAAGAAGAATGTGATGAATGGTATGTGATGTATGAGATTGATCATGTTCTTGTAATAGGAATCACGACTTGCATGTCGATGAGTATGACAACCGGCAGGAGCCATAGGAGTTGTCTTTATTTATTGTATGACCTGCGTGTCATTAAACAACGCCATGTAATTACTTTTACTTTATTGCTAACCGGTAGCCATAGTAGTAGAAGTAATAATAGGCGAGACAACTTCATGAAGACACGATGATGGAGATCATGATGATGGAGATCATGGTGTCATGCCGGTGACGATGATGATCATGGAGCCACGAAGATGGAGATCAATGGAGCTATATGATATTGGCCATATCATGTCACTACTATATAATTGCATGTGATGTTTATTATGTTTATGCATCTTGTTTACTTAGAACGACGGTAGTAAATAAGATGATCCCTTACAACAATTTCAAGAAGTGTTCTCCCTAAGCGTGCACCGTTGCTAAAGTTCGTCGCTTCTAAGCACCACGTGATGATCGGGTGTGATGGATTCTTACGTTCACATACAACGGGTGTAAGATGATTTACACACGCCAAACACTTAGGGTTAACTTGACGAGCCTAGCATGTACGGACATGGCCTCGAACACGAGAGACCGAAAAGGTCGAGCATGAGCCAGATAGTAGATACGATCAACATGAAGATGTTCACCGATGATGACTAGTCCCTCTCACGTGATGATCGGACACGGCCTAGTTGACTCGGATCATGTAATCACTTAGATGACCAGAGGGATGTCTATTCGAGTGGGAGTTCATAAGATGAACTTAATTATCCTGAACATAGTCAAAAGACCTTTTGCAAATTATGTAAATAGCTCGGCGCTTTAGTTCCACTGTTTAGATATGTTCCTAGAGAAAATATAGTTGAAAGTTGAAAGTAGCGATTATGCGGACGAGAAAGCTTATGTCCTTAATGCACCGCCAAGTGCTGAACCCCAAACGTTGTTTGTGGATGTTGCGAACATCGGACATACACGTTTTGATAACTACGTGATAGTTGACTTAAACGGTTTAGAGTTGAGGCACCAAAGACGTTTTCGAAACGTCGCGGAACATATGAGATGTTTCGAGGGCTGAAATTGGGATTTCAGGCTCGTGCCCACATCAAGAGGTGTAAGACCTCCGACGATTTTCTCAGCCCGCAAACTCAGGGAGAAAAGCTCAATCATTGAGCTTGTGCTCAGATTGTCTGAGTGCAACAATCACTTGAATCGAGTGGGAGTTAATCTTCCAGATGAGATAGTGATGTTTCTCCAAAGTCATTGCCACCAAGCTGCTAGAGCCTCATGATGAACTATAACATATCGTGGATAGATATGATGATCCTTGAGGTATTCGTGATGTTTGACACCGCGAAAGTAGAAATCAAGAAGGAGCATCAATTGTTGATGGTTGGTGAAACCACTAGTTTCAAGAAGGGCAAGGGCAAGAAGGGATACTTCGTGAAACAGCAAATCAGCTATTGCTTTAATGAAGAAACCCGAGGTTGAATCCCAAACCCGAGACTAAGTGCTTCTGTAATAAGGGGAACAACCATTGGAGCAGATTTACCCTAGATACTTGGTAGATGAGAAGGCCGGCAAGGTCGGTAGAAGTATATTGGATATGCATTATGTTAATGTGTACTTTACTAGTACTCCTAGTAGCACCAGGGTATTAAGATACCGGTTCGGTTGCTAAGTATTAGTAACTCGAAATAAAAGCTACGGAATAAACGGAGACTAGCTAAAGGTGAGGTGACGATATGTGTTGGAAGTTTTTCCAAGCTTGATGTGATCAAGCATCGACGCTCCCTCTCTACTTAACGAGATTGGTGTTAAACCTAAATAATTGCATTTGGTGTTTGCGTTGAGCATAGACATGATTGTATTATTTCTATCGCAATACGGTTATTCATTTAAGGAGAATAATGGTTACTCTGTTTATTTGAATAATACCTTCAATGGTCTTGCACCTAAAGGAATGGTTTATTGAATCTCGATAGTAGTGATACACATTTTCATGCCAAAAGATATAAGATAGTAATGATAGTACTACTTACTTGTGGCAATCGCCATGTAAGTCATATTGGTATAAAACGCATGAAGAAGCTCCATGTTGATGGATCTTTGGACTCACTCGTTTTGAAAAGTTTGAGACATGCAAACCATGTCTATTGGTGTATACGCATGATGAAACTCCATGTAGATGGATCGTTTGGACTCACTTGATTTTGAATCACTTGAGATATGCAAATCATACCACATGGGCAAGATGACTGAAAAGCCTCGTTTCAGTAAGATGGAACAAGATAGCAACTTGTTGGAAGTAACACATTTTGATGTGTGCGGTACAATGAGTCCTGAGGCATGCCGTGAATATCGTTATGTTCTTACTTCACAGATGATTCGAGTAGATGTTCAGTATATTTACTTGATGAAACACAAGTCTGAATTATTGAATGGTTCAAGTAATTTCAGAGTGAAGTTGAAGATCATCGTGACAAGAGGATAAAATGTCTATGATCATAGAGATGAGTATCTGAAGTTACGAGCTTTGTACGCAATTAAGACATCGTGGAAATTGTTTCACAATTAATACCGCTGGAACACCATAGTGTGATGGTGTGTCCGAACATCATAGTTGCACCCTATTGGATATGGTGCGTACTATGATGTCTCTTATCGAATTACCACTATCGCTCATGGGTTAGGCATTAGAGACAACCGCACTCACTTTAATAGGGCACCATGTAATTCCGTTGAGACGACACCGCTTGAACTATGGTTTGGAGAAACCTAAGTTGTCGCTTTCTTAAAGGTTTGGGGCTGCGACGCTTATGTGAAAAAAAGTTTCAAAGTTGATAAGCTCGAACCCAAAGCGGATAAGATACATCTTCATAGGACACCCAAAACGGTTGAGTATACCTCCTAATTCAGATTCGAAAGCAATAGGGATTGTTTCTAGAAACGGGTCCTTTCTCGAGGAAAAGTTTCTCTCGAAAGAATTGAGTGGGAGGATGGTGGAGACTTAACGAGGTTATTAAACCATCACTTCAACCAGAGTGTAGCAGGGCACAGGAAGTTGTTCATGTGGCACCTACACCAATTGAAGTGGAAGCTGATGATAGTGATCATGATGCTTCAGATCAAGTCACTACCGAACCTCGTAGGACGACAAGGACGCGTACTGCTTCGGAGTGGTACGGTGATCCTGTCTTGAATGTCATGTTGCTAGACAACAATGAACCTACGAGCTATGGAGAAGCAATGGTGGGCCCATATTCCAACAAATGGTTAGAAGCCATGAAATCCGAGATAGGATCCATGTATCGTAACAAAGCATGGACTTTGGTGGACTTGCCCGCTGATCGGCAAGCCATTGAGATAAATGGATCTTTAAGAAGAAGACGGACGTGACGGTAATGTCACCGCTATGAAGCTCGACTTGTGGCGAAGAGTTTTTCACAAGTTTAAGGAGTTGACTACGATGAGATTTGCTCATCCGTAGCGATGCTTAAGTCCGTCGGAATCATGTTAGCATTAGCTGCATTTATGAAATCTGGCAGATGGATGTCAAAACGAGTTTCCTTACCTGTTTTGTAAGGAAAGGTTGTATG